>CM053172.1:4054533-4241217 GCA_012977825.3 Pteromalus puparum | reverse complement strand
TCATTTTTCCAAACAGGTACCGCTTTGGAAAGCTATACGCAAATAGAGAATCAGTAGTAAAAGTTGGTCTCCAGACAGACGCTACTGTTGATCTCCTGAAAAAGGAGAGAGGGGTGGGGGGGGGGGCATAAGGTATGCGCAAACCGGCGGCATGCCCGGAACTGACCGCTTCGCATACACAATACACACAGCGCGTTGTGGACGTCTATTCCGGCTTTGCGTCGAAGTCGTTCCAGACCAAGTGTCGCCCTCTCTGTCAAAGCAGGTGAAACTCATTTCAATTCCCCGAAATTCCGGTACGCATCGCGTTCTTGGCGCGCTGGCTGGAAAAAGGCGCTGTTGGTACTCTCGCACACACATCTCAGGCTTTCTCTCCTCTCTATATTCTCTCCTTATAACGTCGGGTGAGCTTAGCGCATGCGCGCGCTACTCTCCTCGAACTCTTCTGGTTAGAGTATCCATTTTGATCACATGTGAGTATCCCGAGCTGTTATCGAAAATCGGTGAAAATCCGTGCTTCCTAGTGTGCAAAACAGATCCCGATCGTTCAAGACACTACTGGGACAGATTTGTGTGCGGTAAAGAAAAAAAAAAAACACGCTACTCGGACGAGGAACTTTGTATAGAAACTCCGCTTCGGCGCAGAGAGGAGGCTCTCCAAGCCGCTTTGCTCTCTCTCTCTCGCTCGCCTCCACAGCAATATACTTATTAGTAGTGGACTCTCTTTGCGTGTGTGCGTGTGACAATAACGGCTCCTCTCTTACGCTTTCTCTCTCTATCTATCTCTTTCTTTCTCCGATCGAGATCTCTTCTAGCTCTGTGTGTGTGCTACACAGGACTCCTGGTGCGACGACTTCCTCGAGGTTCGTGACGCCCCGCACATTGCTCCGACTTTCATCTCTCTCTCTCTCTCTCTCTCTTGGCTGTGGTACACACACACGCGCGCGCGCGCGCACGCACCGCTCCCCCGTGTCTGCAGTGTAGTAGAGAACACGCCGCGAGAATTGTTGGTTAGCTCGTGCGCGTTCCGTACTCTCCGATCAGTCTCCTAGTCGCCCTCGGCCCTTCGAAGCACCAACTCCGTTTCCTGGTAATAAGCACGACTCCGTTTTTCATCTGGATCTAGCTTCTAATGCGATTTTCGACGCGTAGACGTGAATTTTTACGAGCTTGCAAAAGTTGCAAGTTGGTCTCTCGCGTGTGCCACATGGTCACTTGAATTCCACCTAGGGATCCGCGTTTTCGTTGTCACGTCGACTCTTTTGGCTCCCGGCTGTTGCATCTTGCACTTTGATACGCGGACGCGCGTGGATTTTCAGTTTTCGACGGATTTTTCAACTTTTTTTTTTATACACGGCGATGATCGGCCTACGCTTGATCCATGGCTTATCGCAGTTACTTGCTGATCTTGCGAATTTAAAAATGTTTTTGCTATATATATTCGCAAAGTGCATATTGCACTAGCGTGACTCGTTGATTTAGCTGTAGTTGGTTGATGGCTTGTTAGCTGGACCGCTGACTAATGAATTATTTTTGCTTTTTTCTTCTTACAGAGATCCCCACACACTAATCAAACATGGCAGACATCGAAGATACTCATTTCGAGACTGGAGACTCTGGTGCTTCGGTCACATACCCCATGCAGTGCTCTGCACTTCGCAAGAACGGTTTCGTCATGCTGAAGTCCAGACCTTGCAAGATCGTGGAGATGTCCACCTCCAAGACTGGCAAGCACGGTCACGCCAAGGTCCATCTTGTAGGTATTGACATCTTCTCTTCCAAGAAGTACGAGGATATCTGTCCTTCCACACACAATATGGACGTACCCTTCGTCAAGAGAGAGGATTATCAGGTATGTTTGCATCCTATTTTTTCATTTTTCATTTGTAGCTCCGAAACCTGGATCTAAGGAAACACTCTGTTTTCTCCACAGTTGACAGACATCTCCGATGACGGCTACTTGTGTTTGATGGCTGATAACGGAGACTTACGTGAGGATCTCAAAATACCTGATGGAGAGTTGGGTACTCAACTTCGCGCTGACTACGATGCTGGAAAGGAACTTCTCGTAAGTTGCACACTTCAGTCTTTTTAGCTTTCAGCCCTTTTGACAATGTTCCTCGTTTACTGATCTTTGAATGATCTTTCCACAGTGCACGGTGCTGAAGGCCTGCAACGAGGAAGTAGTAATTGCTATCAAAACCAACACTGCCCTCGACAAATAATTGTGTTCAGTTTGAACAGTACACCAACCTCAATACCTGCTTAGCCAATCGACACCTTATCATTGGTAAAAAAAGGAAAAAAAAAGTCAACAGTTTCAACCAGCAGTAACTCGACAGCGGAGTAAAAGCATCTTTTTATCAAAGTAATACCTACTTACTTTCTTACTATTATGTGAATGAAAAAAACAAAAACCCATAGCGTTAAAGTTTCTAAGCATTGTAAGTGGAGGCTGGGCTTACGAAAAAGTGTGCATCCCAGTTTTAGAAACTACACACACATCAACACACATACACGAAAAACACACACAAATACACACGTTGTTTGTTATACAAGATATATGGCGACGACTTTTCATCGAAGGGTTGAATGAAAATAAAAATTGGAGAAAGCCTTTACACATTTATCTTTTTTTTCTTTTTTGCTAATTTCATAATGTTAATAAATTTAAAAAAAAAAAAACAAAGTATTGTTGGCTTTACAATGACAAATTTATAATTTATTATAACACATATTAAGGATATACAGATGCTTATGACTATTTGAGACCAAGAATAATTGTGTCGACTGCCGTGCGGAACAATTTTTTTGCAAATCTATGAAAATACATGTTTTTCATCGAGGCGGTGGATTGTTTTGTTCTGTAAATTACTTTTGCAATGATCAAAGTAAGTTTGCAATTGAACAGCAAAGTCTTGCCCTCGAATCATTAGCACCTGTAATGAGTAATAAGAATTTTTTTAATGAACTTTCTAATAAAATGACTCAATGCTATAAATAACGAATTAATTGTCTTAGTGATTTATGTTAGGAAAATTATCAATTTTTATGCGTTAAAGTTACCCACCAACACTGAGGGTGATCCATTGCGTATCAGTGTTATAAATCATAAGACAAGAAATGCCAGAGGACTTAATTATACATAGCATCGTTGTAAGAAAATTATTCTGATTAAGTTTCTTTCAAAACTTTCAGAAGAATAAAAAAGAAATTGTCTAAGTGTGTCCTTGTATATCTGATCCTTTGGCCTATGTTTTGTGACACAGAATTTCAACAAGTAATAGCAAAGTTTAGAAAAAGTTTTGGTCAGCGCAGGTTTATTCAAATGCAGCGCATACGTTTGTAAAAGAAAAAAAACGCTTACCTGCAACAAAACATGCCTTTACTCAGACTTCTCAATCCTATCTAAAGTGTTTTTTACTCAAACCTAAAGAATACTAAATAATGCAAGAGTGTAGACTGAATATGTCTAGCAAATCGCCTATGCCATGAGCGCATTTAAGGTATTGGATAAACAATATTGAGACCTATTATTTTTTAATGATTATCCTATGTTATAATAATAAAAATAGAAAAAAAAAATAGAAAAAGATTTCATAATTTGTTGATAGACAATTAGGTATGTATATACCTCAAATGAAAAATAAGTTTACTTTGTAACTGTTTCTTTTAAACTAACGTTATTTCAAACTAACTTTTTACGTTTATTATAAGAAAAAAAAATTGTTCCGAGAGGTATCGTCCTTAACATTGGAAATTAAATTCTTTGAATAACGATTTAACAATCCAAATACTAAAACTGACGTTTCATGGAAGAAGACGCCTTTACTTTTGCAGTATGTGTAATTCAAGCTCGCAATATCGTATATAACAATGTATAATAAAAAAAGGCTCCTTATAGTTTTTGTTGAAACAGACAAAAATGTATATAGACCAATCGCTCTTGAGTTGAACTTAAAAAACCTTCTTCATTTGCTCCGAAAAGCCATTATTGGAAAATTTTCTCGATATCTATACAACAATATAACTGATGTCTCAAACTATAAACTAAGAATGTAACGTAAAAGTAACGAATATGAATAAGAGAATAACGGCATCTGTAATACGCGAGTGTTATATCGAATCAAACTCGTATACGTACGTCTTACGTCCTATTACTTGGTTTGTGATTATATCAAACGAAAAAAAAAAACGAAAAACAATTCAAACTTAGCGAGATGCCAATGGTATTATAATGTTGCACAAGAACGTCGTGCTCGGATGCGACGGGAGTAATGCACTCCTGAAAAATAGAAAGAAAAAAAAAATATGATAACGCAATGCTCAAACTTTTCAATCGCGTTGCTGAATGCACGGCAACCTTTACTGTTTTTTCCTTTTTGTAATGACTAAAATGCGGGACGATTTACAAAAGAAAAGTGATTGTGGTGCTACCTCGCTTGTCAAATGTATAGTTATAATACTCCTTCTATTGATAGCATATATAACGATTGAATGCATTTTTTCGATTAAAAAAATAGGCTTTGTATCACCCATATAAAAAAAGGATGTATCAATGAAAATTATTTATATATTTGAAAAATATAACGAGTTATAATTGAATATGCAAATGCTTTTTCTCCAATCAAAGAGGTGTTATTTTACTGCAATAGATAGTATATTTTTTTTATCAGCAAGCATGCCTATGTTGAATTGATTCTGTATATGCGCTCCGATAAGGAATTGTTATTAATATATAGCCAAAACGAAATTTTTGAAATCCAGGCAAACGAAAATGGAAATCAACGTCAAGTAACGAACAAGAATGTCAATTGTGATATAGTTTCAGGGTAAAAGTTACAGAAATCGAATTTAGTCACTGATGTAACTCGGCTCGATTATATACGTTCTCCAAAACTAAAATTTTGTCAGGCGAAAGTAAATTAACGTTTGAATCCTCTCTGAGACGTAGGTGGCACCAGCGATCTTATTACCTACATAAAAAAGATGATGTAGGACATGCATTTGAATGTTCGAATAATATTGAATAAACGATTGATTGAGATTGAACTAAACGAAAGCGCAAGTAATTTTTCATCGAAAATTTGAAGCAAGAAAATCCTATCGATGCAAAATACTGCAAAAACGAACGATACGCAACAGGTGCAATTTAATTATTATAACAAAATTTTCGTCGAATTTTTACCGACTATTATTATACTTCTTATTGCAGTATATGCTAGCAAAAGCGGAGTTGAAAAAATTTCAATTTGAAATCGACATACAATGATAAACTATAATCCAAGTACAATTAATCGAACTTTATTTATAATTGATTGAATTACAGTGGATACTGCATCAAATAACATATTTTTGTTAGCACGGGAATGGATCCTCTTTGATAAGGCACAAAAACGAATATTAAAAAAAAAATGATGATGATTATGAAGGAATCAGTAAATTTTAAGAAAAAGGTTTGCTCTGATGCATCATACTTAAAGTTAAACCACTGATAATTTCTTAGCAATCACGTCTTTGTGAATCATTCAGTTCTATGATTGCTATTTATAACTGAAATGAAACTCACGTTGATAGGTTTTAAAAAATTTTATCTAAAAATGAATTTATAGTTTAGTAAACATTATTACCAATTTACATCCTAGGAAAGATAATTATATATAATACACATATAATTATGTTTCGTACTTTTCCCAGGTCGTATATGTTTCTTTTTTAAATACAGTTGCGTTAGGTATTTATCAAATATTGTTTAAAATATTACAAGTTTCAAAAACCAACAGATATTATTTTCGCATAAATATATCTAAAAGCTTTTTTTTACATATGTACTTCTTAATTTTTTAATAAATCAAAATAAAAATATACTTGTAAATGTGTAAAAGTTTCAAAGTATCTTTGTCTGGTCTTACACCAAAATGCCAAGATCATACTTTGAACATTTTTGTAATTCAATATTAATAAAAAAAAAGAAAATGAAGAAAATGAAAATAAAGCAAGGGATTTTATGGAAAGAAGCGTTATTTGTTCACTTGCTTAAAAAACATGACTCAACATGTTTTATCATTTGCAAAAACAGACCAAAACTCCTCTGTGGAATTTTGTAACAAAATGCGTTTTATTAGTAGAAATACATCGGCTAACTACTCATCGACTGTATAGTCGAACTCAGTACTTGCACTTGTATTTTTTTCAAGAAATTACCGATGTTTGAGCACCTTCAGTAGCTCAATAATAAACTCCATGTCTTCTTTACCTCTAGACGTAATAACAAAGTTTAGCGATTTAATGTGTAAGACGCAAGTCGTACTTGATTTGTATCTTTTTTTCTGTTTTTTTTCTAATCACAATCGTAATCAAAGTTCTCTTGCTCTTCTTGAGATCAATTGTTTGCGTTTCGCCTTTGTAATGCCGCGGCTAAGTCTTGTCTTAAAGCAGCTTGCTGCCTTTGATCAGCCAGTGGCTGAACTGACCTCAGACCATTGACAATATCCTTGGTTTTACCAAAGTAAATTTCGTTTAAGGTATTTCGTATTTTGTTTTCCATATCTTCCACCATGCGTCCTATATTTGCAATGTGAGGAGACGTTTCGCTTACAGGAGCATCCTGTTCAACCTACAGCAACAAGTTGATTATGAGAAAAGAAAATTGGATGAAATTTGAATTTATATGCAAGTTAATACAAACCTGTCTTGTAAGGCTTCCACCAAGGTTCATTGTGCCCGAGCCATGTTTATTGGTCTGCAACCAGAGCATCGCAGTAGAAGTGAGTTTGTAGTGCGCATTTCTGCTGGTGGATTTGTGCTGTACTTCAACGACATGTATAGAGTCCCAACATCCTTTAATTTTTTTCGAGCCATCTCCAGCCTTCTTAATTAATATAACACCGGCAAAACCATGGTCCAAGTCCCACAGATACACAGAAGACACACCACCCTCAAAATACAATTCTCGATACTGGTCAAATGCATTATTGGCATCAATCTCCAACTTTCTTAACCTTTCAGATGGCATAGAGCCATCCTCCAGTGGAGGATCATAAGTGTTACTCCAGGGAGATCTAAAAACACACAGAAAATGATTAACTTGTTGTTCTCGTATGCTATAGGAAAGATGAGTCATCGGACACAAAGGTGATTTTCCTCTTACCTGTAAGAGTCTCCATCACGATTGTAATCGCAGAGAAGGTAATCCTTTCCTGATTCCTTATCCTTTGCTATTTTCAGTGGCTGATCAACAGATGAGAGTAAGTCTTCGCACAGCGAGGGAACTAAATCAATGAGATCACTCAGATTCTTCTCGATCTGCTGAGGTGGCAGCCTACGCATTAGGTCCAAAGCACAATCCATTTGTTGTTCCGTCTGAAAAGAGAACAATCCAAGAATATCAAGACCTCTTCAACAACAATACACACAGTAGTCCAGCACACTCCAAGATTTGTCATCTTGTGTGAGCGCCATTTTGACAGATCAACGCAAATAGGTTAAGTACATTTTTGTTTTTTCCCCGCAAAGTACACGTACAGAACACAACGATTCTACAAAACTTGGCCTCTCCAGCAATAATCGAGCCGTACGAATTATCGAGCAACACTACCAAATCAGTGCGAAGCTATCCATATCTCGCGTTTCCTCCGATCTTTGGAGATAAAGTTCTTTTTTTTTTTATCTAAAAAGGAGAAGTGGCTTACCATGACACCGTTCACCCGTCGTCAAGCGACGACTCGCCAGGCTACGGATTACGATGAGAGGAAAAACGAAACACAGAGCCCGTGGACGCACTCACGGCCTCGAGCAACACCTCCGGGATCACTTTATATTAGGCCCGATAAATTCGTGTACTTGATCCATTCGTGGTCCGAGGAAAAAATGAACATTTAAAGGGTGTGTCGGAGCAAACGGCGATTGGCCACTAGGCAAGTTGAGGCAGCAGCAGCAGCAGCAGCAGCAGTATACGATGCGTTGTTCCCGTCTCTCCAGTCGTTCACTCGCTCTCCTATATATCCCTTCCTCGCAGCCCCGCATACCAGGCTCGACTGTGTACGTATATATAATCGGTGCGAGCTCAGCGCTTGTCTGTAGTTGTAGGCGCCACATATGCAGTCTTACTCAAGACGAGGTATTTTCGGATTAAACCGAAATATCGTTTACCCGGATGAAATTTCCTCCTTAGACAGCGTGTAATATCAGTGGATTATAGCGTTCACCTGATTTTTTCCTGTAACATCTCTATACCGTGTCTCGAAAAAAAGTTTTCATTGAGAAGCTTCGCTGCGAGCAAATATTCGATCATGTGTGTGTATGTGACTTTGGATCAAGCGTCGATAGCCGGCAAAATATTCACACGACGCGATAATGAGTGTGTTATATGCTTTATTGTTTATAGCATTCCAACACTTGCGGTACGTTTAAACTTTCCCGCGTCAGCTTGTCACGCCATCTGCTCCGCGATGCAAAGTGCGCAGACGCAATTAATATATATATAGTATACCTACAAAGTGTACACGCGTGCGTGCCATCCGCAATCATCATCAGTTGGTAAAAAAAGAGTCGTACTCCCTTATACGCGTATATTATATAGGTACTGTATACCTATATAGATATATATGCTATACTATGCGACAACATCAGTCAAGCCTTGAGTTCTCAAGTTACTTTTCTCTCATCTCCCATGTATTTCTCAGTTTGAATCGGCGTGTTTCCGAAGAGGTACCGCTATACACACCAGTTCCTCGGCTCGCTGCGCCGTGACGTTATCATCCTTTTTTTTTTCTCATGTTCAATCGCAGTTCAGGCTCCTGACACGCCGTTACGCGTGTCTATGATGCGTTGAAAAAAGAACGACCAAGAGAGAAGAGCCACGGTGATTGTTTGGAACACGCGCTCTCAATCGACGATGTTTTAACAGGTAATATATATGTAATAATTACTTGGTTTTAATTTTTGTTAATCATTCTTACGGCTCTTTAATTGTTTTTGTCGTCGGTCTGATAGAAAACGAGCTTATACCTATAGCTTTTTCAAATTATAAACATTATCCTTTATCCGCGACAAATATTCAGCAAGTATAATGTGTATTGTTTCATTACGCGCTCGTCGGTTATTTTCATGAATAATTCATGAAGTTTTTTTTATTTGGCGTTGCGGCACGAGTATTTATTCTGCGTCGTGTAAAATAATTAATGAATTCTTGTGCGGAGATTCGTGATGTCTATAGTATAGTGGCCCATCGGAATTTTTTCACAACCTTTTAAGGCACCATTACATCATCAGAGATAATGATGTTCATAGATCAAACTTATGATTATTCATTTATCTATGCTTTCATTGATTTTCTGGAATTTTGTTTGTCCACTTCTAGCACAGTTTCTCCGAAATACACAAATTATAGTTTAGATAGGTTAGACCACAGAAAATTTGTTTGAATATTGATATTCCATTTTTCTGCTCATTCTCAAATATGAATACAAAGATTTCTTGCTGACTCTGTATTCACCTATACATATGAAAAAATAATCTCATGTCTGGCGATACTGAAGTGCTTTATCCATTTAATGAGTACACGTGAACTTTGGACCCAATAAGTACTCGTCACCAGTCGTAGTTAAGTGATTCAGAACCAGACAAATGAACACAAATTTATACAAACACAGGCCTTTTCTCTGTTTCTTGATTAATTGCTTATTCGATTGGTGATTTTTAATTACTCTCTGAATATGATCAATTTGTACGCGTGTCAAAAATGAAAGAAATTTACAAACTTTTAATTCAAAATAATTTGTTTTTTGTTGCAGATCAAACACCAAAGATATATCTTTTCCATAACGCACAGAATAAGTTCAAAGCCTAAAAATGGGGTTCTTGGCAACGTTAAAACGTTCCCGCATAGTGCATCTCATGTTTGCAATTACTTTCTTCACATCTGGCTTAATTATAAACTTCTTCCAATGTATTCTATATTTTGGATTAAGGCCTTTTTCAAAATATTTGTATCGTAAAATTAATTACTACCTCTGCTACTCATTTTACAGTCGTAAGTACATACATTAATCAATTTTTAATTACATTGAAAAATGCAGTTCTTAATTCTCAACATGTAATTTTCAGAATTAGTATTTATGGCAGAATGGTGGTCAGGCACAGATGTCATTATTTATATAGATAAGAAAGATTTTGAAAAATATTATGGAAATGAACATGGTTACCTGTTGATGAATCACAGTTATGAAATCGATTGGCTAATAGGATGGATGTTCTGTGAGCGTATTCGTATGCTTGGAGTAAGTGGATTAATTATATTTGTCATTGTGTAAAAGTATTTATAAAGATATTAATGCAATATAATTTTTTTTTAGAATTGTAAAGCTTACGCTAAAAAATCTATTCAATACATTCCCACTCTTGGATGGGCATGGAAATTCGCTGAAAGCATTTTCTTAGAGCGAAGTTGGGACAAAGATAAAGAAACAATTGGCGCACAAATCAGAGAATTGGCTGATTACCCAGATACCATGTGGGTCAGTGCCTAACTAATTACATAATTAGTGAATCTAAAAAAACTACACTGTCACAAATATTTAAAAGTTTTAAATACTTTTTCAGCTTCTACTGTACGCGGAAGGTACACGATTCACGCCTGAAAAGGCAGAGGCTAGTCAGAAGTTTGCAAAAGAAAGGGGATTACCCGTATTGAAGCACCATTTGACACCTCGCACAAGAGGGTTTACAGCCAGTATTCCACATTTGAGAGGCAAAGTTGGAGCTATTTATGATATTCAATTAGCATTCAAGCCATCCGACACAATTAAGCCTACCATGACAAATCTCCTGCTTGGAAAAGGAGTTGAAGCGCACATGTACATAAATAGAATACCTCTCGATACAGTACCGGAAGGTGATGAAGCCGCAGCACAATGGTTACACGAAATTTACCAAGTCAAAGTAAATTGTCAATTTGATACTTTTATCTATATAAGTTTAATTGACTTTTGTAATAAAATACGATTTGATTTTAGGACCGAATGGCGGATAGTTTTGTAAAAACTGGAGACTTTTTTGAAACAAGTGGCGTGCCTAGAACAGATTCATTCAAACTAGAAAGAAGAATTTGGTCTCTTGTTAATACTATGTTTTGGGCGATTGTTGTTCTTGTACCTATGCTATATTACCTTGTTAGGCTCTTTTTGTCTGGCTCAACGATGTACTTTTCTATAGGAGTCGGAATCATAGTTTTATGTGAGTACATTTTATTTTTTCGTAAAAATTCAAGTACAAAAAGCACGCTTTTCGAAATATAAAATTCTTTTTTTTTCCTCCCGCAGTTTTCTTATTGATGTATAAAACTATTGGAATGTCCGAGATCAGCAAGAGTTCGTCGTACGGAGCAGCCGAGGCGAAAAAAGCAAAGTAAGAAACAAAAAAAAACTAATAAAACGCACTTTTGTAGCAGCGCGCAAAACATAATACAAAAATGTGAAGATGGTTGTTTTTTGATTGCTGCAAGTGATCGTGAAATTTATATATAATGATGTAACTCGTTTAAAAAAAAGACACGTGTTATTGTGTTAATTTTCGTTATATATGCGATAAAATCAGGACGTGAATGTTTTTTTACATAGCCGGTCCAGATAAGATATACTGTATACGTACAATATTCTTTGTTTGTTTGCCAATTTAAACGAAAATTACTGTATCTTTCCGTTGACTTTCTACTTTGTCGGACATATAAAAATTGTTATTGTTACAGTAAATGACTGTTCAACTTCAATTTAATTCTGCTCTTGTTCTTCCTCGGACTCCGAGGAAACGTTGTTACCCTCGTGGTGTTTTTCTTGGTATCCCTCGAAAGGTCGAGCTAGATACCTTATGGTCCTTAATTTTCCTCTGGCGTCGTAGTAGCCGTAGTGTCCCTTCACTGTTCCGTCTTTCAGTCTTTCTTCCAGTCTAAACTGTCGGTTCTTTCTGTGAATAAAATCATCGTGTTTAAAATCCTAAACATTAAATTTTTGTTAACTTAAAGTAGAAAACTCACCCGTTTCCGGTATCGAATCCGAATATGTAAGTTTTCGGTCCCTCGTGGCCTTGTATTTGAAACTCTATTCGATCTCCATCCGCGGATAACTCTAAAGTGTCGGATGGCTTCTTTTTGCGTGCATTCTTTTTGGCTTTGTGTTTACTTTCTAACGTTTCCTGAACAAAATTTCTCTCATCTTACGGTCTGAATATAGCACACTTTTAAAAATTTATAAATAAAAATTTAAATACCTCCGCCTGCGTCTGTTCGATCGGTGCATGATCCCTCATGTAAACAGGCCTCTGATCCTGTTCCTTTTTCACCTCCGGCCTGTGATTCCTTGGAAAACCATTTCCCTTCTGTTCGAATCTTTCACTCGTCGGATGTCCTCGATACTTCAGATAAGTAGATTCTGCGTCAGGAGCCGGTGGCAGCAGGTACCTCGAGGGATACTCCGAAGCAGCGACGACGTAAGGCACCTCCGTCTTCTTGTACCTCTTCTGAATCTCATCTCCGTTGATCTCATATTTCCTCGAGGCTCTGAAGACGTGATTGTTCACCGCCACAGGTGAAAAGTACACCACGTAAGGATTACTCTTATCCGGTTGTTGGACCTTGTGGTACTGAGCAAACACCGGATGTAAGAAACTGCCGCAAAGACACTGGATCAACAAGAGCTTGAAGAAAGAAAAAAAAGGAGAAATTCGTTGGGACATATCGAGTGTGACGCATGTGTGATGATTTTTTTTGCGGTCCTACGAGAAAGGTAGATTGATTGCACATTGATTGAAGCGCGTGGAGGATAGATCAGCGTTCGGTCATGCGCAACAAATAAAGCCTACATAACTGTTGGACTCTAACGTTTTTTGCAATGTCAAGTGAAAGCCTTGGCTGTATCCGGTACCTGGCACCTCTGAGTGTATGTTGAAAAACCGAATTTTAGAAGGTCGATTGGGAAAATTTGAATACACTTTGTACACGTTTAATTTCGTTGTTTGAATAATATACGTAATAAACTATACTTTTGTATCTGCGCGGATTTTTCAAAATCGACTGTAAAATTTGAATTTTTTAAAGCTTAAAAACGCGCGCACTTTGAACAAAAGCGACGAGTAAAACAAGTGGACGAAACTTTCGAGAATAACTGAGACAAAGTCTGACTTACTATGAATCTTGAGCACATCGTCTTTTCGGTTGAATGGCCCGATTAAAACTGAGCAACCTATTCTTTGATATGCATGCTCGAGCGACTCCTCTGTGTACCTGCGGCTCTTACTCTCCCCCTCTACAGGAGGTATCCTTTCATGCAATTCTTAAGACATGAGATTGATCGGCTCCTCTATTTCCTCATGAAGTTTTTTTTGCGATGTAGCAAAGACAAGAACCGATATTATATAGCGGCGATTTTTAGAAAAATTTTGACAAAAAGCTAGCCGTTGCGTTACGTTGTTGTATATACTTACTGGTGTACCTTTCATAATTAAGTATTACTGATCTATTTTAGAGGGATTTTCGAGCAGTGTTAAGTAGCTTTTATGCAATTCATCGTTATACACAGATTTTTGCATGAAACGTTGCTCGACGGTACTAGCTCTATTGCGTTTGTTTTATGATTAATTTATGAAAAACAAATTTAAATATGAAGATTCAACTATAATCTACAATATGTTTCATGTGTCTTTGTACAATGGACATTTTACATAATCCAACGAAATTAAAAATCAATTACAAAGTCCAATCAAAAGTGGAACAAAAGGCTAAATCCAATTTCAATCCAATAATCATACGACTGTAGAAACGGAAAGGATCTCTTGATGCTTCCTGACGAGCTTAACAAAGGCTGTCCATCCCACAACGACTTTTGTCAGAGCTGTCTGCCAAGCTCGCGTAATCCACATAAAAGTTCTCACGGAAACGTCGATTCTATGAGCGCGACACATTGATGGCACTCGTGCCATTCAACTATTCCATATAAAACTCACGCATGAGAACATCATGCGCATTATGAATTTGCTTGCGTAGTCGTATAAAGATAAAAATTGAAATTTTTTTTTTCTATAAATCGTGTGACTTGGTAGTGATTATGAAGAAGTTCATGCTAATGTTTGTTTCGTGCTATCTCGTTTTTTCATCGATGCATCGAGTTATGGTAAATTTGCGACGTTCATATCTCTTATTTATTATTGATTGTGCTCGAAAGAATAACCGCAAGATTTTCATGTCGGGGAAATATTTGTTCAATTAATAATATGAGATTTAGACCGATAAACCTCAAATAGAAAAAAAAAATTGACCGCACTATTTCTACAGAGCGGTGAAAGTTTAATAAGTGCAATTGATTTTCGCATTCTATATATAAATACAGCATGAGCTTATTGGTATGTTTTCCACTTGCAAGTTTTCAAAACTCAAAATTAGAATAAGATTTTCTTACAAAAAATAACTGTAGGAAGCAACTTGGCATCTGACCAAGCATTTTCTACTGATACACAAAAGTAGACAACAAATATTTTCCAACATCGATAATTTTGAATTTTATACAATAAGTAAATCGACATTTCGATGAAAAAAAAAACTATCTTCTAGAGTTTAAAATGCCGCACCGGTAACCAACAGAGCGACGATCAGTTTCAAAAAATCATACAAATCTGCCGTCGTCGCTTCCTGGGTTACGATCGTGAGAACGGTCGGGACTTCAACGCTCGTAACACAGACTCCCAGGAGTCGTCGGACTCGGATTCCGACGAAGACATGTTCGACAATAAATTCTTGACGTCTGCCGGAAACCGCTACAATAACGGCAAAAACGGAGACAAGATGGGCAGCGGCAGCAGCAGTCGTTATGATTACACGGGCTCGAGGAACAATTCAACGCGTCAGTCATCCTCCAATCGTAACTCGAGCAACAGGTCCTCCAATGATAACAGATCGTATTACGATAATGGACAGATGAACTCCAATAGAAGAAGCATGAGAAACAGCGGGATGAACTCTCGAGGCAGCTACGGAGACAATAATTATTCAAATACAAGATATAACAACAACAACAATAATAATAACAATAATAATAACATGAATCGGAATAATATGAACGGTAACAATGACGGAAATTACAATAACGATGGCAACAACGAACGAGAGCAAGCTGTAAGGGTTCTGTTTTGAAATATTAATAGAAGTGTCAGTATAGAGCTTACAATTTGATTCGGAAACTATAATAAAAATTCTGATGATTCACGAGTTTAAATTTGAGCTTGGCTGTCTCGTTTATCTCTATATATTGCACAATGTTGATGTTTGGTATCGAATTTTATCAGCACTGTATTTACCCATCTTATTGTTTTAAAAATTGCAGTTTAAACATGTTTGTTGCAGTGCGTCACCCAGTGCTTTTTCAATGAACTCAATCTGGTAATTATTATTAATGAAATCTAGTTGACCACGATACGAAGCTGCGGCGATAATTTTGCTAATAATAAGTGATGTATTCAGGTTGATCAAAGAGGCTTTCCGGAAAGATCGGCCGTAATTGGTATAATGACTCAGAACATACAAGATCCCGAACTGCGAGATTTCGTGGAGGAATCTGTGATCGAGTGTTATCACTACATTAACAACAATAACAACGGCCGCCAAGAGAAATGTCAGTTCTCGCAAAATTTGCTGTCCTGTCTGGCAGAGAAAGGCAGCGAGGTAAGCGAAATTTATCTCTATCCGTACCAGATTCTCATTTTTTGATGAAAAATTCGTCGTTAAATGCCTTGAGAAAGACTTTCAAATTTTTAGAGATGCGAGGACTGGGATGACGAGTAGAACCATTAGCAAATTTGAATAAAAGCGATTGTAATACCTGCGTAAAAAAGACGATATAAGCATTATCTCTCAAGTCTTTTATAATTTATAGGTATATTTGATTATAAGATTTATGTACAGAATAACAAATTCTATGTAAGAATTAAAAATACAGAGTTTTCAGCGTTATTTTACAGTTTTTATACAAAGGCACTACCTACCTTATTGAAGTGCGCATGTTTAACAATTACAAAGTAGCGGATTTTAAAATAGTCGTCAAAGAACTTGATATAAATTAATACTTTTAGTTATATATACGAAAGCACGCCGTAAGAAAATCACTTTCGCTTTTTCAAATTCTCAAAGCGTTTCATCAAGTCGTCGAAGTCAATGTCGTCGTTTTCCCCACTTGCGTTTGGCGGAGCATCCGTATCGGAAGGAACAGCAGGTAAATCCGGCAGATTAAAATCGTTCATTGGCATTTTCGAACGCGGTTGGGGCTTTGGTTTTTGATCAGACTGTAAAGCATTGAGAAATCGTCAGTACATAATATTGTATATTGAATAATTATATGTTTTTCAATATTTACCTGCTTATTTAAATCTGGAGGGAATGATCCGTAAGGAGGCGGTAAATCCTCATCCTACAAAGAGACATGTATTAACACATGATCAAAAATAAGACTTTAGTCAATCCTTAAAATTTTTACATACAGGTTTATTTGAGTTGGCCTTATCAAGAGGAATGTTGTAAGAAAACGCAGCAGGATTGAAATGATTATTTTCATCCTTCTCTATTGAAGAAGTACTTGGAGCTGTGAAACCCATTGGTAAGGGAGGACCTCCAGCAGCATTATTCATGGTAGGTGGAAGTGGTGGCTGTGGGTATCCGATGAATCCAGCTGGCTGTGGCATACCACCACTAGCTTGATCCAAATTGTTAGGTGCCTGACCTCCACTTCCTATGTCGATCAACAGAGCATCTTGACCCTCTGCCATGATTTGAGGATCCGGTTCATATTCAACATTGTAAATTTTAGCAATTTCGACGAGATATTTTTCCACTAGCAACTTGGAGGGAGACTGAACACTCATTTTGTGTTTGAGCTTTTCTGATATTGTTTGCAATGCCTCTTCTCTACAGGCATCCGTATATTGTCTGCCATATTTTGCAGTTAAAATATCCGAGATTACTTTCATCTCTTGAACATCAGTCTGTATACGTGGGGCTGCCCAAATGATTGTAGATATTGCTTCAGACAACCCATCGTCAAGTGTCCTGCAGAATTACCACACAAACATTGTATCAGACAAAGGAGAAATTGATGATTTAAACAGATAAAAAGTTACAAAATTTCATCATAAAGCTTTTACTTACTTCATCTGTTGAATAAGTCCAAAGCGTGCAAGCAAAAGATCACAATACATTTCCAAAAGTTCCATTGCTTCGACCATGTAATCTTCTCTGATAATATGCTCCACCCTGATTCTGGCCCTTTCCACTTTGCCAGCAGCAATGTAATCGGCGATTTCTTTTCTCGCTTTTTGTGCTAATTCAGTCTTTTTCTTTTCTAAAAGCTTCAATCGGTTTATAGCTAACCTTAGATGCGTTTTTAATTTTGTGTAATTTGGCCCACTCGAAAACATTTTGATGATAGTAATACGTCGTGTAAATCAGTCGCGATTCGTGCTACAATGATACTTAAAAACTTTGTCGTACACAGCACTTGATATTATTAAAAACTACTTTTGTCGTTGTTCTTGCGTGTCTAGTGTCGAATCAAAAAGAAATTATAATGACGTACGAATGAATCACATCAGGTAAAAACATATATGTATGAACTTCAACACCCCAAATTATATATATATGAGCTGGATCCAGAGGGCGCTAGTACGCGGCTCGGCTGTCATGCGGCCCTCGCATGCATACCGTGTTTAAAAAAATGAAAATTAACAAAATTGTTCTTTTATTATTACTCTTGTTTGTCATTAGATATGAGTAATAAAAATCATTTTGCTCTTTATCTTAACTTTGTTTTTATTTATACTTGGACCATTCACATAGTTCGCTATTTGAGGCAGTAAAAACTATATTTTTAGTTATATAAATTATAAATAACGTTCGTGTTTAAAACGGTTGAAAAAAATCTTAAAAAACCTATCTTTAGGAATAATACAATGATAAGCCATAAGCAGAAGTGTTGTATAATCCAATAGAAGATTTTCACAAGCCTTTTTGTGTTTGATCAATTTCAATTCATTGGTAAATGATATATCATCGCAAAGCAGTTTGAATCTTTTATTAAAATTCTAGTATTGAATAGAATGTTTTTTACTTAATATTATTTATAAACTCTAATACGCATGTATCTGGTGTTTTTCGGTGCATATTTAGTAGCAGTAACATTTTGAAATATTAAAAATATTGTACATTAAATTATAATACACGTAATACCAACAGAATTTCATTTTTTCAAATTTATTCTCTGAGTCTGGCCAATCTCTGAGTTAACTCATCCTGTTCTTGGCTCACAGCAGTTGAGGTACCAATGCTTCCTAGTTGTCCTGATGGAAGCTCCATATTCAACTCCAAACTAGAAGAAAAATAGAATCAATTTATTTTTGTTGATTATAAGAATAAAAAAATTTTTAAATAAATAATTTTGCATACCCAGCTTCATCAGCTACTTGTTGCATCAACGAATCAACCTCATTTTGAGGAACATTTGTTGTCGTAGTTTGGGACATGGCATTCTCCATGTATGAGCTTTGTACATCCAAATCTTCAAATTGACTCTCAAACTTGTCCATGAGTCCAGAAATTTTTTCTAAATTCATGGACTTCATAGCAGCATCCATTGCTTTTACAACTCCAGCCATCGACTGTGTAACTTTTCTAGTGGTCAACGCCGTTTGCACTCTACTGGCTACTGCATCAACTCGTGCACTCATACGCAAGTAATTCAGAGCCTGATTTTTTTGTCTGATTGCATTTTCTGCGTGGATTTTTGCTCCTTCCATGTTTCCCTTCTGAATTGCCTTCTTTACCTTTGCCTTCTCCAGTTTCTCTTCTTTTTCGCATTTTTTGGAATTGCGTTCCAATTCCTTAACAGCAAATTTGAGGTTGAAAAGATTTTCTGTACAATTGAGATATTAAGGAAAATACTAATTATAAATACACAACTAAAATATTATTGAACAAGGTTATTGATATTATTTTTAATATTATTTCAAAGTTTAAAAAGGATACTCTCCATCTGAGAGACAGACATGGCTGATTGTTCGGCCCCCGTTGTGCTAGCTGTCAAGAAATAATCTCAAAGGTATAATGACTTTGCGTCTGCGTCGTCGTCGTCGCTTTAGATGTTGTCAACTTCGTCAAGTTGCAATTTCAATGCTATCAATAATATATAGCGTTATCCAGGGGTTCTTTATTACAAAAAACTCCGAAACGCATTTGGTTACTTTAGTTCATTCAAGGACAAGCCTTTTTTAAAATAATCGGCAATTATGATTCACAAGGCACAGTCGAGAAGCTAATTAAATATTATAAAATTATTTTGAACTCGTTCGAAAATGTTGATCCACACGAAATAAATTATTACAGAAATTTTTGTGTTATTGACTCATCAGCTATATGCCACAACAGAAATGAGTAACACAGCTGATATACATGTAGTACAATTTTAATTCGCCAGATGGCGACATACGTACATTTTAGAACTGACCTGTGTCCTGACAACGCACACACTGGAAAAATTTCGTATATACTTATACTTTTTGCAAAGTGTAAAGCCAGAAAAGACGATGGTCCTTGGCGATTCGTGAGAAAAAAAACTAAAATTTGGCAAGAGCATGAGTGTCAAGTAGTCTTCTAATCGATGCGTCAATAAGTTCAGTCTAACTTTCCGCTAGTCGTGCGCAAGAATCTTCACAATATCCGTCCGGTTTTTCGGCCTTTGGAACGAAAACCCACTCGCATCAGGTAAGACTTTGTAATTTCGTATGAATAATAATTGTGTAGACGATGATGATAATGATGACGACAGACATGTGCTGACTGTTGGATGTTTCAAACGTTGAAGGTGTCGTAAGTTAACGTTTGAATAAAGTAATCAATGTTATATTTATGTAAATACGAAAATTATTGCTTTAAAGCTATATTCATTTAAAGTCATATAAAACAACAGCATGTATTCTCATTATTTTCATCCTCATGATACACTTTCACTTTTCTCAAGTCATCTGTCCTCAATTTGCCAATCATCATTCGTATTTTTGCTTATTTGCAGCAACAAAATGTGCACTACTCCAAAGGAAAAGGTATTTAAAGAGAATCACAATATACTTTTATATTACAATGTATTTTTATTTTTTATAATTG
Source organism: Pteromalus puparum (assembly GCA_012977825.3). Taxonomy (NCBI): domain Eukaryota; kingdom Metazoa; phylum Arthropoda; class Insecta; order Hymenoptera; family Pteromalidae; genus Pteromalus; species Pteromalus puparum. Next base: position 4,221,029 of record CM053172.1, on the reverse strand, counting down.
CAAAATTTTCCATATTTATATTATGTAGTAAATTTGAATGAACTTTCAATTATATATTTTTTTTTTCATTATGTAACGATAAAATAAGATAAGATACTTTATCATAAATAAAACAGCTACTTAATATTGGTTTAAGACAATCTTTTAAGTATTATAACTCTGGTTTCTTCATTTGTTGCTTTTAATCATTAGAAGTGAATGCGGTGTTTGGTAAATTTCTTATTTTTAATAAAGTTAATTTTTTTACAGCACACAAAAAGACACAGTATGGGTTATAATTGCAAAAAACTAGCAATAGAAGTTGCTAAATGCATCTTTATCCAAATTCATTGGTTTATAGACTGCATTATTGAATTCATCTTTAGTTTGTACTATGACACCAAAGTTCAAAGGGTTCCACCAGTTAGCAACAAATTATTGCTTGACAGCACTTTGGAATTAGCTAAAAAAATTAGGTAAAGACATTTATTAATATTTATATAAACCTCAAATAATTTCAATAATAATATTTTGTTTCCTAAATAGAGAGAAAAAAGTAACCGCAGAAGAAGTTGTCAAAGCTTGTATTGAAAGATGTAAAGAAGTAAATGGTTTATTGAATTCTATTGTTGAAGATCGATACGAAGATGCTATCAAACAAGCTAAAGAAGTTGATGAAATGTTGAAAGATGAAAAGTTAGATATTGAAGAACTAGAAAAAACAAAACCTTTGCTTGGAGTACCATTTACCACGAAAGAAAGCAATGAAGCAAAAGGTATTGAGTTTTTTCTATCAAGTACAGGTTTTTTAGGTAAAATGTATACACAGAAATATTTGTTTTTCAGGAATGCTTCATTCAATGGGTACTTTGAGTAGAAAAGGTCACCGTTCAGATGAAGATGCAACTGTTATTGAAAATGTAAAGAAAGCTGGAGGAATTATTATTGGTAAAACCAATATTCCTGAATTGAACCAATGGATTGAATCCAGAAACAAAGTTTATGGACAAACAAACAATCCATATAATACAACTCGAACAGTTGGTGGTAGTAGTGGAGGAGATGCATCAATTGTTGCTTCATGTGGTGTTCCATTTGCTGTTGGCAGCGATATTGGTGGTTCTATAAGAATACCAGCTGCATGTAATGGAGTATTTGGATTCAAGCCCAGTGAAGGTATGTTTGACTGATTTGCTTTTTTGCATCTTATAAAATTTAAAAAATGTATAGAGTATTGTTAATCATAGATGTCCAACAATTTTAGGTATGACTTCACTAAAGGGCATTGGTTTAAGAAAAAAAGTCTACGAAGATTCAATGGCTGAAGCTGGTCCACTTTGTAAGAAAGCTGAAGATTTAGAATTGCTAACTAAAATTATGTCTGGAACATTTTTGAAAACTTCTTTAGATAGTTCTGTAAATCTGAAAGATTTGAATATTTTCTATCAAGAAAGCTCTGGAGATCTCAGAGCTAGTAAACTTAGTTCTGCAGCTTCTAAAGCTTTGTCTAAAGCAGTACAACATCTTGAGCAAGTTACTGGAAATGCAACCAAGGTATATTTTAAATATAAATTATATGTGAAATAATATTATAGATTTTAACATATCCTATTTTTCATTTAAGGTCAAATTACCTGGTTCAGAGTACAGCTATCGTTTGTGGCGTTACTGGATGACCCAGGAAGATGCAGATTTCAAGACAGATTTAACAAATGGCAATGTAAGGCATATGAACCTGAAATATAAATTTATTAACTTACACTTGAACACATTTGAAATAATAATTTTTTATATGCAGGGACGCACAAGTGCTGGAGCAGAAATTGGTAAAATATTCACAGGCAATAACGAAATTACATTGGCAGCTTTGTTGAAATTGATTGATCACGATATCTTTCCACAAGAAAAAGCAGAATGGGCTAAAGCTGTTACTAGTACAATGAAGGAGTATTTACTGGTACTGAAATTTTGCTATTAATTTCGTTTTTAAAGTTTGTTGTTTAAGATGTAGATTTGTTATTAGTAATGTACTTGTTATTTAGGAAAAGTTGAAAGACAACGGTGTATTACTGTATCCGACGTTCAACTCTGCAAGATATCATTATGCATCATTTGCCAGTCCTTTCAGTTTTGGATATTGGGCTATATTTAACGTACTAAAACTACCTGTTTGCCAAGTGCCTATGGGTTTGGATAATAGTGGATTACCAGTAGGAGTTCAGGTAAATAATTTATTTAAAATTTTTAGTGATAGGACTTTATAAAGGTCCAAAATTAATTTTCTTTTCATTCTTACAGGTTGTTGCCGCTCCAAATAATGATCGACTATGCATAGCAGTAGCTAAAGAGTTAGAAAGGGTCTTTGGTGGATGGGTTCCACCATCATAAATTATTTGGTCATTAAATTATTTTTATTTTTTTTTTAATTAATATTTCAAGCTAAAAGTAAACTTTTTATAAATGCAAGAGCCTAAAAAACTTGATAATAATTATTTGTACAAATTATAGTAAAAAAATTAAGAGTATACTCCGTATACATCTGTACAATCATTCTAGATGAAAATAGATGTTTGAATCCCATAATTCAACAGTAACATTTCGTATATATGATATCGAAAAATAGTTTTATGTTAAATCTAATAGTTTTGAATTTAAAGTATTTTAAAAATACAAAACCTGGTTTTCGCATAATGATTTCTTCAATATTTCGATCATAATTGTATGTACAAATTTTATTTAGCTGTATATAAGGTGTATGAAACTCAAAGAGCGTAATTTATATTTGTTGGTAAATAGAGAAAGTAAGATTCTTCACTTTCTGAATTCTATGTATCTAAATATGAATAATAAATTTTTTATACTCTCAATTTTTTCCTGTTCATTTGAAATCTATATTATCGAGTGATAATTTCGTCTGCTACCTATATCTGACAAATGCGCGGGTGGAGTGGGTAGATCAACAAACATGTCGGTTTACAGCTACGGTGCGTTGACGTGTTTCCCAGAACATCTTATTACCTGGTTTTTGGTGATGCGGTCTTCAAATTGTGTTTAGTCTTCTTTCTATTAATATAAAGACAAGAAGTGTCGTTAAAAATGGAAAAAAGTACAAAAACCCACAAGGAAAAGCGGCCAAAAGCCCAACCAGATTCGCTAAATAACCTTCAAGGTTTGTGTGCCGTATGCTTTCGATTTAGCGGTAATATAAACCAAATGTTAAGCATCGTTTAATTTTTAGATATAAAGAATGCAGATCAATCTCCAAGTGAGCAAAAAGACGACTCGAAGGTAAGTAAATTAGGAGTTTTTTAAGATTACAACTTTTGAGAAGGCTTCAAAGAAAGTGTTGTTTGGAATAGGCCAATTCGGCAAAAGAGGACGTCAAAGAGGATACCGTGGATGGTTTAAAAAGTCAGCTTGAAACTTTGATGAATTCCTTAGCAGTATTATCAGCTGAAAAGTCAAGGATGGAAGCCACTTTCCAAAGTGAGAAAAAACAAATCAGGAGTGAACGCGAAGAAGTATATATTATTGTGCCAATGTGTAATAATGTTCAATCAAGTTCAGAATTTGAAAGTTAATGAGCTTTTATTTTACAGTATGAAAGAGTTGTGAAAAATTTGAAAGACAAATTAAAACGTATCCAAGGCCATGCTGTGTCAGAAGTGGAACATCTCAAGTACAAATTGATTATGGAGCGACATGAGAGAGAAAAGGAACAGACCGAACATTCCACATTAACAAAGTATTTTTTAAATCATACCACTTTAATATTTAGTGTAACTTTTCTAAATCTAATGAATAAAATTATATTATAGAGAATTACATAAAAAAGTTAACAACGAGCAGAAAGCAAGGGAACATCTAGAGTTGCAACTAAAGGAGCTGAAAAACTCTCTTCCAAGCAAGTCTCAGAACAGAATTTTAGAAGCAGAACTTGATGTTTTAAAGAATAAATTAAAGCAGGCTGAAGCAGCAGCAAACGAAACTCCAGTAATGTTATTGAATCTTCAATCAGAAATGTCATCGATGAAAAAAAAACATAAAAACGCTATTCTTGAGGTAAAAAAATTTCACAATAAATTTTTTAATTTTCTTTCATTTATTTATTCTTTACACATATTTGATATATTTTGCAGGAGCAAAGAAGAGCAGCTTTAGCAGAGCAAGAAGCTAAAGCTTTGGCAGCAAGTCACGAGGCAAGAGTTGCTGGTTTAGAAGCTAGACTTGCAGAATTATCTGATATTGTTGGGGGATATGACAGGTTACGACAACAAGATCAAAAGTCTATTCACAAGCTGAAGGATCAGTTAATGACTTTACAGAACAATAAAAAATCGGACAGTTATGATAATCCCCAACAGTTGGCAGAAAAAATTAAAAGCCTCTATTTTCAACTAGTAGAATTAGATAAAAGTAGTTCATGTACAAATGTTAAAGGTAATCACGTTCAATTGTTGAAAAATAATTTATTTCAACCAATGTATTAGCAGGTTTTCACAAAGTTTTAATTTTTTTAGATTTATTGAACAGCTTGAAGCTGTGTGAACAAAGCCAAGACTTTGTTTACAAAGAAAAGTACGAAGCGGTTCTTCAAGAGCTAGAAGAACTCAAAAACCGTCCAGTTGTAAACGAAACACACCAGCAAAATAACGAGACTGCTACCTCCAACAACGAAACCCAGCTGCACAGAGCAAAGTCTCACAATAAAAATTTGGAAGAAAAATTGCGCATGTTAGTTTCCGAGATGTCGGAAAAGGAAAAAGAGTTTCAGAAGAAGCTCGAGAAACAGCATCAGATGATGCAAGAACAGTATTCAAAAACTGAACAGTTGCTAGCTCAAAAGGACAGCGAGTATCAGAATAAAATAGTCGCTTTGGAGCAGCAACTCCTCAGACAGCGCGAAAGATCTCTGACTGTGATACAAGAAAAGGACAAGGAGATACAGATGCTGAAGTCATCCTTTGACGCGCTACTACCTAAGAAAAGTATTATGCTAGACGGAGGAGGTCAAAAGTTCAATTTACCATTGGCGAGACACGGCAACGTGAAAAGCGAAGCGAACGATTTGGTGTCCGGCCTCATAACTATTGAGAATAATCCACCTATGCTTTACTATACCCAAGAACTTGCTCGTAAGGAAGTTCAAATTTCCGGTTTACGGAAGCAAAATGTGCAATTGGAAACCTCGCTGCGCGACCTCGAGAGAAACTCTTTCCGCATAGCTGAAAAGCACGAGGAAGACATTAAGAAATTGGAAACGCAGATAAAAAGGTATGCGCTATTTTTTACCTATGAGTAAAATTCTAATAAATTAACATCGAATATAATTGGTCTTTTTTTTTATCGTAGACTGGAAGCATCGAAATCCAGGGAAGGTGCAAATCTCGAATACCTCAAGAACGTCTTTATCAATTATTTGACGAGCCACGACTCGGCTCGCAAGCGTCACATGCTCAACGCAATATCCACAGTCTTGCGGTTCACGCCCGAGGAGAGCGAAAGAATCGCAAAGATCAAATGAGGAAGGATTTTATTTTTTTAAATTTATACGTACAAAAGTGACAGCACATATCTGTACAGTCTAAATTTTAAGGAAGAACCTTAAGTGTGTATTGTACATATGTATAGATGATAGGATAAATAAATGTCTGTACATAGTGTATATAAGAAAACTAGAAAAGTATACATCTCATTGAAACAGGCATCTCGCGCAAAAGTCCAGCGAGGCAAAAAGCGGGTCTCAGAATAAGATAACGGTGTCTGCATTTTACGATTTCATTGCCCGGCTCTGCGGAAAAATGATTGACAGGCTTCGCTGGAGTCTACGAGCTGTAGCGCACAGAAATATATAAGTATACAAGACAAGGAGATAGAGAGACGGACGTGGAAGGAAGAAACTCTATAAAGAGAAGGTGAATACGAGTGTGTCTATCCCGCCTTTCCAGGCCGCCAGTCGCGGTTTGCTAGTGTACTGTATAAGTACAGACTCAGCGTATGTATATGTGTATAAGTACAGCCGGACGAAGAGAGAGAGAGAGAAAGATCCGTGTCAATAAACTTGAATCTGGCACGACAAGCCGAGAGCGACAGCTCTCGTGCTGGTCTCTCTTCGCGTCGATCGACGTGTCCGGGTATCTCAGCTTCTTTATCTTCGTGTTTCTCTCCGTTCTTCTCTCTTTCGTCTTCGCCAGGGAAGAAAGGATATCCTTTCGTTTTGTTTCATATACCTCTCGCTTGGTGGTTTTCGGTATTTCTGTCCCGTGCGACGAGGCGACAGGTATATTATAGTTATGCAATGTCATCAGAGGATTTTTTTCTTCTTCTTGCTCGGCGAGTGAATTGGTCAACGACGTCGGAATTTAATGTGATATTATGTAACGCCTTCGCGTGTCAGATGCTTGCAAGACGCTCTCCTCTCGAAATACGTGAGAATTTTTGTTAGGGGACTTGAGTAGAGAACAATTTTTATTTGCTTTAAAACTGGGATCTATATTGTTATATTCTATTACGGTTCTTGTGAATTTTGTTAAAAAAAATTCCTAATCAAGTGTCTCGAATATCAGCCCTTTCTTTTTTCTATTTCTTTAACTTCTCGTTTTATATCTAACAACTCTGTTAGATATAATGCAAACAATAATAAATGAGTATAATTTTTCTTAACGCTTTTTATAGCTGCTGCTTTATCATTCTTTTCCAAAAAATTACCAAAACATTACGTCAAATCAGCTCATCCGTATCCACAAATTCTCTCACGAATGCAGTACCTCTATACAGTATATCAAGTCGCGCACGGCAGCACGTGCAGTTTCGCGTTTTTCACTTTTCCTCTAACATTGAATATATACAGCTCTCTTGGTCGTCTCACGTACATAAAACACCGCTCACTCGCTCGGTCGCGCGTTTGCGTGTGTCCGGTTACATTCGGGTTATTGGGCTGTATACTCTCTCGCGGAGAGCCGCACCTTGCGAGAGAGCTATAATATATATACATGTATACATACACATATACACGTGCGCGACGGGGAGAGTCGTATGCATATATAGGCTTGACATTGATAAAGCCGCGACTGCACTCGCGGTATAGATGTATGTGCGCATATATATAGGTACACAAGGAGGCGAGATTCTGTTGCACGGCCTCGTTTCCATGCATCTTCTCAGCTTGTTCTATACAACAGCACATCGCGTTGAACCGATTTTTTTTTTTTTGTCTCATCGGTAAGCGAGATCGGTTAGGTTTGGCTGATTTTCTCACGCTGAGTTATATACCTATTATACTAGCTTTTGAAAAATTTGAGATTAATCAAGCTGCGAATATAAGTGTCGATGTGCACTTGACGCAAGACGACGAGTATATTTACGCAATGTATGTAGAAAGTCAGTCGAGAGCGTTGCCTTCTTTTCTGATCCCCGTATTCATTCGGCGTCCGTACACTTTTATTATAACGTGCGCGACAATACTGCGTAATCTCAATGCGATAATCGCACGAAAATTAGCATTTTTATCGATCCAGCTATGGTTCCACGTGTGTAGTAGTTCCGGGAGTAAGTAGTCGCTGGTTTATTTTTAGAAGAAATGTACACGTGTCTGAAAGATTAAAAATAGAAGTATCATATAAAAATCGTAATCATGCTTGAAGGTGAATTCGTTACGCCGAAATTTTCTCGGGGATCCTTGCAGCACACCTACCATACAGAGCATGAACGAGAGGGAGCTTTCTATTGACCCAATAGCTATCGTCGAATCCTGTATATATCATTGAGAGGAGATCGAAAAGTTTCGGAGCGTCTTTTATTCATCTCCTTGGAACTTGACTATATTTTGGTTTCAACGGCTTCTTTGTGTATTCATGGGTTTCCACTTTTGTTTTCGATTTATTTTTCAAATGCTACCCAACTCTGTTTTAGGGCAAAAAACTGTATTTTTTAAAACTTTTTTTCAATTAATAAATTGAAATTTTTTTTTAAATTTTGAATTATATAACTGAAAATTTATTCATTGAAAAAATACTTATTTTTCAATATCAAAATATCCTTCCCAACACTGTATACGGATTGAAGCGTTTAACGCAGCATTGCTCGACCTCTTACCCATCACGGAACTAATCTACTTTCGATTGCTTTGTTGCGCACCTGCGACTTAGAACTAAACGTACGTTACATATGTGTGTGTATGTGTGTGTACCAAGGCCGGTGATGTTATTAGCTCTTTTTTGTCGTCTCTGTGTAAATCCGGGATGTGTTAAATAATGCAATAGTACGGCTCATGCATTATTCATTCTCGCGTGGATCCTCATTTCGACGATGGTATACGGTTTAATCATTTTCGTTAATACATTATTACGTTTCGTATGATTTTCACATAAATAACCGGGATAAATTTACTCCAAGATCGAAACTCTGGGATCCGGGATATATAAGCAAAAGAGTCTGGAATAATTTCCAAAAATGTAAATGTGTAGGGTTAGGGTAAAAAATTTTGACTTTTTTTTTAACCAATCATGCAAATCTTATCTCTTTACTTTAAGAAACTGTGTGTGTGTATATATATAGTTTGGTACATGCGGTTCTCCATAAATTCGTTAAACGCAGTCATTCCCATTTCCAGAAGCTCATGACGTTAAAACCGAACCGAACGTCATCGTACAGATCGTTATCTTCCGACTAAGAAAAGACGTTCTCATTTCGTTTATATACCTACAAGTTAAGGCAAAAGTCCGTACGACCCGGAGACTTCTCTCCGTGACACTTTCCTCCTATCCCCAAAGTGTAATAATACTTATTTCCTATAATATTAATTATCCTCGGTTTCTAATCAACCGTCACAATATAGGTCCATTATATACCAGCAGCTTCGTGCAAAAGTATGTCGCTGTATATAACAAAGCTTACTCGAACCCGGACGTCTTTCACCGGATGTTGAATAGGACGTGCGCTCGAAATTCAAAATCGAGGATGATCCGCCTTTGCCTTTCCCACGGCACAGACACACACACACATACACGCGACTGACTCTCTCTTTTTCTGCTCTTCCTTTTCAACGCACGCGAGTGTGTTAGAGCCGAGTAAGTGAGTATTATCGCAAACTCGTGCGCTGCAGTGCCGATATGTATCCCCGAAAAATCGTGATCCTCTCTACTGCACGCTTCGGAGTACACGTATGCGAGCTCTTTTATCTGATGGTTACATATAGTCGTGAAAAGAAACGTCTTGGAATTTTATTGGTGCACATACACACAGGACTCTCTTATATAGTACTGAGTTTTGGAGACGATCGACTGTAGACAGACTGACCTTTGACGAGGTGAATGGCCTAGTTATTACACGCGAATACCGCGCGAGTTTGTCTCGGTAAGAGATGTATGCAAATTCGTGAGATTTACTTTTTAGTCGTGACTCTTGAGGTTTCAAGGGTTTTATTTGGGCCATCTGATTGCCGGATGTATATACATACCTAAAAAAATAAAATACAAATTATGAATACGTATAAACATTTGTTTACAAAGTATCACCCACGACCTCAAAGAGAAAAACCAATCCGGTTTATACACCACCTATATACAGTCGACACGTGCGCCAACGCTATTATCAGTAGCGGCGTTTAGCGTCATGTTTACGAGCCGGCTTTTTTCCTCAATATAATCTTCTTCACGAAAACGGCTGCATACATATACCGCGCACACATCATCATCAGACCTACGGCACGTGGCGAAATTTAAATTGATGTCCTTGGCAAAAAACTTCTTCTTCTTTCGCAAATCCTACTATGCATCCTGAAAAAAAAAACGGGTTATAATATAATTTGTGTGATAGGTGACTTTGGCAAAAAATGATGGGAGGCGTTTATGTCACATTAAAATGTTAATCTCTCTTGGCCACCTATGATCGGAAATACCACACCGAATTCCTGCAAATTATTATTATTATTATTGTAATAAAAAGGAGAAGCTACTACTGTAGTCCGCAAATTGTATTATAATATCGGCAGATCGCACACTGTGTGCTATAAGTACACTATACTCTAATCGAGTCCTCATCTCGCAGTAGCCATATACTGGCGCATGCAATTTCGCAAGGAGTAGCCTCTGAAAAAGGAGAAACGCTCGTGCACGAGCTCTCCCCACACTATACTACTGGAGAAAGAATCATGTGTATGTGTGTGTGTGTGTGTTTGAACATCGCGTGGGCTGAGAAGAATATGCGTGAGGCCCGGCGCATCCGGGATCACTGATCACTCACTTCTTGGCTGTGTATATCTATAGATTCTTTCTCCTCTGCGTGTGCAGTCAACGGTTAGGTTCGTGTATGGACCGAAGGGTTATTCGCTCTTTCTCCGGAGAGCCGGGAGAGATGTTATGTATATATAGTCTTTCTCCTTATCGTGGTGAATACCTGCTGCTGCTGCTGTTGCTGTTGTTGGGTGCCTTTCTCTTGAGCAAAATACACACCGGCACACGTGTGTATACCTGGGACACTTCCTCGGGTACGAGAGCGTATGTCTGTCCGAATAAAGTTATATAAATTATGCAAAATTTCATGACATTTATAATTAGTCTAAAACATGCACCTCTATTTTTCTGCAAAAACATGAATGTTTATTTGTGCAGCTCACGCAGTTCCAGCTTAGTGTGTAGCTCCTACTCGACTGCAGAGGTCAACTCTGTTGATGTTATCCCGCTTTTGGCGGCGTCGAAGCAGAGAAAAAAAATCTGATTCTACATCCTCTCCGTATAATAATATATGCATCGCCACACTCCTTCCACATCCGCACAGTGATAGGTATCCAAGGCGAGATCTTAATTGACACGTGAGTTTTTTTCTCTGCCCCAAAACTGTTATTTCCGTCTAGACTCATCTCTATCTCTTTCTCTCTTGAAATTTATCGCAAAACACACACAGTCAGACGCTGCGGATCTCTCTCGTGTCCCTGTTTACAAAATTCGTTATATTATACGAGATAATGACGGCCGATTTATATTTATACATAGGATATGCAGGAGCATTAATCACGAGAGCCGAAAAAAGACTACTCGGCCACGAACCCGGAAGCGGTGTGACGCCGGTGATCTCTCGAACCAACGGTCTCTCTCCTCCCGAGATACTATCTGGATTCGATTCTTCTATTTCCCTTCGCATAGATTTCCTATACACACAAATTATATATACTTATATAGCACCTTATAATAGTCGCACTGATCGACAAGTGCAGTCACGCACGACGCGCGAGTTTACGATCTCTCGTCGGTATACACGGAGCAGACGACGCGCAAAAAAGCGGTGGTGTTATTATTCTCAAAACTCTTGGGCAAAAACACGCTGCAACTTGTAATCCAGCGGCGCCAGACTCGTCGTTAAAACAGGGAGCTGATTTTTAGGACGGAAATGTATACCCTTTGAAATTTTCACGAGAGGAGCTCTCGGGTATTAAAGAGCAGGTGTGTAAAAAGTGTTATTGTTGTTTCTCATGGGATATGTGTGTGTGTAAAGAGATATGAAAAGGATCTTTGAGAGTCCGGGTCACGGATATTTTGGAGGTTCTTTTGGCGAGAGAGCGCCTTGACACGGATTCTTGCAGCTCGTCATAGGCTGACGTGACGCGGCTATATAAAGTGCATAACACGTACGGGTGTAAATACTTATTATTATTATTTTAAAAACGTGCAAAATCGTCGATCAGCTGCGCATCTTCGAATAACATGTCGTATATATATCCGCGAGACGATAAACCGTCCGTTCTCGCGGCCTACTTGTTTTTCGAGTGCTTAATTGGCCCGTTCTTACGTAACCTCCGCAGACAACTCTGCGGCGCGCAGTTTTCTCTCCCTCTCCAGTTTCCACACACACACACACGCACACATATTCTCAGTACATTTTACATCTTGCGAACATTTATCACGCGAAGCATCATCGGCTATACAGAAAGAAGCACATAACGAGGATCTCTCTCATGCAACTCGACCCGCCCCCGCTTTTATGAATGAAAATACCTGCATCAGCGTGTGATTTTCGATATATGTACAGAGTATATACATATATATATACGTATACCTGTGCAACGAGAGAGTCGCGTGTGCAGAGCGGGTTGGGTATTTTTTATCGGCTCGTTATCGCGTGAGCAACGAATACTGCACATGCACACGCGTTGTACACAATATTATAGTGTGTGTGTGTGAGTCGAGAGAGACTATAATATAACCGCGTGTGTAAAAGGTAGGGCTGCTAAACCGGATCCTCGATATATATATATACACCGGCGCTGCAGCATATTGGCCGGTGCGTAAAAAGTAGCTTCTGCAGTGCCGTCTGTGTGTATATGCAAGAGGGGACGCTGCAGTGGCTCAAGAAAATTGGCTGTTATACTTCTGATGAAGATTGTCGAGCTATTTCTGCGTAAGGATGCACTATTAGACGAGAGAAAAAAAAATGGCAAACAAAGTCGAGAGTCAGCAAGAATAAGACCACCACAGCAATTACACTTCAAACGACTCTCGTCATCATCATCATCCACGAGAACCGCAGACGGCTCTCCTTCCAAGAGTCTCTTTACCGCGTAAACTTCACTTCTGCCGATCGTCCTCTCTTCTCTCGGTCATAAATCGAAATTAAGGGCTCCCATAAAACTCTCGATGTCCGGCGTCTGTTTGTATGTACCTATAGATTCCCCTGGCGCCTGCATCAGAGAGATTCCCGCAATTTCTCCCCCTGTATCGACGCTTTCACTATACGAGGCCTCGATTTCTCTGGCTATACTCGCGCCGATCCCGGATGCCTATATTATACCTAACACACTTCATCCCACGGCTCTATATCCCCGTTTCGATTTCTGCATTATTTAGATCCGGCGAAGCGAACGGCCGAATTGGAGCAGGTCCGGGTTTTCGAAATTCGTATAAGACTGCAGCGGGCGACACCTCTTCGTCGACGTCACTTTGGATGGAACAGTCTACTCCCTCTCTTTTACACCAGTCCATGTGTGTGTGTGAGTGACGCGAGTGTATATCTGAAGAATCATTAATAGGTATATACAACAAGAGCGAGTGAAGTCGGTGGGGGAGCGGTTTCTCTCTTCGCCGTGTGACGTCGACTCTGTGGTTCCCTCTCTCTGTGTATATGTGTGCGAAGAGAAGAGCTGCCCATTCACAGCAGTGCCGCTGCCGACCGACAGTTCACGAGCGCACGGCACCGCGACTAGACGGTTCGCTGCTGCTGCTGCTGCTGCTTTAGTTTATAACCACAAAAACACGCGGTGCAGTGGTACACCTATATAATTATAGACACCTCGTGTCGCGTAACTCCTGGTGATGAGGATCGTCGCGAGTGCGTGTAAGCGGATGTACTACGCCGTATAACACACTACTCTAAAGGGGAAGAAAAGGCGAGGCTGTGTGCGATCCGTGCGTGCGAAGGAGGAGTATATAGAAAGAAAGAAGAGGAGTCTTGTACTTAATACTGCGGAGTAGAAGAAGAAGAAGAAACGACGAGGCTATGCTCGAGTTTCTTTGCAGCATATCATCCGGGGCTTTGATGAGCACCCGTGACAGTGTTTTCGTTGTTGTTGTTGATGGTTATTCCGGTAGTGTTGATGGTGCAGTTTCGAGGAATCACGCTTAGAAACGACGGAAAGTGCCTACTGCACCGGCCAGACATGACGATCACGGGAAAGGTGAGCACTGTAAACATCCACCTGTACTATATATGCACAATAATAACTGTAAATTCTAAGAAACTGGGTCAGATTCGTCGATTATTAACTGCGAGATCCGGAATTGCACTCAGTGTTTTCATCTACGCACACTTGTTGCTCTCGGATCACCCGACTCTCTCGACTTATATGTATATATATACACACACTGTATGTGTTTTGATAAACTCCCTACGGAAGTTTATCAAGTGTAATTATGCGCGAGTTGCGAAGGCGCGAAGAGGAAAAAAAGCGAACGCTGCAGAGCATTGTGTGTGACGTAAACTCAGAGCGGACGAGACCGTGACGAAACGAACGGGAGAAATCGCGCCTCGAGAATTTTTTTTTTTTTGCAAGAGGAATAGCACATCGCGTGTGTTGTATGTATGTATATGCTGGCGATTAGAGAATTTGTTTCATCCGATGGTAGGTTTACGCTGATTATACGGATTCGATTTTCTTGATAAAGTCGAAAGACGAGCTTTTATTCTGGGAGAGAGTTTATAGTATATATAAAAGCCAGCTCCGGGTCACGGACTTTAGTGGAACGCCGCAACAGTCGCGCTGCTGTTTTGTAATAGTAAATAACGAAACCTGCCGGGAGTCGTTGTACTCTCTATTTTTTCGAAGATTATGCACACAGGTGTGGATTTTTTTTTTCGCGATAAGAGACTATACCCGCGGAATTTGTGTTAAGAGCCGAGACAGAGAGTTTAGGTGGTGACGAAAAGGCTCACAAAGAGCTAGTTCAAAACTGCTTTATTTTGAACTAACCAATTAGACAATAAATAAAACTCCTTCAAAATAAAGCGATTGAAACTTTTTGGTAGGAAACGCGTGTACAAAGTATACACCGCCAGACTTTAACACAGGTTATCTAAGTGCATCTTCTTAACATTTACATAAACACGAATATTTATTACGAGAGTCATCCACCTTAGTCGTAATCTCAACCGAGCGATCGCCAGAGTCTCGCGTAGTTTAAAATTCAAATCCGTCAGCACAAAAGCATACACAGTCCATATCTAAATTTCGCAGTAATCCGCATAAACACACCGTCAAAACTGACAGTTTCACAACAGCTATAGCGCATTAGGGAAAACGTTCTAGAGCTGCAGCTTCACGAGAGAAAGCAGCAGTAGCAGCAGCCTGTATACACTGTACAGTACCTATATATAGTATAAGTATAGAAGAGCGCCTGCAGCAGCAGCAGCGCACGCACCTGTTTCCCGCGCGGGGTCCCGCTACTTTCACCGCCGCGCGCGGATAGATCCGCCTGTCCGCTTCGCTCTCTCGTCTCTTTCTAAACCTCTAGTGCGCTGTATATACTTACTTCGTTGCATATATAGGCACGAGTGTGTGTGTGTGTGTGTGTGTCTGTATTATATACCTATGTATATAAGTGAGCGAACGGACGCTCCTTTTTCCGCGACTATTCCTCGATACATTATGCGCGTATATATGCTATATCTTGCACCGTCCAGTGTGTGGACGCGGCGCAAACTCGTTCTTACGACGTATATACGTGTAAGCGCGCTCTCGCATTCCTTGGCGGCTTTTTTTTTACGCTGCTATGAGAGCGAGACTGTTTTCCCTTTTTTCCCGAGGTTTTCACCGAGTTGCATTATAATATAGACTTGGATTTTATTCGAAAAGATTCTTCGTTATTAATTTTTAAATATTTTTATTATTCTTTTAAACCCTGATAATATAGTACTATATCGTCGATTATTGTAAGCCGTATTGAATTTACGAGCCGAGTTTCAAAGACAGCGCACCTTATACAGCGAGTTTTATTAATCGATATAATACTTCGAAAAATATCTCTCTTATAAGCTCTTTCACCCCCCCGTAAATCAGTTGCCGCAGACAAAAAGAGCCTTCGCGCCACTAAAAGAAACATATAACAATAAACTAAGGTCATCTTCGCCATTTATATGTTCCAGAAGTACGTGGACTGTTCGGTACTGAGCAGTAGTGCTGGTGGAGTAGCTGAGGCTGAAGACTCGTCGTACGACAGTGACTACGAAGCTGGTGACTCGTCACCTACACCGTCACCTCAAAATCATCAACATCATCGACGTCGTTCATCGAGACGTCGACGTAGTACTGCAACGACGGTTCAACAACACTCGGATGTTTCGAGAACTAGTTCTGATACACTGGCTGCTGAGTTTGCCGAATATGTCACTGTTCATGGAACGAATACGACGACGACGACGACGACGACGTCTCAGACGCCTGGTAAGGAGAAGGATTTTTTTGAATGAGAGTCAGGGTTGTTTTTATATACGAGGCGATGATTAAAGTGAGATTGTCATTGAAGGTTTGATACAATGGGAGACATTTATTGCTGCGTGAAATTTGAAGGACTTGATCTCCTGATTTACAGGGTCATAATATTTTTTTAACCTGAATGATTTTAATTTTTCTTAGTTTTGATACTAGCATGATCAATCAATTTTTAATTACAATACCACTTTACTATTAATTGATTTGTTTGCTGTAGGCCTAGCTTTAAATAACCAATTTCTAATCAAAACACCATTTCCAACAGGTTACACAGCCCGAGTGGAGTTCGCTTTGAAGCTCGGCTACACAGAGCGACTAGTACAAACAGCTTTACAAAAACTCGGTCCCGAGCCAGGCCAGAACGAACTACTAGCCGAGCTGATCAGACTAGGTTCTGGACCTGGTTGTAAACATGCCGACACAACCCCGGACGATCTGGCCGAAGCTCTGCTCCCCGACTCCGAAAGTCAGCAGAACCAATTCGACGTCAAAAGCTCGGAGGAGACCACAACCACAAGCCTGAGGCCGATCGTCATCGACGGCAGCAACGTTGCCATGAGTCACGGCAACAAAGAAGTGTTCTCCTGTCGTGGTATTCGCATTTGCGTCGACTGGTTTCGAGCCCGAGGACACCGCGAAATCACCGTATTCGTACCCAAATGGCGTAAGGAAGCTTCCAGACCTGACAACCCTGTCGTCGAGCAGGAGATCCTTGGAGAACTCGAACGTGAGAGGCTCCTCGTATTCACACCGTCCAGGTAAGTTAGTTGAATACACAAGGTATGCAACAGGTTGACTAAACGAACCGATTTTATTACAGACTCGTTGGGGGTAAACGAATGGTGTGCTACGATGACCGTTACATCCTGAGACTGGCTGCCGAGGTGGACGGAGTCGTTGTGAGCAACGATAATTACCGGGACCTTGCACAAGAGAGCCCGGAGTTTCGCAAGGTTGTAGAAGAGCGTATTCTTATGTATAGCTTCGTAAACGATCGGTTCATGCCGCCGGATGATCCTCTTGGCAGAAGTGGCCCTACACTCGATAACTTCCTCAAACTTGGACCGCAGCGAGCTGAACCCGCACCGCCTTGTCCTTACGCCAAGGTGACTATTTTTCAAACGAATTCGTGATTTTTTTTTTATCGAATTAGTTTATTCATTAAAAAGAAATTGATCGCAGAAATGCACCTACGGCAACAAATGCAAGTTCCGGCACCCGGAACGCGGACCGCACCCTCACAAATCCGTGACGGAGCGTTTGGTCGAGCACGCCCAGCGTCAATTGCAAGCTCGTGGACCAAGTCTCAGTTTGCCTTTGCAACAGCAGCAACAAACTCACCATCAGCACAAGTCTTTGGCGAAGACGCAGTCTTGGGCTGCAGCCGATTCCTCGGCCTACGCGAGCTCTGTGCTCAAGAGCAGGTCTGAGGAGAACGTCGGTGGCGCCGATTACGTCCACTCGGTCACACCAACGCAGAATAATCAAGGTGTGTATTCTAGAAAAAAGACTGTGTAATATAGTCGTGTAGATTTCACGATAACGATCGTTGAATTTTCATCGGTAGGTTATCCGTCATCGCTGGGGTGGGTAGCGCCGAGGGTGTCGAATCCCGAGCCGGAGCCAGCTAACATGCACAGGAAACTGCAGCGACAGTTGACGCTCAATCCCAGCTGTGATCCTAGGATCAATCAGCTGCGCAGATATCACCAACAGCAGCAGCAACAGATGCCGCAGTGTCATCCAAATCAGTCAAACGTCGTTCCGTTGCAAAATAGGCAGCTCACGAGACTTGCCAGTAACGAATCCTCCTACCCTGTCTCAATGAGGTATGTGTCGCGCAGAAATTAATTATACAATTCAAAAGTCCATAGAACTAACGAAATAACATCTGAAATTTTAGCTGGGGCCAACAGCAGCAGCGTCAACCTCGTCACCAGCACGTGACGCGCATAGCTTCGGCACCAGACTCGTATCGAGCCTGGCCGCCTCGAGCTAACAACAGCAGTAGTAACGGCGTCGGGATGGGACCACCGATAATGTCCGGCCAGCGACTCGGTGCCTCGGACACACAGCTGAACATCGCATCGAGCTGGCAATCGCCTCCCCAGCAGCAGCAGCAGCAGCAGGAGGCAACTCGGCGACATCTCCACTATCATTTGGCAAACATCTTTCCCGAGGAGCAAGTTCGGGCAGCCATGGCTCTACATCCCCACGAGACCGATCCTCAGCAGATCTGCGCTGCCATTCTTACGATGTTCCCGAAAATGTAAATTCTAAAAAAAAAAATGCCTCAAGGGGGGTATGCAAAGCTGGCTGTCTCTTGTACAGCACTGTGGAAAATTAGCTAATGCGCTCTCTGTGAGAGTAACACGTGCATCACGATGAATCGATGCTCTAATTGCTTAGAACGCGAGATTTATCGAATAATTATTGTTCGACGTTCGTGTGATCGAACGCTATGTAAAAACGATTAAATGTAACCAAGGTCAGTTTAGAAAACGCAGTGGCATCAGCGAGTTGAGTAGACAGGTCCGATTCTCCATCGAGAATTGCGGTCTTGTTGACAAACTGCACAACCGAGCAATGCTTTTTTTTACCAGCTAGCTAATGTAGCCAGCGCAGTAAAGAATAAAGTCATTGCAGCCGAAAAATATCGGTTATATCGGTTGAATGAGCAACTTATTTTTCTTTGTTTAGTTATAGGCATTCGTATGTACAACGTAAACTTGCATACGAAACATGCAAGTGGATAATTTTATTATTGTAAATTTGCCAAAGTTCACCCGCACAGAGCAAGAATCAGCTCTTAGGGCATTACAATGGGATATAAGCATTTCAATGTATATTTTCATTAAACTTCGTAGAACTGTAAGATTTGCTTTATATTCTCTGTACTGTTGAAAGTCACACATGATAGATGATAAAATATTTGCATTATTCGTGACTCACATTGAGCCCAGTAATATCAAGACGATTTCATTAAATCAACATCATTTTATGGCATTTTATTTAGTTGTATCATAAGCATTCATATTAACGTATACACTTGTTTTTATCTTTTATTATTTGTATTCACAATGTCGTTTTATTTCCAAAGATTATGCGCATTTGTACTTTTTCAGTCGATACTTTTGGGCACGCTCTTGATTGTATTAAAATTGACCTGCAAAATCCACTGAGCACCTTAGTGGCTGTGAATCTTAAAATTTTAAAAACTAGTATTTGATTTGTAAAATATTCAAGTTTGAAAGACAAGGAATATTCTATGCCTAAACCATACAATATAAACTAGAACTGGCTTCTAAAAATAATAATGTATTTGACGACACGAGATAATCTTCAATTTCACCTTTATGCGAGAATTTCTATCGACTGAAATATTATAAGAATGTTTTAAATATTTTTCGGTGCATTTCTAGAGTAATATTTAAATGTTTAGATGTAATTATTGTACACTGTAAGAGAATTTGTTATCGATGGATTAAACACATTTTATAAAACAAAATAGTATTTTTTACATACCACCACCTTATCAAAATGAAGAGGTTCAAGTCGTAATCGACAAATCATTGAAAGACCAGCATTTTTTTAAACAGCTTTTATTAATCGATATAATATTACAAATTATCAATAATTTTATTCTGTAAATGCATTAAAATGCAAGACGAGTAGTAACCGCGCATCTTCAAGATTTGCGATATAGAGCATTTTAAGCGTAAGTTTTTGCAATTTCATTACAACACGCATACAGTTTCGATTTTGGTTTCTCAAACTTTATGCATGCTAAAACAAACCGAGTTTAAAACCTGTATGTTGTCAAAATTCATTATGCGTATCTGTACCCTGAGTAAACTTATAACGTCGATAAAATTGAATGTATTGAAAATCAATTACAAATCATGTATCTTAACTATCATAAAATCGATTTAATAAAACCACTTTAATATTGACCCATACAATTCTGATGCTTTTGACGAAATGTGCAGCAAAGTTAGTTTTTTTTTTTTAGTTTTGAGAGAAAATATGCACTATAACACAGCTTACATGATAATCCACCGTGGACACTGGCAAATCCATAATTGGCTTTTATTACCATCATGCATTATGAAATTTATTTATAATATTCTTTCATAAAATAACAAGTAAGCTTCGCTACTTAAAACTGTTTTTTCATCTACTTCGTGAACCCTGAAAAAACAGATAAGTTATCAATAATGAACTTTTGCAATATCAAATTGCTTTTATTTTATGACTTATCAATAAGCAAATACCTTGAATCGGATACGTAGTACCACCTACCAGGCGGTGGTTCAACTTGGGGAGTCTTATTCTCTGGCGTTTCATCACTTTCTAATTCAGAGTTAGACTCGCTCGATGATTCTTTATTCTCGAAGCTGTCTCTAGTTGGTAAAAAGGACCACCGTGGATCGTTAGGTTTCAACGGCGCTCTTGACTAAATTGAATTATTACGACAATTAGCTTCAACCATTCAATGCATTACTTTATATGTATACAATTAAAAAATTTTAAAATACCTTCACATAAGCGATATAGTGCCCGCCGTATAAAGTGCCGCTGTGCTCCACGACACCGTATAATGCGTATATTCTAGGTTTAGTATAGTCTTTGCTAACTGGTGCCAAGTCTAAGATCATTGGAAAACTAACATGTTTTCCAACTTTACGAAAACTAAACTTTTGAACTTGAAATCTTTTCAAGTGCAGAATAAGAATTGCTGGTACACGAGAGATAAGATACTGCTTGGTGCTATCTGTGCAAACCATTTTTACGCCCTCCTTTTTTCCCTGAATAATCATACAAATTTTATAAGTAACGAAATAGTTTTAAAAATTATACATAGTAAATTAGACAATTTAAATATATGATTTGATACCTTATTTTCTCTTTCTGTGCAAGCGGTGCATCCCACTTTATTATTCCCGCTCATTAACTCGCGTTCTGTGAATTGATTAAGACACACCTGGATAGAACATTCTCCATCTTTTGTGGGATATCTAGTAGGTGAATCGAATGGACTTGATAAATCTAATTTAGTTATATTCGACATTAGGTCGCCAATGCCATTCGACATCTTTTTCGATGTACTGTTTCCTTTATTATTCGTCGAAATCTCGTCTGCCAACTCGGTAGTTGCTTTGCTGTAAATTAAATTACATTATGCAACAGTGTGTTATTAAAGTGGAGTTGCAATATGATTATAATATACTCACTTTGTAGAGTCTTCCTTATCACTTGGCTCGTGTTTCTCGATGTTATTATCAAGTCTTAAAACCAATTTACCGACTTTTTCATTGTCGTCTCCATCAACAGCACTAGATATTGGGCTTGTAGGACTATCTTTCGATGTAAGTGGGCTACTTAATGGACTAATCGTTGGAACTTCAGGACTCGTAAAATCTGAATGAACGATCAACGAGGTTGAAAGAGATAATCCTATTGTATCGTTCTTTCTATTTTCCGTGATATCTAACATTGGAACGTCATCTGGGCTTTGCGAATTATTGAAATTAGAGTTATTATCATTGGCCAGTGACGTAAAATCAAAGCTGCAGGATGTCACATCGATTTCAATAGAAGAAACATTCATATCAAGAGAGTCATTTCGATCTGTAGTTCTAAGATCTGCTAATGATACAGGGCTTGCAACAGCAGATGGTTTCTCAGAACTATAGCCTGACTCGCCGATTTCTGGAACGGAAGCATCTTCATTTTCAATATTATCTTCTACATCCGCGTCACTTTCTTCTGCAAATAATGATAATTAAAATAAATCTTTGGTTACTTATAACGCTCATTCGGGCAGAAATTTTATTTCATTTATCATAATGATATTTACCAGATTCTGCTACATTTCCTTTCTTTTCTTCGGATATACGATTGGTATTCGGCGAGTTATAATTGTCTCTACTTTTTATTCTATTTGATCTATAATTTGCTTTACTAGCTTGCCTGAATGCTTTCTTCGATTCATGCTTGGTAGGAGTATTAGAAACATTGTTACCCATTGCATCAATAGAATTCTCAAAACTACTGTTCTTCCTTCTATAAAAGATAAAAAATATTTAATTTTCGAATCATTATTCCTTTTGTAAAAGCTTATACCATAAAGAAACTTACTTTAGAATAGGAGGCAGTGATTTCTCCATCAATATGGGTAAACTAAGATCTAAAAAGGGTTCAGTCCTTATCGAAGAATGGTGGCATTCTAAACAGTTTAAAGTTGAAACCAATTCTCCTCTAAAAACTCTTTCTGGACCCAGTAGTTTAGCATTAGCCTGATTGCCATAAAATTTCACGCGAGACTTCAGATTCTCATCTACGCACTGCGGTTTTGTTTTTCCACTTAAGCCAACTTCTTCCAAAATAACTTTTTGATATCTCTATAACAAAGATACATTTCAAATGTAGCAGATGACATAATTAATTGTAAAATACTTTCAACGCTACTTTACCCTAACATCCTCATTGCGAACAAGTTCTAATAAATGCCTTAGAAGTTCGTGTGAATCATGTTGACCTCCATCAGTACATTGCATTGTTTTTTTTCTTAAAGAATTCAATAACTCAGCTGGCTTATAAACTCGACCATCAGAATTCTGCATGTCTGACAAAGTTTTGCGCAGAACTGGAGTAAAACTACCACTTTCTTCTAGATCTCCTTCAATGGGTGGCTAAAAAAAATTCATAGAATATAGTTATACCTAAGATCGGAATTTCATATTAGATAAGACTTGTTGAGAGTTTAAAAGCATACCAATTCAATTTCTTCCTCATCTGCTACCTTTAATTTTCCGCCAGGTAATACAAATTTTTGCCCTGGTTCTTGTAAATCATCTAAAACTTTGATTAAATAAGGTGTCTGTGCCAGACATTGTAGTACAGCATTAAAAAAGCACGTATTTCCTAGATTCACTAATCCCTAAAAAGTAAATCAATCTTTTAGTTTTTTGTTTTAGACAAACAGGTACTATTTTTTCTTAAATACTTACACCAACTTTGGGAAGATCGTTTAAAATTTTTTTCTTATCATTGTCCATGGTTGATGTTTCATTTTGGCACATGGTTATATGAGGTTTTGGCTGTGTTGGTGCAGGCTTGTTTACCCATTTTTTCAATAAGTCTGTAATCTCATCGAGTTTCCTTTTATGTTTAGGATTACTGCAAACACGAGAGTTACATTAATTATTCAGTACAATCTATTTTGTTGAAAATAAAATATCTGTGCACACCTATTGTTAACAGTATCATCACATTTGTAGCACCAAACGCTCCATCTCTGAGTATCCATGACTACACAATGAAGTCCATTTCGGGGTGTTTCATGATGGTCTATGGCATGACTCTTCTTATCTCGTCCGCACGCAACGTGTCCACATTGCAGACAAATCCACAACAGCGGTGGTTCATTAGAAAGCTAAAACACAACATCTAGCAATGAGTACAAACTTTAACAAATGGCATAATAAAATGAAACATTGTTGATATACCCCATCTTCATTGTCCGTGATCATGTCAACCGTGCCAGTCTTTTGGCAATCGAAGCACTTATTGTTCATTTTCTTGTCTTTCACGGTTTTTCTCAATTTAATCACATCCTGAGCTTGCATAAAGTGCGTGCATGTTGGTCCTTCTACAAAATAAAGAAAAAACAAAAAGGGCGTCATATCGATGAACAATAAAGGAATCATAAAGCGATGATAAGAAGCTTGATCTCGAGAACAATGCTCGAAATCAGTGCAAAAAAAAAAAAAATTCTCTTACTGCTGTTGTATCCGTCTCCTGACTCGGTGGAATCCTCGCTGCCATCGACATTGTTATCGTGCTGTCTGCGCTTCTTCCCCATGATGATAGACTCACAAACCCAACGTCGATTGTTCAAATATCCTCAAAATGAAAACACGAACAAAGGTCCGCTAGCGCATTGTTTTTGTTCACGAAAGCTGTTTTCTTACCGTCGACGGAAAATAAATACACGGACGAACGGAGATACTTAGGTATCAGGTGAACTCTTGTGGACTGTTGGACAGCCAAACACGAACCGAAAGAGAAGCACTGGTGGTCAAGTTGTCGATGGGGCGAAATGATGAAGTATTATAAACAGAGAAAATGTTAAATGGCAAATCACTCATCGTGCGACCTCATGGCTCGGGCTCGGATTTTAGCGACGTCGACTGTATCTTGCGTGCTGCATGACTATATATACGCATAAATTACATGTGGTATATACATATAGCTAGATATATATATAGCTTATGCTGCTTGCTGTTTTTAACGGGAGGTATATAATGGCAGTGTCAGTTTCGAATTGCAATCGCTAGTGGCGCAGATGTCGTTGAGAGCAATAAGAGGAACAGACTTGAATTATTTGAAAATTTATCAGCTAGAAGCAGAGATTAGTAGAGAGATTGCCGATGCCATGTTAAAAAAGCGTGCCATATTCGATCATGACTAATCTCTGTCAGAAGTCGATTTCGCTTTCGTTACAGTATATTGGGATGTATACGAACAATAGTTATAGGTTCACATACATTGTAAACGATGATTATAATTGATATTTTTAACATAATTTTATAAACAGTTTTGAATTGGCTCGTACTGAATTTTCAGTTGGCATAATTGAGTAAAGTGATTGGGAACAAATCCTAAAATTATTTAAGGTTGCACTACCGAAAACATGACTCATTGCGAGATCACGGTTACCATCGTTCCATCGTCAACGTTCTAGTTTTTTGTGAGCAGACTTATTTGTCAGTGTTGCTAACTGGAAACCATGTCTCCCTGATACAGATGACTGAGATGACGAATCGACGGATGCATAATTTGTGCACGTATCTATATTATCGTAAACGAAATCTCAAGTTTATAATTATCAAAAATATTTTTTTGACTGAAATGCGTTTCCTTACTTACTACAATTTTCGATTTATAGTCTACTTGAGATAAAACTAGTTTTTATATTAATTGTATTTTGGATCTAGCGCCCATCTGGTAAGTTGGCAAAAAATTAAAATAACAAACGCGGTTAAGTCGTAAGTACTACTGAAACACACCTGGATGTCGAATCTTTTGTCTTTTCTCTTGCGCAACTCGCGATCAGAATCGCTGGAAACATCAGAGTGAAAGGATTCAATATTTTCCAGTTCTAGTGCAAACTTGAAGGTAGGATACAATATGCGTAGTAGTATTGGATTCATGTAGCGCAATTTATATCTACGCCGGTACAGTTACACGTAGAAATTTTGCTAATTTTCACATTTATGTCAAAAATGTAGCAATTGAGTTTATATTTACCGTTGAAAATCATTGAGAAAAGAATACTCGCGATAGAGAGAGAAAATCACTAAAAGCGTACTGCCTACCACTGATAGTAACAAAATTCTGTCGACAGATAACTTGGGGATCAACAAAACTCCATTTTGTTTGACAATTCGCGAGAAAGGAAAACGGACTCGTCAGTCTTGCGCTAACTATCAGAGAATACAGTTGACATAAGCGCAGTGTTCGACATTCAACATGGGAAAAGGTAAAACAATAATCTTTGCAATGTTGATCTTAACACTGTTTAGGTATTTTTCTTGGGATTGTTATCGCAAATCTAAAATTTGTGTTGGATAAGTTTAGGCAGAACATTGTTTATCAAACATTTGAAATATTTTAGAACAAAATTTTATCTGCAGCTATTGCATCATCTTTTTTGTTTATTGAATTTTACACAATCATAAGATTTCTCGGATATTCACGAGCTTCTATGATATTACAATGTTGCATCATCTTTTACGATTTCCTTTTTAGTCCAATTGAATGATGGATTTCAAGTCAATTTAAAAGTTAAACTAGCTAAGAAATGTTAGCAGCAGTATTAAATAAAGACTTGCTTTCATTTGAATAAAATTGTAATTCTAAGGAAAAAAGAAGAAGCAATCTGGAGAAGATCCTCAAAGCGCATCTACATCTGGGGGATCACAGCCGAATGTTCCTCCTCAGCAACAGCAGTCGGCTCCGCAGCCCCAGCAATCACAACAACAATCTGCTCCGCCGCCTCAACAGTATGTGCAAGATAATGCTGGCAGTGGTAGAGGCAAAGGCCAGGGTAGAGGTGGAGGTGGAGGGAGAGGTTTTAGAAATCCAGTTGAAGGGTCTCAGCAACAAACTCCATGGCGTCCGCAGCAGCAGCAGCCTGCACAACAACAACAACCATCCCAACAGCAACAGCAGTCGGCTCCGCAGCCCCAGCAATCACAACAACAATCAGCTCCGCCGCCTCAACAGTATGCGCAAGATAATGCTGGCAGTGGTAGAGGCAGAGGCCAAGGCAGAGGCCAGGGTAGAGGTGGAGGTGGAGGAAGAGTAGGTTTTAGAAATCCAGTTGAAGGATCTCAGCAACAAACTCCATGGTGTCCGCAGCAGCAGCAGCAGCAGCAGCAGCCTGCACAACAACAAAGTTTTTGGCAACAACAACCATCCCAACAGCAACAGCATTCTGCTCAGCAACAACGACCACCTCAGCAGCAGCAACAACGACCACCTCAGCAGCAGCAGCAACAACAACCACCGCAGCAGCAGCAACAACAACCACCTCAGCAGCAGCAACAACAACCACCTCAGCAGCAGCAACAACAACCACCTCAGCAGCAGCAACAACGACCACCTCAGCAGCAGCAACAGCAACGACCTTCTGAACAACGTCCAGTAAGATCACCAGAAACTAAAGTAATATCCAAAAACATAAATTTTAAATTAAATACTTTTGAAAAAGTAAAATTAATTTTATTTGTATTTTTTTTTTTACATATCCAATAAAAGTTTGATGTTAATAGATTTTTTAATGAAAACTAGGATTTAAAATTGTATACCTTGATAGGACACCGATATATTTGCTTTGGATTAAATATTAAAAACTCCATAATATTAGTTACAAAGTCCATAATATTAGTTACATAGTAATAATACATATTTTTAGGCTGCAGATGTTAAGCAAACAACTGAACAACTGTCCGAATTATCCTTGAAGGTATACTACAATTCTTCTTAAGATTTTATTTCTGGTAATCTGAAAATGTATGCATTTCATGATTTATATATTTTTAAGGAACAGCCAAAAGCTGGTACACCAAAATCAGAAAAAGTACCAATTCTTACTGTCCCTGCTAGCATAGCAAATATTCAAGCAGAGAAGATTCCAAAGCGTAAGGACCCAAAAAAGGCTGGTACCAAGGGACGTCCCATTAGCGTAAAAACAAATATGTTGGCAATTAATGTGCAACATATTAAGTCCGATTGCGTGCATTATGATGTGGATATTGTACCAAATACTCCAAAATACTTAATGAGGCCA
The DNA here is from genome assembly GCA_012977825.3 of Pteromalus puparum. Lineage (NCBI taxonomy): Eukaryota > Metazoa > Arthropoda > Insecta > Hymenoptera > Pteromalidae > Pteromalus > Pteromalus puparum. The sequence continues at coordinate 4,193,715 of CM053172.1, read as the reverse complement.
GTGTTCCTTGAAGCTAAAAAGAAATTGTTCCCACATAGAAATCCAGCATTTGATGGAAAGAAAAATGCTTTTAGTGCTGGAGAGTTACCTATTAAGGATCCAGTAAATAACTTATACTGTCTAATCAAAACTTGTAAAATTAATAGTTATTCATATTATATATATATTTTAACTTTGTAGGCCACTGCTGAAGTAGTAGTTTATAATGAAGATGGACGGGAGAAAAAATATACGGTCACCATCAAAATAGCTAATAGAATTGATCTATCTTGGTTAAAAACTGTAAAACCAGGTTTAGATGACAATGAGAGAAACCAGATCAGTTTACAAGCTCTGGACATTATAATGCGTAATGCTCCAGCTCTGACGTCCACACCAGTGAGTATTAATTGAATATCAATGCATATACAACACTTTGAATAACATTAAAATTTAGGTAGGGCGATCGTTTTTCACACCACCAAAAGGTCATGTGATGACTCTAGGTGGAGGCATGGATTTATGGGTCGGGTTGTTTCAGTCGGCCGTTTTAGGCTGGAAGCCCTTCTTGAACGTTGACGGTAACAAATATTTAAATTATTACCTGACCGATTATATAGCTTGCATAAAATGGTCAAATACAGAATTAAATTCTTTGTGCAGTTGCACATAAAGGGTTTCCCAAGCCACAGAGTGTATTAGATTTAATGAAAACGATATGTCGCTGCGATGCTCAAGATCAAGGCGGGCGGCCACAATATGGACGCCAGGGAGGAGGGTATGGTCAACAACAAGGACCTGCGAATTTAACTGCAGATTTAATACACCGTTACAGAGAAGACATTAGGAAATTTTTAAAAGGCTTAAAAGTAACAATAGAAATTCCGGGACAGCCTACAACCAGACGAACACAACGCGTCAACGACTTAGTAAAAGCTCCAAGAGACAATCAATTCGAATATAATGGTAAAACAATCACTGTTGAACAGTACTATAAACACGAAAAAAAATATACTATAAAACACCCAGATTTCCCTTGTCTCTGGGTTGGTGGCAAAGATAAAAATGTTCACGTTCCACCAGAAGTAAGTTAACGATTAAGACCTCACAAAGACGACTTTTTTGTCTTTGATAACATCAAGTTCTAAAATGAATTTAATTTCGTTTTCTTAGATATGTACAATAGTTGGTGGACAAGCTACACAAAAGAAATTAGACGAAACTCAGACATCATCGATGATAAGATACGCAGCAACGGGAACGGAGGACCGAAAGAGAAAGATAATGGACGCGGTAAATACCCTATATTTCAATATTAACATGCCTTTGCAAGGACATTTTTTTATATTTTTATAAAATATCTTTTAGTTTAACTCGATGCGCCATAATCAAGATCCATGCATGAGAGAGTTTGGGGTTTCTGTAAGTGGAGAATTTGAAACAGTTCCAGCACGTGTTTTGGATCCGCCACAACTGACATACCAACGTCAAAATGTGCGCGTCGCAAAAGGAGTTTGGAGAGCGAGCCAATTTATAAAACCAAGTGATTTAATTGAAGAAGATAATACATGGACCGTTTTGAATTTGGATAATAGGACTAAAGATGATGGGCTTTACAGACTTGTCGATACATTACAAAAAACAGGTGAAATCTAATATTAGCAATCAAAATACAAATTCATAAATGAATAAATTAATTACCGAGGCACTTATTTTTCATAATGATTAGGCAAGACTGTTGGAATGTTCATTGGGCAGCCTTTAAGTCCATTTAGAAGTATGCAGCTAAGGGGGCCAGACACGCGAGAGCTTATGGGATATTTCAATGAAATGAAAACGAAAAACGTTAAACTGGTTGTTGTAGTAGTTCCAGAAATGAAAGGCCCCTATAGTAAGAAAGACTTCATAATTATGTTTAAATCAAATTTCTTAAGAGAAAAAACTAACGTCTGCATGTTTTTCAGGTAAAGTGAAGCAAATGAGTGAACTTCGAGTCGGTGTTTTGACACAATGTTTAAAAAGTAAAACACTTTTTAAGTTGAATGATGCGACCGCCGGCAATATTTTGCTAAAGGTTAATGCCAAGTTGAATGGCACTAACCACATATTTGAACGGAACGTGAGGTAAAATTATTAGTTATACAGTAAATAAATGGTTCGGTCTGTCTGTACAAGCAAAAATTTATAAAAATTTTCTATTGCAGCCGGCCTCCTTGTCTGGGAACTCCATGCATGATTGTCGGGGCAGACGTAACTCATCCATCACCAGATGCCACGGGTATTCCATCGATTGCTGCAGTGCGTAATTTAAATATTTAGTATTTTTCATTAATTTCAGTTTCTTTATGTTTATACATTATCTGTTTGTCTAGGTTGCTGCCAGTCATGATCCTAATGCATTTAAATATAATGTGGAAATAAGACTGCAACCTCCGAAACAAGAAATCATAGGAGAACTCGCAGAAATTATGACAATACAATTGAAGTATTTCTATAATCAAACGAGAAGAAAACCAGAGAAAATAATTTTCTATAGGTACTTCAAAATATATTTAGTTTATATTTTATTGTCTTGCTCATATGATTTTGAAAAATCATTGTAAAATAAAAGATTCGATATAATTAATGAAGGTTGAATTTAGAGAAAAAAACTTTTGTGAAATTCAAACGCTTCACGAATTGTATCTCATGTCTACGTATTCCAAACAACTACTTATATTATGCGATATTATATTTTCTAGGGACGGAGTCTCCGAGGGTCAGTTTGGTCAAATAATGCACGCAGAATTATTAGCTATTCGAAAAGCGTGTAAAACATTAGAAGCTGGTTATGAGCCAAAAATAACGTTTTTAGTTGTTCAAAAAAGACATCACATTAGACTTTTCCCAACTGATCCAAGGAATTCTGATGACAGAAACTTTAACGTCCAAGCTGGCACTATAGTGGACACTGAAATAACTCATCCATCACACATCGATTTTTACTTGGTTTCTCATGCTAGTATTCAAGTAAGTATCAATCATACCTAACAATTATAATAAGTAGTTTTAAATAATTAAACCAATCTAATTATTCTAAAATCTATTAGGGAACCGCAAGACCAACCAAATACAGATGCTTGTGGGACGATTCCAATATGTCAGAAGATGATATTGAAAATCTGACATATTTTCTCTGCCACATGTTCTCGCGTTGCACGAGATCCGTGAGCTATCCGACACCAACTTATTATGCGCATCTTGCTGCTTTCAGGGCAAGGGCCCTTACCCAAGAGTAAGTTTTATTTTCATTCACATCATATTTTATCAACGTTTCACATATGATATCTAGTTTTTAATATGAAACTTTACATTTCAGCGTTGACATAGATATGAATAATTTGCAACAAGAACAATTGAGAAAGTTGACTATTAAGGATGAAGTACTGAAGGGAAGCCCAATGTTCTTTGTATAAATTTATACTTTTATAAATATTTACTTTGTATTTTTGACAGACTGAAATTTATTCGTGATATATATTAGTCTCGAAATTTATAGCATAACTTTGAATTGTTTACTACAGTAATTAATCTATGCGTAATAAAAAACGAAAAAAAAATAAATAAAAAAAAAGATAGCTAACAAAAGCTTTAAAATTATAATATTATATAATAAAGTTATATAAAATTACGTTTGTAACAAGTAGCAGTACCTCATTAAATATAATAAGATATTTTTTCTATGCAAAATCTTGTTAATCATAAATAATGTTACTATGTGTATCAAAATTATCGGCTGTACTGCGTGAGTTTTAATTTTTTTAATTAGAATAATAAAGTGTGGAAAAACCTCAATCTACAACTATTTTACTCGTTTGTCGACTCCGAAACACTACGAAAGTATGCGAAAGGCGATTCTGCTGCAAACCTTTTGAATGATCTTAGGACACAGCAGCAAGGAAATTTTTGTAAAAATTTGCAATGATTAGAGTTTTTTTTATTCCCCCGTACTATTAATAAATATTTTCTACATGATCGCGAAAAAAATATATAAGTAAAAAAACTTGTAGTAACATATGTATCGTGGGATATATAGGTTTCTCCTATATATTTTGGCCTTGTCGAAGGCATACTAGCGCCACGTTTACCTATTTAAAATACACGGGTGACGGTAAATGGAAATCCTATATGTACCTATTCGTTGATAACGGCATGATTCATACTGGCTAAAGATAGATGTATATGAATGCATTTCTTGAATCTTGTATTGTATCAGTATCCTTTGGAACGTCAGAGCAAAAGAATAGAATATTTTCCAGATAGTGCGACATTCGCATCGGGTAAGATAAATTGCGCAGTATTGCGCTTATAGTGCAATTTATGCTTTACTTATATAGCTACTATACGGTTGCATGTAATAATTTTTGCAATTTTTCACATTTACATTCTGTTGTAAAACCATATTCATTTAGTTCATGTTATATAGTATTGCAAATTGCACCCGCCAAATAACTAAAAACTCAGTGCCATCAGCTACTTATAATAGTTACAAAATTACGTTGGCAGATACACTTCGTTTTGTTTAATAATATTGCGAGAAAAAAGAAGGTAGGGCTCAAGTGTAAAAGAAAGAATATACACAATTGATATAAGAAGTTCAGCTACGGATTCAACATGGTTAAAAAAGGTATAAAGAATAAGTCCTAATTTTATTGCTTTCCGATATTATATATTTTTTTATAAGTTTCATTTAATTTTAAGATTTCTTAAATACATAAACTATTAGCTTCTATCATATTACAAAGTTGTTGCATCATCTCTTGTAATTTTCATTATATTTTGTTTAATTATCCATACCTTTTATATTATCTTATTCTGTTGCGATTTACACCTGTGAAAACCAGGATGCGTCATGCGTGCGCCGACCTATCACTTAAAGGGCATTTCTGCCCGTTTAATTATTAAAAATAAAAAAATATACCGATAATACTTACCGAAAATTTGATTTGATTCGAAATTGTCAACCAAAGTCCATATATCTATATAATATTTCTCCGCAGGAACAGTTGCGAGTTGCCGATAATAAGAATAACTAAAATACTATAGCACCGCAAAAGCCATATATAGAGCACTTTTACCCCATGCACGTCATCACCTTTGCTATTATAAAACTGAACAGCTATTTGTAACACAATGTGCAAATCTAATTTTTCGTAAAGCAAATTTGTATTGTTTAATCGCGGCAACTCTGCAATGTGCGTTAAAATTAATGGGTCTAGAAAGATTTTGTTTAAGAGGAGAGACATAAAACGGCAATTTTAAATTGACGTATATCTAATAATAAAAAGTGTATAAGCAACGGTATAAAATAAAAGCGAATTGTAAATTTATAAGGTGGAAAAAAGAAGAAGCAGTCTGTAGAAGGTCCTCCGAGTGCATCTACATCATCGCCATCCGTAGGATCTGATGCACAAGATCATCAAGCGGGTCCTTCTCAGACACAGCAACAACCCCGACAACCTGAGCAATATCGGCCACAATCGGTTCATCAGCAGTTTCCTTCACAACAACACGGGCGAGAAAATTTTTGGACTGTCCCTGGTAACACAAAACGTTATTAAGATGTCATTAAAACGTCTTAAAAAACGACATAACGTCTTTTCCGAAGATATAAAAAAAAAACGCCTTAAAGACGTCTTTTTAACGTTATTTTGGCCGCAACAAATTTACAATATATACATAACAAACGTCATAAAAAAACGTCATAAAAACGTCCTCTATCCGTTATTAAGACGTTTTTAAAACGTCCTAGAATTAAGAAAATTAATTTAAAATATTAAACTTAATAAATTTATTTAAACAAAGCTTAGAGCGAAAATGGTTACCAAAATTGGAAGTACCATCCGGATAGTACTTCCAATTTTGGTAACCATTTTCGCTCTAAGCTTTGTTTAAATAAATTTATTAAGTTTAATATTTTAAATTAATTTTCTTAATTCTAGGACGTTTTAAAAACGTCTTAATAACGGATAGAGGACGTTTTTATGACGTTTGTTATTTATATATTGTAAATTTGTTGCGGCCAAAATAACGTTAAAAAGACGTCTTAATAACGTTTTGTGTTACCAGGGGTCAGAGGAAAGGACCAAGGTAGAGGTCAAGGCAGAGGCCAGGACAGAGGTAGAGGTTTTGGAAATCCAGCTGAGGGATCACAGCCGAATGTTTCTTATCATCAACAACGACCACTGCCGCAACAAACCACTTCTTGGCAGCGATTGTCACAAACTGCTCAACAACAAAGTGTTTGGCATCAACGACAGCCACAATGGCAACAGCAAAAACCTGCTAGTGAACGTCCAGAAGGATCACCGGTGACTAAAGTAACATAATATATTAGAAACATAAATTATGCATTAAATAGTTTTTATTGGTTTTGTAATTGACATATTTGATAGATGTTTAAAACTTTAAAAATTCACCAGCAAATGTGACAATATTAGTAAGTTTTTCTACATAATTTTAGGCTGCAGATGTAGTTCAAGAAACAGCTAAACTATCAGCAGTATCTTTGGAAGTATGTACATTTATTAATATTCTACTTCTCATAGTTTCATTAATAATATGCATGATAATACGGTTTTTATTCTTCTAAGAAACAGTCAAAAGACAATTCATCCAAATCTGAAAAAAAGACGCCAAAACTTACCGTATCTGCTGACACTGCCAACAAAGAAGTAGATCAGATTCCAAAGCGTAAGGACCCAAAGAAGGCTGGCACCAAGGGACGTCCCATTACTGTCAAAACAAATATGATGGCAATCAATTTTAAACAGATGAATTCCGATGTCGTGCATTATGATGTGGATATCGTACCAAATACTCCAAAATACTTAATGAGGCCAGTGTTCCTTGAAGCTAAAAAGAGATTGTTCCCAAACAAAAATCCAGCATTTGACGGAAGTAAAAATGCTTTTAGTGCTGGAGAGTTACCTATTAAAGATCTAGTAAATAGCTTTTATACATTGACGTTAAAAAAAATTATAATAATAATAATTAATAATGCATATACATATATATTTTAATTTTGTAGTCCACTACTGACGTAGTGGTTTATAATGAAGATGGTCGGGAGAAAAAATATACTGTTACCTTCAAAATAGTTAACAGAATTGATTTATCTTGGTTAAAAACGTTTGAACCTGGCTCCCAAGATTCGCCAAGAAATCAACAAATCAGTATACAAGTTTTGGACGTTATACTACGAAATGCACCATCAGCTCTGCCGAAGTCTATATCAGTGAGTTATATATAATATTATTTAACAAATATCAATGCACATAAGACACTTGGAATAACGTTAAATGTTCGCTTCAGGTAAAAAGTTCGTTTTTCATACCACCAAAAGGTCAAGTCGATCCCTTAGGTGGAGGTATAGATTTGTGGAACGGATTGTTTCAATCGGCTGTTTTAGGCTGGAAGCCCTACTTTAACGTTGACGGTGACATTGATATTTATTTATTATATCCTAAAACATTATAATTTAACTTGAAAAATCTTTAAATACTAAATGGAAGTATGTATGTAGTTGCACATAAAGGGTTTCCCAAGCCACAGAGTGTATTAGATTTGATGAAAACTATATGTGGCTGTGATGGCCAAGATCAAGGCGGTCGTCCACAATATGATCGGCAACGAGGATATGGACGTCAGGGAGGGTATGGTCAACAACAAGGACCTACAATTTTGAGTGCAGATTTAATACACCGTCACAGAGAGGAGATTGCGAAATTTTTGAAAGGTTTAAAAGTAATAATAGAGATTCCAGGACAGCCTACGTCCAGACGAACACAACGTGTCAACGACTTAGTTATATGTCCAAGAGACAATGTTTTTGAACGTGATGATGGTCATAGAATCACCGTTGAACAATACTATCAACTCGAAAAAAGATATACTATAAAACATCCAGATTTTCCTTGTCTCTGGGTTGGTGGCAGAGATAAAAATATTCACATTCCGCCAGAAGTAAGTTAACGATTAATACTTTACAGGGGAGACTTTATTATTTTTGATACCATCAAGTTCTAAAATGAATTTTGTTTTCCCAGATATGCACAATAGTTGGTGAACAATTAATTCAAAAGAAATTAGATGAGAAACAGACAGCATCGATGATAAAATTCGCAGCGAAGGGACCGGAGGAACGAAAGAAAAAAATTATGGACGGAGTAAGTGCCCTATATTAATTTAAGGAGGTTCATCTGGTACGTCGCTAGTCAAAAAGAGGATAATTTTTATAAATTCTTATTTCCTTTTGATACAAGAGACATAATTTATTTAGGACTTATAAAAAGCTAATTTATAACAAAGAATGATTTTAGATAAAGATATCGAACTCTTTATGTGATAAAAAAATTTAATACAGACGACATTTGACTTCGTTTTTGAAGTTAAGTGCACATTTTTTTTATTAGATCAATTAATTAGTATACATAGAGGTACCCATCAATCGTTTTCAAAAGCAATTTGAATTCATCAAATATTAGTTTTCTCATACAAAAATTTGCAACAAAAACTGTTTGTTAATTCAATAATTATTTGCAAATTATAACGAGAAAAATGTGATTCTCCATAAGACTCCATGTAAAAATGGAAAAAATACTTTTATTAATATCTCGTCTTAAAGGTATCCAAATGACTCAAAATTTTGCATAAGCTTTTTATTTAGACATATCTATACGTGTGTGAATTTTTTCCCCCGAATCTGTTTGTTATTTCTAAATCAGATGAACCTCCTTAATGTTAAGATGTCGTTGCAAGAACAAAATTTTTATATATTTTTATAAAATATGTTTCAGTTTAACTCAATGCGTTATAATCAAGATCCATGCATGAAAGAGTTTGGCATCTCTATAAGCGGAGAATTCGAAACAGTTCAAGCACGTGTTTTGGAACCGCCACAACTGAAATATCAACGTCAAAATGTGCGCGTTGCAAACGGATTTTGGACAGCGAGCGAATTTTTAAAACCGAGCCAATCAATTTTGGACAACAAAACATGGACCATTTTGAATTTGGATAATAGGACTAAAGATGACAGACTTTACAAACTTGTTGACATATTAAAAAGAATGGGTTAATATGTTTTTTCATTTTTTTTTCTTATTGCTCTGATTATTATACTGCATCCATTAAAAATATTTATTTTTTATGATGATTAGCTATTAGTGTTAGTTTGCCAATTGGGGAACCCTTTACTCCATTTACTAAAATTCAATTAAAAGGACACGACATTCGAGGATTAATGGAATACTTCAATAAAATGAAAATGAACAAAATTAAACTGGTTGTCGTAGTAGTTCCAGATATGAAAGGCCCCTATAGTAAGACAATTAAATTGTATGATTATCGATAAATCGAATTTTCATTAAAAAAAAAAAAAAAAACGTTCGCGCGTATTTCAGGCAAAGTGAAGCAAATCAGTGAACTTAAGGTCGGTGTTTTGACACAATGTTTAAAAAGTAAAACTCTTATTTATAATCTTAATGATAAGACCGCTGGTAACATTCTATTAAAAATTAATGCCAAGTTGAATGGGACCAATCATGTATTTGAACAACAAAAGAGGTATAATAGTTACTATTCGTGCATATGATAAATCAAAGAATATAGTATATATCAAGTGTATAAGTCAAACATTATATATATATTGCAGCCTACCAGCTTGTCTAAAAAGTCAATGCATGATTGTGGGTGCAGATGTCACTCATCCCTCACCTGATTCTAAGGGCATTCCATCGATCGCTGCTGTGCGTCATTCAATGCTTTGTATTTTTAAATAATTAAACTCTATTCATATTTGTACATATCTGTTTAGGTTGTAGCCAGTCATGATCTAAATGCGTTCAATTATAATGTGGAAATAAGATTGCAACCCCCGAATACGGAATACATAGAAGAACTTGCAGAAATTATGAAAATACAAATAAAGTTTTTCTATGAGCATACGCGCCAGTACCCGAAAAAAATAATTGTCTTTCGGTAATGTACAGTTATAAATTATCATTCTTTATTTTTTTTTTGTACTCACTTGAGAAAACTTGAGAAAAATAATTGTATATAACTGAAATTTCAGTGCAATAATCAATCAAAGTTAAATTCCGGGAAAAACTTTTGTTAAATTTAACAGTTGAATCATACAATAATATTGTACTTTTTATATAGGGACGGAGTCTCCGAGAGCTATTTCGGACAAATTATGCACATAGAATTACAAGCCATTCGAAAAGCATGTCAATCGATACAAGCAGATGGCTTATACAAGCCACAAATAACATTCTTGATTGTTCAAAAAAGACATCACACTAGATTGTTTCCAACTGATCTGAGAAATTCTGATGACAAACACGGAAATGTCCAAGCTGGTACTATTGTGGACACAAACATAACGCATCCATCACACATCGATTTTTACTTGGTTTCTCATGCTAGCATTCAAGTAAGTATCAATTCGATGTATTCAATAATACGAATGTATCAACTAATTCAGCCAATTTAATTGACTTCAAATATATTAGGGAACTGCAAGACCAACCAAGTACAGATGCTTGTGGGACGATTCCCATATGTCAGAAGATGAAATTGAAAATCTAACGTATTTTCTCTGTCACATGTTTTCGCGGTGCACGAGATCAGTGAGCTATCCGGCACCAACGTATTACGCGCATCTTGCTGCCTTCAGGGCAAGAGCCCTTATCCAAGAGTAAGTTTGTATTTTCATTCGCTTGAAATTTCCTCGATTGATTTTTGGTTTGTAATACGTAACTTTATATTTCAGTGTTGACATTGATATGAATAATTTGCCACAAGAGCAACTGAAAAAGATGACTATTCAGGAAGATATTCTAAAAAGAAACCCTATGTTTTTTGTATAAATTATGTATACTTATGTATATTTACTTTTGGGCAGGCTGAAATGTATTATAATGTGATATATATTCTAGTCTGAAACTTATCGCATAATTTTTAGTTGGTGTTAATAATAATAATCTATGTGCAAAGCCAAACTTTAAAATCACAGTATTTATCGTTTGTAAGTGTTTCAAAATTCAAACTGATATAAATAAACTAGTTTATATCTAACGGCAGTAACTAATTGAATAAGATATTTTCCTATACACTTATGAAATTATTTTTTCTCAATCTCCCGTTCTCAAGCGATATACCCGAAGAAATCGTCCAGCTCCATATATTACTATAGAATCGACAGAGCATGCATATCTTGGATTGTTACGGATATAATTGCTGATTAAAATCTCACATTTTGAATTAATAAATTATAGAGTCTTTATTCGTAGTTCAAAGTTTGACAGTATTTGAAAGATCACTGCAAGATTGTCACAATATTTTGATATATACTTTTATTTATTTTATATGAAATTTGAATTGAATAGTTACAAAAAGATGCTCGAAAAAACACAAATTTCTAGGCCCGGTAGACCCCTCGAATCGACTGCCAAGGGGTCCATACAGCCCGATTCTAAAAAATCCGAAAAATTTTGATTTTGGAAAATCTTTTGTCGCGGCCGAACCGGTAGCGCGAGCGCGCTCTAACCACCAGCATTCGATTCCTTGCGAAAAACACGACTTTCCAGGCCCGGTGGACCCTTTGAATCTCCCCAGTGGAAATGAAAAATGTGCCAGACTGTGCCAAACTGTGCCGAAACTGTGCCAAAACTGTGCCAAACCAGTAACATTTTAGACATTTGGCACAGTTGTGGCGCAGTTTGGCACAGTTGGGCACAGATTGGCACACTTTAGCACACTTTGGCACACTTCGGCACATATGGATTTTTCGAAAATTTAGGACTTAGATAATTTTAGGTCGCAATCCGAAAAATTTGGATTCCCGGCGCATTCCCATGTTAGAGCAGTTAATCAATAATTGGGGCTATTATTTAACCATTACTTTATTAGTCTTTCCGGATTTGAGATTATTATCAACTTTTTTTTCATGTTTTTCCAACATTTACGGCGGACAACAGCTTTAAGGCATTTACAGGCTCGAAAGTGAAAGCTAATGTCGTTAACAAGCATGTTTATCGTTAACAGCAATAATTCATGCAATTGTTAATTAGTATTGTAGAAGTACTAAGTATCTAAAGCTGCTTGAAGTATATGAGCCCGAATTTATGTATCAACTGTAACGAGTGTTCGTGGCTCAGTGGTAGAGCGCCAGCTTACAAACCCAAAGGTTGCGAGTTCCAGTCTCACCTGTGCTTTTTCTTTTTTTTTTAATTATTTATTGCCATGCACTACAGGGAGTGCAAGCTTCACGTGTTGTGTCGATGTGACGCCACCGTGCCGTAGCAGTGTTTCCGCGCGTGGGCGGCGGGTAATACCTCACTGTGCCAAATTGTGCCAAAGTGTGCCAAAGTGTGCCCATTTTGGGCCAAGCTGTGCCAATGTTGTTCTGAACTGTGCCAAATCTGTGCTAAAACTGTGCCAATCTGTGCCAAACTGTGCTATACTGTGCCACGATCCGCAACAAATCAGCACAAAAGTATACTATAAATGATTGTGCCAAACTGTGCCAAACTGTGTTAAACTGTGCCAATCTGTGCCAAACTGTTCCAAAACTGTGCCAAACTATGCCATAAGTTTGCCAAATGTCTAAAATGTACATGGTTTGGCACAGTTTGGCACAGATTGGCACAGTTTGGCATAGTTTTGGCACTAATAGGCACAGATTGGCACAGAAATTATTTCCACCGGGACTCTTCGTAGGACATTGGAGCGTTTGCTCGCCTGATCTAAGCTAACCCTAGTGTTTGTTTATTAATAACGCTATTATATTCACGCTCGAGATTCGATTGAACCCAACTTTGAGATTCACTTCGAGATCGAGCATCAAAAAAGCCGTTTGTAGGAAGATTTTTCCAATCTTTTAACGCTGAGAAACCAAGTGACGCTTTTTCGCTGCATATATGGCGGCAAGCGACGCTTTTCTTCAAACATGGCCGCTCCGCGTCATGGGGGAAGAAGTCTCCAAAGATTCAAGTCTTAGAGATCAAGAGAGGGGGAAAAGCTGTTTATACCAAGCCTATAGGTGGTTGGAACGAAGCGTCAGAGCAGTCAGTCTTGAACGGAGACCAGTAGCGTCTGGAGTCGTTACCGATGTCTAGATATACTGAGAATAATATACGAACTACATAACCACAATCCCCGATTCCCGAGAAAAGAAGACGGAGTCATGTCTAAACGAGAGAAAATACACAATTGGTATAAGAAGTTCACCTCCCGATTTAAAAAGACGAAGAAAGGTAAAAAAAAAATAATGCTAATAATGTAATTTTATCTTTATTGCTATTTTGGCATTTATATAAGATAAGCGCATAAGAAGCTGCTAATCGCCGGACGAGCACCGATTGAACGGCACCAGCGACGCTACGTCTATAAGTGGAGTTACTCTAGGATAAGAGGAAGGCCGGTTAAAAACGATTTTTTTTTTCTATAAAGTACGCAGTTTTATTTTATTTATTGTTAAAATTGGAATTTTTCTACCAGACTGTATAGCGCCACTTATAGACGTTGCGGTGGCGTCGTTCGACTGCTCGTCAGACAGCCCCTTAAATTATTGCTTCCTCCTAGAGGAAGCTTTGTGATAGTCAAATTTTCAGTTTCGCTAAAACTTCATAGAAATATGTTTTTAGATGTTAGAAGTTCGAATTACGTGTTTTCAGGAAATGTTCGTATGGATGTGTGTGTGTGTGTGTGTGTGTGTGTGTATCCAATAATCTACCAATAACGGGGCCGATTTTTAAGATCACGAGACCCAAAGTGAATCAATAGTATATATCTATTTCTTGCCGAACGTAAGCATAATCTCGAATAATACTATACCACAATAAAATTGTATATATAACTGACTTTTTTTACTCCATGCAGATCATCAACTTGCAATCATAAAACTGAATATCTGTTTTTTAAAGCAAATTTGTAAGTTCGATCGGCAATTCTACACTGTGCGTTAAGTTTTTTATTTAAAAATCATTGTGCGTGTGGTCTATAGGAAAATTTTATCGGTTTAAGAAAGAAGATAGTTAGTAGCGAACGAAAGTTTTAAATTGATGTTAAATCTTTAAACTATCTTTGTAAGTAGCGTTAGCAGCAGTATTATAAAACTGATAGCAAATTTTAATTTTAAGGTGAGGGAGAGAAGAAGAATCTTGAAGAAGAAGTCGGAACTCCAAATGCATCTACATCATCGCCATCCGTAGAAGCTCAAGACCAAGCTGGCCCTTCCCAATCTCAGCTGGAATCCGAACGGCCTCAACAATCTGTGCCACAATCTACAGATGTGGCCCAAGAAACAACTGTACTTATATCAGCATCTTTGGAAAAAGGTGCGCCGCGTCGGTGAGCGAGAGACTCACACGTACACGCCGGCGCCGCTCGCGTGGTTACTTATAACACATTTAGGTGGCTCAAAGAGTTGTGAGTTTTCGGTGCGCAATGCTTTGTTATCGCCATGTCCACCTGGTGGACGAGTGTTGAACTATTATCGCAATATGCGCTTGCTCGTTCAATCGCCACTTGTCGGTCCAGTTTGTAACCGTTGGTGCGATGTACGTGTGCACACGCGTATATCGTCACAATATATATTATTAAAATTATAGTTCTCGTCGGCGTACAATATTTGTAGACCGAAATTAAGCTCCAAAGTGCAAGACACATAATTTTGTAACGGTTCCTTTTTAAGGCGTTCTTTGGTAAAATTCTACTCTAATATAGAGGTTGTCAACTGCTTTAACTAATAAGTTAAAAACAAAGTCCTCCTCGTCCTCACACAATATAACTGCTTAATACCTTGACATTCAAAAAGGTATAGATATGATTCGCGAAAAATTGCATTCACGGTTCGTGAGTCGAGCCTCTTTTTCGGAAGGCTGCGAATATATCTGCCCGTAATTCTTGGATTACTGGACCATAGTCCTCAACTGCCCAACATTTAAAAATAATAATAAGCATTGTTAATGAAAGATTTAGTAGGCCCGTGCGAAGCATTATAATGTCAGTACTATAAAAAATACACTATTAAATTAAGCTTTCCAGAGGAAATTGTCGGGATGAGTCTGGACTGCGGAGATGAGCGAGGGAGAGACCGTGCGAATGAGCTCTATTATAACAGAATATTGCGTAACTGTATACTGTAGGTATCACCAACTAGGTAGATAGCCGCCTAGCGGAACATTGAAGAAGCTGAAGTAGGCCAGTCAAATTAGCCTCTGGAGGGCTCATGTTAGTAAGTCCAAAGTACAATTTTTTGTGGAAAATGGTTTCAAAAAGTATGTAGAATGATAATATTTATAGGAAAACCACGAATTTTGTACGATAAATTAACAATAAATAATTAAAATGACATTTTAGCATTTTTTTCATATTCATCTCTGCGGTTTGAAAAGTTATGATTTTAGCGGAAAAAGTTGGAGATACAAGATGTTGGTTGTTAAATTATTTACAAAAAAGTCCGTGAGGGTACCCTTCTAAATCGATTAGTTTTAGTTTACTTGTAAATTGAGAATACCCGCAAAATTCGTCAAAATCGCAATTATTAACAACTTTTGAAAAATTACTTTTTAATATTGGTATTTTGGGAAAATATAGTACTAAGTTGTCGAAAAATCATGCCCAATTTCAAGCGTCTGTCAATTCTAATTTTTTAAAATTGTAACGACATTTCGAATCATGATTAAAACTTTCTTCCGGTCGTCGCGTGCATTGTTCTATATCTTTTGAGATTTATACACCGATGCGCGCACATTCGACGCGTTTACCCCAAAACAAATTCACCGAGATTTATTCTGCTCGTAGAGAGTCCGAAGCGGCCGAAGCGTAATATAAAGCGTCGAACTCTGAGGGAGAGGGCGATGCGAAAAAGTGAAAAGAAAAGAGCGAGCAGAAGACACTACAGTCCGAAGATCGTCGTAAAAAGTCCAGCAGCAGCAGCAGCTCGGCCAGAGCCGTTACGACGATTACCGGAGCGGGGTATCGCGGAAAATGACGTTTTACTGCCTCCTCCGAGTCTCTCTCTTTCCAACTCTCCGACTCTCCGCGCGCAAGAAGAGCGAGCTACCGATAATGGATGCGCGTTTCTTTCGCGCGAACTGCCGTCACCGATTCGCTAAAGGATAATAATAACAGCTGTAGCAACCGTTCGTATCTTATTCTACCTGTATACATTTTGTATGCCTGTGTGTATGCGCGCGCGAGTTTACGGCTAAACGGTTCGTCCAATTTTGCACGCTGTGCGTGTGTATCAATTTCGGAATCGCTCCAAGGAATTTAATCGCGTTGCTGGTGTGCGTGTGTAGCTCGAAAAAACTACGGACTGCAGCAAACGCGTATAATGGAGCTGCAACGCGAATTGTTCCGGGTTAACTAAATTCCGATCTCTCTCTGGCTTTGCGTTATTTTTTCAGTTTAGATCCGGGAGAGCTGCTCGACAGAGATACACAGGACGCTTTTTTTTTTTTTTACAGCATCAGTAGCGAGTTTTATTCTTCTTTCTCGCACGTTTTGAGAATTCTTCAGAGATTTATCGTCCAGCGGTGGAAGAATAGTTTCGCGCGCCGGGCGCAGCTTCTTGTTGCGGGAAATCTAGAATAATTAAGGTTTTTCCCAGGCGCTAAACAAAGTGTCCGCTGCGACAACAAAGCAGAATATTTACAAAATGCATCACGTTTCTTGCCCTCATTTCGTCCTCTCTCTCTCTCTCTCTCTCTCTCTCTCTCTCTCTGCTGCGCCGCAGTCGCACGCAAAATCCTAAAACATCAATTTTATAAAATATATATACCAGTATGAAAAATGTAGGCACAGCACAGCGTCGAGAAAAAAAAACTGCGTAATTCCGGCCTGTCAAAACAACGGCAAGAAACTCCTCGTCGCTGTTCCTAGCAAATCTCGCGCGCGAATATGACACGGCTCCTTTCAGCCCCGACAATATCGTCGGTCCCTACGAAGACCAGCACAGCCTAGATTCTTATCGAAGAGTATCACGGTTTATTCTCGCCGCGAAGAGTAGCACAGAACCGATTCGCTCCGCGAAGAGTTGCACAGTTCAGCTTCTCTCCGCGAAGAATAGCACAGATCAACTTATGCCGCGAAGAGTAGCACTGATACCGCGAACTATTTATTCCTTAAAATGTCATTAACAAGAGCTAGTTAATATAAACATCTTCAATATCAGGATTAAAGTAACAATAATAAAAAATAATTTATATTAATAAATAAAATATTTATTTATTTTTATATATTTACAATCGAATTATAAAACTCGTGGTATTTTGATGGTACAAGGCGCTTAGTAACCATCGCCTCAAGGTCAGCTTTTTTCTTTTCACTTAGTGCTATTTTTGCAGTGTAATTACATGTTTATATTAACTAGCTCTTGTTAATGACATTTTAAGGAATAAATAGTTCGCGGTATCAGTGCTACTCTTCGCGGCATAAGTTCGAAACGCTCCTATGGAAGAGTAGCTCGATCCGGCTAACTTCGAAGAAGAGTACGCGCCGAAAAGTAGCAGGGCGAGCGAGCCCGCAACGAAGAGTAGTTCTCTCTGCGTCCCATGTGTCGAAAAGTAATCCGCTGAGCGGACTTGCGGCGAAGAGTAGCGTGCCCTTTCATCTTAGCGACGAAGAGTAGCACGTAAACCAAGGTGCGCCGAATACTAGCACTATAATCGAGTTAAGCCAAAGACTACATGCAATAAAAATGTTATTTACTGCACCTGATCATAATTATAGGTATGATATTTTCGGAACTAAATAAACTTAAATTTCATTTTTACGGTACTTTTATAATATTAAAAAATTAATTTATTAGGCTGTAAGAAAAAGTTTTTTAGAATATTTTCTATGTACGGCATTTTTAATATTTTGTTATAAATTTACATTTATAATATTTATAATCAGATATTCGTGTGTAAAGTGCGCTATTCATAATAAAATTTGAATGGCGAAAATTGGAGCAAATCAACTATTTTAATTCTATTTAACAGTTGAAAATTATTGTTTGAAATACAGTGGATTATCTCCAATTTCTGCTATTCAAATTTGATAGTGATTCAATCTCTCGTAGGGTTTACTGGTGCGTAGGACAAACGCCCGGAATCACGTCGATATGAAAAAATGCCCGCGGTAATAAAAGTTTGAGGCCTGTGCGGCCCCCGCGATACAGGTACAGGAGGATCCTTCGAGTCCCAACTGTGCGAGTCTAGCGATGAGGTGTTTGCTCCACGTGTGGCGGATTATCGCGCTAGCTTTACTGTCGCCCCCGAAACCCGTGCTTTTCCATTTATGATAGGCCTGTGCGGCCCCCGCGATTCAGGTACAGGAGGAACCCTACGAGTTCCAGGTAATATAAGTTTTTCTGTCCAACTCCGAACGATGAGGTATTTGCTCCACGTGTAGCGGATTATCGCGCTAGCTTTACTGTCGTCCCCGAAACCCGTGCTTTTCCATTTATGATAGGCCTGTGCGGCCCCCGCGATTCAGGTACAGGAGGAACCCGAAAATTGCGAAAATTTCTTTAAATGCAAAGAAAAAGAGGATTTGCTGGCTATGGTCGATCGGAACCTTGTTCCAAACGAATTCAAAGAATTTTATAGAAATATAGTTTTAATTTAAGTTTACTTTAAAAATGTAACTTAACATTCCAAAGAGAAAAACTATTATGTAATTATGATCAAGTGCAATGAGATATATTTATGTTTAAGAAATAAATTAAAAAATGTACAAAAAATGTACTGAATTATTTTATAAACGACTCATATACTTAAAATATGTTCCAAAATATCTTCTTTAGCATGTAGTCTTTGGCGGAATTCGATTATAGTGCTAGTATTCGGCGCACCTCGGTTTACGTACTACTCTTCGTCGCTAAGATGAAAGAGCGCGCTACTCTTCGCCGCAAGCCCGCTCAGCGAGTTCCTTTTCGCCACATGGGACGCAGAGAGAACTTCTCTTCGTCGCGGGCTCGCTCGCCCTGCTAGTTTTCGGCGCACATGGCGCGTGGCGTGCTGGCCATTGCGGCAAACTCAGTTTCCGTACTACTATTCGTTACAAGCCCAAGTTTCGTGCTTGTTTTCGTCGCATGATAGCTTTTCGTGCTGGTCTTCGAAAAAGTCCCGAAATGCGTGCTACTCTTCCATAGGAGCATCGAGTTGATCTGTGCTACTCTTCGCGGAGCGAATCGGTTCTGTGCTACTCTTCGATAAGAATCTAGGCTGTGCTGGTCTTCGTAGGGACCGACGATATTATCCTACCCCAATATGTATCGCGTGATGCGTGTCCGGCTGCGCCGATCAATCTCCCTACTATAGCTGCGCGACAACGAGTTTTCTATGTGTGATGACACATGCTCGCATACACGTTGATGCACGTGTGTATGGGTACGTCGTAACGAGCGAGTACGTGCACTTTGTTCACCGCACGCTGCCAGGCCTAGAATTATTACGGCGTCTGGGCCCGTCTCAGGGCCATAAACTCCTATCTCCGCCGCAGCCGCTGCGCCGCCGCTGCCGCGCTGTGTACGTGAGCCGCGCACACGTGTGCACAGCCTTTCCCGGATTTGCTCCGGGAGTGAGAGAGAGAGAGAGAGAGAGAGAGAGAGAGAGAGAGAGAGAGAGAGACTGGGAGGGCTGCGCATACGCTTTCTCTATCTCTAGCTCGAGCTTCTGCGGAGGAGTCTAGTATTTTGCTCGAAACCGGCGACTTATCGCTCTTCGAACATCTATTTCCGAGAGAGCGTGAGGATGGCTGATGTTGACGCTTTTATTGTCGAGTAATGAGCGTGTTTACGCATCGGGATATGTTTGTGGGGGGAGTTGAATGTGTTTGGATTCGGAGAAATGTACGAACTGTATGCAGTTTACTCACTATTTAGTAGGTGTTAATAATAATAATCTATGTGCAAAACCAAACTTTAAAATCACAGTATTTATCGTTTGTAAGTGTTTCAAAATTCAAACTGATATAAATAAACTAGTTTATATCTAATGGCAGTAACTAATTGAATAAGATATTTTCCTATACACTTATGAAATTATTTTTTCTCAATCTCCCGTTCTCAAGAGATATACCCGAAGAAATCGTCCAGCTCCATATATTACTATAGAATCGACAGAGCATGCATTACTTTGATTGTTACGGGTATAATTGCTAATTAAAATCTCACATTTTGAATTAATAAATTATAGAGTCTTTATTCGTAGTTCAAAGTTTGACAGTATTTGAAAGATCACTGCAAGATTGTCACAATATTTTGATATATACTTTTATTTATTTTATATGAAATTTGAATTGAATAGTTACAAAAAGATGCTCGAAAAAACACAAATTTCTAGGTCCGGTAGACCCCTCGAATCGACTGCCAAGGGGTCCATACAGCCCGATTCTAAAAAATCCGAAAAATTTTGATTTTGGAAAATCTTTTGTCGCGGCCGAACCGGTAGCGCGAGTGCGCTCTAACCACCAGCATTCAATTCTTTGCGAAAAATACGACTTTCCAGGCCCGGTGGACCCTTTGAATCTCTTCGTAGGACATTGGAGCGTTTGCTCGCCTGATCTAAGCTAACCCTAGTGTTTGTTTATTAATAACGCTATTATATTCACGCTCGAGATTCGATTGAACCCAACTTTGAGATTCACTTCGAGATCGAGCATCAAAAAAGCCGTTTGTAGGAAGATTTTTCCAATCTTTTAACGCTGAGAAACCAAGTGACGCTTTTCCGCTGCATATATGGCGGCAAGCGACGCTTTTCTTCAAACATGGCCGCTCCGCGTCATGGGGGAAGAAGCCTCCGAAGATTCAAGACGCACCACCCCCGCTCTGGGCTCTGAGGGTCTTAGAGATCAAGAGAGGGGGAAAAGCTGTTTATACCAAGCCTATAGGTGGCTGGAACGAAGCGTCAGAGCAGTCAGTCGTGAACGGAGACCAGTAGCGTCTGGATTCGAGAAAAGAAGACGGAGTCATGTCTAAACGGGAGAAAATACACAATTGGTATAAGAAGTTGACCTCCCGATTTAAAAAGACGAAGAAAGGTAAAAAAAAAATAATGCTAATAATGTAATTTTATCTTTATTGCTATTTTAGCATTTATATAAGATAAGCGAATAAGAAGCTGCTGATCGCCGGACGAGCACCGGTTGAACGGCACCGGCGACGCTACGTCTATAAGTGGAGTTACTCTAGGATAAGAGGAAGGCCGGTTAAAAACGATTTTTTTTCTATAAAGTACGCAGTTTTATTTTATTTATTGTTAAAATTGGAATTTTTCTACCAGACTGTATAGCGCCACTTATAGACGTTGCGGTGGCGTCGTTCGACTGCTCGTCAGACAGCCCCTTAAATTATTGCTTCCTCCTAGAGGAAGCTTTGTGATAGTCAAATTTTCAGTTTCGCTAAAACTTCATAGAAATATGTTTTTAGATGTTAGAAGTTCGAATTACGTGTTTTCAGGAAATGTCCGTATGGATGTGTGTGTGTGTGTGTGTGTGTGTGTGTGTGTGTGTGTATATACCGTGATATTTCTGAAACTACTCCGTCAATATCAATCAAATTTGACTTGCATATATATTTTTGGATTCTGAATTCGGGAAAAACATTTATTTTTTCATTTTTTCAATTACTTTTTTTATGGCCATTTTTTGATTTTCGAAAAACATTATTTTCGTATTGTATGGGACAAGACTAATGTCAAAGGTTTAAATAAACTATAAAAACTATTGTCGAACTTGAATCAAACTTTATTAATGAAGTCTAACAAAAAAAAAGGGTCGAATGGCTGAGAAACGTTCGCTAAACTAACGCAAAACTAAAAAATATAAATTAATAATTATAAATGTTCCACACTCGCTTTCTTCCCCGACAACCCCTCGTTACGTCCGGAACGCGTATTTTTTAATCATTCTATTGTTACAAACAATTCAGCTAAAATACATTTGAAAGATAAAATTACGTACTTTTCCCTGTTTGGTCCTCGGGATTGACCGCTCCGTTCGGCAGATAAAATAAAAAAGGTGATTTTAAAAAAAAATTCATATCTCTGAAACCAAACATCATAACCTCACGAAAAAAAATATGTTGATGGGTTACGTATCAAATTATATTCCATTAAAATTTCAAGTGATTTGACTATTTATTTTTTCAGTAATAAATCGAAAACTGAAAAAAATGTTGTTTTTTTTTGAGTCTCGATTACGGACCTGAAAAAACCTTATTGCACTTGAGATTTTATATTTTATATGTTTTGGCTAAGTTCATTGCGCAGCTTTGAAACCCCTATGGTTCTTAAGATATCAAGGTTTGAATTTTTTTTTGAAAATTTTTTGATTTCTTATATCTCTAAAACAATGTAGTCAAATACTTCAAAATTTTATTTGGTGATTCACCATAAACGAAGATATCTGCTGTTAAAATTTCAAACGATTTCGTTGAGCGGTTCTTCAGTAAAGAGCTGAAATGTAAAAACCGATTTTTCTAAAAAATTTGGCCTCCTCTTATATCCAATAATCTACCAATAACAGAGCCGATTTTTAAGATCACGAGACCCAAAGTGAATCAATAGTATATATCTATTCATCGCCATCCGTAGAAGCTCAAGACCAAGCTGGCCCTTCCCAGTCTCAGCAGGAACCCGAACGGTCTCAACAATCTGAGCCACAATCTACAGATGTGGCCCAAGAAACAACTCTGCTTATATCAGCATCTTTGGAGAAAGGTACATGTGATCAAGCTGACCCTTCGCAGTCCCAGATATCTGAGTCACAATCTACAGATGTGGCTCCAGAAACAACTGTAATTATATCAGCATCTTTGGAAAAAGATGCATCTGATCAAGCTGGTCCTTCGCAGTCCCAGCTGGAACCCGGACAGTTTCAGCAAGCTCAGCAACCATCTGCAGATGTGGATCAAGAAACATCTGAGTTCCTAGCAACAATGTCTTTAGAAGTATGTGCATAACTTAATAATCTATTTCTCATAATTTCATTAATAATATGCATATTTGTAATATAAAATATGATTTTTTTTCTTCCAAGGAACAGTCAGAAGACAATTCATCCAAATCTAAAAAAAAGACGCCAAAACTTACCGTATCTGCTGACATTGCCAACAGAGAAGTAGAGCAGATTCCAAAGCGCAAAGATCCAAAGAAGGCTGGCACCAAGGGGCGTCCCATTACAGTTAATACAAATATGATGGCAATTAATGTCAATCAGATGAATCCAAATGTTGTCCATTATGATGTGGGTATCGTACCAAACACTCCAAAATACTTGATGAGGCCGGTGTTCAACGAAGTCAAAAAGACATTGTTTCCAGAAAGAAATCCAGCATTTGACGGAAGTAGAAATGCATTTAGTGCTGGAGAATTACCTATTGAAGATCCGGTAAATAACTTATACTATACCTACATAATTAAAATTTAATACAACCAAACGAATAATATATTAATAGCATATATATTTTTATTTTTTAGACCACAACTGAAGTAGTAGTATACAATGAAGATGGACGGGTTAAAAAATATAAGGTTACCATGAAAGTAGTTAACAGAATTGATTTATCTTGGTTGAAAACGTTTGCACCTGGCTCCGAAGATTCACGGATAAATAATCAAGTCAGCATACAAGCTTTGGACGTTATACTAAAGAGTGCACCGGCTCTGACTTCCATATCAGTGAGTATATAATATTATTTGAGAAATATCGAAATATCAATGCACATAAGACACTTGGAATAACGTTAAATTTTCGTTTTAGGTGAAGAATTCCTTTTTCACACCACCAAAAGGTCAAGTGATGTCTCTAGGTGGTGGTATGGATTTGTGGGTCGGATTGTTTCAATCGGCTGTTTTAGGCTGGAAGCCCTACTTTAACGTTGACGGTAACATAATGCATTTATTTATTATTCTGATACATTGCAATTAAATTACAAAAAAAAAAAATCTTCTAATAATACTGAATGAAATTCTTTTCGCAGTTGCACATAAACCGTTTCCCAAGCCACAAAGTGTTTTAGATTTGATGAAAACGATATGTGGCTGCGATGCTCAAGATCAAGACGGGCAACAACAATATGGACGGCAACAAGGATATGGACACCGAGGAGGTTATGGCCAACAACGAGGACACCGGGGAGGGTATGGTCAACGGGGAGGGTATGGTCAACGTGGAGGGTATGGTCAACGAGGATATGGACACCAGGGAGGATATGGCCATCAACAAGCACCTGCGAATTTGAGTGCTGATTTGATATACCGTTACAGAGAAGACATTAGGAGATATTTGAAAGGCTTAAAAGTAACAATAGAAATTCCGGGACAGCCTACAACCAGACGAATACAACGCGTCAACGATTTAGTTATATGTCCAAGAGACAATGTTTTCGAACATGATGGTCATAGAATCACCGTTGAACAATACTATCAACTCGAAAAAAGATACACAATAAAACATCCAGATTTTCCTTGTCTCTGGGTTGGTGGCAGAGATAAAAATATTCACGTTCCGCCAGAAGTAAGTTAACAATTGAAAATTCGCAAAGAAGATTTCGAGTTATCTAAAAATCATCAAGTTCTAAAATGAATTTTGTTTCCTCAGATATGTACAGTAGTTGGGGGACAAGCAGTTCAAAAGAAATTAACTGATAGACAAACATCATCGATGATAAGATCAACAGCATCAAGACCGGAGGACCGCAAGAAAAAAATTATGGACGCGGTAAATATGCTCTCTATATAAATATTAACATGCCGTTGCAAGAAACAAATTTTTATACATTATTATCTAATATCTTTCAGTTTAATTCGATTCGCCATAATGAAGATCCATGCATGAGAGAGTTTGGGATTTCTGTAAGTGGAGAATTTGAAACAGTACCAGCACGTGTTCTGAATCCACCAGCATTGACATATCAAAATCAAAATGTGCGCGTCGCAAAAGGAGTTTGGAGAGCGAGCCAATTTATACAACCAAGTGATTTAATTGCGGACGACAATACATGGACCGTTTTGAATTTGGATAATAGGACTAGAGATGACGGGCTTTACAGACTTGTTGATACATTTAAAAAAATAGGTGAAAATTTATCTAATTTAGTATTTAAAATATATATTTATAAATGAGCAAACTATTTACTTATGGCACTTATTTTTCTAGGCAAAAATGTTGGAATGCCAGTTGGGAATCCTTTGAGTCCATTTAGAAGTATGCAGGTGAGGGGACAAGACACGCGAGATTTAATGGCATATTTTAATGAAATGAAAACGAAAGAAGTTAAACTGGTTGTCGTAGTAGTTCCAGAAATGAAAGGCCCTTATAGTAAGTAATATTTCATAATTATCTTTAAATCGAATTTCTCGAAAAAAAAAAACTAACGTCCTTACATCTTTTTCAGGCAAAGTGAAGCAAATGAGTGAACTTCGCGTCGGTGTTTTGACACAATGTTTAAAAAGTAAAACACTTTTTAAATTGAACGATGCGACCGCTAGTAATATTCTATTAAAAATTAACGCTAAGTTGAATGGGACGAATCATGTATTTGAAGAGCACGTGAGGTAAAATTATTAGTTTTATGTAGTAATATAAATAGTTCGGTCTGTTTGTAAATGTAAAATTTATAAAAATCTGTTACAGCCGGCCCCCTTGTCTGAAACGTCCATGCATGATTGTCGGTGCGGATGTAACTCATCCTTCGCCTGATGCCACGAATATTCCATCGATTGCTGCAGTGCGTAATTTTATATTATTTAGTTTTTTTTATTCATTTTAGTGTCTTCGTGTTTATACATTATCTGTTTGTCTATAGGTTGTTGCCAGTCATGATCCTAATGCGTTTAAATATAATGTAGAAATGAGGTTGCAGCCTCCGAGACAGGAAATTATAGGAGAGCTTGCAGAAATTATGAAAATACAATTGGAATATTTTTATACTTCAACGACTCAAAAACCAGAGAAAATAATTTTTTACAGGTACTTTGAAAAAAAATCTTTTGTGAAATTTAAACGCTTTGTGAATTGTATCTCATGTCTATACGTATTACAAACAAACACTTATTATTAATTATACGATATTTTATTTTCTAGGGACGGTGTCTCTGAGGGTCAGTTCGGTCAAGTAATGCACTCAGAATTATTAGCTATACGAAAAGCGTGTCAATCACTAGAAGATGGTTACGAGCCACAAATAACATTTTTGGTTGTTCAAAAAAGACATCACACTAGATTGTTTCCAACTGATCCAAGTAATTCTGATGACAAACACGGAAATGTCCAAGCTGGTACTATTGTTGATACCGAAATAACTCATCCATCACACATCGATTTTTACTTGGTTTCTCACGCTAGTATTCAAGTAAGTACCAATTATAAAACTTAACAATTATAATAATTATTTTTAACTAATTGATCGAACACCAATCTATAATTATTCTGTAATCCATTAGGGTACCGCAAGACCAACCAAGTACAGATGCTTATGGGATGATTCTGATATGTCAGAAGATGAAATTGAAAATCTGACATATTTCCTCTGCCACATGTTTTCGCGTTGCACGAGATCAGTAAGCTATCCAACACCAACGTATTACGCGCATCTCGCTGCCTTCAGGGCAAGAGCCCTTATTCAAGAGTAAGTTTTTATGAATACCAAATATTCTCGATTTTTCACATACCTATGATTTTGGATTTGTAATATGTAACTTTATGTTTCAGTGTTGATATCGATATGAATAATCTACCACAAGAACAATTAAGGAAGTTGACTATTAAGGATGAAGTACTAAAGGGATGCCCAATGTTCTTTGTGTAGATTTATATTTTTATAAATCTTTACCTGTGATAGTATGTAATAGTATATTTCTGATACTCATTGCACAGTTTTTAATATTAATGACAATAAATAATCTATGTACATAAAAACAAAACAGAAAAACTTATAATTTAAAAGATATTTTTTTATGTGTATTATTTAAAAAAATTATTCTAATATATTAATTGTATCTAGTATATTTTCTATCATGTACTGCGTGAGAATGATTACAGCAATAAATTATAAGAAAACCCAAGCTATATATATATTGCAATTTTATTATTATTTTTCTAAATCTTCCGTTATAGCCAGTGGTCGACGCGAGGGATTTTTTCGCCATTGGAATTTTTTAAAGCGCCGCTAATTGCTGATTCCCGATTTGCTTTAAAACATAAACCGATCGACTTTGCTAGCTATTATTATAATTAGGCCTTTCATAAGTATAAAGAATCATAAATATTGAGAAAATTGAAAATTTAGCCAAAGTAGCCAAACATACGCACGTCAAACAAATTTCGACCGATTATTTGTACTTATAATATGCTGTGAATTTTATTTTAGTTTACTTTGAACAACGCCGGGGTGATTCTGTCATAACTTGCCCAAATCATGTCCAAGCCTTAAAATGCACTTTAACGAATGAAAAAAAATTCTTGAATAATTATAATCGATGTCAAATTTTGTGATAAATGTCCGGAAAACAATTGGAAGACCGATAAATTATGTTTTCATTTAGAAAATTAACAATTAAGACCCAAAATGTCAGTTCCGTCCCCTGTCCAAAATCGATATTTTGGTTTAAAACCACAGACCATATGCAAAATAAACGATTAAAGCATATCTCAACACGGACATATTGAAATATAGACCGAATTCATTAATTTTCACTAGTTTGTCAGAATAATTTAAAGAAATGCTATTATAGCCAAACACACATTTTTTGTCCAGTGATTTAAACACAAAAGCAGATATCAGCATTAAACGTTTTTGAAAATACGCTCGGTAATGTTATAACGCTAATCAAAGGACGAATTTGATAATATATACCCTTAATGTTCAAAAATTGAATGTCTGGCCACTGAATATTAAAAATTCTGTAATTGCAAGCAAAAAGTATTTTTAATTTTGCAACATACAAAAATTTCAGTCAGTTCCGTCCCCTGAGTAAATACCTGTTTAAATAATGTTTATAGGTAAATGAAATGGGTTTTTTGGTAGTATTCGGTGGGTAGAAGAATATACTTATGCGAAATGCTTCTTAAACATGAAAATGTCAGTTCCGTCCCCCAAACATAAAAGAAATCATCATGGCATATAAGAACACTTCACACTTTGAAAATTTTGATAATTTGTAATGATTTTATTTAGGATACTTTATTTTAATCATATTGTAAGTATGCTTAAATACGCAAAGAATTCAATTTCAAATAAAATGTTTTTTTAAACCGTATAGACAAAAAATAATAAAAATATACATCTCGTATAATTGGATGGGGTGCTATAGTCTCAACAAAATGACCTGGAGGTGTGTATATAATTATTCAAAGTTCGGAATTCTAATATTATTAATGTGATCTATGATAACTTAGAATCATCTTCCGTCGATACCGACTATCTCAAGCGGGTTTTCCGGGTACAATCAGCTAGGATTTATTTATACAGTTTGATATCCCCCCCCCCCCCAATCCATCCTATCTCTTATACTCCACGCCTTCGACTGAGTTTGCGCTGTTCGACCTTATATCACTACCCTTCGCACAATAGAGCATGCGCATCATGCACATATCTGCAATCCTTATCTATATGTAGTAATAAAGAATATACACAAAATCAGCCCAACAAACTTACCTTCATACACTCAAGATGGCCACCCCTAATCTATAATCCATGGTGGCGTGGTCGTCAGTACCGGCGACGTTTAGTCTCTCTGCGTTTCCCCCATCTGATCAGTCGAGTATAGCCTGTATGACCGCTAATCAAAGGACGAATTTGATAATATATACCCTTAATGTTCAAAAATTGAATGTCTGGCCACTGAATATTAAAAATTCTGTAATTGCAAGCAAAAAGTATTTTTAATTTTGCAACATACAAAAATTTCAGTCAGTTCCGTCCCCTGAGTAAATACCTGTTTAAATAATGTTTATAGGTAAATGAAATGGGTTTTTTGGTAGTATTCGGTGGGTAGAAGAATATACTTATGCGAAATGCTTCTTAAACATGAAAATGTCAGTTCCGTCCCCCAAACATAAAAGAAATCATCATGGCATATAAGAACACTTCACACTTTGAAAATTTTGATAATTTGTAATGATTTTATTTAGGATACTTTATTTTAATCATATTGTAAGTATGCTTAAATACGCAAAGAATTCAATTTCAAATAAAATGTTTTTTTAAACCGTATAGACAAAAAATAATAAAAATATACATCTCGTATAATTGGATGGGGTGCTATAGTCTCAACAAAATGACCTGGAGGTGTGTATATAATTATTCAAATTCGGAATTCTAATATTATTAATGTGATCTATGATAAATTAGAATCATCTTCCAGTCGATACCGACTATCTCAAAGCGGGTTTTCCGGTACAATCAGCTAGGATTTATTTTATACAGTTTGATATCCCCCCCCCCCCCCAAACAATATCACTCCTCTCTNCCCCCCCCCCCCCCAATCCATCCTATCTCTTATACTCCCACGCCTTCGACTGAGTTTGCGCTGTTCGACCTTATATCACTACCCTTCGCACAATAGAGCATGCGCATCATGCACATATCTGCAAATCCTTATCTATATGTAGTAATAAAGAATATACACAAAATCAGCCCAACAAACTTACCTTCATACACTCAAGATGGCCACCCCTAATCTATAATCCATGGTGGCGTGGTCGTCAGTACCGGCGACGTTTAGTCTCTCTGCGTTTCCCCCCATCTGATCAGTCGAGTATAGCCTTTATACACTGGGAGATTCGTTCCACGAAGAAAGTATACATATATACATATATTGCATCGCGCCTTGCTTTCACCGCAGTTCTGCGCGCGCGCGAGCCCTATTAGTGCAGTAGTAGTCGTCCGCTCGACACGGGATAGAGTAGTCGTGTGTGTATATCCTACATCGAGAGCTGCGAGATATCTGTGCTGCTGTCACCACCTTCTCGAAGCGAGAAATAGTAAGTCCTTTGATTATAGTATTAACATATGTGGTTAATTTCGGGAATGTCATCGGGCTAAGAGCTGTTTGATCGTAGGTATAATTATATACACTGAATGTGGTTAGCTGTACGTTTGTAGCGCACGTGCGCTATACTGCACTGACAGTATACAGCTCGTCCTCAAGAGGTAAACATTAATTTCTGCAGTGTTGATTGTTGTGACAGTGTCGCGATCGATATACAGTGATTAGCTAATTCTTTCACCTTTGGAGTGACAGTTAGAAGGATTGTTCTTGCGCAGAGTGAAACGTTCTTTTAGACATGACATCTACATACGTTTTCATGATTTTATCATCGTTATAGGTATTAATATTAAGCAGTGTGTGTCACTTTAGGTATAGTACGTCTGCAGAATCGCACATAGATACAGCATAGGTATATATATGCATATACATACGATATATAGGCTCTGGCGGTGTATAAATCTCTCTCGCGAGGAGGTCGTTGCCCGTGGGCCAGCACACGAGCCGCTGATGCGCGCGCGCGCGATATTCCTCTCTCTCTCTTACGTTTGCTCGAGTTATATATACGTGTGCATATAGGCGCAGTATCGCTTAGGCGCTGGTGTGCGGCTGAAGATTTGGCTTGAAGAAAGAGTGGTGTCTCGGGACATTAAGGGTTGATGTGCAACTTTTGAGGCAGTGCCCGCAGTAGCTGTGTGGAGAACTTTTTTTTTTCTTTGGAATAGTTTAGCGGTAATCTATGATATTATTGTTTATACGAATATTTGATTGTTTATTGAAAATTTTGGGTGGACGGTCTTATTGCGCTTCAATTTTTCAAATTTAAAGAGAAATTGTTTAAACCTATTTGTTTTTAATCTATGGCCTCCGGACCTTTTGAATGACGGAGAACGGTTTGGCTGCGTTTTTCTATGTAAAACCAAAAAATTGCTTTACTGTCTTAAAAGTATATCGATATCAATTAAAAAAAAACTATTTTTAATGATTTTTAAACATGAATTGAAGATCCACTCTTCCACTATAATATTTTGTTTTCTCAAAAAATTTTTCCACTCTTAGATGCAATTAAGCCGCAGCCGTTGAGTAATAAACATAAGAGCAGTCCCATAGTAGTCTAAGACAAAAAAAATACATCAATACTAACAATACAAGTTCGAAAGCTCGACGTTATACTACTCCGACTCAAAAAAAGTGAAAGAAGCAAAAGATCGATCGAACTGACGTCTGACCAGTCTCGTTCCTATACCCACGTGATCCCCACCAAATATTCATCGACCATACATCATTCTTACCATTACCTTCACCAAATTCCCATCAACTTTCCTTCCACCCTCTAATCACCCCCAAACCAGTATCACCAGCATCAGCACATCGTGCCTGCATCAACATCTCTTTTCTCACTTACGTGAACTCGGTCACGTACTTATATCTCAGCAGCTCTTCTCTGCACAGATATACATACCAACCGCAAGCTCTCATAGCAGCCGGCAACTGCGTCGCTCGTACAGTCAGTCTTTGTATGTAAACAAAAGAGAGGTAGTCCGCTGAAAAGTGGACGCATCGAGTGCTTCCATATATATAACTATATACATATACCACCGCGAAGAAGCTCGACTCGGTTATTGATTGAGCGTCTCCAGCAGCAGTATAGCTCTCTCGGGGAAGGCTCACGTGGGTTTCCTCCTCTCGGCATGCGCGAGGGTTCCGCACCTGCGCGAACGAGCTGCAGCGTTGTACACATCAGAACTACGTAGCTAAAATCTCTCTTTCTCTACTGTGACCATTCAGTCGTAGGGTTACATTCGTCCCGTGTACTGTACTGTACATACACTCGAATACTACGTTCATGTCGAAGGTAAGACGAATAATCGTATAATGTAATCGAAGAAAATCGAGGATCTATAGATTCTTCGATTGTTGCACTTATTTTTCGCATCAGTTAGATTTTTGGTACACATCAGTGATATATTGGGCGGAACGACCTTTACCGGCGGCCTCTGCACAAGAGATGCGCGCAGTGTTTATTTCCTGCGACGTACTACGGAGGGAGGGGGGGGGGGACGACGACAGTGTATATACGTTTCGACGCGCATATTCTTCCTCGAAATCAATCGGAAGTGCCGCTTTTGTGCAGTTCTATGCACCTCGTTGTTATTTTCGTCGTGGAGAATTAAGGATTTTTGGGTGGATCGATTGCATTTCGTGCGACGATGTAAACAACGTTGAGTTCTTCGAGTTGGAGGGGGATGATTCGGCGTAGTACACGCTTTTTGCGACGAATTATGTAACGTCGTTTCGCGTAACGGGAAGAGAAGCTTTTTAATCGAAGAGATGGTTTTTGATCGAGTTAAAATTAATTTTACTTGGTTCTTGGAAAAGGGAGCGTTTTGTTTACTTCTAATGGCAGCTTTTTAATGGACACTGTTATAGGAATATTTAATTACATTATTAATGGTACTGCGACGCAATATCAAAGCTTGCGGAGTTAATGTAGCTGACGTAAAAGGGTGTATTAAACGATAAAAAACTTAAGGATAAACATTATAAAAAATTGATTTCGGTGGAGCTAAAACGATCGATCGATAATACCATCTATTACTACCGATTATCCCAAAGAAAATTGTCGCAATAAAATTCACAAAAAAAAACTCTTTCTTCTCACTGTTTCAGATCTAGAGAGTCAGCAGAGTAATATGCTCGGGTTAGAGCCACAGGAGTGGTGACCGTGAGGCTGCGGGTGATCTAAGGCGCAGCCGCTCATCCACCTGTGAGAGCGGGGCCCTCGATGCTTACGCTACGACTGGTTTCGACCCACTTTCTCAAGCAGCCATAGGCAGTCTGCCTATAACTATTGATGCCATGTGTCGCGATCGGGACATGAACCCGTGAAATCAGAGAATTCTCTCTATTATATATATTCTATCTAAAATCGAACTGCTCGACGATTTTACCTATACATATATATAAAAAAAAAAACAAATTACCTATCGAGACGAATACCGATCAACGAATCGTAAGGCTCCCCCTCCTCTACTTTCGAACGCACGACTGATTTTATCCTTTTATCAATTCTCCGCGGATCGGAGACAGTACATAGATCGTATGCGGTAGATGAGATTCGATCGAGATCGGTAACGAGTGAGTAGCGCGCGCGCGGGCGTGCGCATGTTTTGACTCTATACTCGGCTAGACACTGTACGAGACACTCGATATTTCGTTTAATTGAGAGTCAAAGTTTATTATTATAATATAATATATACGAGGAAATTGCAAGCCGACACGGCGACGACATTATCTGCCGTTGAAACAGTCACGAGTCAACCTGTGGAGAGTCGCGAAAGAGTGTATTGTGAGTATGAATTTTGAAAATTTAATACTGTAAAGTGTATAACGAAATTGGATTGGTTCAACGATGTAAAAGCAATTTCTATTTTTAAATGATTGCGAGTGTTTTGCCACTCGTCGGATGCGTTCGTTTTTATTGATCGTTAACGGTACAATTCCACGCATTATACGAATTGAATCAATTAATCCTCATAAATCGTTTCCAATAATTTCAAACCAAAAACCGATCTTTTTGCCGAAACAGTGCGGCAGTGGGTCGCGGTGCAGGCGGAGTGGGATGAGAGGCCCTCAACAAGAATCTTTCGAGCAACATCTTCAAGATCAAGAATTACAGCAACAACTGGATCAGCATAAAAAGCCAAGCATCGATCATCAGCCAGACACCACCGTGAATCACCAGCAAAAGGACGAGTCGCGTCTGGCGAAGGTGAAGCGAGCAATCAGCTGCTCTCTCCTCGGTCGCGGCTCGTCCAGCAGTAGTAGCAACAATGAGCTATCCAGTAACATCGTTAGCTCGCGATTTGGTCGAGAGTTGGAACTCGTCGAGGCCCACAATGAGACTGGTGTACCCTATGTCGTCTATCGGCTCTGCAGCTATCTTGAGGCCTATGGTTTCAATAACCCGGCTCTCTTCCGGCTGGCCAGCAGCAGTTCCAAGCTTGCCGAACGGCTGAGGCTTGCGTTTGACCGGTCGGGCGATGCCGATCTTGAAACAGCCAACTGTCCAGCTACTGCGGTTCTTTTGCTCAAGAGATACCTGAAGGAACTGCCCAGCCCCATCGTCTGGCCTGTCTGTGTCTCCAAGCTCGTGCAGTTGCATTTTCGTTAGTATATGATTATTTTTGTTTGTACGAGGTGTTATGGCCAATGCTATTCTCGGAGAGCCGCTCGTACGTTTGCGTTACGTCTGTTTTATTTTTAGAGCGGAAAACATCAGCCAATTGCGAGTTCGCGTGAAAAAGGCTTCACCCTGCGTCACTTGGACGTCTCTAATTAGCTTAATAACGCGCCGGTTAATTGTCTGATGCGTCGCGAGTAACTTCTCCGATATCCTGTTAGCGTATAAGCGGCTCGACTTTTCTATTATTAGCTTCTCTCTCTCTCTCTCTCTCTCTTTATGAAGAATCACGGCTCGAAAACGCAAACATCCGCGCACATCAAACAAACCTCGAGTTTGTTTTCCCCGACGTCCAGGTGAACGAACTCGCTTTGCACAAACACACGCGACAATCAATTATATATTTTCCCA
The DNA here is from genome assembly GCA_012977825.3 of Pteromalus puparum. Taxonomy (NCBI): domain Eukaryota; kingdom Metazoa; phylum Arthropoda; class Insecta; order Hymenoptera; family Pteromalidae; genus Pteromalus; species Pteromalus puparum. The sequence continues at coordinate 4,159,110 of CM053172.1, read as the reverse complement.
CTCGTTTCTCTGGAATTCTAGACAAGCGCTTATCTTAACGAACAATACTCCGTTATCGCGAAGGCATCTATTGTAAATATACAAAACTATATTATTCCGTTGCAGAGGCGCGAAGCAAGAGCCGTGAGCGTTGGATCGACAAAACGAGGGACCTGCTGGAGAACGAGCTGACAAGTCACAACCATCGACTTCTGGGTTACTTGATCTTGTTCCTCGGAAGATTCGAGGCTCAGCATGGCTGTGCCTCTGGAGTTTGTGGAATCTTTGCGCCCATCCTTCTGCCCCAGATGCCACCTGCCACTGTCCTTATGCGAGACCTGCTTCACGATGCCAAACTCATCTTTCCCGACTGTTCCAGGTGAGAGATTTTTACTTTATTACTTTTCTTTTGACTATTGTTTCGCAACAACGACGACGACGAAAAGTATAACGATCCGGAAGCTATCGAGATCACGTTCCTCGAAATTACGCATTGACCAAACAACGTTTTTGCAAGCCTCAAATCTGGCAAAAAGTAGTTACGCCGTCGTTTCTGCCAGTGATGCGGATATTTTCAAGAAATATTCCTTCGAAGAAAGAAGAACTAAGAAACCACTGCAGCGAGACACACGATACGCAATTATAATAACCACCGGCGCCGTATGTATATCCAGTGTCCCGTCGTCGCGATCCGGACAATCATCGATGCCGGCCTGTTACACAACACCTCCCGGCAGTATTCTATAGTTTCTGCTTTCTTTCCATTGTCCTCCAGCAAGATAAGGAAGCTTCTCGTCTATCCGAAACAGCGCGATTTTGAAAAAAAAAGTCACTGTTTTGTAATCGTAATCCCAATCGAGATTTAAAACCTCCCGCTCGAATCTCGGAATCGCAGTTGGCTTGTCGAAGCCTCAGAAAGTCACAGCAGTGCTGAAGAGTGTCTGTGTATCTATAATATAAGTGTACTCAGGGTCATAGTTGCTATAATACCGCAAGAGATTTAAGGAGCTTTCCGATGCGCAGACGAGGGGTTTCACGAGACGTGATGCGACTGTATAGTAGTATAGGAGAGAGTTTGATCCCACTTAATCCAGCTCTATGTAATTAAGTCTCATAACGGAACTATTATCTCACAGTGGCAGGGATTTTGATTTGGTTCGCGACAATTTGGAGGAGAGAGGAGACAATTAAGTTGTTTATCGTCGCGTGGAAGGTGAATCTGATTGGGTATATGTGAGTCAGCTGTACTGGTAATTTCCATGCTCCTTGACTCTTTTATTGAACGCGACAATAATAAGAGATCTCGAGGTTCAATGTTAAAATTCTTGTATGCATGTATCTCTCTCTCTCTCTCTCGGTTGAACTTGTCTGTGTATTAACTGTTCTCAATCGATGCGCGGAAATAAAGATTTATTCTATCCTTCGCGCACCGCTAGCTGTACGGATATCGACTATTTATTCAGATTTAATTACGCAACACACCGAGAGATCCTCCGATTCTGCATAATATCTTCTAAAAATATGCTTGGAAATTTATCGTCGAGAATCAATTCAGTTAAAAAAAAAAGGTATATCCTACGTGACCTCGTCTTTTGCATCATCGTCTCCTCTTCCTCTCGTGTCCCAAAGGACGCAAACACGAGCCTATACAGGTCTAAAGTCACAAACAACCGCGTAAATCTCTCGACTCCATAACGACTTCCCCAAAGATCAACCATAAATCGACATTTGCATACACACTTCCATCTCTCGTGTTTACGGCTATATACATCGACGCTATTGTATAGGAGAAAAGAGTTAATCGCTCCCAATTGCCTTGCACAACGCGAAAGTGAATCCGCGTGACTGTGTCTCTTCTTGCGCAAGTGAGGTTCATGGAAAAGAGCACGTGATAACGATCGCGAGAGTCTTGTGACTCCTCGATTTTCTCTCTTCTCTTCCTTATATTGTTATCGATAGAAAAATCAACGACGATATCCTCGTGCATTATACTTGACATTGACTGGTAGAGGATAAAAATAAGAGACGGCTATTTTTAAGAGCTTTTTTTCGCGCGCGTGCGCACATCTCGAATTCAGAAGCTGAGTCATTGCGAACTTGAAGACGATTATGATGATGATGATGCTGGGGAGCAGTGAACGCTCGCTTCGTACATTGTAATATCTTCTGTATATGTATATCTGTCAGCTGATGAGATGAATTGATCGGTAGAGGAATCGCGAAAGATCGAGAAAAATTCTTTCCTTTGTTAAAGCAAGAATTATTTCCAGCTACACGAGTCTATTTTTGCAACGGCTGGCGTTAATTTTGTCGGGGATTATTTAATTAACGAGAGTCGTTTTCTGCTGACATACAACATGAATTTTGCAAACAGAGTCTCGTTATGACAACGAGCGTCGTTGTCTGCTTATTATTAAAGTATACCGTTTTTTTTTTTGCAGACTGTTAAATTTTTCACTTAGAAGCAGCAAGTTTTCAACTCATGTGTCTACTATATATAGCTTTTCTGGTATAACGTATAAAAGCCTGAATCAGCGACCTGTTTGTTTTTTCAAGCGGCGTGTGTTGGGGTGATACTGAATTAGCAGTGCGTGTATTTTTACTTTTTACTCCATAAATCGCGTAGACGTAGTTTGCGTTAAAAATAGACTCTTCGAATCCCTAGTGTGCAGTATAACATTAACATTTTCGTCTACGCTTTAAACACGCGCGACTGCTGCCAAAAATCGTTGCAATGACGATATCTATAATAATCTCTGCTACCGTGACTCAACCCCCGCAACGATAAGCTCATTGCGCAATATCACTGGGTTATATCAGCCGTGATGTACATTATTATCTCACAAGGGTTACTCTAATCCCATTCGGCTCGATCGTCGTTACGCAGCAGTATACATGTGTGTAAAATCGAATCTAATCGTGTCCGTCTATATATGCGCTAAGCTCTGGCCTATAGATCAAGGAACTGAATACACGTTCTTACGGCTATATGCAACTATGTGCCATGACGGAGAAACCCGTTCTATCCTGAGACCGGTTTTCTTCGCTCTTTTTTTTTCTTCACTCTCGAGAGCAGAGAGCACGTGGCCGGTGGATAGGAGCCACTTACTCTCTTGGATATGTGTGCTGCAGTTTCTGTTTTCTCTTTCTCTTTTGGGCTGCCCTTTGTTTACGAGAGTCAAGAGAGCGGGATATATAGGTCTTGGTGTACTGATGTGGTGGATGTTTTCGAGCTCGGAAACTCGGAAATCAGAGACACACACGTGTGATACGCACTACTACACTATAAGCTGTTATAGGATGTGTCAAGTGCTATCCGAGGCTGCGATTGTATGTACAGTGTATTATAGTGTAGCATTCCAGAGAGTGAAATTTCAGATGAATGTTTTTTTTTAGTTCTTCCTCTAAAGTTAGCAGTGATGTGATGCTTATGATTGCGTGGGAAGGAATTTTATCTTAGTTTTTAAAACATAATACTCAAAGAATGTGCTTGCAGTTTGACGAAAATAATTTTTAAAATTTTTATCTTAATCTTTTGTAAAAACACAGCGTTTAATGTGTCAACTTGCCATATAAGCTCTTCGAAAAGTACTTTTCTCATCAATTCCGGAGAACATATAAATACACACATATCCATATCCAGCAAAATTCCACCTCCGAAAGAGAATCTCTAGGAATAGATTCTCTTTGGCATAGGTCTCTTTACGTCCGAACTTTTCCGTTCGATCGCGTGATATTTCTAAATCCCGAGCGTGCATTGCACGTGCAAAATTTTGCATCAGTCGAAATGGCATAAAGCGAAAAGACACATCAAGCATTTCTGGGATGTCATTATTGCGAGACCCACACACACACACACTGATGTATATTATTGCATAACGGAAATTCGATCGTTGTTATAGCCGCTTTGATGTATATAGCACTCGCGAAATCGATCACCTTGTCATAAGTGTGTATAAGCTTGATGATGGAAAAGTTTCGCATCCGAAATCGAAAGTATTTACAGGTGATTTATTACGTACTTTATGCATACGTCGGACAATTTTAAAGATCGATCCTTCTCTTCATCCAAAAAAAACAGGTGAAAGTATATAATATATATACAGCTTATTTACAAGGCTAATAATCCAGTTGCACCTCTCTCGAGCCAGATAAAAACACAGGAAAAAACGAAAGGTTTTATCATACAACAAGGTTCCTTATAACACGCACAAAACGTGCCTCTCGTAATATATACACAACACACGCGAATCGTTTGCGGCGAACGGATATAAGTAGATACACAACACACGCGAAGGAGAGTATCCGTCTCTCTCCCTCCCTTTTTCTCTCTGCAGCAGCTGTGTGTCCGATAGCCGGCCGCTGCGCGCTTTGACACTCCACAGTCGCTTCTCCGACGCTAAGCAGCGAACACGTACACGTACCTACACGCCAGGACCTGTTATAACACGACTTTCGAATCTCACGAAAGAGAAAGATTCTCCTCTCTTATATAGAGGAAATTTTAAAGAGTCGCGCTTTTCCTAAGTGTTTCGCTGACAGACGTCCCATAAATGTTTCATCGGATCATCGAGAGGATCGTCTTCGCGCCGACGAGTCCGCGACATTCTCTCAGGAAGCTTGTCTTTGTGATCACATAAAGTGTAGCTGTGGTGTCGTCTCTTAACTATTTTGGTTAAAGGACTTAATTGTTGTATACACAGCCACTACTGATGCGAATGCGGTGAGTCATACGGATGTGTGTATAGTTTGTTCCCTTTTTGAATGTGTGTATACTCTGCGAGGCTTGAAGTGTATAGATTGAGTGGAAATTTTCGATCTCGACCGGTTTGCCGGTGAACTTTCCAATGTGTAAACTGTAGTATTTGCCGATCGGTCCTACTACTGTTGTGGAATTTGTGTCCAAAATTTATCTTATCACAGGTGTAATCTTTTTTGCACTTTTTTCGCGAAATTTCATAGTGTCCTGACAGCTGAACGATGACGCAACAGTATAAATAACAAATATTCCAATCGTATCCGTTTCACGACTCATTGAAAATTGCAGTGCCTCGATTGTTTGAATATAAAACGCTACCGATGTCTTCTTTCGACACGGACACATGTTTTTTCTTTCCAAATGTTTTCTTCTTGATGACCCACTGTAGTTAAACGAAAATAGAAGCTTCAAAAAATTTTAAAATATATACTGTGTGCCCATTACAATTAAAAGTGTCAAACCTCATTATCAAAGCTCTCGTATCCTCCCGCGATAAAGATAATTATTTCTGCATACATCAGCGGTTTCCTACATTTCTGTTTATATTCGCGAACGTTCAAACAATATCGCGCGCGAGCGCTCTTATAATTATCGAATAAAAAACTGTTTACTCGCGGTATACAATTGAGCAAAAAAAAAGTCGACCGTTCGAAAGCACCGTTTTTCGCTGTGAATAAACAAGACTTCAATGACACTCACTGCGCCTCGAAAAGGTGAATAATTGGGGTCAATATAAAGCAAGTATGTGTGTTTACTATAAAGTTTAGTTTTAAGAGAACAATAATGCAAACGCTTAATTCGCATCCCGTGAGATACTTAATAGCAGTAGTCCGACGGGTAAACACTTTCATTATCGTCGGCATAAGCGCACGTGTTTATTAATTCCCATTACATCAGGCTATTGCTGCCGTCGCTTCGCAGAAAGAAATTTTGTTAATTACAGCCAAAATTCTCATTCGTCATGACGTCGCGTGGGTCACGTTCTATTAATAAGGGACTAGACTTGTTTTTTTTTTTTTTTTTTTTTTTTTTTTTTTTTTTCGTAAGAATAGCAGCAGCACATGCGGCGTTGATATTGCGTGCAAACTCTCGGCTGAGTATATTTTCGTTTTTAGGTGTATCTAAATAACTTCATGTTGTATCAATTTCGTATTTAAATTGAAAAATATTTGATGTATTAATGAATATTTGCACAAAGATAATTAATTCACCCAGCGTTGAGAATGTGGGGCGAAATTTGGTACATTGAATATCAAATTCATTTAAAATTCACGCACATGAAAAAATTTTTTTTCTCTTTATTCAAGTACAAAATATAACATTATTTACTCAATTATACGACCATGAGAATTATTTGGTCCCACTCTCTTATACCCGATACTTTTCCGCGATAAGAAATAACAAAAGTCACGTGCAAAACTATACACAGAAGTAGCAAGTAATATAATCGCAAAAAAATTACCATTACCTAAACGATAAAAAAAAGTCACTCCGCAATTCTTAGTGTACAGAAATGACAATATAAGTATCCGTAGTTCCACGAAAAATACAACCCTAATTACGCTCGTATAACTTCTTATAATAATGTACAATAGCCGTTCTCTCATTTATAAGTAGTCTCGAACGTGCGGCTCGACGTCCTTGAGACCTACCTATATGTACACACACACACATATTTATAAACCCGGCGGTCCTTTTTGTCATTCGGATGACACTCGCGCGTGTGTGGACTTTATATGGGGGAAAGTTTTCGCGCGCTCACACGTGTCAACGGTATCCGTATCTCTATATACATTTCGAGGTAGAAATATATATCGATCGCGAAGCGACAAACCGGTTCCTTGACACTTTTGGCACTTGCTTCTCTTGCATGACTTGGCAACTTAACTGCGCCCCGTGTACAGGTATTTTCCATCATGCATCCCGTGCCTGACAATGATCATTTTTATAATGTATATAGCTATGCATTTTCGTTTCCAAATTCTGTACATTAAAACGCATACGGTTATATTTACACGAAGTGTCTTTACACTCTAGCGAGACTTACATAGCTTTTAGAGTGTCTCCTTGAAAATATCTATTTTCGCCTTTATCGACTATGCACTATACTATTCGAATTTTATAGACGTATAATAATAAATCGAGCGATAATTACGACGACTCGACGTCGTTGCATAAGCTAAAACAGTAAAAATACACTAGGTGTATAAAAAAAAAAAAGAAGCAGAAGAGCAGCCCCGTCATATATTTATATAAAAGCGGTTGACCTTGACCATGATTTCATCTCTTGTGTTGCACTGTTGCAGTGTCAAAGAGCCGGCAGTGAACGGCGGCGTCATTCCAAGCGTCGACTGCAAGGTCTGCATTGAGCCGAAGGACGATTTTGGACATCCTTCCGATACTAACACACTTATCGTCCAGCCAACCAAACGGAAGGACAGGAGAGATTCATCCGGTCAAGAAAGAAAGCTCATAAGGTGAGATTTTTTTTCTTTTTTTTTTTTTCTAGTAATATTATCGCTTGTTTACTTTCATTTCCGCTGACCTGGAATGATACGATTATCGACGTATTGATTTTTTTTCTCTCTTTTTCCGAGCGGACGTTTATTATTATTGCTTGATTGAAGTACAGGCAAAAAACGAATAATATGTTTCCGCCCCGTCAGGTGCAAGATTTCTTATCGGCCCATTATCGGAAAGTGCTTAGACAGAATTGTGAATTTGCAAAATTTTAAGCCCTTCCCAAGACGCAACGTTATTAGAAGGTACCTCTGAATATCAGTAGATAACAAGGATACATATAGGGTTTAGTCAGATACAACGCAGCGCATATCATTATCCTTTTTTTTTTTATGTGAATGAAGACTTTTTTTTTAACTCGAAATACACTCTCTGCTTCTCGACCTATAGACTTATACACACTTTAGTTTGTTTATACGTTGACGATCGATTTTTTTTTTTATAGAAGCAACAGCGAGGAGAAGATCTGGGAGAATAGCAAGCGTGTAGCCGGTGACAATTCAAACAGCAACACTGCGGATACCATCAGGCGGGTGAGCAGTCACGAGGATTTCAACAGCGCTAAGCATCTACACATTCTTTTGAAGTTGCAGAAAGACATGGGTCACGGAACGGTAATCTTTTTCCCGATGCATCGATATCAAATTTTTTTAATTTTATTTTTTATGAATTTACTAATATGCGATAAATGGACCTACAGAGACATGGCAGTTTGCCACTGCAGGAGATGACCAATGTGTCACCTGTGTCGTCGAAAGCGTCGCTCATAAACACGCCAAGCGATGTGGTACTGGCTACTGAGAAGTACGATTGCGATGCTGAGAGACTTAGGAACAGCGAGAGATTTAGCAGAAGTATCACTCCAAGAGGTCGGAGACAAGTCAGGAGGAGGAAACTGCATAGAAACTCACACGATCAGAATGCCAGCAAGGTGAGTTTTCCAAAAATTTCTTCTTGCCTTCAGTGTCGTTTAATTTCAGGTGAATAAGAATGAGTTTGATTTTCACAGGAGAACGAGCTGGAAGACTCCGAAGTTATCTTCACTATAAGCTCCGATTCCAACAAAGGACAGGGCCAGAGTTTCCTTGAAATGCTGAGCAGTGGTCCAAGCAGATCACCGTCTCCGGTCAGACCACCACCGTCGGAGCAGGAAGAGGTGAATAACCCGACTCTGGCTAATTGGAGTTTCCAAATGCGGCAGAGCAACGTGAGTATTACGAAAGCCGAGTCTACTACTACTACTACTCGGGTTAAGAAAGCTAATCTCAAACGTAATCAACAGGATGAAGAAATGAGCGAGCGAGTCGAGGCTATGGTGTCTCCTCGGAACTCTATACTGATCCCGCGGAGATTCTACCTGGACGACAAGTCGGAGGAGCAGGAGAACGTTCCAAGCATCAAGGAGCACGGCTTGAAGAACTTGATGAAGCAGATCAACAGTCTAAAGAAGAAAATCAAGCGCTACGAGGGCGAGTTCGAGGATAACTTCGGCTACCGGCCTAGTCACTCTGATAAGATGAGCAACCGCGACATCAAGAGAATTGTCTCCGAGCTGAACAAGGTACGAAAAGAACACAAGATCTTGAAGGAAGGTTTCGTTGGTACACTCCTGGGCGGACCGAAGCTGCGCGACGAGAATGTCGGTGCGAATAACAATAACAACGGCGAGGATATGCTGAGAGCGAACTCGATGACAGAAATGGTGCTGGAAGTGGAACGAAAATTAGCGGAGAAACGCTTCAAGTACAACCGACCGGAGGACATGGAAGATCTGACTTACGAACAACTTTTGGATGAGAAGACCGCTGTACAGAAGGCTCTGCTGCATATTGAGAATACCTTTGGAAGGCCAGTCTCGAAGGAGGACAGGTCGATCGTTCGACCCTTGTACGACAAATATCGGATGCTCAAGCGACAGCTGATAAGAGCAGGCGCGGTAAGCATTTTTTTTTCAGTCTCTTATTACGTAGAGTTACAGTAGTACGTGATAATTATTTTTCTGCCTGATCTCGTAGAATCGATACACGGACAGCATGTCGGAGCTCGCTACCATTCTGGAGCATGAAGCCATGGACTTTACATCATCTGTGGGAAACCCAATCGATTGCGATCGCCGGGCCAGTGAACCCGACATGTCTCATCGGGGAATTCTGGACTGCATCGTCTCTGACTCTGCGTCAGAGGAGATACCGACTGACAGTGACAGTCAGCACAGCAGCAGTGATGGCAGCCGTGGAGTAGTCGAGAGCCTGCATTCCCTTCCAAAGTACGTTTAAATTACATACTACTATTAAATATTTTTAGAATTCAATGAAAATAGTGTACAATCTTCTTAAACAAAAATTTTATTTTTAAGGGAGGAGCTGTTACAACAACAACTGATCGCCAAGGAAGAGAAGAAGCGACTGCGAAGATCCCTCAAAGAACTGGAGATGCAATTTGAAGCTCGAGCTGGGAGGCGGATGCAACGTGCAGATCGCGGACCTCGTGTCAACATGATTTACGACTCTTACAAGCAAACAAAAGCCAAACTTAGGTTGATTAGCGCCTTGCTGGCAAAGAGTCCTTAAGAGAGTATATCGACGAAAAGAGAACATGTACCTTGAAACTTTGATCCGCGGTATGATTATCAAACTATCAATAACCTTTTCATTTTCTAGACTGTTAATATAAGAACGTTCTTAATGTCATTTTTATAATTTTTCATTTTCTATTTCGTTCTGAGCTTGTTGATAACTAAGTACCTGTAGCTGTTTAAATTACAATGGGTTGCTATTTTCATAGAATGTTGCGTATTTAAGCTTTAAATCTATATATATACATATATGACATATTGCGCACAGTCATTTAAACATTTTTAGAGGACCTAATTACTTAGGGGATACTTATATAACTACTATACCTGTAACACCCACGTTGTTCAAGAAAAATGAGAGTAGTCTGAAAGTTATACTTTTACAACTAACGTATTGACAGAGTTATACAATGTTATATCTAAATGAATCAAAATGTCGTGATGCCACATTTGCTAAACCGAAGAATGAATTTTAAACATTTTTAAATGAGTATTGCTGTACGCGGTGATTTTGTAAGGAGATATTTTGGATGACTTTTTTTTCAACTTGTGTCGACGAATCTCGAAAGCACTTTTATCATTTTCGCGAGAAAGCCTTTTCTAAAGATGTTTTAAATTATTTTTTTTTTCAACCAGGAATTGTGTTTATCGTCGAATTGCTGTTTCCAAGCTTTCTGCAATTGTAAATATACTCGCGCATCTCGCATATTACGAAGCCAAAAAATATTGCGTGTTACAGCTATCTGAGAGCACTATTGACTGTTACAAGGTTTTAAAAATTTGACAAGAAGCAACACTAGCTGAGTGTTCATGAATTTTTTGTTCCATGACACATGATTTTATACATAAATACCGACAATTACTATGTACATAGTATTGTTGAAGAGCAGTTGCAGAAATTTATGACTTGTGAGTTGATATATACTCAATATTGCGAATGCGCCGAGAGAGTTAAGGTTTGATACCTAAAAATGATATCTTTGAGAATAATTTTTTTTTTTTTTTTCATTTTTTTTATCGACACGTCTCCTGTATTTTCTTAAGCGAAATGAACTTTTAACTGCGATTTAAAAACGAGAAAATTTTTTAATGTGTGCACACCAAATGTGTTTAGCAATAACGATTCATCTGAAAGCGCTTCACTACGATTTACTTCATGAATGACAAAACAAAATTGCGGTATAAAATGATTTTTGTAGACCAAAGCATTTTTAGTCTGTGATATAAGAGAATTACTGAATTAAAAAAAAAGAGAGAGAAAGAATGTTTGTCTGTGAATGGCTGGATCTAATAAAGAGAAGATTGCCGGAAAGTTAGCTTTAAATGTAGGAATTGCATTCTTGCAAAGATTGAACTCTGTATTTTCGTTATGAAAACGTTTTAATTATTTTAATAGCACTGTTGTAATCCTTTCTTATGAGAAAGGCAAAGTAAGTGTTTGAGTGAAGAGTTTCTTTTAGAAATGTCTGTAGTTGTAAGTTTATGTATTTTGTTATTAAACTATAGCTTGACATCATTTTATAGCTGTTTTGCCAAAAGTAAAAGAAGCTTAACAATTGTCTAAAGCGAATAACGAGAGACAAACGTGTTTTTTCTTTCTTTTTTACGAAAACCTCTACAAAGCTTATAACAACAACAAAAAGACAAACTGCGAGAATTCTGACGATCACGATGAAGAGAAAAATTGAGAAATGAAGCAACTGAACCATGGTATTATTACAACGACATATCTAGGCGTTACATATACATTTTCAATAAACGTTTTAAGCGATCTGTGTCTTGAGGCACGATTAAAGTGCCACAATCGGAATTTTCGTCAGTGTCAAACAAAAACAAAATTTGAAAAATGCTTACGACATTAGGCAAATAACATCAACCGGCGACAATAGTATTACAGCGCTGGTCTCTGTTCAAGTATGAATATACATATATATGTTGCAGGCAAACGGCAGTGTGTATTTAAAAAAAAAGATCTAAATGCGTTTGAATAACTCTATATCTTGTAATGAAAAAAAAGAGAAAACAGCATATACAAAACCTTGACGTTTTATGCGCTTTTTTGGCCGTGTATGTACATCGATATTACAATACGTGTGTACGTGTAAGAGCGTGTATTTGCAAGAGCCGTAAAAAAAAAAGACAAAGCATTATATAGCGACGAGAGAAAATAGCTGCGTATTTGCATTATACCAAGTAGCACGTCGGAACAAATATAAATATATAAATATAAAATAAAGTTATTATTGATGAACAGACTCACACGACTCGATTAAGTTGCTCTCCAAATTTATTCGATCTTTTTGTCAGAGGGAAAAAACGAGAACGCCACGCACAAGAACGAGACCACTGATTACAAAACAGATCACACGACAATGTTATAGTACAAAAAAAAAACCTCGTCTCGTTCACGCCAACGTCAGTTGTCTTTGAAAAGCTTGAATTTGTCTGAGCAAACCAGTGAGTCTCAGGGCGTTTGGTGTGTGACCGATGTGACATTTGGAACCAAGCGAAGGAGCAGTTCGAGATCGCGACCTTGTGACATGACGGAATCCCGGTTCCTCCGATGCGATACAGACGAAGCTGTTGCGCTCGTGAAGCTGTCGCATCTGCTGTTTCAGCGACATGACCTGGATTTTCACGGTAGCCGTCAGTATCTCCTTGAATCTCGAGAAAATTTATGCGTAATACCTCGTTGTAAAGGTGTACTAGAGCCGTGATCTCCTTCTCCTTGTCCCTGATTGCCTCTTCCATCTCATCCACTTCCTTCGCCAACGACTTGTTGTCTTTACGCTTCTCCAACTGTTCTTTAAGCTTGTCGTGTTGCCTAAAAAGACAAATAAGATTTACACGTCATCCTGTCAATAAAAAAATTAAAATCAGAGCAGCCTCCTATACGTAATCATCTTCTCGAACTGCTCGGAGAGTCTCGTGAAAACTTCCATCATTTCTTTGTTATTGCTCGCGTAATTGAATCTACTGCGTCCGGCCATTGAGTCACCAGCTGCGTCTTCAGCCAGAATCAGTCGGTGGCTCTGCTATAACGAATTATCATATACACGTACCGGTCAATTCCGGATCTAAATTGGCTATTGACATATAGGGGACGATTTCTGGTAAACGTCGAGCTTACTTTTCGAGACGGAATTCGCTTATCATCCTGACGATGTGGAGCTTGATTTTTGAGATGGTAATCCGAGGTGGTTGATTGGGATTCCTGGAGATGATATGGATATCGCTTGTGTTTATTTTTAATTTAGAGAGAGATTAGATGTTTGTTTTCGTCCGGGTATTTTACTTAATTATAAAAATCGACATAAGGTCGTAAATTTTTTTATCATGCTGCAAAACCATGCCAAGTTACGGCATTAAACAAATTTTCTGATATGACATAATTAAACTACCGGTAAAACATCGTGACCTTGCAGAGTAACGTTTGAAATACGTTTCCAGAATAACCGCTTCCCTATATACCAATTGTGAATTATCGAGCCACGACAGCTTATCATTTTACGCATTAGTGGTATTAAGTATTTATATCGGCTTTTATGTAATTCATAACATCGGATGTGTCAATCGACTGAAAACTTTGGACTTTTGCATAATAACAACATATCGCATAAATACCTCGTCTTCTTCATACAGAGGCTCACAGGCGAGATTTTGCTTATTGAAAGGTGCTTGACTCATCAGATTATTGGACCGGAGGTGATCGCAGGGAAAAGAGCCTATGTCATGATTAGATTCGAATCGGCTCTTTTGGTTGCGATTGGCATCGTGACAAGAAAGATTGCGACAGGAGCGCGTGAACTCGCTGTTTATCTGCTCGAATAGCATAGAGACCGGCTTTGTGCCATTGCTGACATTACGAATCAGTAAGTTGCTTATTCCTGGCACTGTAGGTTGCCTGATTTTTATCATACCCAAGACCTGTGGAAATTCAAAAAGACCGCGTTGAGCTTTTCAAATTCGAACGTCGTGCTTATTGTGAGTATTCAAAAATAAAACCTGTTGGATATTGAGGCCTAGATTGTGACTAGGACTGATCGACGTCCCAACAACGAAGGGAATGTTGCGAATGTTAAAGCGGTGATAATAAGGTCGATGAACTCGTTTCATTTTCGATGCCATCGTTGGCATCTCGTAGTTCCTCTGACAGAACGGTTCGTAAAGCTCTTGCGTTGCTTCTTTCACTCCCGCCTGGTTCTGATTATTGTCCTTTTTGTCCTCTACTTTTTCTTCCACATTGAAACGTCTGAATAGATTTTTAATTAAATCTTTTGCTAATCATCATCGAGAATTTTGATGACAGTATTCCTACTTTGCTTCGATGCGCTGCTCAGTCACAGTAGACGTATCCACGGTATCGCTGATGAGCTGAATCGTTTCTTCGTGAAAGTGGGGATTCGCTACAGGCCTGAATTTGGGCTGTCTGCTGGAAACTGCGGACATGCTTGCAACTTTGGGATACGTCCTGACGAAAGCTTTAGGAGGTTTTGGTTCGATTCGAGCTTTCAGTGCGTTGGCGCGCTTTTTAAATTGTGGCGCTTGGAATGTGTCGCAGCCTGAAAGATACGTGTTTATAGGTAAGTATAGTATAGATGAAAATAAAAAATTCACAAAAAATTACTTTTCTGTCGTCTAAATCTTCTCCTATCCGAGAAGCTCGTCTCCCTAGTGGCTATAGTACTCTTCGAGTTGGAATTTTTCAATCTCCCATGAATCTTCTTCTTCCTCGTCGGAGCCGTGTAAATCAACGATGTCCTCAGCATATCATCGCTGACCTGCTGCTTTCTCTTCGACCTCAAAAGCTTCTTCGTTCGCTTATTAGTCTTGATACTATCCAGACTAACTCCAGCACCTTTGATATCAAGACTTGGGATGACCACTTCCACGTTGTTACTCTGTTGTGATCTCGGCGTCAGAACGTCCACTTCGTTATTGTTATGGTTGTTCTGTGACCTTGGAGTAAGAACAACCTGGACTCGATTCTGTTCTTCGCTTTCCTCGATTGACTGCTTCGATTCCGCGATATTCAAACTACTTCCAAGCGATGAGGCTGATTTGCTGTCATCATTGTTAAGTACCTCGTTTTCTTTATGCAACGACTTCATATGGTCCCATTGCATTTTGACAGCGTCAAATCTGCTTTCGGCTGCTTCGATTTTTTCTGTCAGTTCTGCGTCATTGAAATGTTAAGTTATAAGTGATGCAGTAGGTAGATATAATACGTGTGTTTTTTAATCACCTAACAGCTGGATCTTTGGTTTGCTTATCACACAGCTGAGTAAATCCCTGTTCGACAATTGATTCTCAACGATGCCGTCCGATAACTGGTGGATGGCTTAAGTCACGAATTTTGTTATCGTTTTTTTTTAATTGTATCGGAGATTAAGAGACATACACGTTACTATACTTATTTATCATAAAACTTACCTGACGCAAGCCTTGTTTTGATTGCGATATCACTTATTGGCTCCATGATCGTCATTGACATACATGCACACACATATACACACTGTAATTTATCGTCTGCGAAAGTTTATAATTAGCTACCCACGAATAGCGTTGCTGTAGACAATGAAGAATTTTGTAATGTGAAAGAGAAAAAAAAAAAATTATCGCGAACGTGATACGCGCACACACGCAAAAGCGAGGCGTCGCTACTGAAGTTAACCGTTTTTACGCGTTATGTTAATTCTGTTTTGTTTTGGCCAGCGGTGGCGAAGTTGCGTCGTATAATTTCTGATTATTCGCAAAAACAAGCGTGTAGTGTAGATTTTTATGCGTTATATATGTTAAATACTTGACGCATTTTTTTTAGGCGTTTGAGATTTGAAATGTGAGAGCTTATTGCGATCGAGAAACTGGATGATCCATACGCGTGATGTGATCTCCATGAGCCGCTGCCTCACACCCTACTTTCGGCCGATGTTCAGGTTTCCTCATCAGACCCGCAATGATTCAATGAATAGCATAATCTCAGAACTTGCCAAACGAAAACAACAACCAGATCTACAGAACATTGATTGCAAAGCAATTGGAGATTCAACAAACTATTAACTGATGCAATCAATATTTTGCTATAAGTACACTACGACAACAAAAGAATGTTTTGTACAAATCTAACAATCAAAGCTTCTTTTGGTTTACGAATAGCTGCTGAAATGATTTAAGCAGACCCAGAGGGTACAAAAACCATTGTTCTAAGTGGCATCACTGAAACCTTTTCAACAAATATTTTATAAGAATATTTAGTTCAAAGAATAAACAACTCATGTATGGAATTTTGTAAGACCTATAGTGAATTTTATTTGCGATGATGTGCCTCCTCCCAATGATTCCAATTTGTATGTCATCAATAAAAATTCTTGTAATATATGCTTAAATTTGTTTTATTAAAAAAAAAAAAAATAGCCTATGTCTTGTATCGAGCAGAAAATAGATGTGTTATATAACATAAAAAAAATTGTGATCAGCTTTTACGACTCTAATTTTCTTTTAAAGTAACATCATCCCACACTGACCTGTAATTAAAAATACGATTGTTCAGAAACCTTACACATTAAAGATCTCATTTTTGAATATCATCACAATTGATGATGTTAAATTATTTCATACCTTTCAATATCAGCAATCCTTTCCTTAACAGCTATTATTTTCTTTGTAACATTGTTATAGTCATCAAATGTTTGACTCTTTTTCTGATCTTCTCTGTACTTATTAATAATGGATAAATATTCATCCGATTTCTTCAAAGTCTCCTTAAATTGCTTCATTTTTTCCAATGCCTGGATATCAACTGTATAGGTGATAGAAAATAAATTTATCGATACACCATGAGTAGTATTCAGTTTGCAAAAATGTAGTATATACACATACCATTCTCGGTGCCATTTTTATAGGCTTTGATTTTTTCCTGATCGTATCTGCTTTTCAGGTGGTGTTGCATTTCGGCAATATCATCCTTCATCGATTGACACATAAACTCATTCCAGGCCTCCTCATGTGGACGAGGTTCATAATAGGGATTATCGAGGGGATTGTCCATTGTTAATCCGTTTTCGCGTGCACATGCCTTTTCACCAAAACTCGATACAAAGTGTATTTACGCATGGGTTAGGTTAGTTAATTGATATAAGACGGAAGCCTCATTGGCCGCGTGTAAAGCCAGATTGAGTTGTGGAGATAAGTAAGATAAAGAAGAGCTGAACGAACGCGGAACGAATAAAAACTTCGAATTTAAATAATCGAGTACTCCGGACAACCGCGAGATGTCGCTACGGTCTTTTCGCAGTGGCCGTTTTTCTGGCTACTGACTCGCGCATCGTCGCCCGGTCTCCGCTGCCGCCGGAGTCGTCACCTGCGTGCTGCAAATGGTGGACGGCCTGTCATCGTCGTTTCGGTAACATCAGCAGGTACGCACACACATCTCTCCTGGATACATATCACTTAACGCATACATATATATATAACCAATTCAGTCAGTTACCCTCGTCCTTCGATTCGCGCTATGACTTGACCTAGATCCTCCGAGAGAACAGGACACTGCATGTAGTATGCAGGCATATACCTTCACCGCGAGCTTTCAAGTTACGTAAAAAAGAAAAAGAACGTTGCACAAGGCTATCTACTGGGCTGTCCTGTCAGAAAAAATATATTGTGTTATATATACATAATTAGGCGAAGGACGGTTCTCGAATCTCTCACGCGTGGGTGGGGAAAGCAGACGGATAATATCTTTGCACTTTGCAGGTGTATGGTGTATATAAAAAGTGGGCTCGACTCGTTCAATATATATATAGATACACTGTCGTATAGTGTGATGAGTATAGTCCCCCGACCCCCATCAGGGCGCGCGCGACATTGACACAGAGCATAACCTATTTTTCGCCTACTATATTGCGCGCCGGTCTTCTGCTTCTAAACTCTTCTCTTCGGCAGAGTCGACGTCGTCGCGTATATTCTTGCACACCTATATAAAGAACGACTCTCCGCGTTGTGTAACACGCTCGACGTAAGGTATTTCAGCTGTGTGTATATATATATATATATATATATTTCAACCTCTCTTTTCACGACTGCGCGCTGTGTCTTTCTAAAAAACTTTTCTATATACCTACTTATACGCACACCCTCTGCGCGGACTTATATATACCTACACCCTGAGTGTAAACAAGCAGCGGAGCGCGTCACACACCCACGAGACAAGCATTATTATTAATACAATACGTAAGCATTGCGAGGGCATTTTTTTATTCGGAGCTAATGCAGTAGGTATACAGTCTGCCCGCCACGTTTTCGCGGCCCAGCAGCCGCCTACGTTCGCGCCTTATGGTGTGCATTAAATTTGCTCCGCTCATCGTCACATGACATTGACATTTAACTAGAACTTTTATCTCCGGCTACTCTCCGAGTAAGTGTGTCACGAGAGCCCATCTACAGCTTCTCTCTTTCTCCATGAGCGAGATATGTATCACTTTTTTGTTTCTTCTGCCGCTTCCGCGTGCACTTACCCGCCACTCACGGCTATACTTATAGATATACTTATAGAGATCTCTTTTCCAGTGTCGCGCGCTTTCCGCGAGAGAATGGCCTCGCGGGTTTTTCCCCGTGAGTGTATGCGTTGCGACACATTCTGTCTCTCGTGCGTATACTGTCTCCTAATATATATAAGACTTTATTTTCCTATTTATGATAAGGGGATTACTGTCGCGTTTGCACTGGAGTTTAGTTAGTTGATCTGTGTATAACGTGAGTTGTTATTATACTACGTTTATTGCAATTACAGTGTGTTGCTTAACGGATCAGCTGACATAGCTACTGTTTTTCGCTTGATTAGTCTGGCTGATCTCTTTCGACATGTGTTTATTTTAAAAATTGGCACATTGCACAACTTTGCACAATATTACATGAAAGTCCTGAATATTTGCGTAACAACTGGATTTGTCTAAGAAATTTGTATATGTTAAAAATCCGTTTTTGGTCTAATGTACTGCTATATATTGTTTCCAATGTTTGCTTTAAGAGTACACCTGATAATATACACATTTTTTGCTAATGTCAAGGGTTGCTTAAATGAAACTGACTGATAATCGTTAATCATTTTAACGCGTGATTTTCGAATCTTGCAAAAAATGTCTTGTGTAACTTTGCATTCTTTAGAATATCTTCAGCGTCATTAAAACAAAGTCTGACACCTAATTGGTTGAACAAGGACATTGATAAAATATTGTCTACTGGAGATAAGACTGACTCATTAAATAGACACTTTAATACATTGACTGCAGTCTTGTGAACAGAGTATTTAAACGAGCTTTACCTTCAGAAAGCAGACTGCTATTATTATACCTTAACTGTCCAACTTAATGTTGCTCCTTGCACAAAGTTATTATCTGTAATTTAGTTTTTTTTTCCCTGTTTCAACAATTATTCCTATTACTGAAAAGTAACTGCATAGTATAAATTTTTTTCTAATTTTCTTCAATGTTTGTAGGTCAAAATGTATAAAGCTCGGGTGCTGTTTAATGCCCTGACCCCTCTGGCTCCAAGGGTCTGTGGCGCCAGGAAGTTTGCATCATGGCTGGTGAGAAGCGACCCTCTGACAAGAACTAGTCAAGTTATGGTTTCGGAGCCCCTTCGCCGACACAACAGTCGTGCTGCTGCGGAACCGTTCCTCAATGGAAGCACCACCTCCTATGTTGAGGATATGTACAATGCATGGCTCCAAGATCCAAGCAGTGTGCACATTGTATGTATTCACTCCCATGTTTATATTTGTTTTAATAAGTGGAAACAATAGTTCTATAACTTTTATTTTTTGCAAGTCATGGGATGCTTACTTCCGTAACAGTACAGCTGGAGCATCACCAGCCTATCAGGCACCCCCATCACTTTCTCCCAGTCACAATCAGGTTCCTCTTGGTGCCTTATTGCCACTGGGTGGTGGATCACAAATTGGACAAGCACCTTTGAATGAAAAGATCATTGACGACCATCTCGCTGTGCAAGCCATTATTAGATCTTACCAGGTAAGAAAGTTTGGAAAAAAAAAATTTTACCAGCAGAGACTAATAATTATAGACTACTTTATTATGGCTGTTAGCAAAAACTTTAAATGCTTACTGGAAAGTTACATTTGAATATAAACAAGGTTACTTGTTACTGGTCACTAAATCTGAAACCTCAATCATTTCACAGGCAGACAACAATAATCAATTAGCAATTGTAATTTAACAAATGCCAAAGCAAATTTACAGACTTAACTGGAACAAGAGTGAAACGTTAACAGCTCGACCACACTCAGCACCTCCCACTAATTTAATTTAATTTTTCTTTATTTTTTAAATGTATATCCTAAGTTCTAGCAATTTTTTAAACTTATAAATAGTAGTTAAACTATCTACATTTATTCTGTAATTTGTTTTTATTACAATTGAGGTGACAGATTTGTTCCACAGTTGATCCATGTTAAAGGCACGTTAAAAAAATGCTTTGTTTGAAATAGGCCTAAATGCTCATTGACATTATACTTACCTTCTGCCATTCAAGCAGCATGAGTTCAATAATTATGCAAACATACATGTGTTTTACTGTCTAGGGAAATCTGACAATCGGCTGATTTGCATGGAATTATAATTCAGACATGTATATGTATCATTCATTGTTTAAGGGTTTTTATCATTGAAACTGAACATGTTCATAGATGAAAATCGGATGATAATTATTGATGAAAAAAAAAATATTGAAATGATTGAATGATATTATAAAAAGTATCAGTTATCTGCAACTATACTATTTATTAATTACTCACATATCACGATTTTAACGTTAGTTACACTAAATGTGTAGTTTTACATATGTACTTTGCAATGGTGAAAGTAACCCCCTGTAATCTTTTTAGGTATAATTTTGTAAATTTCCTAAATAGCTATTCCAACAAGGGTACAACCAACTTAGATTGTTAGTATGTTACAAAAATAAATTAGACCCTGTCATTGAATAATCTTTCACATACACTCAATTAAAAAAGAGAACGTTTATTGATCTGTGGGAATTCTTGTGGGGATTATTCGTTCACCCTTAGGCTCGAGGTCACTTAGTTGCCGATTTGGATCCATTGGGTATCATGCGAACCGACTTGGTACACACACATTACGCGGCTCGCAAAGGGTCTCCGGAGCAAGTTCTACGACAGTATATGCTTGGTAAGGCTTCGATCGTGTTCATTTTCATAAAACAGACAACATTAATCCAAAAATTCTGAGCAGTGAAGGTGCTGAAGTTTCTCAATTCATGGTATTCATCAAATTACTCATTATCATTATCACTCTCATTATAGCAGGGTCACTCCTATTACCCGATATCTCTATGAGTTTTCTGTGTGTTCAACCTTGAAATTGTTTCACACCTTCACTTGCATTTACCTATACTTATACACAAAAAACCCAATGTTGGTTAGAACAACAAAAGTTTATTCTGATTCTTGTACTTTGATGTTTCATTGCTTAGTACATCACAATACAAATTAAAGTCGTTGTTTTACAATAAATGTAGCTGATACTGAAAATATTTTTTTCCAACTGTTAGTCAATGTTTACATAGAAAATATGTATTTTAAATCAAATTATAGAAGTGATTAGTCTGATTAAAATTAGAGATCCAACAGTTCGTTAGGAATAAAATCGTCACTTCTATAATCAAGTATTATCTATGACCCTAAAATTAAGCATGAGAAGGTAAGACACACATTTGGAATGTTTCTGATGACGCTTTTTTGCTCTAATTCTTCTGTTCACTTTTGCCTAACTACTAATTCCGCATGACTTGGCGTTTGCATGAGAGTTAACAGCACACATTTATTTTTAGTTTGACTTTGCTTTCTCATTTTTCTTATGCATAACTTATTTTATAATTTATTTATGACCCATATGGGAGGTGTTAGGTGGTTATCAAAAACCTGACTATATATATTGAATTACAAAAAAAAAATCAATGTGACGATTACTATGAGAACCACTGAATTACGTTAATAAGTTTAATATCTGGTGAGCGAACATTTGACGGTGTATCACCACAGAAGCAAAGACATAAGGTACAATTGAAATGTCTGGCTCATATGTATTGCTGTATGTATGCGAATTAATGGATGACACACCGCTCAAAGTATCGCTGAGCCCAATTGTTTAAATGTCTATGATTCAAAGTGTCTTTGAGAGCTAAGCAATGTTTATGGCCGGCTTAAAAAACGGCCTTCCAATTGACAGATTCGTGGTCATCATATTGCTAAATTGGACCCACTGGGCATCAACAGCGCTGATCTCGATGACCGGCATCCACAAGAGTTGCTCTATAATTATTACTCATTTGGTAAGCTGAACAATAGAGCGTTACTAAGATAAAACAAAAATTTAAGTTAAACATGATCTAGCGGGCGATCGTTCTATTTCTACTTGTCGGATAAAGGGAGTAGACAATTTATTAACTAATATATTTTTTTTCTTATATACTATATGCATCTATTACGATCCTTGTTTGGATCTATGGATTTCTTTCGTTGATTGAGAACAAGTATACCTTTGATTTGCTTGTTTGTCACGTACAATACAACGGTGATAGTTTTGTCCAGTAAACCACTGCAATAGTGGCTATTTACAAGCAATCAAAAACTTGTTTATAATTAACGAAAAAACTGCAAAGTGCTGTTTCATTATTATCAAATAGCATAAATCGACACTTTATCATCACCTTTTTTTTTTAATCGCACTGGTTAAGTTTATTCTTTTTATTTTCACGTTTAAAGCAGCTACATTCGCAATTTCACCTATTTAATCATTTGACTATTCACTTATGATTTTGCGCTATGTATTTACCTGCTAATACAATTAATTAATATCCCACTCCGCGAACCAAAACCCAAAAGATCTGTATAAAACAAAAAGAATAAATATAATAAGCACCGGGGCTATATGTATTGTCTTTTTAGCTTGAGTTTGATTAATTTTCACAGGACCGAATCCTCGTATGACTTACGCTCAAGACCATCTCAATCGAGTAGCTGCTCTTACACAAAGTATGTAGCATACAATCAAGTCCAAAATTAAAAAAAAAAAATATATTCTCTCGTACCGCCAACGAAGCGGTACTGCGACTCTATTAATAACTTGCAAAAATTCCATGCTTCGTATTTTAGGCGAGCGTACACTTTGAGGACTGTTATATATGAAAAAAAAATTGTTTTTCTAGCTGGTTACAGCGGGTGCTTGGGTAATCTTTTTGTAACGATGGATAAGAGATATTTTCTTCCAGAAGCTTCGTAGAGCTTTCGTAAGACTCTCTTGATACATACGGCGAGCTCGTGTATTGTACATACGAGACATGTTATGTTTTTTCATTTTGAACGAGATCCGAATTTTTTTTTTCCTTATTATTTTGTGCTAACATGCTTGAGGTGTTTGTGCAGCTTTTATTAATCGACAAACGAAACGCGATGTATACCTATACCACTGGCGCGTTATTATTATACGCCGAACACCGGTATATACCTATATATATTATGCGCTACTTTTGAGTTTTATTTTCTGCTTCATAAAATTTCATACTGTTATGAGAGTTTTCAGTTATTTTCGTTTTTTTTTTGTTTCCACAAAGTGAATGGTGTGCTCTTTTAGTGATTTGATATCTTTTTCCGTATAAAGTTGCAAGAATGCATGAGATTTTTGAACATTTTTTTTTTGAACGAAACAGGGTCACAGAAATAACACGAGTCTTTTCAGAAATAGGTATTTATGTAATATTCTTAAACCTATAAATACAACTAACTTTATACAGAATCAAAGTCATTATACAGAAACATTTTTATCCTTTCATCGAGTTCCTCTCGGCATTTATTTAAAACAAAAAAAAAAATAGTATCATTTTCAGTATCAGTTCGTAAACGATGTAAATTGATAAATTAATTCGAATAAAAACACCAAACACGCAGTACACTTAAAAATAAAACACGAGTATTCTGTCGATAATACACACGTTCTCTCGAGAACGCATTTATAACGCTTTCCATTAATAACCATAACAGAGGAATCGGACATGGAACGAGTATTCAAGTTGCCATCCACCACCTTCATCGGCGGCAAAGAAAAGTCCCTGCCTCTGCGCGAAATCCTGAAGAGGCTTGAGGCGACTTACTGTCAACACATTGGTGTCGAGTTCATGTTCATCAACTCTCTGGAGCAGTGCAACTGGATCAGACAGAAGATGGAGACACCTGGAGTCATGGAGATCGACAACGACGAGAAGCGCTTGATTCTGGCGCGTTTGTCTCGTGCTACCATGTAATTATCATTTTTTCTTTAAATATTAATACCAAATTTTTGTTTAACATTTACTAATTGTGTACTTTGTGTCTTGTGTAGGTTCGAGGCGTTCTTGGCTCGCAAGTGGTCGTCTGAGAAGAGATTCGGTCTGGAAGGTTGCGAGATCTTGATTCCGGCGATGAAGCAAATAATCGACAAGTCGACGGAATTGGGAGTCGAATCCATCGTCATGGGAATGCCGCATAGAGGTCGTCTCAACGTCTTGGCTAACGTCTGCCGCAAACCGTTGAACCAGATCTTCACGCAGTTCGCTGCTCTCGAGGCCGCTGATGACGTGAGTTTGATGCTATTCTTACTCAAACTAAGTTTGTCACTGTGCTTTTGTACTAATGTGGTTTGTATTTGATTTTTAGGGATCCGGTGATGTCAAATACCATCTGGGTACATACATTGAGCGTCTGAACCGTGTGACGAACAAGAACATCCGCCTGGCTGTTGTCGCCAATCCATCTCACTTGGAAGCCGTCGATCCTGTAGTTCAGGGTAAAACCCGTGCGGAGCAATTCTACCGTGGAGACGGAGAAGGCAAAAAGGTAAACTACTTCTAGATTCTTGCTGTAGTCACTTATTTTCCAAGAGACGATTGCTAACTACTGTGCTGACTTGTAGGTCATGTCTATTCTTCTGCACGGAGATGCTGCTTTCTGCGGCCAAGGCGTCGTTTTCGAAACGATGCACTTGTCTGATTTGCCAGACTACACGACTCACGGTACTATCCACATCGTCGTCAACAACCAGATCGGTTTCACGACTGACCCAAGGCACTCGCGTTCGTCACCCTACTGTACAGGTAAATTTCAATGTTTCTAAAGTAATTGAAATTAAGGTTACTTACTTTGTGCATTGATTGATCGTTTTGTCGTTTCTGTTACACGCAGATGTTGCTCGTGTCGTGAATGCTCCCATCTTCCACGTGAACTCTGATGATCCGGAAGCCGTGATGCACGTGTGCAAGATTGCCGCCGAGTGGCGATCAACGTTCCACAAGGATGTTGTCATCGACATTGTGTCATACAGGCGGAACGGCCACAACGAGATCGACGAGCCCATGTTCACGCAACCTCTTATGTACCGCAAGATTAAGAAGACTCCACCAGCGATTGAACTGTATGCCAAGAAACTTGTCAATGAAGGTGTTGTCACGGAAGAGGAAGTCAAGGTGAGTTTGAAACTATGTGAAATATTATGAGTTATTTGATCGATATCGAAGACCAAAAATTAATGTGAATTTATTATTTAAAACTACAGCAAGTTCATGAGAAATACGATAAGATCTGCGAGGAAGCTTACAGCAACGCAAAACAGGAGACTCACATTAAGTACAAGGACTGGCTTGACTCTCCATGGTCCGGCTTCTTCGAAGGAAAAGATCCCCTCAAATCTTCACCCACCGGTATCAAGGAGGACACTCTTGTGCATATTGGAAAGAAATTCTCATCTCCTCCTCCGAATGCGGCCGAGTTCGTCATCCACAAAGGTATCGAGCGTATTTTGAAAGCTCGCATGGAGATGGTTGAGTCGCGACAGATCGACTGGGCTCTTGGAGAGGCTATGGCGTTTGGATCGTTACTTAAGGAAGGCATTCACGTGAGATTATCCGGTCAGGACGTCGAGAGAGGAACCTTCTCTCACAGACATCACGTCCTGCACCATCAGACCGTTGATAAGGCGACCTACAGGCCGCTCTCCTATCTCTACCCTGATCAGGCTCCCTACACGGTCTGCAACAGTTCCTTGTCTGAATACGGTGTTCTTGGTAATTATTGCAAATCAATCATTTTAGCCCAACGTTTTATTAGGGAAACTTATAATAAATTTTTATGTTTTAGGATTCGAATTGGGATACTCGATGACGAACCCCAACGCTTTGGTCATCTGGGAAGCACAGTTCGGTGACTTCAACAACACAGCTCAATGCATCATCGATCAGTTCATCAGCAGCGGCCAAGCCAAGTGGGTGCGACAATCTGGTCTCGTCATGCTTCAGCCTCATGGTCTTGAGGGCATGGTAAGTAAAATCTAATTCGATGTAGCTCAACAGTGATTACCTGACAACAAATAATGAATCATGTTTCTTTGTAATCAGGGTCCTGAGCATTCTAGTGCTCGTCTCGAAAGATTCCTGCAAATGTCGGCCGACGATCCAGACTATTTCCCACCTGAGAGCGAAGAATTCGCAGTTCGACAGCTTCACGACATCAACTGGATCGTTGCTAACTGCAGTACCCCCGCAAATCTTTTCCACATCCTCCGCCGACAGATCGCTTTGCCTTTCCGCAAGCCCTTGATTCTTATGACACCGAAATCGTTGCTTCGTCATCCCGAGGCCCGCTCGAGCTTCGATTTGATGACGGAAGGAACCGAATTCCTCAGAATCATCCCAGAGGAAGGCATTGCGGCTGAGAACCCCAACAAAGTCAAGAGGGTTCTGTTCTGCTCAGGAAAGGTTTACTACGACATCAAGAAGGCTCGATCGGAGAGGAAACTGGATGACACTGTTGCGATCACCAGGGTGGAACAGGTACGTTGTGCAAAACATTGTTTGTTCGTTATTTCTATTTTAACTTGAATGTGATTCTCTGCAGATCTCTCCATTCCCCTACGATCTTATCAAGAAAGAAGTAGCTAAATACCCGAACGCAGAGCTGATTTGGACTCAGGAAGAACACAAAAACCAGGGAGCCTGGGCTTACGTTCAGCCTAGATTCCATACAGCTCTTAATGGAACTCGACCTATTTCGTAAGTGCCACGTTTTTTTTTTTCGAAATCCACTTTAAAGCATGTACTTACCTGTTATTAATTTACTAATTGTTTTTTTAAAACCTCATCCTTGGAAGTATATTCCAAACTAACAAACTTTAAATTTTAATAAAATGTGTTGTGTTTTCCTCAATACAACTGTATTGCTCGCACTCGTGCCAGAAGTGAAATTTTTAGTTTCTTTTATATTTCTCATAAAAAATATGGTTACACGAGTATGTTCATAATTGATATTTTCAATATTGTACTGTCTATATGGCCCCTATTTTTTACGTTACAAATCGAAAACGAGATTTACGATTTATGAGAAATAGTTTCGATCAGCTTAGCTTAGCACATTTAATTTCTAAAATGTCAATAATTATGTTATTTGTTTCGTAAATATGTTGATAGTAGTAAAGTATTATTTTGAGTAAAAAATTTGGGCCATGTTGCAGTATGGCAAGTGCGAGTGCAAGCGATAGTAGTGGAGGATGGTTCAGTAGCTGGTTCTCTTCGTCGAAACCTGCAGAAACCACTACTGCTTCTGAATCAGATTCGAAAGAACCAACAAAACCAAAGCCAAGAACCATTAGGTAACTGAACGATAACCTAAAAGATCTGACCCCTAACAACACTTATTTCTATTAATAGTATCATTTAAGCATGCCTTTCCAAGATCGAAAACTGATATTGTAATCTTTTGTCCGCAGGTACGCCGGACGCCCCACGGCAGCGTCACCAGCCACCGGCAGCAAAATGCAGCATCTCAGAGAATTGAAACAACTTCTTGACGACTCCTTACACGTTTAAATCTTCGTAGATTTGTATAAAATAGAATTTATTTATTTTCCTTCTTTACCCTAATGTTGATACGGTAATCGCCCGCGCTATAAAATATTTAAATAATTTCAAGCAACCCTCTTGTTTAAATGATTTTCATAGCGCTTCGCAATTAGCATTACAAGCGGTGCGCTAGTAATGTTCAAGCCAGCGCGAAACTCAAATTGACAGCAATGCACACCAAAAATTCAAAAGTCTCTTTAGTTTTGTAACTATAAGTAGCTGGCTAATCGGCGATATTTATAAAATTACCTATGTTTAAATTTTGTGTTTCGCGCTGGTCTTAATAGCCGAGTGCTAAAAAAAGTAATTGTATTTTTCTGTTTATATGTCCTTAAAAAAAAATTCGTGACATGTAATAAAACTACATACTGAAAGTATTATTTTAAACTTATAAACGCTGAGCTTGTAAGATGAATGCGCTTAAGCGTGCACACGATTCCGTACACTAGGAGATTCTCCGCATGACGTTGAACGCGATGTTGAAGAGATAGTTTTCTATAAAATAGAAAATTAAGAACTGCCAATCGCTTCAATTTTTTATAGTCGCTGTGTTTTGTAAAAAGTTAAGCGATTGGTCAATCGTTGAGTGCTATAATGGCGTTACGCCTAAAAAAACGGTGGCTCATTTGTATGTATAATGTGACGGAGGAGTTGATGATATTTGCAATGTACGTTTTAATATTTATTTACTTTGAGAAAAGGCTACTTCATATTGGACACTGCATAGTCTGCAAAGACAGTATTTCTCACTCACGAGTTCCTTGTTCTCATAAGGTACTGCGTTTAAGAGTTCAATTCATACTTCAGAAAACAATTTCACCGAGTAAATGAAAAATAAATCACTATTGACAAAAAAATAAATAAGAAAACTAAAAAAAAGTGTATAACATGAAAAACCAATAACAATGGCGCTACGGCGAAGTCGTTAGTCATTTCTGGCAGGAACTAGATGTGATGTAACGAAAAAAGTCGCACTTATTTTAAAAGTGAATCCTCAGTGATACTTAATAGAGATTTTATGTCCAATGTGTCATGTGCTAATGATTCGACATAGGCACGGTTTTAACTGACGAACCGTGTGCAATACATACTTACTTAAGCATCCTAGTGTCAAAAGAGTAGCTGAAGATTCGGTGGTGAACGTTTGATTTAGTAATAAATTATATTTTATCGATTAAGAGAATGATCAAATTTACATTGCACTTCATTGTAGCAAATTCAATATGTAATTAAATTATCTTCCACCAGACTGAAGCTTTGAAGCACTGCCACCTGTCAAAATCCCATTCATTATATAAATAGAGCTACGATTCATTAGTTGAAAAAAATTTAAGTCTCTTGTTAATTTATTTATTTTCGTAATATCTTCTTACAATAGTTTGATTCAAAATAAACTTATAACATATATACATAAGCACGCGCGCGCACGAGTATTGCCATGTTCAACATTGGTTTTCATCGTCGTCGTTCTACTCGTTTTAAAAGCATTTTTTCATATATATATCATCTTAAAAAGTTGACGTTCAATCGTTTAATATATAAGTACAAGTGAGCTAGCGCAGAGTTACACCGACTGTGAAAAAATGGAAGAGATTAAAAATTGGGCTTTCAATGGGAATAAAAAAATAAGTTTGATCTAGAGCGGTTTTGCGTGTAAAAATAAAATCTCTGATCTGCATTCGTTTAACGCTTCTTTTTTCCAAAATATCGGAGAATTTAAGTTTTTTTTTCTGTTATATCATTTGTTCGACTCGAGTGGTCATTCGCCACTTTTGTTTAATTTAATAACTTTCTTTTTTTTGTAGCGAATGTCAGATGCGTATTCGTAAAATTAATACATCGTATTTGCTTCGAAATTCTCCTCTGCATCTAGTAATCGGTTTGTCCAAGAACACTGTACATGATCCTTTTGAAGCTGTTGCTTTGGTGAATTGTCTCGCCATCGCCATCGACGATGTTGATCTGCACAGAAGACAGATAGGTAAATTTTTTCAGATGTACGTTTACTAATTTTTCTTATTAGATGGGGTAAAATACTCACACCAGGACTCTTCGGCCGGAACGGAGCAGGCTGTGAATAGGACAAATTTTTACAACTAGTTCTTTTAGAACAAAACTTTGATAGATGCACTTAGAACGTCGCTAAAAAATTGAACGAAATCTTACTCTGCTTTGTCTGGCTTTTTGCGGCGAGAAGACTCCTTGACGCGTTGGCTGAGTGACATGCTGGATGTGATCATCGTAACCCTCTTCCTGAAGTGCCTTGTAAGCCTCGCTCTGGCTAGGATCGTATTTGCCCGGCTTCTTACTGCATGGATCGTTCGTGTAACAATACACACCGACTTTTTAGTTTGTTTCTTATAAGACACCAAGTTATGCGATTATACAATTGACTCTACGTTCAGTACATCAAAACTGCACTTACGTGCATCTCAACAAGACATGAAATTATAGATAAAAAGCCTGTATTTTTTGGCCAGCTCGAAGAGGTGTTATTCAACAGCTATATATACTTGCATCTCGCGCCTTATACATACTCTTTAGGATGCTCAACAAGTATGGTAGAAGAAGATATAGATAGTAAGCGAGAGAGATAGACTTTGGTTTGCCAGTTTTCGGTTATTTTTTTCCATTCGCAGTTGTTTTCGAAGAGCGATGGCGTATTATTTACAAAGATAAATAGTATTAGGTACAGTTTTGGTTAGTATAATAGTATCGTGTTTAAACTACGTGAAAACCTATGCGATTATCTATACTATACTGATGCGCATCGCATGCAAGTTCTTGTTTGTATTTGAAAAGCGCAACGCGTGCATTTCTTGATTGTTCACTAGTTTCAAATCTACGTATATATCAACGTCAAACATATATTTGTATCCGTTTATTATGTATTTTCGATTTTTCTACCGTCGTTTATTCATATACACATCTTTAAAATGTATATGTGCTTTCGTTTTTCGTGCTGTATATGTAATTTCGATCGTTGTTTGGAAGATTCGATATGCAGATTACGGTTTGTGGTGTGTGTGTGTGTCTGTGGTCTGTTCGGTATATTGACGGAAGGTAAATAAAGAAAGAAAATAGAATCTGTCGAGAGCGAGAGAAGATTAATAAAATTTAATTAGGCCTATTGAACTGTGGCCATACGTTCTTCGCAGCAGCCTCTCGTGCCTGCTCTTTCATGCGTCTCGCTTGTTCTTCGATTTCCTGTTTCTGTTTCAGGAAGGAAAAGTCTATGAAAATGCTGGAAATACAAACAAACAGAGAAGTTAAGTCAATCTTTGGCAGTCGTATAGTAGCTTCGGTTTATATCCCCATCTAAACTTTGTGAGAAATGGTCATGTGTTTTACTTTCGAGTGTGTGTGTGACGCGTACTTTTATACGTTCTTCTTGGTTGTTCTGTGAATCTGAATCGATGATTTTTGAGTTCTCGTGTCAGGTCTGTGGAAAAGTATATGACCATCCGAATCACACGGTCTTTTCCGACTGCTTCGTCGCGTATTCCGATCGCGTTTACATTTTGAATTTTATTATTTAAAGCCCTTTTCCTTTGTTATGTTTTGAGTAATAAGCAGTGAGTTCAGCCAAAGCGTTGAAAGCTAAGTTTCATTAATATAAGCAATCACAAAACCAACAATTACAAAATGGTAAAAATGTTGAATGAATAGTTAAGTAGTAGCGAGACGAGATTAAAAAGTAAATCATACTAGTTATAATGGCAATGATTTAGAGTGATGATAGCAGTAGTATTTTTCTAGTTTGTCAGATATAGATGATTGATTACGAGAAAAAAATGTGTGATATATTATAAGCTCTTGAAATCATTCAATGAAGTATATAAAGTGATAATAAAAAAACGCGAATATAGTTGGTTTACTTACGGTATGGCCGAGGCCTGGCATTTAATAGTGTCTGCGATATTTTGTTCGGAGTAGAGGCCGATCGGTGAATTGAATTGCTTGTGCACAACCTGTCGAAAAAAGAACATGACGAAAGAGGTGGAGAAAACAGTTGATATAGGTAATAAACGTAGAAGCTTATATATTAAAATATTTAAAGCACTGCATGATTCAAGTCTAGATTAATGTCACGGCTATCCGCAACCTAAGACAAGGTTAAAACAAAAATATATATATATATATATGGGAATATACACATTACAAGTGAATATTGAACATTTTTCAGGAATTCGTCGTAAAGGAATATAATTAAAAAGTGTTTCAGATTTCAATTGCATAATAAACATGCCTTGAAAAGGTTCTTTACTTGTGAAATCAATATTAAAAGATTAAACAGTTGTATAATGAGTTGACAACTTTTGATTTGATAACTATACATTGTACAGTTCGATTGTACAAACAGATTCGGTACTTCCCGGCAATTATCACAAATATACCTGAAATCAAGTTTCTATATCTTTCCGAATGTTGATTCAATTGCCGATAATTGCAACTAATCAAAATGCTGCGAGTATAAATACGATCCATCAGTCAGTATCAATCCAGCAGTAGTGCAATCGACTGATTGAGTAAACTAGCAAAATGTTTCCGAAATACTTTTTCGCGCTTTGCGCCCTTGTGCTTTTCGCTGCAGTAGCAGACGCAGGAATAGTACCACAGGCTGAGATAGATTATGATGTTCAACTGGAAGCTTTGGATTCCGAAGTGCAAGAGGAAGTCTTTGATGAATCTATCGAAGCTCGCAATGCGGTAAGTGTATTAAACATGTCTTGCTCCTTTTTTATTTTCATACATTCTACTGCAGCAAGTAAAATAATTATTTGCTATTAGGTTAAAAGACTTATGCTTTAATCAAATTGATCGGTGAATATATCAAGCGATATTTAAAATTTTAAATTATGATTGAATTCGAATATCGAAGTTTACAAAGAAATTTTAATGATTTATGTTTCGTCTGTTTGTTGGTAGATTTTGAAAACAGCCATCAAGATCATAAAAGCAGCTTTCAAATGGGTAGCCGTAAGCTGCGCCTCAGAAGCCGCCCAACACTGCATACAATACTGGAACAACCCTGGCAAACTCGTGTCCTGCGCTGTAAGTTGACTTAAAAACTTTTTGAAAATGCAAAAGTCCATAACAATCGATGAACCAACTTTTTTGTATGTACAATTTAGGGAAACTTCCTCAAGGCTAACAAGGGACGATGCGCTCTTGGTTAAAGCGATACACCATCACTCACTCACTGCCCGTACTTTCAATTATAAAGAATTTATAATTTTTAAATAAATTTTATATTGCAATGAATTACAATCGTTTCCACAGTTCACTCTTTCATTTTTTTTTCTTTGATTTTTTTTTATTTGGCAAAACGACTGCATATTATTAATTAATAAATAATTAACGAGACAAAACAGATTATATCACTCGGCGCTAGCTATCATATAGTATGTTAAAATTATATGTGATGACATTGATTAGGTATATGTAGTATCGTATTATAAGCGATGAAAGCGTCAGCGTCAGCTCCAGTGCCAGGAATATCTCTGGAACGCACGACAACTAAATGTTTTTTTTATACATTCGCCATGCGCTGCATCGTTACTTTCATTCCAAAGCTCCTTGAGTTGTGCATATTCAGTAGCTGGTGTGTGTAGTAAAAGTAATGATTAAAATATCGATGAAAAGGACAATTTCGATCTTATATAATAAGCGTGAAAATTGAATCCGTCTATTAGTGCGTTAAATAATGTTATAATGAATTAGTAAAAATTTAGTTTCAAGTAAAAAAAAAAAAACGTCTTGAAATGCTGCTCGTAAAATGATCCAATTTCGAATAAAGCAAAATAAATACGTAAATTAGAGAGCCAGAGCGTGACGTATCGGTATAGTTTGGCACCTAAAGCTTTTCATTAATAGCCGATTGAGCAAACTCTCTCGCAGAGCGATGCATGTATATCGTCATTTGAAAATTGTTGCGAAAAAAATGCACTGGATAAAAAGAAGCGAAAAAAAAACAACAATATGTGTGTTGCAAACCTTGGGAAGCTCGCTAGGGCTCAAAACTCGCTGAAGTACAGATTCCGCCACCTAGTCGTTTTGCACGTGAAACAGTAAATAATAGTAATGATAATAATAATCACGTCGATATTGTCCGAGCGAAAAAGCTTCTTACATAATCGTAGCTGGCTTAAAATACAACATATACATATATATGTGA
Organism: Pteromalus puparum; assembly: GCA_012977825.3. Classification (NCBI taxonomy): domain Eukaryota; kingdom Metazoa; phylum Arthropoda; class Insecta; order Hymenoptera; family Pteromalidae; genus Pteromalus; species Pteromalus puparum. The sequence goes on along the minus strand of CM053172.1, from coordinate 4,125,141 downwards.
TGTAGAAATACGAATCGAGCAAGAAAGCGACGACGTGTGGTACAACATGAGAAAACGAATATAAAGAGTATATATTGTATAGTCGACAACCGGATGTTTCTACGCTCGATTCGCATCGCAAAAAAAAGTACAGTATAGGGCGAGTGTATATTTAAATCTCGCGATCGTCTTTTTGTTAATCGAAGACGTAAGGAAAAAAAAAAAAAAAAAAAAATAAGGAAAAGAGACGAAATATCTACTACTTCTCCAGTCGCTCTATTCTCAGCTCTCGAACGACCGGTGTGATCTGATATTTGAATGTACGTACTTTCTGCTTCATCGCGACCTCAGGGTTTGCGACCTCGTAGTGATGCGGTGGAGCCCTGACCATAGGGTTTGGATGATGGCGCAGATAACACTCGCCAAGCGATGCATCCTTCTTGATCTTAGCGCCGGGGAGGACGAGGGGCGTTGTGCGGTATGGCTAGAAGAATTTTTTTTTAAATTAATTATAGGGGGTAATTAAGGGTGAAGTGATTTAAGTGTGCGAATTTTAGACTGACTGTTTGTTATACGTCGTTGCGATTTTTTTTAGTTGGAAGCGCGTGCAGTTTGTCGGAATTTACGAGTAGCGCTAAAACTTGAGACAAAACAGATCGTTTTGTAAGCTGGCGTCGAGAACTTTCTTATCCTACCTTCTTTTTTTAGAGGAAAGTATTGACGCAGATTTGAATATTATATTATACTGTTTTTTTCTCGATACCATATTATTATATTTTGATCGTAAAAGTAGCGTGTTCGCGTGATTTCGTTACAACTTTTTCGAAATTCTATCGTATAATCGAACGTTGAGCTTTCTACTAGCAACCTATGAAAAAGCTCGTAAACGCCATAAAATCAACGTATTTTTATAAATCACGACTACGTCTAGCTCATCTATCTATATGTATAAGAACTGCGAGGCGTCGTTAACGAATTACGAAGTATAGCGCAGTAGCTCTCTTTGAACACTGGCCAAGAAAAATCCGCGATATTCTGTAATAATATTCGACCGGCGCAAGCTCTGCATGCATGTATTTACAAAATATATATATAGGTATAAACACAAGCAGTTAGGAGAAAGCTTGTCAATTAGAAGCTCTCATGTATCGCGAACGCCCCAATTAATTTTTCGGTCGTTTACCAAAAATACATACAGTGCGTATACACAGGCGTGTACGTGTGTTATGAAGCTTTCAGTCGTCGCTTTTGGCTTTGTGTTTGTGTCGTTGGTATTTTCGAAAGTTTTTGATTTTTGGCAGAGCTATACACTATACAGGCAATTGTTGGCATGAAGAGTAATTATTTTTCGTGGTTTCGACGACTATTTTTACCGACTTTAGTTTTGTAAACTATATCGTGTCGAGCTTTTATGAATTATAAGCTTTCGTACAACTCTTTGTTGGTTTAGCAACTATAGGTTTTATTTACGTGCTCTTTTCTGATTTGCGAAACTGCGATGATGACGACATGCAGTTTTTGGGATTCGGAAACCAGCGTGTAATATAGTCTGATGAATGAGCGTTTAAAATAATGTGTATAGAGCTTTTTCGTCGCGGTTTGAAATGATTTATTTTATTTACTCTCTGTTCATTCACATTAAAATCTATTACAAAATTTCAGATACCAGAGCCAAAACTGTGTGTTCAAGCATCTCTCTCGATAGAATACCAAGAAAAACACTCGACTCCAAAATTCTCCGTCTTATCATCAGCATTTTTGGCTTCTGCTCTACAACTCTTCCGCTTTCGTTTTCAAGGCTAAGCTTATATATATATACGTTATACCATTTCGGAGACCTTCGCGAAGGGCAAAACTGATGCACGACCCCGTGTACGACCTTTGAGCAAGAAAGACGCAAAAAGCTTCATACGTTCAGAGGTGTGGAACGATATTTGGGGGCATTCCATATTGCATAAATGGGTCAGGAACATTATCGCAGCTTGCGACGATGGCATCAAACAGAAAGAGAGAGAGAGAGAGAGCTGCGACGCACAGCCCAGACGCGAATTTTCTCGAAATAGATCAAGGCCCCGAGCAGCCCGTTGTAAAAATAAAACGTCCGTTGGTATATACACGCAGTTTGTCGTTCGCGTGTCCGTCCGTTCATATCATATAGACATTCCTCATCTGTTCGTATATCCAGCTTTTGTAGTTTTCCCTGATGCGACAAGCCGGGAGCTTTCAAGGTCGCGTTATTATATACCTATATAATTGATATATACGACACTGTGTGTAAAAGCGCGCGAGATTTAAATGTAATACGATATCTGGAAGTCTTTTATTATATACAATATATGCACAGCCGAGAGCTTATTGGCGAACGATGACGAGAGATGCGCCTGTGTTTTAGTAACCCAGATTTCCCGGCAAACGAAAATAGCGTGGTGTGTGTGTGTGTATCGAAGAAGTGCGCATCCCAGTGCTTTGCATCGATAGCCGTAATGCATTTTGAAGCTATATGTATATACACTGCATCCCTTAAAACCTTGTGTATACATATCGTGTATTATATCTCACGTATACGTGGAACAAAGCATCGAGTTTAAGTTTAGCGCCGGTAAAAGCTCGACGCTATTGGCACCGGGACGAGCTTTCGCCGATGCCAATATATACCACTCTATTGTTATATATATACTTATTCGACGCACCGATGAGAAAATAAGCGAGTGTCAGTTTACGCGAAGTTCATTGATTCTCTACTCTTATGTAAATATAACCGCGCGTATATTGTTCCCGCGAATTTTTAAAAAAAAAAAAGCTCGATTATCCTACCCAGTATACAGCAGCTTCCTTCTCGTTGGTCGGTCTGTTGTCGAAGGGTGTGCTGTAGCTCGTCGTTAAGGAACGGCGATACGATGGCATCTTGATATTGTTTATACTATTCTACTAACTGTGTAACTCTCCCTCTGCTGCGTCACACTATATACTTGTACTTCGCGGAGCTTTCACCGAAAGCTTGGAAATATTTGTATATTATCGAAATAAAAAATTATTACAGACTTGTACACGAATTCACGGATACTACTGTGCTCGTCTCCCACGGTATACTGGCTCGATTGATGCGCAGGCGGCCACTAAACTCTGCGTCTCACACGTTCTCCAAGTGCTGGCGGTCGTGAGGAGAGAGATGCCACTCCTACGGTTTCGCGCGCGGGAGAACCGCAACTGAATTTTCGGGTATATTTTTATTCTCTCTCTCTCTCTCTCTCTTTCGCTTTCTGATGGATGAGAGTTTGCGTGGAAGACTTGACCTCAACCTTTGGCCTTTGAGACGCGGCTGTTTTGGATTAAGCTGAGCTTTTTTTAATGAATTTATATTGTAGAAAAGAAAAATTTAATATAAATTGAAAGGGGATATTAATAGCTCTGTTGCGCTATATCTATATGTGAGTATATAGCTACTGAATTGTAAAAAAAGAATATAATTAACCATCCAAAAATGAATACATCTCTTGGCAGATGAACAATTCAATCTCAGCTCATTCGGTGTATACGTGCAAAAATAAGAGACGATATTTATAGCGCAACTTCGCCGCACACACCTCTCAGACTTTCCAGTATCGACTATACACGACACCGGCCACCGAAAATACGCGTATTTTACCCCTTCCACATATATATACTCAGCAGCAGTTAGTCGTTTCCGCATGATTTATACAGGAACGAGATCAGCCGTCGTTTCTTTCACCGGAAGTCCATTGTTTCACGGTACTGTTTACACATATGGGAATAAGTCTCGTGGGGTATGAAAAATAAGCGCTTTTCCATACAACGTTTATTATCTTTCTCCGAGAAAAGCTCCCCCTTATGTTTGTATATGTATTACACCCAAATCAAACAGTTGTATTATAGGAACGTCAGTCTAAAATTCGTGTCCATATAAAATTATAATAAGCATATAATATGTATTTAATTGTGGTCTAACCTGGGACAGGTAAAATCTCTCCTCGCGTACCTCATCCATGTGCTCGTGTGCTGGTGTAAATCTTTCGGGCGTAAGAGAGCATCTTGTAAATTCCGGGATCTCGATCGGAAGAGGAGGTGGAACCGGACTCTTGGGCAACACGGGTGGTACCTGCGTGCTCTTTGGCCTGAATCGCGTATACATAAACATGATTAATTTACGTTTTTATCACCGTTAATTACACGCTGTAGCCGATGTATAGATGCATGTAGTATATAGCTGTTGCGTTAATGGATTTTGTATATGCGCTACTGTGAGTTTTGCGAAGTTATATATATATCACGACAAAGCAGCAAGTCCAGAGAGAGGAACACACGTGTTTTAAATAATGTAGAAAAAAAATGCTTTGAATAAATGCTTTTATTGTTGTGGAGTAGGTATCTCTTTCTGGTCACAATTCAGCGCCAAAAGAAGGAGAAGAAGAAAAAATGTAGAAAAAAAAAAAACAGCTATAAAAACCGCGAGCGCAAGTGTGTGCGTTGATGTCCGTCAAAGTTGGCCCGGTTGTAAAGTTCGGTTAAATTTATCAGCTTCTGCAGTGTCTGGCATTTCGCTATTACACTAACAAACAATGCCTGGACTATACTGTGCGAGTCTAATTACACCATCTTTCGTTAATATTTTGAAGAAAAAAAGCTCGCACACATTGGACTCACTGTTTTGCTACAAAAGACGAAGGAAAAAAAAAAGTGATAGATGTTAATAATAATAAATTTTAAAAAAGCTGCAGAATAAGCTGCTCGAATAAGTGCTTGACGACAGTATGAAAGCTTCGCGAGATAGCGACGCGAGTAACGTCGACTATAACGAACTTGTCGATTATGCCGGTGGATAGTGACGATTGACTGTAATTATTATTTATAATAATGCTTGATGATGATACGTCTGTTCTCGAGGGGATGTAAGACTCGGACCTTTCGATGGCTAGCTTTACGGACTCGGAATTTGACAGGAGTGTTTGGGCGTCTACATGCCTCAAGTCGCGTACGTCGTACTCGTCGATCTTCTTGATCACGTCACCCTTCTGGAGCTCCTCGTTCTCAGACTGCAAACAGAAAGCGTTATAAAATAAGTATGTTTTAAGTCTGATCAGACTCGGTAATTTCTATTCGAACGCGCGCGTGACTCATGTTATATATATATATTATACATTAACGATAATTTTGAAACGGCGCAACCTCGCGTTCGCCGAAAAGTGAATTCTAAATTCAGTGCATCATTAATTAGCTCCGAACACCTTTTTCGAACAGTACTGTATTACTCGCCCGGTTGAAAAAAAATCATATGTTTTTATCAATATGTTAAAAACTTGTACTTTTATCATGTGTTTTTGTGGTTTCAATTTAACATATGATTAAGTCATACGATAAAAAAATGTAATAAAAATAGATACTATAATAACCCCCCTGATTGTTAATAAAAAATAAAACTTTAAAGCGACACTTTTGTGATGTTTGGTGACCAAGAATGGTAGTCCCATGCGGATGATAACATCAAAAATAGGCCATATGTCTATGTTATCTGCAACTTGACTTTCATTTGTTTAAACTATTAAAATTCAAGTTGCATATGACCTATTTTTTGTGTTATCATCCGCATAGTACTACCAGAAATCGCTTTTAAGTTTTATTTTTGATTAACAATCAAAAGGGAGTTATATGAGTATATGTTTTTATTAAATGTTTTTATCGTGTAATTTTATCATATGTTAAATTGAAACCACAAAAATATATGATAAAAGTACATGTTTTTAACATATTAAATAAAAACATATAATTTTTTTCAGTCGGGTCGACACTTTTGTTATACAATTTGAAAAAAAAAAAAATTTCATTGCGATAAGGTAACGCACTAAAATAATATTTCATCCATAATACCAGAGACAGGCAGACAGACAAGGTAACATAATAGCACAAGAACTCACACGGGTGACGACCAAGGGCGTGCCCAAATCAGATCCACCAGCAATGCTGATACCCCAGGGTACACTTTTGCTCGGCCTTCGTAATTTCACGGTCAGCGTCTGCCGCCTCGTCATAATCCACGCTTATATACAAAACTACTCGTTCAACACTATATATTATATTCCAAAGAAAGAAAATAAAAAAAAAAATAGACACTAAGTATTAAAAGCACTCGCGCGCGCGAACAGAGTATATGTTACATATATGCGAACAATACGACGGTCCAAAGTCCACTGCGCTCCGCGCGATCAGCTTAATGTAGGGCTAAGTTGACTTTGACAAGCCTTAGGCGGCAATTGCGCCGCCGAGGGAGAGCCAACTTTACCGCTGCAGCTATAAGCTTCACTCCAAACGTAAGAGAGAGAAAGAAAGAGAGGGTATATGTTGCGAGCGCTGAAATCTGCCCTCATTTACTATTGGCATAGGTGTACTGGTATTGTCTTCTGCTGTTTCCCTCTCTTTTCCGCGCTTATTTTCTGCATGTGTGATGAGTGTGTGTATGTGTATACCGAAATATGTCTTGAGTGCGTTTACTCGCTTTTCTCGTTATGTGTCATGATGTTTGCGAGTAGTATGTTTTACTACGAATTTTGTCAAAATTGAGACTGTCGTTTCAAATACGTTTGATCATGAAAGTGGATTTTAAAACAAGTTGATAACGCGGATGGGCCTGGTCAGACGATTTTTATAATAATTGTCATCAAGTGTCGCATTATATATGTATCTAAAAAACTATTTAAGAATATACAAATGAGTATATGTAATTAAGTCAATTCCTCGAAATTTGATAAAACCTGCAATTTATTCCGAAAGGCTTTTATCAGTCGTTATATCAATTTCTGATACTGTATAAAAGTTCAGCGTATCGATAATTTCGAAAATTCGAGATGATACATATAACGTGTGCAAACTACTCTCACTATACAGGCGCCTATAAGCTGGCGTCTATTCGAGCTAATAGTCCACATCGATCGAGATCGTACTATACTCGCGCGAAAGAGAGAGAGTGAGCGTATAAATATAGAGAAGAGGCGTTGAAAAAAAAGTCAATTTGAGACTCTATGCATCTCTCTCTCTCTCTCTCTCGTACCGATGCAGTCCGCACTCGGACGTATAAATGCATCAGAGTCACATCACACACGGACACACGTAATAAATACTCACATAGGTCTCGAAGTAGTTGCCGATCGAGAATCTCAGTGACTTCCTAGCCATTTTTAACGAAAAAATAAATCTCAAGTCGATCTGAAATTCTTCTTTCACTTATCAACAGCAGCAGCGCAGGTGTCAGGGATTGGATCAGGGCTCCTCACGGGGATGTGGACTAGGTGCACGTAGTGTGTCGGTATCGGCTACCAGGAACGATGATCCGATCCGATCGATCCGAAGACTTTTCCTCGTCTCTCTCGATCCGATTACCCTGTCCTGTATGTAGCCCCGGCCGTAAGTATCCATTAACGCCTAAGGGTCCAGTACGTGTGTGTATGTACGTATGTGTCTCATTGTGTGAGTGTGAGAGAGAGAGAGAAAGAGACAAAGTTATCGACAGACGAGAAAGTCGATGGAGAGAGAAAGAGAGTTCGCTTTGCATTGTATTGCGGTGCAAGACTCGAATTAGCCTACGTGTGTCACACATACACGCGTGTTTTTTTTTTCTTTTTACTTGTTCGCTGCGAGAGGAGAAAGAATGAGGAGCTACTTTTCGCTCGACGTGTGTATTTGCATTTTTAGAGAGGAAGTCGTGTATGCTAATTTCGGTGTATCGAATAGAATTCTTTGTATCGCTTTGCGACGTTATAAAAGAAGGTTTGGCAATACACTGTAGTGAGTGATAAACATAATAAATAAATATATAAGTAAACAGCGTCAATGACCTAGTATTAAATCGGTATGCCAAGCCCGACGATGATGACAGTAGGAGATCTGTCATTCATATACGTAGATCTGCAATAGACATTCAGCGCGTGCAGTAATATATTACAATATAGAGTTCATCTTTCTCATCTCAATCATGTATTCGGCTTATGAAAAATACATTTTCTGCTTAGAAGTACCAATTTTTCTGTAATAAAATGTATTTAGAAAAAATAACGTAGAAAAAATTAACGGAATGTACAAAAGTTCAACATCATCACAAGCACAATCATATATCGTATACTATTGTAAAAGTTTCGATTCACGAATATTCCGCACTAATGGCTCGGCCGATGACCATTCTGCGTATTTCGCTTGTGCCCGCGCCAATTTCGTATAGTTTCGCGTCTCTCAACAGCCGACCGGTTGAATAATCGTTGATGTAGCCGTTGCCGCCTGAAAACAATCGTAGTTTTACGTTATACGCAGAAAAGCTAATGTAATACTCTTAAAAGTAGGTAAATAAACTTACCGAGTATCTGGATAGCATCAAGTGCAGTTTTCGTCGCGTTCTCCGCAGAGTAGAGTATCACAGCAGCGCAGTCCTTTCCATTGACGTGACCGTTATCACAGGCTCTCGCTACCGAGTAGAGGTAGCTTCGACTGGAGCACAACCTCGTGTACATGTCTGCCATTTTACCCTGAATGAGCTGGAACTCGGCGATGTGTTTACCGAACTGCTTCCTCGTGTGGGCATACTCGAATGCGACGTCGCAGGCAGCTTGCATAATTCTATATTCACACGATTAACCAAGTGATTATAGTTAATCATAATTTTTTTCATACTTTCTTTACTTACCCTAACGGTCCACCAGCTAATACGAGTCTTTCGAGGTCCAGTCCACTGAGCAGCACGTATACCCCTTTGTTCTCCTCTCCCAGTACGTTAGCCGCTGGAACCAAACGATTATTCAACATAATATAAAATCTGACAATTAAGTATATTTTCCTAAAAAGCCAACATACCAGGAACTTTGCAGTTTTCGAAAATAAGCTCGCACGTATTCGAGCCCCTCATTCCGAGCTTATCGAGCTTCTGCGCAGTACTGAAGCCCTCCATGCCCTTCTCTATGATAAAGCTGGTAATTCCATGCTGCTTCTTGGCGGCATTGGGATCCGTCCTGGCGTAAACGACGAGAGTGTCGGCGTCGGGACCGTTGGTGATCCAGAATTTGTTACCGTTCAGTACGTAGTAATCGCCTTTCTTCTCGGCCTTCAACTTCATCGAGACTACGTCCGAGCCGGCGCCTGGTTCCGACATCGCTAACGCACCGATGTGCTCGCCGCTGCATAGCTGTGTATTCGTGATTATGATGATGAGTTTGAATTTAATCGGGGGGATTATGATACGTTATCTAGTCAAAAATTATATTCGAGAGTTTTTCTTGATTATACGCACTTTTGGCAGATACTTGTGCTTTTGCTCTTCGGTACCATTTCTGTGGATCTGATTGACGCAGAGGTTCGAGTGAGCACCATAACTTAGCGATATAGCTGCTGATGCTCTGCTCAGTTCTTCTTGGATGACTACGTGATCAAGGTATCCACCGCCGGTTCCACCGTACTCCTCTTTCACGGTTATTCCTAGTAGACCGAGTTTTCCTAATTCTCTCCAGAAAGGCTGGAAAGAAGATACCATGCCTATTTATCAGATTTTTATGGATGATGTGGGCGATGAATATACAACATATGTTGAATAAACATGTTTATAAAATTGGTTACTATTTGCTCTCAAGAATCTATATTATCAACTCTAATAGTTTCCAAACTTTTTTTAATTTTCTGTATGAAAATAATTTAAGAATTTTCATATGATCACTAAATGGGGTCACAAAATCACACGCGTAATAAAATGGAAATCAATGAAGTTAGACATTTATATATTTTTAGTAATTTTTATCTCATTACCCTAAGCTCGTCGAAATGATTCTTCTTGTCAATCTCAGCAGCTTTCGGAGCGAGTTCCTTCTGCGCAAAGTTGAACACCAAGTTTCTCAGCTGAAAAACAATCAACACTAATTACCAATAACTCTATAATAGACACTTCACTCCGATATCACCACGCGCACAACACCGATAGTATTACCGATCAATGAATCGATCGGCAGATCGTTAGCTACGAGGAAATAATCGAGCAACGCACAAACATAAAACAATCACGACAATGACTCGCTGACCTCTTTCTGTTGCTCTGAAAGTCCGAAGACGTTCTCGTCTATCGCGTAATACTGCGAAGACAAAGCTTTGCTACAATACTGCAGCAACGGCGACGATCTCGCGAAAATCGGTTGGAGGCCTCGACGAAGCGTGTGACTACTCATGTCGGCGGTAGATCTACTTTCACACTGATGAAACTGTAGCTCACTGGATCGCGTGTTTGCTTGTTAGGAAACGACACAGCGATGATAAGGTGAAACGCATGTGTGTCTGTGTGTGTGTGTGTGTGTGTGTGTTATTTACGCCGACGACGAACGATCGAGAGCGTCATCGGTGAACTTATCGCGACGAGCCCCGCTGTATTTTAATATTTGGGTATTCCAGGGGGCCTTTATGCGCACATACGTGTATTATGTAATCTAGATTCTTTTTACGAATTATGCATGAAAATACGTTTAATCATGAATATCGCGGAGGAGTTTCCGTATTCGATTTAAATATTGACGCGTAAATCAAGATTGCTTATTAATTACAGTAAATAAGTCTGTTTTATGCAAATTAACGCAAATATAAAAAAAATCTAATATAATTCAAAGATAATGAACAAAAACGTTTTATCAATCAGGGAGCGCTGTAATAGCTCTTCTGTCTGCAGGGGAGCTCTTTTTATTTCAAACATTAAATTTCAAAATTAACGATTTTATATTTAAAGTGATTTGTAATAGCAATTTTTAAAAACAACTTCTTCTTTTTACAATTTTTGCCGTTTATTAAAGAAAATAAAAAATACGCTAAAGTTATTCACAATATCTTGTTTAGTATTTGTACACAGCTGTATTGGAAGATTGACCATCGACTTTGTGGATTATTGTAAAAAACTTTGTTTATTATTATACTTAGTCGCAGTAGTTCTTAAGAGTGAGCCTCGGCACAATATTCATGGACTGCAACTCTTGGAAAAGTAATTTACAAGCATACGGCATTGTGATGGTCGAAACGCACGCACTGGATCGACAACCGTGACAGTAGCCAGTGTAGGCCATCAAGCCACACTTATTGCACACGTCAACGTCAAAAGCGTCACTCGACAACATTAGTCTCTCGATCAGCATCATGCTGGCTCCGTAACCAATTAGACAATCGCGTTCCATCTCTCCCAATCTCAGACCACCATCCTTTGATCGACCCTCAGTTGGCTGTCTCGTCAGTACCGCCCTGGGACCACGTGCACGAGCGTGCATTTTGTCTTGAACCATGTGCTTCAGTTTCTGATAGTATACCTGAGAGATAAAATGAATCGTTAATCATTTGTGTATAATTACTGTTGTCATTAAAAAGGTTATATCTTACAGGTCCGGAGTAGATGTAAGCTTGAAGCGGTTCTCCAGTCAGACCAGAATAGAAGACGTCCTTGCCCATGTAATTGTATCCTTGACTAACCAGTTCCTCGCAAACGTCTTCGACTTTTGATCCTCCAAAAGCTATAAAATTACATTGCAAATTAATTTCTTTGAATGTTGTTGACAATGCGTGGATTAAAATGGTGCATACCGGTTCCGTAGTGGAATTTTCCTTTGAGTACACCAGCTTTTCCCGCGAGTAACTCGATCAACTTGCCGACTGTCATACGAGATGGAAAACCGTGAGGGTTCATGATCATGTCTGGGCAAATTCCAGAGTCGTTGAACGGCATGTCTTCCTGCTCGACGATTAATCCTAGACAAATCAAAGGGCGAACTTCAGTATGAGAAATTTAAAAACAAATCAACGTAAAGAGTCGGAACTGAATCGTATTACCCGTTACTCCTTTTTGTCCGTGACGACTACTGAACTTGTCGCCGATTTCCGGTCTCCGCGTTTGTCGCAAAAGAAGCTTGATCAGATAAGCGTCCTCGGCATTACTAGAAATCATAACTTTCTCTATGTAAGCTGGCACAGGATTTTTGTACACCACATTCGCGTTCTTGTACTCTGTTTGCGCTTGACTACTTGTAGCCACAGGGGTGGCATTGGCCGACGGCGTGGACTTGTTGACCATAACTTTTTTGTTCGAAACCATCTCACCGGGAGCGGCGATACCCTCACTGTCAATGATATCGTGCTGCCAAATTGGTTTCTTCGTGGTGGCATCTATCGAAGCAGGCATGATCCTGTCGCAGGTCTGATTTGCGTACTTTTTTAGTACACACTTGGCGTTTTTGTACACTAAACATCTACCGTATCCTCTGTCTATCGAGGCTTTATTCAAAATCAAAGCATCCTCGATATCGTAGCCACTGTAAGACATAACAGCTACAATGGCGTTTTGGCCGGCAGGGAGCTTATCAAAGTTGATAAGTTCAATGGTTCTGGTTTTTACCATCGGAGCGTGAGGATAGACCAAGTTGTACATTAGAGTATCAATGCGATTCCGTTGATTGTAGGCTATCGTGCCCATCGCTTGTTTACCCATAGCGCATTGATAGGTGTTTCTTGGACTCTGATTGTGATGAGGATAAGGTACAAGACCTGCGCAAACGCCGAGAAGTGTGAAAGGCTCGATTTCTAAATGTGTTATGCCCTCCTTTATGTACGATTCGTTAAAAGCGATGAAGCTATCATTTTCTTCATTTACATCCAAATACTCTATCATTCCGTCGTGTAAAAAGTCCTCGAAACTTCTTACTCCCTGTTCGAGAAGTTTGATATGCTCGGCTTTGACTAAGGGTTGTCCGTGTTCTACGATGATGTATGGCCTGCATAATCTTCCTCCATCAGAACTGATCTGTACACATCTGAAATAATATTGCACGAGTGTAAAAAAGTGAATGTTGAGCGATTTTTATTTAATATTAAGAAGTGGGCATACCTGTGTTGATGTTGTGGGTATATAGATACAAAGTGATTGACTAAACCTTTCCTTCTCAGCATACGAAAAACGGTTACTAATCGGTAATAATTCTTAACAATGCCCAGAATATTACCATTCAAAAAGACCATGTATACATCTTTGTTGTTTATTTCTTCTCCACCTAAAATATTTACATTTTCAACGCCAAGATTGAAAGCTAGCCTCATAATAGGCTCTTCTTCTATTTCCGTCGTTATATGGGTCATGAGAGCTAAATTTTTTACTAAACCACAACCCTGTAACATTTTTTCAGTTAAGTTGATATTATGATGTCAATTTAATCATGCAAGATAACAAATCATTTACCTCTCCTTCAGGAGTATCACTAGGACAGAGCATTCCCCACTGAGAAGGTTGCAACGAACGTGGTCCAGATACTTTTCTAGTCTTTTCAAACTGCGAGTTTACTCTAGTCATCATACCCAGAGCAGAGATATAGGATAGACGAGAAAGCACTTGCGTTACGCCGTGTCTTTCCATTCTAAATCTCTTGATTGTCCAGTTTCCCTATTTTTATACAAAATTATGAATAAGAATAATGAATTTATATAAGCAACATCGTCTTTTGAAAATAAAGAGACTTACAGAAGATATTGCATTTGCTAAACCAGCTGTAATCCCATCATGCCTCATATGTTTGATAATATCGAACTGAGCCGCTTTGATCTTCGGTATGTTTTTGTCTGCTATTGCTTTTAGCTAAAAAGGAGCAATAAGCTATTAAAAATTACATTCTAAATCTTGTCGAGATTTAAAAAAAATTAATCACTCACATTCCAGTTAAATTGTTTAAAAAGATCTTCAAACATGAGAGCTAGTAATGAACCAGCCAATTCCAATCTCTTATTACCATAGTAATCACGATCATCAACCAACTTTCCATCTGTTTGCGCGATCATAACTTTTCGTACCATCAATGCAAGATATGTGGCTTTCAGTTTGAAATTGAAATCTATTACCTATATGAATATTACACTTTTTATTGATAACTGCCAATTTTGAATAATCCATAGCATGAATAGAACTTACGGGAACGTGACTCAGAATATTCGAAGCTAAAACATCTTTCATTTCATCAGTTATACTAGCTTTGACTACAGTAAAACGCTTTTGTTTTCGTTTATTTCCCAAGTATCTAAAAATTAAAATAAATGTCAGCATTTTCATTTACAAGACAGCGCCTAAGCATATTAACTATTGCTTACTTCAGAGCTTGATTTTGTGCAAAGATGTTCAGAGCATGGCATTCTTCTAAACTTGCTCCAATTTTCTTCATAAAATTCTCTTCTGTGCCAACAAGTTGCACTATTTCTTGATCGCATACAATGCCCATGGCTTTGAATATTATGACAACTGGTATGTCCTACAACATTCAATACAATTACAAAGAATTACCATTGAGACTTCCTGAAGCAAAAGTCAATCAAATAACAATATTGCTTACATCTTGGAAAATGTTGTGTCGCAAATAATATTTGCCAGCCCTCCCAATCACATTGGTTTTAGTTTTCCTCTCTTGTGTGGCACTGTTAACTGATGCAACAATACAGTTCTTATTGTCTTCCTCTAAAATGATTCTGTTCCTGAGCATCTGTTCTTGAATTAAAATGACTTTCTCTTGTCCATTAACAATGAAGTAACCACCAGGATCATGGGGACATTCGTTCATCTTTGCCAATTCAAAATTTGACTTTTCAGATAGAACGCAGTTAGAGCTCCTCAACATAATCGGCATTCTAAAAGTACACATGAGCGTAATGACATTCTGTAGAGTTTATTGCAATTTTTTACTCACCTGCCAATCAACAAATTGTTCCGAATTATTGGTTGATGACCCCTCATGTATTCAATGTCAACCGTAATCGGTGCAGAGTAATTCAAATCTCTCAATCGACATTCGTGTGGAGTGGTAGGACGAGACACACTGAATCCTTCTTCGATGTCTGGAGTGCCAACGGAAACGTTTAAGTATCTAAATTATGTATTAAAAAAAGAATGCGTTAGTTCACACACAATTGAATTTTTCCCATCGACATCAGAGCAAGCCTTACTTGAGATAAAACATTGGATCAACATCGCTGAGGACCTTTTCATTGGCCTTAACAATCTTCTTGATTTCGACGTTTATGAAGTAATTGAAGGAATCGATGTGCTGCTTCACAAGACCCTTGCCTTTCAAGAATGCTGGGACGAGTTTCCATTTGTTCTAAGGGCAAGATTTTTTTCGTTACACACGTAGTTTGGGCGAAAACAAGTGGATTTGAGGTAAATTATAACCTTAGAACTAACCTCTATGTGATGGACAACTTTATTGTACTTTTTGTCGTCCACATTATAAGTGGAGGCCATATCATAATTTTTGCGAGACCCCATGATGAGGGGGTGATATTTGTTAAACTATCTTGAACAATTGTCAATGTTTCATCATTTTGCGGAGTTGAAAGGGACGATGTAAACACATGCGCAGGTCCTCGATGTGCCGCATATCCGCATGTGTGTGCAACGACGTGAATGCCGCAGCCGCTACTTTTTGCTATATTTGCCTACTGTCGTGCTGTTCTATTATAGGTAATTATATTCTACTCTAAAAAAGACATAATAATCATTTTAGATCAGAAAATTTAGAAAATTTTATGTTAACAAAGGTTGTAAGTATTGTTGCAGGAATCTCATAAACGGATGCAGAGTACCGTTTTACAAAAAGGCAAAGTTATACAATTTTTTTGTTATCTAGAAAAATTTAATTGATAAGAATATTGTAAATAATTCTTCATAATATCGATTTTTCAAATTATTAACTTTATTTCAATACTGCTGATTCCTAATTACGAATCTCCCGCGCGCATCATGCTAAATGCCGTGAAGTTGGTTTTTACGCGTAAAAAAATATCGTTTGGTCCGATACCATATTTCGCATTCTAAAAATAAATTTAGGTTAGTTTCGCAAAAATTCAGCATATCAGTCGTAAGCGAGCTCAATCTTTCACTGCGTACAATGCCAGGTGAATAGAACGATATTTGCAATGTAAAACATAAGCCACATCATCTATTTTGATACTTTTTCGCCCCGACCGATGTGCAAATTCGATCCCTCCAACGTCATTCGAAAACAAGACGCGAAACACGAACGCGGACCAAACACCAAACATATCCCCTTCTCGAGGGCACACTAGCGCTAAATCAGCAATGCTAAATCAAATGAGGTGACGAAAAATGGAATATAAATAATTAGGTATGCTCCCATAAGATAAGACTCATAAGAGCAATATGTAATTCATCCTAACTATGTACATGTACATTGTACACTCGGCGGTAAGGTATTCTTGCGGAACGTTTCAAACTGAATGGCAACGTCGTGCAATTTTTGACGGGTTTTGACGGTTTTGACGATTTTAGATTTGTGGAGGTTATATGGACCGGTACCGTCAAAAACTACGCGACGTTGCCATTCAGTTTAAAACGTTCCACAAGCCGCCGAATGTATATTCCATTTTCCGCCACTTCATTTGATTTAGCATTGGTGATTTGGCGCTAGTGTGCTCTCGACAAGGCGAATATAGTCGCTGATGAGTAGACGTGCGGTTTGGCCGCCGGGATTACAAGAGAATTGCGGAACAGCGGAATAGTTGCTCTTTGGCAGGGACGGGAGTCGACAAACACACAAAATCGCGTCACCTCTCTTCGGCTACAGAGCTCAAACGTTAATTTTAGCAAATCATGTAAAAAGTTGATCAGTCTCCCGTGTTTTTGGGTGCGCGCACAAAAGTTCGTTTCACTCGAAAAAGCTGAAACCAAAACGAGAGATATAATACGATTTATCGCAATAATCTTGCAATTCGGCTCTGTGTACATACAACCTCTCTGCGTCGGTTCGTCGGTCGATTCCAAATTCGAGAGGCGCTTGGCATTGTTTTTCCCGAAAATTTCCAAGGACGCGAGTGAGAGACCAGCAACAGGAGCCATGAGCTCCAACAATTCTCAGCCGCTTTTTGCGTGCTCTAGGTGCTTCTCAAGGCATCCCTTTGAGGAATTATCGCCCGGCCAGCAATTGTGCAAGGTTAGAAAATCATCAAGTTTCACTTTCAGCCCCCGATGGCTTTAACCTATTTTCAAGGTTACAACAATTGCGAATGCGTATTTATTAAGTTTATGCCTTTCGAGGCTCGCAGGGATATTGAGATACTGGGAAAGGAATAGTTTAGCATTTATTTTGGATAAAGCAATCGTTTCACTAGACTTTGGCGATGATTTTTTCGTTTATTAGTTTGCAAAATTCGATGAGTCTACATGTATGTTATTATCGATATACGTATGCGACCTATACAGAAGCCTGCTATTTTTGTACTGTTTGTCAAAAGATTCTTTACTTTATGTAGTATATAAGACGAATGATTGTATAATTGTTTATCATAGTCGTTCATCTATTATGAACTTTAACGCTGAAGTTCAATGATACATTGTATGTCATATTCAATACCTTTCCTCAAAAAGTTAAATTATTTATACAGGAATGCAGAGGAACGTTTCCCGTGGTCAAATGTACATACTGTAGGTCTGAATTTCAACAGACTGCGTAAGTATCGTTCACAGTGCAAAAATACCAATTCAATAAGTATTGCAGTTTTGAAAATCATCGTACTGTGCTCTCTTGCAGGAAAGGAAACACGAGTGCGATATGCAAAAAATGTGAACAAAATGTCAAAGCATATGGAAAGCCCTCGGCTTGCGAGTATTGCAATACCATAGCTGCATTCATCGGAAGCAAGTGCCAGAGATGTACAAACTCGGAAAAACGCTATGGCCCACCTGTTACCTGCGAGCAGTGCAAGCAAAAATGTGCCTTTGACAGACATGATGAAGACAAAAAAGTAATAATGACTTTTCCAACTGAAATTATATTAAAATGTTGAATATTTCTGGAATACTAATTTTTGATTACTGATTTTCAAGGTCGATGGCAAATTGTTGTGTTGGCTGTGCACGTTATCCTACAAGCGTGCACTTGCCAGAACAAAACAGTCGGAGTCTGATAGGAAAGCCCATTTGAAAATGGTTCAGCAGCAGGCTGCTAAGCATAAAGAACAAAAGTAAGAAATTGATAGCAATTGCTGGCTTCTGCTGTAATTGGTTTAAAAGTTTTACTTCATCACTTTTGGTATATTGTAGGCTGAAGGGTCATAATAAAAGGCCACATAGAGTAGATGTCACAAAGCTTCCACCACAACCCGAGTCAGGAGATAGCAATGGTCCTACACCAGTTAAGGCAGCCAGGATGGCTGGCGTGCACGATCCTCATGATCCTAATATTTCCGACCATGTAGTTGCTGTTACTTCACTGAAAGAAAAAATAGCTAATCTGCAAAAACAAATTTCCGTAAAAGACGGACAGCTTCTCGCTAAAGAAAAGCAGGTAAAGTATTTTTTCGATAAGACGACTTTACGAAAAAAAAAACTTTTCTTTGACTATACAGTTGAATTTTTTCGCTTCTCAGATAACGGAACTCAAGGCAAAAAATTTCACCTCTGAGTCGGAACTGCGTAACAAAATGAAAACTTCAGAAAAGGAGTATGAAAATAAGATATCAGGTATGCAGCATAAAATTTCGAATTTACTGAAAGAAGTGGCATCTCTGTCAAAGAGTACAAAACGCGATAGATTATCTATCACGAAGAGTGAAGCAGGGACCAACAGTGGAAGTGGAACCGACAGTCCTGTCCCTTGATGAGGTAAATGAAATGAAGCGTACTTCTAAATGAGAGCGCAAAAAATGTTTCATAGTCTGTAAATCGTATTTTTTGATTTTAGGATGTCGGTCAGCTGCATCAACATTACATACTCTATGTCCAGATACACTTGACATATGTGGTCATGAAATAGCAAATTGTTTCCAATCAGGAAAAGAAAAAAAATGTATTATTTTTCTAATTATATTATACATATGAACTATATCAATTGTGCTGTAATAATAGCCGCGCAAATCATTTCTCGCCCCCTAGCATGAGTGACAAATGAATTGCGACCAATAATTTTGCTAAATTAATTAGCATTTGTTTTTATGGTTTTTTTCTTTTCTATGTGTACACTACGTTTCCGCTATTCAAAACTCTCAATATATATACAGTATAATATATAACGCTAGGCCGATAATTCTTTTTGTATTTGTAAAGAAAGTGTAAACTGTTATAATTCCATTAAGAAACCGATCAAGTCTTTCCACAAAGAAAATAAATTTTACGAAAATAGCCGACGCTCCAAATTAAGCCGGAATTCAGTTAGAAAATTTAGAATGTCAATGTAGTGATGATTGCTGACACGTGTTTGTAATTAAATATGAGGAGCGGCTGCTATGATATTTTATTATTTATAATTGTAAACGTCGATACACCACCACCATGGTGATTGTAGAAAAATTTGCAATAAAAGTATGAAAAAAAAAAATAAATAAATAACGACCGAAGAATCTTTGAATTGAATGATCCCGTATATACGTAAATCAATGCGTAGACACAGTCTTTTGAAACGATTGCTACAAGTCAGTAGGATAGGAAGACATTAGGTTCAAATGAAGTATGTGTAAGGCACAAGTGTAAATATCCAACAGCCATATATTTATTCTGTATTTTTAAGAAACAAATGCTAAATTGAGCATTACCTATTTCATAATTATAATGATAATAAATGCGTAACAATTTATTATTTACGAAGTATAAGGATAATTAACATTTAATTTATAGTCGTTTAAATACGAAACGTGCGCGTGCACGCGATGTACAGTACAGCGGTAGTTTGTTTGTTTTATCAATTGTTGTTGTTGTTTATTTTCTCAATTACTTTTTTTTTTTTATTGTTTTCATCATCGACTCGAGAGACAATAAAAACTAAATATTGCTTGTCCGTTGCCGAGGCTTGCTACGTAATAATAGTCGTACAATAATTCGCTTCTTCTCTTTCTCTCTCAATTTTCTTCCTCATCGTTTTCGATCGATGACTACTTTCAGTATAATATTATCATTAATATCTTATTATTTACAATGAAAATCACCCGTCTCGCTCTTTCGTGCACTGCGTAACTTTTCTTTTTTTTTTCTTCAAAATTCCCGTCCCTTTCGATTTGTATCCCTTGTATTCTTATTTAAAATTTCGTTTACGTCGATTACACTGGTTTTCTCGATACGACTCTCTGTGGTGCGTTGGTTGCAGGCAAGGCCGGATTTATATAGAATTACAGTGATAACCGCTCGTCAGAGTGTTGCCGAGGGTTTATTTTTTTTTTTTACTGTTCAGCAGTCTTTTTTGATTGATCGTATATATGTATTGCCGATGAGACACGTCTATTCGCTCGACTCTCGAAGCGCAGTCTTTATTCATATCCGAGTATAATTTGCTTCGAGAGTAGGTGGACAGACATTTTTTGGAGCGACTTTCAAAAATCAGTACTTGCTCGGCATATGGAGCAGCTTTGAAATTCGCTTTTGTGTGTGTGTGTATATATGGAATGTGTATGTATATACCCTCGGCGACGCTCTGTACAATAATTAACCCGATAATGTACAAGCACCTATAGTACCGTTATCTGTTTTTTTTTTTTTTTTTTGATTGATCGCGTGGCCGCTATATATGTCGCACTCTTTTATTTTTCTTCATCAAATCGTTAATCGCTCGCGCACGCTATAATTAAGTAATCTCTCCCTATTATGCGAAAAAGAAGAACGGAAAGAGTCCTTGCTATTTTTATTATACTGCGTTATTACATCGTATTATAAATAGGTATATTGCTTGGAATGCAACTCTCGTCGTTACAGAATCTTCTCTCGCCTTTACTTTATTATTATTATTATATATATTATGTATAGTCTTTTTTGTCCCGCTTTTAATATCTTGTATAAGTGTGTTTGTGTATGTGTTTGTCTTTTGAGAATATAAGAGTTTACAAGAGTTTACGTCTCCTCTACTCATCAGAAGTATAATAATGATACGAAAAAAATGAAAAAAAGTCTCGATAGTCGCTGTCGAAGAATATATCGTTATGTATACTTTCTTTTCTGAAACGATGATCATCGGTATGTGTGTGTGTGTGTGTGTGTATGTCTCTTATTATTTATACGTATCGGTATGAGAAGCTGTGAGATAAAAAGTGTGTGTGTCTGTATGTGTATGTGTAATTCGATACAATCGATGTATAGAATCGTCCCCCAAAAGTCTCATGTATAATGTACTATATATTATATTATGCACTTATTTAGCTTGAAATACTGCATCGAAGTTCGAGTATACAATATAGTGTATAATATTCTCTCTCTCTCACTCTCACTCTCTCTTAAAAAAGAAATAACAAAAGTCTCGTCGCCGCGTGTGTGTATAATATTCGCTAATTATTCTCTTATCTCCACATTCTGTGTATCAGACTGTCTCTTCAGGAAAACTGAATATATTCTCTGAGTATTAATTAAATGCTTGTACGCTTGTTCGCAAGTGTATATAAATCGAAACGAAAAAGAAGAAGATTTCTCTCGCGCTCTCGTATATAAATATATCGTCGTACAAACTGGAAAAGTATAATATCAAGTTCCTCTCGATCTGTGTGTGTATATATATGTGTGTGTATGTACGTGTGAGTCGTGTGTCTCTTATACAAAAATATATACGCAACCGGTTCCGGCGAAAACAAAATCGCAGCCGCCCTGTATACTGTAACGAGCTATACACTCGCATATCTTATATTCTTTAAAAATCCTCCTTCCACTACATTATCGTGTGGTGGGCTACGTTCGAAACGATATCTCTCCTCTTCGAGGTCTATACGCAGCAGTCTCTCTGACACGTTATTATTTTTCTTTTTTTTTTTTAACACTAATGGAAGTATATATATATTTATATATTACACGCGAATTTTTTATTTTTTAAACGACGTTTCGGAGCAAGGCTCGACGATTTTTTCCTCTACGTGCGCGTGTAGAAGCCTTGGCGATGAGTGTGTGTTTTTAATGAAATACATATAATGTTTTTGATTGATACATAATAATATGCGCAAGTGATATACGATGAATGTTTGATTAGCTGCCGATGATGATGTGTTATTGTGATGGGTATCAAACATCGCTCCGAAACGTGACGAAATAAAAAAATCGAAAAATTCGATCGCCGAAACTTAATTTATACCTTATACGATAAGAATTTGTGCGAAGTACTCTCGTGTCTCCTTTTTTTTTCTCGAAAAAAAAAAAGAAACCATGCACACTCTTTTTTTGCCAATTAAACGATCAATATTTATAGAGCAATTTTTCATCTTTTAATTGACTCGAATCCAGGTTGAAAGTAGTCCTTGCATATGAGTTATAAGATCGTTGGATAACGTTCGTTACGATATGCCAAGAATCTCAATTATTCGAAGAAAATTCAATCGAATGATTGTTTTTTGAAAAAAAATGTTTAATAATAAAAAATATAACGAAAAAAAAAAAAATTACAGCTGCGCTCTTTTGACTAGCTTCGCCGCAAGGACTACTCTAACCGTTCGCTTCACTGCATATACACAATACGAACGCAGCCTACCCTCGTTCTTCTCTCTTATTTAATTTTTTTTTCTCCGTCAATTTTCTCATCATTTTTTCTATAATCACCTCTCTTGCAGTCGACGAAGTATACTTGCATCTCCTCTCACTCTCTTTCTCGTTTATAAATTAGAGCATATATTAAGTTATATGCTTTGAGTTTATCGATTAATTAATAGTAATGTTAGTATTTACAGGTACAGGTCTCGCATAGTTGCAGTCGTGTCGTCACTGGTTTTTTTTTTTTCAAACAATCGCTCAATCGTCTCCTCGTATATAATACCCGGCGGACGCCGACAAATCCGCCTTCTCGTTCTCCTCCGCATCTCTTCTCCTTTATTTTTTCATTCTTCAGGAGGAGGAGCGACATTTCGCACGAATTTCGCATGATATATATATCTAGTGTATCAGTAGGTATATATATGTAAGCTATATAGGCGAGGTCGTTCTTGTATGTGTGTAAATTATGATGTGTTTCGAGATGTCGCTCCTCGTCTCGGTTGTGCGACTTGGCGGCTGTATATATTGTGGCTATATTGTTTATATGCTGCGTTTTTGCGTTGAAAATCATTCGTTTTTTGTTTTTCATTTTTCTTTTTAGTTCAGACTTGAGATTGGGCTGTTTTTATCGTATTATATTATAGGTATAGGAAGAAGTTGCGTTAATTTTAAAAAGGGGGGGGGGGGGCGATCGGCAAGAGACGTAACTTAAGTACACTCGATTATGTGCGGCTGCGATGTCTCTATGACGCTCGGCCTGCCGACCGAGTTTTCGAGGTTGTGCAGAGAGGTGGGCATGTTTCCTGGAAAGATAAAATTGAAGATTGAAGAAAAGTGTTATAAAATTACTGTTCGTAAAATAAAACCTCGTGTACGACTTACCGACATTCATGTCAGGCGCGTACTCATAGTAGGTGGGTGAGCCAACAGCTGTCGCCAGAGCAAGTTCGTCTTCGATATTGTTAGGTCGACAGCTGGTCGTTTTCCAGTGCGTCCTGAGTCCTGAAGCGCTGATATACTTCTTGTCGCATACCTGACAGGTATAAGGTCGCTCGTTCGTGTGTAGCCGCTTGTGAAGCTTCAGGTGCACGAACTGAGTGAACTTGGCGGTGCACAGGTCGCAGGCGTAGGGTTTCTGACCTGAGTGTAACCGCAGGTGTGTCTTCAGGTTTGACGTCGAGCTGAACCTCTTTTTGCAGATGTCGCACTGGTGAGGTTTTTCGCCTGGTTTTCGGAAAAATTCAAGGCTATAGTAATAGGTATATTTTGAAAAATGATCGATCGGATGGAAGAACGACTTACCCGTGTGAACGAGGTGGTGCTTCTGAAGATGAGCCAGCTGAGTGAAGCTCTTGGTGCAGACGTTGCACTTGAAGGGCCTCTCACCGGAGTGCGTCCTCAGGTGGACCTTGAGGTTCGACAGCTGGCCAAAGGTTTTCCAGCAGACGTTGCACTGGTAGTGCATCTTGCCGTCCTTCTTCTTCAGCGGATACGGTAGCGACCTGTATCCCCTCGAGCTGGCTTGGGAATTCGGGCTCAGAGATCCACTTTGCGAGCAGGCATGTTCGTCGGGTGACATGGATCCAACCGGCGAGTACCGATGCTGTGGGTGTCCACCACCGCCCAAGTGTAGGTTGTGCGTTCCGGTGATGAGTTCCCTGTTACCATCGACCAGTTGCAGCGTCGACGAGCTGCTGGGCATCTGGTTACTGCTACTTGCTTCTGCTCGACTACTGCTTCGTTCGGCTTGGTTGCTGTAGAGTATAGCTTCGGGTGGTGGTGGAGAGTAACCGGAACAGTTGATGGACAACGGCGACACAACGCTGTGTGGCTGTTGGGGTTGTTGGTGGCTGTAGAGGTTACCGTAAGGGTAGGGCGAGTGGATGGGTGAGAGTTGCTGCTGTTGGCCCAGGTACTCGCTGCTACCAGAGTAGAGGATCGTACTGGTGGGCTGCGCCGCGCTGGAGCTGGAAGGTAACCTCGAGGGTGACGGACTCTTGGTCTTCCGCTTGTTGATGTTGATGCTGCTGCTGTTGTTGTTGGTACTGCTCGTGGGTGAAGCACAGGTGCTCGAGTGCAGACCTGGACTGCAGGCCTGTTGTGGTTGTTGCATTTGAGGAACAGCACCACCACCACTGCTGCTCGTCGGTAGCAGGAGTGTACTGGAGGTGGCGTGACAACTGCTCGGCGAGTGTAGACTCGTACTACTGCTCGCCGGTTCCGTTTGCATGGGCAGATTCGAGCTGGAGTCAGGACTGCAGGGGAGGATGTTGCTGTAGCGGTGGGACTTCTTGTACGAGTAGGCCATCTCCGTGGGACTGGACGGCGACGGCGTGACCGAGTCGGCGATGGGTTGGTGCTGATGTTGGGAGTTGTTGTTGTTGCTGTCGGTGTTGCGAAGTAGGATGTTCTCCAGAATGGACGAGCTCGGGTTGCTGACCACACCGTAGGGTCTGGGACTGTGACTGCCGAGAGCCTTGGCCTCGGACTCGTAGTAAGGTTTGGCGCTAGGTTTTTCCGGGCCGAGTATCTCTTCGGGCGTCGGCGTGGGCGTGGGCGTCGGCGTCGTCGTCGTCGTCGTGGAGGAGGTGAGCAATAGTACTGTCTTCTGAGGCTCAGGTGTGAGGGGTCGACTTTCGATCTCCTGCTCCGAAGTCTTGTACGTCCTGAGCATCTTGATCTTGACCTTACGATAGTCGTTACGAGCTAACACGCTCTCGTGCTTGAGGACGGGTGTGGGAGGTGGTAGCTGAGCTCCGAGCTTCGAATTCTTGTTGGAGAAGTCGAGGACGTAGTTGCTCTCGGAGTCGGACTCACTGCTCTCTTCCGGAGGGGTGAGGATCTCGTCGTGGTAGCCATTCGAGTGGTAGCCCTCGTCCGACCTGACTGACGCGTCGGTTGGGGTCAGTTGGCAACGCCTCTCGTATATCACAGACTCCTTAGTAACCACCTCGATCGTTGGGGGGATGTCGACCACTGGAAGCGCCGGTACCGATTGTTGCACCTGTTGTCCTGCGTTTTGAGAAGCGTTTGATCGTTAGGTATCGTTAGGTATCGTTAGGTATAAAATAGGTTTAGAAGCAATTGTTGTAGCCTTGAATACACGTAACATATAAGAAGAACGAGCGATTCGTATACTAATCATTCTACTTTTTTTTTCATTCCAGAAATCAACTTACGGATCTTTTGAAGCATCTGCTCGCCCGTGATCGGATGGTTTAGCCTCTCAGCGAACTCCCGGCAGTACCAGACCAGCAGCTCTTGGTTCGCGTCGATCTCCTTGACGGTGTAAAAATAAATGTTCATCTGGAGGACAGAAAGAGAGTTACTTTTCCGTTCCACAAAAAGGTTCAGTCTTCATCTCGTGTGTGTGTGTGACTTACCTCATACTGGCAAGCGATGAGATTTTGCGACTCAGAGGAGTACGCCGGGTTGACGTATCGCATCCAGTTGGCTTTCTGCACGTCGAAGCCATCGATGTAGTAGAACAGTTCGTTGTCCTTGTAAACCTGCGCGAATCTCTCCGTCAGACCAACATCCACACGTTTTCTCGGTCAAGAGACAAAAAAGTAAAAGAAGAAGAAACTCACCCTCCAGAAGTACTTCCTATCGGTATCGGGCGGTACCGAGTCCTTAGTATATATCTGCCCGACAAAAGGTCCAAACCTCGTACCCTTAGGTATTCGATCAGTACTCCAAACGCCAAAAGCAGTATTGAGCGAAGGTTTAAGCACGAGGTTCCTCGGTAACGAAGCTTCAGCTCGATTAGGCTCATTTGGCGCGGTTGGCGTATCCGGCGCTATATAGTTGACCTTCTGCTGGAACTCCTCCTCCCTCAGCGTTGTATAGTCCCAGTCGCCGGTCTTCATGTTTCACTGCAATCACACAAGTCAGACATCCTCTTTAATACGTGTATATCCTGACCCTCGACAATATAAAACGCGCCGACAAGGGGACGCCCAAAACTGGCGAAAGCCAGGGTTCATCGTACCCCCGCACGTATAGATGCGGATCCAAGGGGTGGAAAAATGGAAAGTAGAGGTGGCAGCAGCAGTAGCAGCTATAGGCCAATCGGTATATACAAGCGAGAGGGAAAGAGAGAACTTGGTGGCGCAAGCTGGAGGGGCTGTGTACAGTGAGAGTAAAAGCGGGGGAGGGAGTGCACCGCTGCACACGCGAAAGTGAAACCCGTCCGTGCATTGATCGACTACTATGCAGGGGCGGCGGTGGTGTGTATACTGAGGGAGGGCTGACTATATATGCGATCTGGTCCATCCTACGATTTTCGATGTTGATGTGAAACTTCTTTTATATGCATGTGATGCAACAAGATCGAGAGGAATGAAAAAGAAAATTTGGAGTCGTATAGGGGTAGTCCTAAATTGCACTTTGTTTACACTCTCCTCACCTTTGTCTCTCTCTCTTATGTTGATAACGAAAGCTCTCTCTCTCTCTCTCACACAAGGGAAAAATTACGTAATCCTGTGGTTCTTCAACGACACCGGGACACGCGTCGACATCTCGAGGATGCTTCCAGGTAGCAATAGTAGCAGTAGAACCGGGTATAACGATAACGTACCGCCGGTCATCTCCCTCCACCTCAGCATCCCAGGGACATGGCCCTTGTTTTTAGAGCTTTTTGATTTCCCGAAGAAAAAAAAACCGATCTACGATCCAAAACGCACGATTCGCACAAGTAGTACAACACAGAATCACACGAGATCAAGCAAAGTATAGAATCAGTAGAAAAAGGAGCGTCCGGTCCGGCGGATGGCACACTGATGACGGAGAGACGGGGAGTAAAGGCAGACCTGACCTAGCTCAACGTTTGCAGCGAGAAGTGGTGCCGCGCATGCGCATCTAAGCCGGTATATAGTAAACTGTCTGCGTCTTCCCTCTCTCTCTCTTTCGCGCACTGCATCGTTGCTACTGCGCTTTCGATCGACCCGCTATACCCTCTCTCGCTCTCGTTTTCCACCGTCGGTCTCATCCCCTCTTCTTCTTCTTCTTCTACCTTTCACCCCGTCTGTCTGTCCGACCGATTATCCTGTTGTGTCCTGTGTAGCTTCAAAAAAGAAAAAAATAAAAATTTACTGCTACGTCGGACTTGACTCGGTTCGTACTACTTGGGAGTGTGTTATATCCCTTGGAAAACATGCTGATCGGCCACCTCGATTTCACAAAGTCACGGCTGACGAGGACACATACAGTGTAGTATAGTGTGTAAGAGAGAAAGACGCGACTCGCGCGCTGTTGGAAGGAGAAACATACGCTCGCGGAAAAGGGAAAGAGAGAGAGAGAGAGAGAGAGAGAGGTTCTCCGTTAGAGAAGAATTTCCGCGAGCGCGAATCGCCGCCGCGCGCGACTACTAACCCAGATACACGCGGCCCGGGGTCGTTGATCTTGAGAGAGGCTCTTCGTGTGTATATGTATGTCCCCTTCTTTGTAGATTTGAAGAAAGAACGTATAGGAGATCTCTGCAGAGCACCGGTTTTTCTTATGGTACGTGGAAAAGAGTGCGATGACGGTGTGAGGTCGGTGAACTTGGTCCCTGATATTTTGGTTTCGTTTGGGTGAAATTAAGAGTGAGCTTCGAGAGATTTCTTTTTTTTTTTTTGTTTTTGTTGGAAAAATGAAAGAGTCATGGATCATGCGGGATCGTTGGATTTTTCGGGGTGTCATCGTTAGCGGTAACTTTCAAAACGAAATATTTTCCAAGTCCTACTTTTCAACGATCTCGCATGATGAAGAAAAAAAATTTCGCGAGCATATATACACACACACACACACATATCTCTTCGTAAGCTTCGAGGTCGCGAGTTATGCGTCCTTTCTCTTAGTAATCCGTCATAGAGCGCAGCTGCCCCCGTTTTTCACAAACTAACGGCGCGTCGTCGTATAATGCATTTCTAGCGCGCGCGCGCGCACGAGCTGAAGGAAAAGTCGCGAAGCTGATGCCCGCAACTATATAGGTATAGAGAGGGGGAAGGTATCAGTTTGAATGCAAGTGAATCGAGCCAACGAGGACCGCTTCGAAGAGGAAAAAGAAGAAAGCCACGACGAGTGAGTGAGAGAGATTGAAAGAAGGTCTCCAGCGGTCATTGTCCTACTTGTGCCACCGCTATGGTACCAACCACGACGACGACGACTTCTTCTTCTCTTCTTCGCACTTTGCACGAAGTTATCGAGGTTATTGCCACGCGTGTGTAACCTCGAGCTTTCGCTCTGATGTGTGCGAATATCCGATATGCGGAACGAAGGTGACGAGTTCATTGAACCTATATAGCTTCGGATCTGATTGCTTCGTTTTTTTTTTTTTTTTTTTTTGAGCCTAGTATATAAGATTTTTGCAAAGAAGCTGACTTAACGAGTATACATTAGCATAAGATCGAATTCTATTCAAATTCAAATGACTCTTTTATATATTATTATACTTTTTGGTTCCGAACTATTAAGTCATCGTACGCACACGATCATCTACTTTCAAGGGCATCAGAAGAAGAGATCCGAGCAAACACGTTTCGCACAGGTGCGACGACCCGAAATATCAGCCTTGAGGCTGATGAACCGAAGCGCGCGCGAAAAAAAAAAGGAGTCTAGACTTATTAGCCGATCTTGCGCGTGTGTGACCCGATTTTTTTACCATTCGGCCTATCAATCTACTCGCGCGCGACAATAACGAAAGTATCTCTCGAAGAGAAGTTCATCATTCTCTTAGGGGTCATTGACCTCTACGCGCTGCATAACCCATTTTGTAACGGCACGTGCTTATATCTTCATTGTTCTCGTGTAATCCTTTTGTCTGATTTTGCGACCCATCACGTGTTATAAAAAGCTTGATGAGAAAAATCGTGCAAGTAGGTGAAGTTCATAAGCTTCAAAAGAAGATATTGCGAAAGAGATGAAATAATCTAACACGGAAAAGATATCGCTTCCGCATTCAAGGCGTACTCTTACTTCAGCGCTATGCCGACATAGACCTCCCAATGTCAATGCCAGCGAGTCAGCCTTTCACCTTATATAATGCGAGCTGCGAGTATAAGCATTGAACTCAGTCGTCCTGCTTACCTCGTAGAGACTATTTTTTTTTCTCTCTAATCGATGCGTTATTTCTTTGAAGCTGATTAAAAATCGACCCTAAGAAGCTCACAAATTGGTTTACATGAAGTGAAGCTTAGGTATGTAGACGCGCAGTGAAGAAGAGAAGGGAAGGGAATCTCCGACTATGCGGCCGTGACTTTAGCGCACTGCAGCAGTGAGAGGCCGCCGGCGCGTCAATGTAGAACGGTCATTGACTCCTCTCTCTCTCTCTCTCTCTCTCCCCGATTGTCGATTCGCCATTTCTTCTTCGCTTCCTTATTACCTTCTTCTTCTTCTTCTTCTTCTTCTCTTCTTCTTTGCTAGCTGCGGCGAAAATGAAATTGCTTTCGTTCTCTCTCTCTCTCTCTCTCTCTCATCATCGCGGCTGTATTGAAAAACGTTATACTGAAGGTATCTATACTATCGTATTCGCGCGAAAACTTCATAGAGAACAAAGTGCAACGACCGCTCCAATAAATCGGTTCCCTCTCCCTCGCGCTTCGAAAGCCACACGACGCGTGCGACGCCGCGCCGAGAGTGCCGCGATACCGTTATGTCACATTTGTACACACCTGCGCTCTCGCAGTGAGTGTATAATATGACGCTCTGCAGCGCGTGGAAGGAATTCTCATCTCGTATTAGAGGGCTTCGAAATTTAAATGTCGATTTATACCTTCGAGCTCTCTTTAGAGAACGACAGCTATAATTGTGTGTAAAATTCCGGTCCCTTGCATTACGGTATACATATCCACCCCGACACACAATCAGCTTGAAAAAAAAGGGTTGGATATCTAAACATGTATAAGAGTCGTGCGTGGCAGAGATGAATGGAGCGTGAAGGAGAGTAGAGGGAGAGAGAGAGAGAGAGAGAGAATGCGGAGACCGGAAGCCCGGGGCAGCGCTCTCTTGCGAATATAACGGCATTTTTTGTTCCTCTCGTTCGTTCTCTTCTTCTCTTCGCTTTCCTTGTAAACTCCCTTTTCATGACGAGCGGTTGCTGTCTTCGCTCTTGTACGAGTGTTTGAAAAAAAGCGGGAATCTTATATTGATACTTGCACACAAAGGGTATCTACTCGAAGCAACGGAAGCACCGTTATGTCACATTAGGAGGAGTGTGTAACGGTGTTGTACGAAAAACTTTGTTATCCTCCGCGATAAGCATATACTTGAGGAGAGAGAGAGACCAGCGCTGTATATACTCCCAAGGTCAATGTCCTTTTTCGACCTTACGCTCGAGCTGGCGCTCCTCTCTCTCTCTCCTGCGCTCGAGTTCATCCTCGATCGCGGCGTCGTTACGTCAGTGCGAGCGCGCGGAAATCAAGGCCAGGGAAAAGTCCAGAAGCTCGAGGGGAAACCCACGAGAGAAAGAGAGAGCAAAGTGGAGCAAGTAAACAATGCGTCGGTGTGTTTTTTTTTTATTTTTTTGTTATTGGTAAAGCTGCTACCACTTTCTATATATACGTGCATCATCGTTTTATATTCTGATGAACTTCAAAAGAAGAGATGATAACTTACCTTGCCGGGATCGCTTCCGCGTGGTACAGGTTTCCGGTATGGTACCCAGGTTGCTTGCAGGTCCTTATATTCTTATCTAGTAGCGCAGGTGCTCCATTATCGCAGCCTTAGGCTGCTCTCTCTCGATTACTACTTATTTTTTTTTTTTTTTTAGATGAAACGATATATTCTGGTCTCACACTGCACACAATCGACGTAATACAAAGATGCAGAAAAGAAGAACTTATTATATAGAGAGCACCAGCAACGAGACGAAGCTGTGCCGGAGGTCAATAACACACTCGAAGGGTTTCCGCACACTGCAGTGTATATCGTCGTGTCGAGTCTTGGCTCTTTATATCACACACTCACGACAATAAATAAAAACGAGCCAAAAAAGCAAAAGCTTCAGTAGACGAAGAATTGAAGAAATGAAGAAGTATATAGAAGAAGTATAGGAATCATCCGCTAGTATCAAGAAGCTAGCCTAAGTCTCTCCTTCTCTCGCGGCTCGTGTTTTCGTGGGGACCGCGTGCTTCGTACTGAGGCCCCGAGTATAGAGGTAAAGGCGAGAGAAGCATCAGCAGCGCCGCAGCTCGCTCAGGTAGGCGCAGGCAAGCAAGCAGTAGTAGAGAGAGAGAGAGAGGAGAGAGAGCAATGGCCACACGCTCCTTCGTGCTCCTCCGCTTCCCTTCGTTCGTCGCGCTTCGTCGTTCTCTCGCTTATACTCGCACACATAGCCTGTTTGCACCTATACACGTTATATTATACATACATACAGGTATAGCTCATGGGAGGGAAGGAGAGCGAGAGGCCGGCGCAGTTCAACATTCCCCAGCAGGAGTACGCAACGGGACTTATTCTCTCTCTCTCTCAAGCTTCTGCTGCTGCTGCTGTTGCTGGTTACTGACCTCCGAAAATGCCTGTATAGGAGAGACTATAGTACTGAAGATATACTGAAGATATGAAGAAGAAGAAGAAGATGAAGAAGGGTGAGGGAGGGTAAGTTTCGCGAAGAAAAGGTCATTGATCCAAGAGAGCAGCCCTCTCGATTTAGCTCTTTCGGTTTCTCTCGCACGCCGAGACGAGATCGAGTTCGCTGGCTCGTTCATTGCTCTTTCCTCTTCTTCTTCTTCTTCTTCTTCATCGCCGCCGTCGTCGTCGTCCTTCCCTCGCTCTCCTACCGCGTATGGGTGATTGCCCGCTCTTCTCTTTCCGTTTTCCTTTCCCTTTCTCTCTCTTTCTCTCTTCTATGTTCTCTGATTTTCTCCGCGTCTTTTCTCGAAAGTTTGATTTTGAAAAGGATCGCGAGAGTTGGTAAACATCCGTGTAATAGAAGAAAGCGGTGAATGCGGAAGAGGAAAGATCCCAGTGACGATCATGATATTGTTTACTGGTTCGGGATTTTTTTTTTTTTGGAGTAGGTGTAGTGCAAGTTCATGATTTTTCTGAATCATATCACACAATGCTTATACCACTTGATTCATCGTGTATTTTACCCGGTCTCTTGTGTGGCTTTCACTTGGCTGTGTGTATACATGACGTATTTTCCTACGATGTGGCCTAGATCTTTGAAATTCGGTAACGTGTTATCAGCTAACTTGTGTGTACTGGTATGAGGTTACGCATGTCTAACGACTCGTTAGTATATATCTCGCTCGAGATTTATATCAGCAGCAGGTGTCACGATCTTTCACCCTTGGTAATCGTTATACACTTTTC
Organism: Pteromalus puparum; assembly: GCA_012977825.3. NCBI lineage: Eukaryota > Metazoa > Arthropoda > Insecta > Hymenoptera > Pteromalidae > Pteromalus > Pteromalus puparum. The sequence goes on along the minus strand of CM053172.1, from coordinate 4,092,383 downwards.
TCTAAGAAAACAAAAATTTCGCTATAATGTCATCGTGACGTTTTAGAAATCCGCAACCGAAAAAAACAAGACCGATCCCATAACCGATTGCCAACAACAACAACAACACTCTTACGCTGGCATTGACCTTAAGTAAGCGATCAACAGGAAATAAAAAATCGTCGCAACGTTTCTTGCAGCCCACGCGACCCATATAATACATATACTTACCAAACGAATCTCGCCGTTTACCTATAGGCCAGACAGCAGCAGCAGCAGCAGCATAATGCAACAATCTCAGCGAAATGGATTTAAGGTCACACACACGCGCGCTCATGCACGAAAGCGGGTCAGTGATAGAGCTGCTGCTGTTGCTGAAGCGAATGTTCGCAAGCGCTGCTATCACTGCGGCTGTGAGCAAAAACTCGTGGAAGCCTAATTCGCACGAGTGAGAATGTGTGTGTGTGTGTATATTGTTGGTATTGAAAGTTAGTGGCTGACCGGTAAGTCTCCAGTAAGATATTTTTCAAAATTTCGAATCGAATCTCCCGCCAAAATTCATCCAGAATAAAAAAAAATACCCGATTCTTCATCATATACTTAAGCGTGTCGGAATGACGTCCGCCTTGAAATTCAGATCCACTGATGACGTGAACTCAGAAGATCGCGAGCGCCGATAATACCTTCTCACTACTGTATTATATATACGTGGCGAACTTACATCGCTTTTGTAGGCGTTAAAGTCTCTGAAATGCCGTATTGAACCTTCGCTTCTTCGTGATTTTTCTAAACGCTTATATTACATCACAGAACATTATTCCATAGTCGCTTTTACTCTCGTTACCTGCTCAAGTGCTTATAACAAGCTTCTCTAACGATCTCTATCCCGGGGAGCCGAAAACACGTTCTAAAATCTATTTTCGAAACTCTACTATATACCCATACCTTATACACATACACACGCTTGATATACTAGTGTGCGTATACAGGCCCGCATAACTTTAGAACGACTCGATACATAAAAGCCGGTACCTATATACAAGGTGTTCCAAGAACTTTGACACACCGGTCAATGCACTCTCTTTGGTTGAAATTTCAGATACACAGCATCATCCTCTCTTAATAAGTTATTAGCGAATAGGTCCGCACTTTTTGCTTAAGGATCGGTTATATTAAGGTTGTTTCTTCTGGGAATATAAAAGTCGCTTCTCTTTTTTTTTTTTGCTCAAGTCTATTCTCCAACGGCGCGCAGATGTTATCTCTTTAGTGCGCAAGAAAAGAGCATCAGGATAGAGGAAGAAGGAGAAACATCATTAGAGGAGAGCTACGGAGTCCGTGAAGCGCGTATTATGAGAAAAGCACCCGGAACTTCATGGCAAAAGCGTATGTGTGATATTATAAAGGGGAATATATATATATATATATATATAGGAGTGTTGTGTATATGAGCGTATGGACAAGAGGGGCTAATCAAGGATAGGTGAGATGAAAAGCTTGGAGAACAATGTGTAATGCACGCACAAAAATTTCCTCTTGTTCCAAGAGGAAATAATCTTAAATTAGGACCCAAAATTAAAATCACGTTGAAGCAGAAGGATTCCTTTTGACTCGAATAGATTCCTTTTGACTCAAATAGATTCCTTTTGACTCGAATAGATTCCTTTTGCTTTAAAAACCAATTTTGAAACAAAAGGAATCTATTCGAGTCAAAAGGAATCTATTTGAGTCAAAAGGAATCTATTCGAGTCAAAAGGATTCCTTCTGCTTCAACGTGATTTTAATTTTGGGTCCTAATTTAAGATTATTTCCTCTTGGAACAAGAGTACATTTTTGTGCGTGTGTGTATACGAGGTAATTGAAAAAGTGTACTGCAGGATGTGGTGGGTAATTCTCTTATCGAATCATTTCCAAAACTCAATTACAACCTCGTAAACCTTGCCCACACACCTATACACTCAGAAAAATGGCCTGTTCGAAGCAAGAGGATTTTCCTCTTGTCTAAATCGTTTTGATTCGAAAGGAAATTCATTTTGATTCCAGAAGAAAAATATTAACTCAAGAATTAATTTTTTTGAGCCAAGAGGATTTTCCTTTTCATTTTAAGTACCATGTTCGCTTAAAAATGCCATTTTCATCTTTCACCAAGAAGAATCCTCTTGATTCAAAAAGAATCATTTTCGAGTAATTTTACAAAAAGGCTCAAAAAAGAACATATCCTCTTACCACAAGAAATGATTCATTTGACTCAAGAGGAATCGTTTTCGGGTGAGAATCACAATATTTTTTAGCAATAAAATTTTGATGGTGAAAAGATTTTCCTTTTCCCTCAATAGGAATCATTTTGTTTCAAACTTATTATCTATTAGAAGCAAAATTTTTTACTCTTGTGGCAAACTGATTCATATTCGGGGAAATAGAATTATTTTCCTTGCGAGAAGATTATTTTCCTGTTGAATCAAACAGAGTGCCGCTTGGGGACATATTTAAGATTATTATCCTTTTGAGTCAAAAAGATTCATTTTTCCTCAAAAGGACTTTTTTCTAAGTGTACATATCATAATCCCTCAGTCGTTACTTTTACATAATAATCAAGCTCTAACATCTATATATAATATACAGTCACTGTACAATCAGACTCTCTTGCGCGGGGGTAGAACACCTCACAAGAGAGAAATGTCCCAAGCGTTAACCGGAACGGAACGAAGTACGCCGCTGGTTACTGACCTCTCAAAGCACTCTCTTATACGCTTGCACTACTTACTAACTCGCTCGCGAGCGCGAATTGTGGTGAAAAGAGAAGGAGGGAGAGAAATGAGCGAACGATTCTCCTTACCTTTACCTTCACCTTGCACTGTTGCTTGCAACGCTGGGGAGAGACTCTCTCTCTCTCTCTCGCGTCGGCAACTGCATAATCCAGGAAATATAAGTGCAATGCCCTTTACGCTCTTATGTATATATAGCGAACGAGGACGTAAGACGTTAGTTATATTTTGGAAATTTATTTTTTTTTTTTAAGGATTTTGGATTGATATCGCTTAACACGAATTCTGTCCGACTAATCTCGGATGTAATCTACTTTCGGTTACAAAAGATATTCAGTGTCATATCACAGTACACTCATCCATAATCTTACAATTATACAACCCAATTGTATCAGCTCATTATAATCAGCTTCACCTCAGCTTCATCGTTTGCGGTTACGTCCGGTCAACGACATACATTTTCCCGTTCTCTCTCTCTCACGCGCGCGTGCAAAAAGTAACTTTGGCAATCAGTCTCTTTCTCTCTTCGCTGCATAGAAACGTTCAGCGCACACAGCCCAGAAAAGAGTCAAAGTAAGTAAGACACGGCGTCGAAGAAGAGAGAGAGAGAGAGAGAGAGAAGACGAGATTTATATATATATATATATATATATATACACTATACAAGTCGGTTCATTCACCTCTGAAAATACTCTCCTCTCGCATCGGGGACTCTCCTATTGCGTGCGCGCTGCACTAGTTCTCACTCTCTTGTGCGAAAAGCGTCTGCGCAAGAGAGAGAGAGAGAGGACACTAACCGTTACACACAGACGCTTCGCTGTATATTATATATACGTGTGTGGGACTCCTACGATTTCTCGAGAGAGAGAGAAGTGAAGTGGCACACACAATGCGTAAGAGTTGATTTTTTGCCGTGAGGTCGCTGACCGGACAGCTAACCGATCGCTTCGCGCTCTTTTACGGATTCGTGTCCTTTCTTCTCTTATACTCACGACGTTCTCTTTTGTATATCACACACCAGTGTGAGTTCTTTGAACTTTGAATTTTGAATAATTTTTTATGTATATATTATACGCATTCTATTCAAGCATTTAAAAATCAAAAGCCCTTTTACTGCAACTAAAGTGCAAGTGGCCAGTTACTGCGATAGAAAAAATTTACCGTCGTATAGTCAACGAAAAAAAAAAAAGTGACGTAGCTTATCTCATCGGAGTAATGATGATGAAAAGGGAAATCCAAGAGGGAAGCATTGTGTTAACGGTATACACAGCGTGAGGAGTCTCTTTTGAAACCTCTCGGCCCCTCCTCCGAAACTCGTGTTAGACACTCTTACTTTTTCAGCGGCGCAGCACAGCCTGTGTATATATATATATATTGTGTAGTGAGCAGTACCGTAGGGCCGATTGCAAGACACGAGCCCGGCTCTCTGATGCCCTAAGAGCTGTAATAGGTAACGGGAGTTTGCTTCCTTTTCTTTCACAACTGTGTATTGCTTAGGTCTCGCCAGGATGTAGGATTGATCCTTGCGTATATATATATACAATGTCTTGGAAAATAACTGTGAAATAGGGAACAGACATGGTTTTGCTATATACATTATACAGTAGAAAATAGCATAAGAATACGTTATGTATCAATTTTTTTTTGCTGATTTAGTACCTCTAGGCCCTAATATGATTAATTAAAAATTCATATGTTTGAGTAGTTTTTAAAACGGCAGCTCTCCAATATGGAGGCTCGAAGGATAAAGACCTAACCTATAACGTACGGGCATTTGAGTACATAAATTCAGTCATCATGAATCTATTTTGATTTTGAAGCATTATCTCTCATCTCTATTATGATTGTTGAGAAAACAATAGGGTTATTTTATGTATTAGAATTTACATATGTTCACGCCGCCATATTGATCACGTGAGCTCTCTATCGTTTAAACGTATCATTAGCAAACCGAATATTCAAAACAATATTACTTAACAAATATTGCAGTAAAAATCGTAACTCTTGTACTTTTGTGTAAGATTTAACCTTAACTTTATTTTAAAAAAGGTTTGAAAAATCATGTCTGTTCAAATTAACTCAAGCATCATCGACGTTACAAAACGAGAAAATCCAAGCTCTTACTTCCATACCTCCAGCTCATCAATGAGTGACTAATTAAGCTTCTTTCTTACTACAGCTCGCATGAATGAACACTCATCGATTCGCCAAAATCTACTCATCTTTTCCCCCGAAAAAAAAAAAATAACGCATATCTAGAGAAGAAGCAGTTCGCTCGAGAAAAGGAGAAAGAGAGAGCCAACGGCGCACTTGAAAAGGAAACCTCACGTGACGCATTCGTTTTTATCCGTGTACGAGAAGTCTTGTATATGTATATAGATTCTGCTATATACCACACGGCGCTTCGGGGCCGGCAGCACGATGTTCCGCATAGGAGACATTGACCCTCCTCGAACTACCTATAGTGTACTTACATTCGCGTAAACAAATCCGCTTCTAACGGTAAGCGCAAGCGAGCGATGCAGCGAGAGCAATTGCGACAAATGTGGGCCGACCGCTGTTTTTTTTATGTAATTGTGATTTTTTATTTTAAATTTTGTGAAATATTTTCGGACGGTTCGTTGACTTGTTGGTTATTGGTATACTGGTTTATAGGGAAAGATCGGTATGGGAGATGATTAATGGATGACTGAGTATATAGTGAGACGATGCTTTGTAGAGCGAAAAAATTGCGATGTGCTTGTTTGTTTATTGTTCTTCGATCGGCATCGATCTTTGATTTTCGATCTAGTAGAGGAAAAATCGTTAACTGAATCCAATGACATTGTGTCATCCAAACCGATCTCAACAAAGTAACCGATCTAACACCACCTAAAACTTCAATTTTTCCCAAACCACACCTTTGAACTGAGTAAAAACTCAATAAAAAGAAAAATTGCATCGGTACACAGCCGCAGGACGATTAGGCTCTCTCCACTACAGCGCAACTATACAGCACATCCCAGCCGTGAAGGAAAGACCTAGTTTGCAGGTAGAACGCGTTGCAGTCAACGGCACTAGGTCACGCATTGCAGTTCCTGAACGCGCCGCCACACGCATACGGAAACGACGATCCCTCCCCCTCAACTCGCTTCTTCTTCTTTTTCTTCTTCATTTCTTCTTCTGCTTCTTCTTCTTCTTCACTGCATACGTATATTACGCTGGTATAGCATTGTGTCTATTTTTCTTCAAGAGGGAAAATGAAAAAAAAGGAAGAGGCAAAGCGACGTTTATCAGAGATTCTCCACTTTCGTTACCGATCGCTATACCGGACGTTGAACCGTATTATAAGAGAGTGACTTCTTTCGTTAATTGTGTCTCTTCCCAAAGTGTTATTCCATAGCTTGTTTCTGATCGTCATATATTGCGATACGACCCCATTTTTTACGCTTTTATACACACATACCGATTTTACAATAACACTGACGTAAGTCCATAGAAACATCGTACGCGTCAATCGTATAATAATACACAGAGATGTATCGAGAACATAATAACGCCTACGTTAATACACAGTAACATCAGCAAAGCTAGATATATAGTAGCAAAGAGTGCGCAAGAGGCCATTGGCCGAGACCTTGATACTCGCAGCGCTTCGTTCCGGGAGAAACTTGGGAGTAGCGCGCTTGACTCGTCTATGCGACGGAGAACGCGAGTAAGAGTGCAAAAATATATAGCTATATATATATATATATATATGCATTGTCCGGTAAACTTTGCTGTGGATGTGAGACAGACTTTTTGAATGTTGTAGGTGGGCGAGTAAGTGACATAATATGCTGTTGCGTCGTTGTCTGGGGGTCCTGTTGGGATATTATTACACTTATGGAAATGCGATTTCACTTCTGTGCTAAGAGGGATTTGTATGAGAGATTTATCTCTGGGAAACAGTTTCGATGTTTAATCAAATTAAATACGTATATAATTATGTTTTTTCTTTTAGATCGAGTTTCGCGTACGAGCGTTGACCCCTAACTGAAAAAATGAAAGCTGATGTGTATACTAGAAGATCGATATTGAGAAAAACGATAGGATCTTTAAGAAGACCCTTAAAAAAAATATAAAATCCAATTAAACACTTTCGGTATTCGGATCTGCTCTTAAACTCGCTGCAGAACGTTACACACACACACGAAGCGAAGAGAGAGAGAAAGATAGCCGTTCTCTCCTACATAACGGGCCGATATTACCTCTCGTCGGCGCGTGCAGGAGTGAAGGCGCAAGCGAGCACGAAAACGAGCACTCGAGAGAGAGAGAGAGAGAGAGACTCTTGGGGGCAAAGCTTCTCGAGCTCGTGATAACGGTATCGCGTACGCTGTATATATATATATATACTATATACACTGCCGTGAGTCCATTTGCTCGTCGTCATCGGTCGCCACCGACGTTTCCTTCTCGCTTAGGCTATTATATACTCTTTTGCATATTATACGTGTCGTCGGCCTCTTCCCTTTCGACGGGACTTTGCGGACTGAGAGAGATGGAACGGATGGACAGAAGCAAGGTTATTGTTCGGTTGTGTGGTTTTGCTTTGTTTTTAGAGAGAAAGAGAGGTTGTTGTACGAGAGACAATGTTGATCCTTCCCTGCTAAAAATAGTCAATAGGGATCGATCAGGATCGATTAAATTATCAACGAATTCTATGCTAATTCTGAATGCCATTTTTTGTATAAGGACTCGATTGAAATCGATCAGAATTAACAGCAGGCCTATTAAGGTAGATAGTTAATACCAAACATTGGTTTCTATTAACTTTATTAGTCCTTTTTTGTATAGAATTTTATCGATTCTTATCGATTCCTATCAATTCTATCTATATTTTAATCGAGTTCTTATGCAAAAAATGGGATTCAGATATAGCTTAGAATTCAATTAATAATTTAATCGATCTCTATTGACTATTTTTAACAGGGTTTGTCTTGGAGAATTTGATAAGCATAAATATTTTTTGGGATGGTTATAGGATGAATTTTTGACGTTTAGCCTGAACTTTCCTACAATATAATTCACAAAAATCACAATCGTGACAATCGATCCGATAGTCACGATCTCTAATATACTCCCAACCTCACGACTGCAGCACAACCGTTTACATAATTTTCAAAACTGGGTTAGGCACGTCTCGCTCTTGAAAAACCTCAGGGCACTTTTTTCTCTCCATCCCGCACGATCCCGATATAAAGTATATTATACTCCTTTTCGCGGACATATATCTCACACACGCATATATAACGGCAAAGCTATACTCCGTCGCGCGCACGTCTGAAGAATCGCAAAATAGAAAAAAAGAGCAGGATATCTATTGCTGCAATTGGGACACGTGTAATTTATATATATATATATATATATATATATATATAAAAGTATTAAGAGAGACACCGGCGCGCAGCGAGTGCAAGTGCGGCAGAGGTCAACGCCCTCATCAGACCTAGACCCATAAAGCTCGTTTGAGTTTCACGGACGGGATAGACGGACTTTTTCTTTGGTTACAGTATATGCACGATGTATTACATTATGCGTACGCGGAAGCGTTCGCGACTTTCCTGATGCATATTCGCTCGCGAGGGACAGTTGGCGGGGGAGAGAGAGAAAGAGAGGAGTGTGTATAAGGTCAAGTGCAGGAATGAGGAACAAAAGTTCAAGTAACCGCGCGCTAAACGCGCGTATCGCGCTTTTTTTTTATCGTGCTCTGATTGTGTCTTAGAATGTAGCTACTGTTCTTTTCTTGTCTTGTTATATATATACGTACGTGTATATGTTATATTATTTTTTCCCCGTCTGCAGCGTGTGATACTTTACGATATATGCGTACTTTATGCTCGTGTGTAAGCTTGGGTGGGGTTTGATTTTTTATAAGCTTATGCGGATGTATATATACCGTAATTCTTTTTTTTTTTTTTTCAAAATATAGTGGATACGATGATCCCGATTAATCTTGAAGCTATATATAAAAACGCGTTTATGATTAATCTCAAAATGCTTCCGAAGAAAAATGTATCCACAACACGCAGAGTCACACTAAATTCCCAAAAAAAAAAAAAATGCATAACAACAGCATGAATCGATGAATTTGTAAGCATCATCGCATATAATGTATAATAACTCTCGATTGCTACGCGTGATTCACGTCTTTCTCCGATTTTGTTTTCGGTGGTCGTTGAATTTATAAGGCCCGCTTTGCTTTCGATGATTCGCTCGAGAGAGTCTTCGCGCTCACACGCGTCACTTTCTTTCTCGAGCTCTTGAGCGTAATGGCCCAGGCAGGCTCGGGAATTTTCGGCAAGAGGTCGATGCCTTGTCAGTGTCATTGTACTCTCTTTTACTTTTGTGACTCGTGGGTGAGTGTGTATTATACCTGTTTAGGGTTGGTAGCTGGTTTTTTATTTGGTATACACGTAGTTTGATGTAAAGAGAAAGCTGAGATTATAGGATATGTTTGATTTTAAGGGGGTGTCGAGTTGCTTTTACCGACCGTTTATATAAGTTACTATACTCACACGTTCGTTTTCAATTTTTTTCCTCAAGAGCTTCTTTTTTTCGTTTTCTTCCTAGCGACAAGTGGTAATTATGATTGACAAAAGGTTTCACTTTGAGAGCGTATAGGATGTTCGTGTGCTCTGCTTACAGCGAGCCTATATAATCGAAATAATCGAATTGACATGTTCCTTGTTAGCCCCCTCTGTCATACTTATATCATATTATTTTAATACTTCAAATATTTTTGAAAATCTTAATTAGCTTCCTAGGCGGAAATAATCTTATTCACATAATTGTTAATAAAATTTATTAGCTTTTATTAGCTTTTATTAGATTTTAATAACCATTTATAAAGTGTGGAATTTCGACTCTAATTATAGTTTATAACACTTATTAATGTTTGAGAGATTTAATTATATATTTTTTAATTTTACAAATGTTTTTAAGCTTTTATTAGGTTTTATTAGTTTTTTGAGCCTGTTAAATAATCTCCAAGAAAAAAGCTTAAAAAAGCTAATAACAGCTATTAGATTTTACTAGAGTTTAGTAGCTTTTATTAGTATTTTTATATGTGTTTTTTAGAACATTAAAAACAAGTGATTAAAGAATTTTTTTACAGATATTAGAAGACAAAACTAAAAATAATTTATAAAATTTCATAGCAGTTATTATCTTTTTGAAAAACTTACATAAATACCTATAAATCTAAATTATTGTAAGTAAATATTATTTTAAACTTATTAGATTTTTCAGAGGTTACGCGTTTATTTATTTTTGAGCCAGAATATATCGAAAATTGAATAAAAGTTTAAAAAAGCTAATAAAATCTATAAATTATTACTAAACATTTTTAGAGTCCAAAATCTACATAAATATTATTAACTGATCTCATAAAAGTTATAAGCTTTTATTAGTTTTTTTTAGGTAAATAAATTTCCACCTGGGTTGTCCCTTTTTGTTGAGATAAGTGTATTTATAACATATAAAGTGATTAATTTTCTTTTCTCAAGTGTATGTAATATCGTAATCTAAAGCGATATAAATTTATTAAAACGAAGCAGTTTTGGACTGGCCCTTTCATCACCGCCTAAACTCTCCGTGTTTGTGGCAGGTGACAATAGGTGGCGCATGGAAACTTTTCCATTTTCCTCACAATAATATGCGCCCCGAGTCTAGATATACTGGTGTGCCACCAATACTAAAAGTGTCTCGTTTAGGCATACTGCTTCGGCCACTCATGCTATAACTGATGCGCGCGTCTAAAGTCGTACTTGAGTCATTTTTGTAGATAAATTAATTGAATCTTGATATTTTCCAAAATTAAGAGGATAACCCTTGATGGAAAATTAAATTGAAAAACACAACAATTCTTTCTGAGGGAAGACTTACGACGGTTGAGAGACATATTTGTCTCTCTTATATTTATATTATTGTTTATTATCGCCTGAGGAGGTCCCCACCAGGGACGAAACGTTGTCAGGTTATTTGTTGTGTGTTTTTCAATTTAATTTTCCATCAAGGGTTATCCTCTTAATTTTGGAAAATATCAAGATTCAATTAATTATCTATATATAATGGAGAGGAATAACAACAATATTGATATTACGTAATTTTTGTTCTAGATTCGATTTTCGCGAAGAATAATGCATCACTTTGCACGACGAGCATTTCTGGCGGGCTATTATTTAAAAAAGAGCTATGCGAAAGCTTGATTGTTGATTTTTTTCTTCAGGGAAAAATTCGAATTTTGTCCCAAGTCAAAAGGAAAACGACTAAATTTAGAAGATAAATTAACTCCAAACATCTCAAAGGCAAATAAATCTCACCTCATCCTAAAACACGCTCCTCCCATTAAATCCGTATCCCATTCTCCTCTATATAGCTACCCTCTCAATCATCATCAATTATATACTTACCCATAATCGCTTCTCAAAAATCTTTCCGCACACGTCAATCCTTTAATATCGATTATTACACACATATCGTCCCCTATCTAAAACACACACACGCGTAAGCGCGCGCATATAGGTTCATCCACCTTTAGCGAACTCGCCATACATATATATATTTCGCAACGCACAGACGACTATTCGCTCTTACCTTGGGCTTCCGACCTTGAAATCCGCGCCGGTGAGAGAGCGAGCGAGAGAGAAAGATTCTCCTGGGCATCGACCCCTGAAGCGGAGGGACGAGAGAAGAAATAATCTCACCGGCGTTGTCTCTCTCTCTCTCTCACACCCTGTGTATGTATGTACGTGTAATATCAAGGGGCTACTCTCTTTCTCTTCTCTTCTTTTCTTATATACATAACAGGGCAATAAAATATATACATTTAACACGCGTATATATATAATATTCGCAGGCGTAACACATTGCAAAAAAAAAAAAAAATCCATCAAATAGCAATCGGCATCGATTCCCGTATTACGTGCGACTATATAATTTCTCTTCCGCGAGAGAGAGAGAGAGAGAGCTCTCGTATAAGGTACAATGCAGCAGCAGTAGCAGCAGTAGCCAGGAGCACGTAAGAGCTCGACGCGATTGCTTGCGTCGCGCCTGATGGCTTGATGGAGGTTACTCGCGGGCATCGTTCCACATCCTCTCCCTTGCAGGCTCGCCGCGCGCGCGTTGCTTCTTTCCCTCTCTCTTTCGCTATATACTCCGCTCACTCGCGCGCTCCTCTATATACTTCACGGTCATCGCAACGGAAAGTCAACGAGCAAGGTATATATGCTTTTCTCTCTCTCTCTTTCTCTCGTGTGCGCATTCGGCTCTGTGTGTGTGTGTGTGTGTGCTCATTACGCTTTTGCCGATAATTTTTTTTGCGAAGCTATCGGTCGTTGGATTCTAATTCTGGATTTTGTTACGATTTTGTTATCTTCTTTTTTTTTCTGAAGATTATGGGAGGAAACGAGTGCAGATATATATATAAATACGATGTTATATTTTGGCTCGATTTTCGTTTCGGCGGGAAAACTTCGATTTTCGAATAAGCTCAATATCACAACATCCAGGATATATAATATGCATTTCGCACAGTTCAACAACCGCTCTTCCCGTGGGGTCAAAGCACTCGCTTTGCACGTCTCTCTCTCTCTCTCTCTCCCTCCACTTTTTTTCGCACAGCGACTGTACGGACGCGCCGAATTTTCGAGGGACAGCCGCCACATGTATATATATACATATACCTATAGGCCTGTATTACGTGTCAAAGGGGGAGCAGCAGCAGCACCAGCAGCAAGAGTGTATTGTTGTGTATAGACAGGAACGGAGACGGTGTGAGTGCTCGGAAAGAGAGAGAGAAAGAGAGATAGGCATAGGATAGACTCCGACGCGGGTTGAACGAACGTTAATTCCCTTATAGCTAGGCGCTCCTTCTACCTGTTGCTTAGTGGTGTGTATCTATAGGTATACACCTGTGCTATAAGAGCCGAAGGCCGAGTCCTATAGGAGTATTCCCATCGTTGGAGTGAATCGGTTTGACTTTCGGTCGTTTTTTTTTTTTTTTTTATATACAGAGAGCCTAGTCCGAGGTCCTTTTTTCTCAACCCGCTCGCTTCTATTATATACTAGATATAGCTATTATGTATAGGGGGACTTGTTGAGGCCATGGCGCAAGGTGGATGATCGGATTCACGGCCTGTAAACCGGTCTCGTTCGCATAGGTTCCTATATCTCGTCGTCGTCTTTTCTACGCGCTATATATATACGTTCTCTCTCTATATATATTATACTGTGTAGGACGATTCGGGAGAGAAGAAAAAAAAATATGAGGAAAGAACGAACCATGTTGCTATGTCTAACAATGTGTTGGGGGAGCGCCAATAATTAACTTCTAAGCGAGCTATAGCTCGATCGAAATTTACTTTGAGTATAAGAGCGGATTTATTCATAGGTATTTTTGATCAAAATTTCAGTTTTCAATACATGAGCGGCCCAAGCAGCAAACCAAACGAGGCAGTTTTTTAGCATTGGTACGGCACACCATCACTGTTATATATCTAGACTCAGTGCGTACATTATTATGAGGGAAATGGAAAAATGCTTATGCGCCACCTATTTTCACTTTCCAGAGACGCCGAGAATTTAGGCAGTGACAAAAGGGCCAGTCCAAAACTCCTTCGTTTTGATAATAGATTTATAACGGTTAAGTTTAGATCTAACACGTAACAGTACGTTTTTAAAATAGAAAATTTTTCATGCTTTTAATTTTCAGCACGCAGATGAACAACTATTCGGAGAACGAATGTAATAATTATATAATATACCATGTATTTTTTTAGAGTATAGGAGACTATTACAGAGTATTGAGAAGGGAGTAGCGTCGTTACGTAAGTAAGCTAAAGGTAAAGGATCTCCTCAGATATATATGCTCTCCTTGAGCGATCCACATCCGCGATTATGCCACTTTCCATCCTATAGCTCGCGCCTGTACACTTGCTCCTTCTCTTAGCGCTTCCCCCCCCACCTCGACGCTCTGCTTCGTTTCGTTGTTGAAAAATCTCTTGCGATCGGCCTTTATCTTATCTATTTTGAGAGCTATTATGTCAAGCTTTTTCGGTGACACTTTTTGCCTTCGTCTTACGAGCGGAGTAAGCGTTATGAAATCTGGTGATGATTTTACACTAAATTCTAGGAATTGTTTTTAAGGATGGGGATTACTCGAAAATCGACAATTTTTGGATTAATAGTTGAATTTAATACTCTATTGTAAATGGCATAACGTTATAAAATTACAGTTTGATAAGTTATATATGTTATGAAGTTTAAATCTATAAATATAATATTTTTGATCGAGAAAAATCTATTTTAAAAATCTTTGTTTTTGCATCAGAAAACTAACAAATATATAATTTAAAGTGTTCCTGGCGATGAACCATGCATCCAATCGACTTGAAATTTTGCATAACTATTCTTCAATATACAACTAACAGATTTATGTAGTGGTTTTACTAATGGATGTGTTCTTGAAATTTTATCAAAATAAAAGTGTAAAAAGTGACATTAAAAAATACTTTTTTTTTTAAATTACCTTAAATAATTCCACAACACAAATCTCTTTGTTACATACATTAGAAATGATACCTTCAATGGTAAGTACCGTGATTGAAAGTTTCATTGCCAGGACTGTTTTAAAAATGATCAATTTTTGAGCTTTTTTAAACTTAAAATTCGTTTTTGTTAGCTTCCAAATGGTCTTGGAAGCTCTACCCGGGCTAATTTTCTTAGTTTTTTTTATAAAATGTATGATGTTACATTTTATACACGATTTAATATGAGATATCAAAAAATAAAATCTCGAGTAGTCCCCATCCTTCAAGATTTATTGATCGTCAGCTTTTTTTCAACAGTAAACACTTTTATGTTTTTCTTTCTATTATTGCGATAACTCTATCTGTAAAGGGCCTTTGGTCCGTTAAATAATTATAAATAAATAAAATAAATAAATATCGACTGTGATCGATCTGTCTTTATTATATATATGTACATCATTTAAAACATTATAATTTTTGCCTACACGCAGTCGGAAGACTTTTTTTGGTCTCGTTGGGCTTTATTTTTACCTTTGTACAGAGGAGACTGGTAGACGATATAAGTATTCGAAGTTTATAAAAAATGATTTTAAAAGAAGTATTTTGATACAATGCACAGCAGAGAATGAATCAGTGATATAACGTTATTTATTGAAAGTCTTTGATTTGGGAAGATATTAAATGCAGTAAACAACTCAATCTGTTAGTCGTCTCCTCTTATTTGCGTGATTTACTTATTTCTTTACTGAATACTTAATTACCATCAAACGAATCCAGCATTTGATGTTTATAACCACGCCTTTATCGTCTTATTCAAATATTGCAATCAATGTAACCATTATTTCTAGACAATCAATCGGCTGTATTCATATCTGATAACGATATGATAATCAACCATTTGAATTGCTAACATACGCGTTGTATCAATTTAATATAGCATAGATATGTGCTCTGAAGGCTGATTGTTAGTCTTATTATTTCGAACGTTTGTAAATTGAATACAAATGCTTTTCTGTCATAAATACCTTTGATAAAAGCGTAGTAGTTCAGTGACGCGTTTTCTATAAATTTCTTAGATATTAATTAAAATCTCTACTTTACCATTTGGCAGGCATTAGACGAAAATAAATTCACTTAAATAATCACACAATGCACACTTATTGTCTCCGTCCTCTTATTTCTATAATTCATTTATATATAGTATTTTGATTCATACTATTTCAATATTTTTAAAAATTTTTGGCCAGCAATTTTTTGGAAGGATTTTCAATAAGCTTTTTACTTTGAACCAATCGAAGTTCAATTTTTCTTGCCCTCTGTGCATTTTCATCCTTTAGTCCTGTAACATCAATTCATATAAATTCGTTGTAAAAAGCTGTAAGCTAAAATTATTGATTTATAATTTGTTATCGTACCTAAAGAATGCTCGTAAGTCTTGAGAAGAACGTCGTGCAATGAGTTTATCGTGTTTTCAAAAGCTGTTTTTACGTTATCTTCCAAGTAAGAGTGAGCAAGGAATAGTGCCGCAAATAAGTCTCCTGAGCCTGTGTAAACAGCTGGGATGACTGGCACATCGATTTTTATCACCTTGTTATCTACAAAAATCAAATCATCATTGATTACTATTCTATGAATACTCGTGTACTTAAGATACTGTGTATTGAGTATTTTCTTGCCAAGCTCGAATTACCTGTTGCTGTGCTCACGATCGACGTTAATTTTCCATCAATATCCGTAGACGATATGGCTACGGTTTTTGGTCCCATTTTATGAAGTTCTTGAATGCCATCTTTTAGTTCAGACATTGTTTGAATTTTCTTATCCAGCAAAAGCCTAAAATGACACAAATTTATTATTTTAACTAAAAACATACAGATTTAAAAAATGTTTTAAAAAATGCTCAGTAGTGCTTACTCTAATTCAAAATGATTTGGAGTTAAAATATCCGCAAGAGGAACTATTTCATTTTTGTAAATATCCTTCAGTTCGGCAGGAACATACATTTTTCCGTTGTCTCCCATGACTGGATCACAAGCTATCGAATAAAATTAATCAATCATTACATATACTTTTTTAAAAACAAAATAATTTAACAAAAAATTTTTGAAATTAGATTTAAAATTTTAATTTTTACACACCATAAACAAGTTTTGGATTTTTCTGCTTCAGATTTTTAACAACTTGAGCTATCCTCCTCAAAAATGATGCAGAACCCACATATCCTGTCAATAAGTGGGTATAGTTGTCCAAGTCATTTTCAGCCAATCCATCTATCAGTTGACCTATAAAAAATAACATTAATATTAAGTTAAATTGTAATGGGAAATTAATTTTGATGGCATAACAAACATAAAATAACAATCACAAACAGTAAAGGAATCAGGAACTCACATAAAGTATCACTATTCCTACACTTACTTAGGTCTTCATCGTTCAAGACTTGTCCTTTAAAAACCTTGTATCCCGTATGATTAGACAACTGGACCGAGTTAATCACATCGACCTCGAATCCCAAAAGCTGAAAAACAAAGATATGAATCAATTGAAATAGTCATGATTTAAAATTACTCCAAATAACTAAAAAAAAAATTGTTTTTGTACATCGGCACGGAGTTGTTTACTAGACTACTTTATGAATGAAAATAGCCCTTGATGCTACACTCGACTACTCAGAGCAAAATACATTGTTAAGAAAAATATGTAAATAAATAAACGAACCTGCAGCGGAAAAGTGGCACTTTTGTTTCCGACATATCCCGAGACGACATGACTCTGGATGGAGAGAACCCGAGGCGTGTTTACACCGTTCATTTTTTATCACTGCAGAAGAGCAAAAGAAAAACCTTGACAGCAACAAATGGCAGACGACACAACCTCTCACGTAATATCCCAAACAAGCAGTCTCGGCAGTATTGAGCGATGTAGCCCTCCTGATGCTGGATGGTTGGAAAAGTCGGACGACGCCACGACGGCGCACAAGAATCTACACTGACTGATGCAATGTTGATTTGCTGTGTGACGCTGATGCATGGATCTTCCCTCCCACTCCATCGTCGACGATGAAAATTCCATTTCTGCGCACAGAGAGAGAGAGAGAGAGAGAGACACTGAAAATCCCTCCTTTTCCACGAGGAAGTCTCGAGAGCGTCGATGTGTAGAACGAAGTAGATAACGAAGTTGCTATGTGCTTTTAATTTCAAGGTTATGTCTGTGATACATATCAGACGTGCGCGTTCAGATGACGTCATTGCGAGACATCTGATTGGTGTTCGCGCCGTTATTTGAAAGCGCTGTTGAATAGATGACAACATAGTTTATTAATTATTTGTAAAAAGCTAACTTGAACTACAAATCTTCATGCTTAGATAATCTAGAATTGTAATTTTAACGACGACGTTGATACTTACGTATTATATATAGTATTTCGTTAAAACTTTTGATTTTTGTAATTTAATGAATTGTTAATAAATAAATGCTGATAAACTTGATTTTTGCAAACTATTTATTACAAAATATTAATATTTGTTAGATCATTTGTTTTCAAAAAGTACATATTCACAAAATGTCGTTCACATTTAATTTATAGTTACTATTATTTTATATTGATGATTAATACAAAATTTCAGTAGTTATTATTCAAAGTTTCAAACTTTCAACTCCACTTTCTACCTTTTGTAAATTTTCAATTGACTTATTTAACATTTCTATAAACCTCTTTACAGGTATATCAATATTACGCTCAACCATATCTATGAAATATCTTACATCTTTCTTTAACTCACTATGTAATAAGTTGTAATATTTTGTGCCTTGACCTTTCGAAACAAAGCATTTAGCCTTCCCACCGTAAGCTTCATCTGTATACCCTGAAGATATGTGTTTACGATCAAATTGTAACGCAACCAGCATATCATTTACTGACTGTATATTTTTATCATCTATTGAACCAGATGAACCTTTTTTGTACACCTTAACTAAGTCATATGCATTTCCTAGATAATATGAACCTTCTTTAAGGGTCTTCCAAGGGCAAAGATTTTTTTCTGAGTCATACGGTATAGACATATTCCGCAACATAGGAAGATAAAGCTCAGAAAAACTGATATGTACCTCAGCACGATCTTTAAGATTTTTAAGTCTTTGCAACTCATCTTCAGAGCTAATCTGTGATTGAACTTGATCTGGTTTTTTTAGTATTTCTAAGAACCTTTTCACAGGAACATCAATCTTAAATTCAACCATTTCTATGAATGATCTAACATCTTCCTTTAACTCACTATGCAATAAGTTGTAATATTTTGTGCCTTGCCCTTTGGAAACAAAGCATTCAGCCTTCCCACCGTAAGCTTCATCTGTATACCCTGACGTTATGTGCTTTGGATCAAATTCTAGTTCTACCAGCATATCATTTACTGACTGTATATTTGTGTTCGCTATGGAACTAGATACACAATCTTTGTATAACTCAACCAAGTGGTACGCATTCTGTAGGTAATAAGAACCTTCTTTAAGAGTTTTCCAAGGAAAAGGATTCTTTTCTGAGCCATATGGTTCCGACATGCTCCGCAACGTACGGATATAAGTCTCAGAACAGCTAATATGTATCTCTGAAGTACTCTTAAGCTTTTCAAGTGGATCCAACTTAAATTCAGGACAAAACTCTGATTTAACTTGATCTGGATTTTTTAGCATTTCTAAAAAGCTTTTTACAGGAACATCAATAATAAGCTCAACCATTTCTATGAATAATCTTACATCTTTCTTTAACTCACTATGCAATAAGCTGTAATATTTTGTGCCTTGTCCTTTGGAAACAAAGCATTCAACCTTTCCACCATAAGCTTCATCTGTATACCCTGATGCTATGTGTTTTGGATCAAATTCTAGTGCTACCAGTATGTTATTTACTGACTGTATATTTTTATTAGCTATCGAACCAGGTACACAATCTTTGTATACCTCAACTAAGCGATATGCACTCTGTAGATAATAAGAACCTTCTTCAAGAGTTTTCCAAGGAAAAGGATTTTTTTCTGAGCCATATGGTTCAGACAAGCTCCGCAATGTAAGTAGATAAGTCTCAGAAGAACCGATGTGTATCTCTGAAGCACTTTTGAGCTTTTCAATTTGATCCAATTCCAATTCAGGGCTAATCTGTTCGCAAACTTGATCTTGTTTCTTTGGCATTTTTAATAATTTATTATTTACTGCAAAATTCTTATGTTTATTAGCTATAGTAAATTACAATAATGTAGGTATTACTTTGATTGTTGCAAGTACATACTTGTCATAGGTTATAGCTTAAGAACTGATCAAACTTTTTACTTTAGTATTAGTGCTATCTTAGGTATCTTATTAATAACTTCAACATTACCATTTGGTAGTCTAGTACACCCACGCGTTTACTAAAGTAAATAAGTAACTTCTAATTCTTATAGAAATAAAATATGTGAAATAACTGTGATAGTGACAAAACCAACACCGAATTCCCAAGTCAATTTCTCGAGCATGCAAAATCTCACATTTCAAATCTCGCGCACGTAAATCACGCAGATCACGCTACAAACTTCAGAGCAGAACAAAATAACTCGCAGCGTTCTGAGGTTACAAAAGGGTTACAAGTTACAAGTTACAGGTTTACAAGTTTTGTTGTAGAGAGTCAGTCGTCACACATATGCATAGCGTATCGGCGTCGCACTCGCAGTTCCAACTTATTTCCAGAACAGCGACCCAACGGCCATTAAAGAAGAAGAAGAAGAGTCAGTCGTCAGAGAGGTTCTGGGTTCTGGGCTCTGGCCGGCAGAGTTGCAATATCCCATCTGCAGGCGGGTGGTCGAGCGAAAAATGGCGGACGAAGATCAATGGTTATACGGCGATTCTGCGGACGCTAACGTTGGATCCCCAGAGAATCAAGATAAAAATCCTCCCGAGAACGATGCGCCCTACGACAACCAGGAGGAGTCCTATCAACAAAAGGAAAACACCCAGGAGGAGACGGAAAATGATGCGCCCGGAACCCAAGAGGTAATCTAACCTATCTAACTCTATGTTTATACTGCTTCGTCTTCGTGTTTTTACGGAGAATTCGGAGAAATTACTCGAGACAGAGATTCGACGTGTGTCGTCATCGCTTCTTAGTGATTTGTTTTTCATTCATTGATGTATTATTTTTGCAGCCAACGGAAGATGACACTGTACCTGCAGAGAGTTGCGATGCCGATAACGAGCAAACAGAGCCGAATAAGCAGGTGGACGAGGAGGATTCCATGACGAATCAAACGAAGGAGAACGGCACAAACGATGATCAGAATCAGGAAGACGGAGACGCTGCCTCTGACTCAGAATCCGATGACGATGTGCACGTTGTTATCGGTGATATCAAATCAACTCCAGCGCAATACAGTAATCTCAACATCAAGCGCACTGGCTTGCTTACTTCTGCCACCAATGCACAGGAGAAGCTCAAACCACAGACAGGAAAGTTCAGTATAGATGAGTTCGAAACCATTGGAGTGATCAATGGTATTCCAGCACACGAATATAATCTGGACCAATTGGAGGATAAGCCATGGAGGCAGCCTGGTGCTGATATTACAGATTTCTTCAATTACGGTTTTAACGAGGAAACTTGGAGAGCTTACTGTGAAAGACAGAAGCGCATGAGAAGTGAATCCGGAGTGGGACTCATATTGAATGCTGGTGGACCGAGTGGTCCTGGAAATGTGGCTAATCCAGGTTCTAGAGTACCACAGGTCACAATCACGAACTACAATAGCAAGTATTCTGGTATTGTTGGACCAAAAAGAGCAGGACCACCGCCTGGTCGTAAGATGGCCGGGACTATTGATGTTATAGGAAGTACAGGATTAGGATCCAGGAGAAACCTGGAAAAGTCTCCACCCAAGGAGAACGTTATACAAGTAATGACCGCAGATAGGCGAGAATATTCACGCAAGCCGCCTGGACCTTCGTTTCCTGATATGTCTGTGCCGCCGCCAGGACCAGTGGTACCACCAACCTTTGATATGCCGCCTCCTGGTTATCAGGAACCACCAGCGTCATACTTCATGCCAGAGCCCGATCCTTATTATCACAGTTATGAACCGACGCAGGATAGGCAATGGGGTGGCGATCCGGTAAGAAAATTTCTAATCTACCTATTCTGTTGAGATAGTATCTTTTCAAATAAATAAATTTTAACTTTAACGTTATTTTACAGACATGGCAGCCTACGAACGTCAACATCTCCTTGACAGGTGACGATGTCAAAGACAGGCCCAAGTCCATTTCGACGATGGTACCGCCGTCTATGCCACAAATGATGCGAGATAACAGGGATAGGGACCGGGACCGGGACAGAGACAGGGACAGGGAACGAGGTCGAGATCGCGATCGTGATCGCGAAAAGGAGCGAAGGGAAGAAAGAGATCCTGAGTTCTCTGTTAGAGAAGAAGATCGGGACCGGGAGAGGTCTCGTTCGCAGTACAAAAGCAAAGAAAGGTACGACTTATTTTTTCTATTATCGTCTAATTCTAATTTTGTAATGAAACATGAGAATAATTTTGTTTATTTCAATTTTCCAGTCGGCACCGCCATCGATCCAGATCGCGATCGCGACGACACAAATCGCGATCGAAAAGTCCAAGTCGCCGCAAAAAGAAATCCCGCAGATCAGAACGGGAACGTTCAAAAGAGGAAAGTGAATGACACATCGGATTTTGACTCTGTTCAATTAATTTTGAATAGTAGTAGAAGCACCTTACACGAATAATTTTGCAGACATTGCAAAAATTTCATATGTTTTTACAACTTTTTTTAAATTAAATAAATTAATTATTAAGCTTTTAATTTGCTACTTAGAAGATGTAAATACACAAAAATTATAAGACGAATAATAATTAATAATGAAATAAAGTCACTTGGATACAAAAAGTGTTCAGTATATTTCAATTCTTACCTAAAAATTTCAATCGCTCCGTCTTGAAGAAGTTCTATTTGTAATAAAATGAGATATTAGGATGGTTTCTTATTATATTAAAACAGCTACTGATATGTAGAATTTTACGACTTTAGGCAGTGCACGACATAACGTATAAAAGTTGTAGGTATGAATTCAGAAATCTACTTGACCTTTAACATGTCAAAAATCAAAACGCGCGGAGCAATAATTTTAATTAACATAACGTATATACGCGCGGACCGCTAGACCGATATCAATACTAAAACAAGCTGAAAATAGATATAGTGGTTAAGGTGCCACCAATGCTAAAACTGGCCACTCATGCTGTAACTGTATATGAGGCAGGAGAGAAAATTAAGAAACAATACAGTTTGATTGCCATTCAATGTATGGTTTTATATCGTTATTACAGAAATTTTATAATAATGAAAAGTAAGAGTAGTTTGGTAAATCACTCTTGGGTGATACGATTAATCGATGATGCACTTTACTAGTGCACAGACTCGTACCAAGGCCTCATCGATCATCGCGCACGTGAACTTTTTTATTTAATTTTAGTTCTATTATACCTTCATGTTTTTTGCATCCCAAATTCGTCTTTGTTTTTTTTTTTTTTCATAATTGTCTTCATCCATACATAATGGAAAAAAATGTTACATTTGTACAACCATCATATACATGTTACATTTAGATTATCATTAATTCATTACCAATTGTTTAGAAGTGTCGTGTCGCAGTGTGTATGTGATGTGTGTGATGCAAGTATATGTATACGTGTCCGTGTAGGTGTGTAATAGGATGTCTGCTTCGAGTACGTCTATA
This sequence comes from Pteromalus puparum, assembly GCA_012977825.3. Classification (NCBI taxonomy): domain Eukaryota; kingdom Metazoa; phylum Arthropoda; class Insecta; order Hymenoptera; family Pteromalidae; genus Pteromalus; species Pteromalus puparum. Next base: position 4,069,311 of record CM053172.1, on the reverse strand, counting down.
TCTGAATGAAAAATGCCGTTTGAACTGAGAAAAAAAAACTATGAACTATAGCACGGCTATCTGCGTGAAATCTTCATTTCCCGAGGCGTTTCTCTTCGATATACGTTATTTGGCAATTTGACCGTTTCAGTGAAATGAAAAGTACATTCGTGACAGAAATTTTTTACAAGAGCCCATGTCAGAGAGCGATATTTCGAAAAATATTCAGTTTGAAAATTTGTTTGAAAAGTCGAATTCGCCTATGGAGATACTTTCGACGTAGATCACCCCGTTGAAAGCATGACATGAATATAATAAATAAAATATACATGGGCGCGTTGCAGTTAATATTAACTTAGTGAAGAGGAGACAAGAGTACGAAAACTAAATTAAGACAAGCTAGAGAAGCGAATTATACATATAGGTTTTACATGTAATTAATTATTTTCGATAAATTCGATCTACGCCGTTACAATTAACAAAGCCGCTCGTCTCTCGGGCGATACGAACAAATCTTACTTTTTTTTATTATATAATAATAACTATATACTGAAATATGTATAACTCGATAAATTGATTATTCGCATAACGTTCATTTAGTTAATTATAGTCGAATGACGGCTTTTCAGACGGCTACTGAGCCTCTCTTCTAGTACTTGTATAAGAACGACCCTATACTGCTTGTATTTTTCTAGCCTGTCAATAGCAAATTGCTGCTCTTAGTTTAATTGTTTTTCTCTCGACTTCGAGGCACGCCTGTAATACGTCTAAAAGCCTGGCTATATAAGTTTTTTTTTTCCTGCTCGAGATACACGAAGGAAGTATCGGAATAAAAGAAAAATGCAATTGACATTGAACCGAGAGTACTTATTATATTTTCATAATTGTGTCGGTACGAATTGATAAAAACGTACTCTGGCCGTAATAATGTCCGTTTGAATGGCAGACACGATAGAATTGATTAAAAAATGCGCGATAATGAGTTTCTTAAAGATCTATCAATAGGAATCTGAATATAGAAAGATTGAGTGAAAAGTTTGAATGGATCACAAGTACTTTGTTATCTTTTAAAAATGTCCTTCTTTCCGTAACAAGCCGCTCAAAGATCCTAACACACGATAGCAACGTGAAAAAAAATGAAATTATTACAATAAAAAACTTTACAAGAATATACAAAGTTATTCGGCATCAGGACGAAAGCTACAATCAGAAGCGTCGATCGTATAAGCTACTTAATTAGCTCTTTATTTTTTCATCTCGTTATTATTGAAGTGACTTTGTTTATTACAGAGAAAATCAGTCGATCGTTAAGCTAAAGGATGAATAATGGCGTGTCTCTGAGCTCAAAAAAAGTGTATTTTGTTCACTATACAGTGATTTTTTTTTCATCACCCTGTGTGGAAAAACATATCTTCTCGCAGAATTTGTTTATTTTCCCTCAGATCGTATTCTTTTGGTATATCGTCAATTTTTTGTTATCTTTTGTATCAGTGTTACACTCATGACGTCACGTTGACATTATGCTAATGGCTCATTACTGCCCGTTGTAAAAAACATTGTCGAAAATGATCCTTTTTTTTGTGACTAATTCATCGCTTCTACATTCTATACACTAATATACAAATTACGTAATTCCATCCCACTTATCTATAGAGATTTACCTGCTTATAGTATGGAGTACAATTTGTAATTTTTAAATCTTTGCATCTGTCTTTTCAAGCCACTCCTCTTTTCCGCGCCGGCTCGCACGACGCTGCTGTATTATATATATAATATAATAATATACAAACTTTTACTTTGTTTCACATACTCATTCGAATCGAAGCAATAAAGTGAACCAATAAGTGTTATTTTTAATGAAAAGCTATTTATTTAAATATATATATATATATGTACTTTCAAGCTAATAATAATTCTGCCACAAAATTACAATACACAATTATATGGAATCCATGAGTTTGCTTTATAACATAGCATATGCGTTCGAGACAAGGATGCATGTAGACAATCAAGATTTGGGGGATATTGTTTTGGCATAATATGTAAAACTGCACGGTATCATTATATTTTTGTAGCTTTATTTTTCTCGGAAATTTTTTTCGTGAAATGACATACAGTGAAAAAAAAAACGCAGCTCACGCTCGCGCTACGTGGCGGAGTCTTTTATGCATATATACACACGTTTGTTAAGAACGATCTTACGAGCGAAGGTATTTTCATATACGGAAAAGAAAAAATTGAAACCTCTTTCTCGCAATCAATTTTCGGTCTGACAATTTTTTTTGCTTGTTTCTTTTAGCGCATTCATTGACATGTTGCCCATGTGATCGATGGCGCACAGCAAAATGCGAGCCGGCGTTTACATACAAAAAGATCACCATGTACATGATCACGACGTGTGTAAGCGATTTCTTTAACATTGTGATCACGCTTTACATTTATTTTTTTGCCAATCGCACTAGTAGCATACGTTGAATTCGACGAAATCGCTTGATTTTGCACTGCTTCTCTCTTTCTCTCGAGCATACAATTTAACTCTTATGATTTGAAATTTTTACGAACGTTGATCGGTAAAAAGCTTGAAAATCCTCTTAACAAATACAAATTAGGATTTCGTCGAGTTCCAGATCTTATCTTTGCGTACAGTGATGCACATGCATTCGCGCTTACGATCAGCCCGTTAAATCGGTATCAAGATAAAAAGAGTTTCAATGTTGTGTGTCATGAACCTGTAGGTGTAATTTTATATTTTCATGTGTATTTGTGTGTGTGAAGTTGTGTAAGTGTTGTCTTGCATAGGTCAATGCCTGTGTGTGTGTGTGTGTGCTCGGGAAGATGTGACTTAAAAGGGGAGAATAGCGCGCTACTGTACATCAGTCTTTAATATCAGGGCGCACCATTCCCGAATGGATGTTAGTCGATTTATTTCTGATTTACAATATGCTCGGTTCGATTACACAAAGTTCCACTTCGCTTTTCTTCCGCATTTGTTTACCCTCTTTCCTGCCCATATACATTAGAACGATTGACAAATCGCTCATTGTTTCATTTTTTTTATTTTTATTTTTTTTTACTTTAATGTATATTATTTTTATCCCATTTTGTTTGCACCAGCGCCATGGCAGTTGAAATCCGGTGGGTCTATGTGTATGCCGTGTCTATTGCATTTCGCATGTGCACATGAAAATCAGTGTTCATGTAGTGTTCGTGTATCTGTGTAAGTGTGTTCATGAGTGTGTGTTACCGTGTATTTTCATTAATTACTTAGTACGTTCTACAAGTGGGAGGTCGCAGATCTTTCGAATATATAATACAATCAGCGTGTAATAAAATCATATACAATTGTTACAATATTTAAATATTACTTATTACATACATATCGTCATACCGATTAGGTGTAAGATTTAGGTATACATATACAGGTATATATATATATTTATATATATTTATATATATATATAATCAATATTTATAGGGTTACTTATTCATTTCTTTCATTATGTTGTAAGAGCTTTTTCTCATCTTAACCTCCTTAAGACTCGCAAGATCGATGCGCCTAATGCAGATTTAGAGAGATTAAAAACGCTATCGCTACTCTTTCGGTATGAAAACGGAATTTCGGGATAGTGCATCGAATTCACCTTTATCATCAACAACGATCGGTGAAATTCATAATATATATTGATCGTACTACAAAATTACGGTAGTAAAAAAAGAAAGGAATTTTCAAACTTCAACGACGTTATGAATTTCGTACCGTTTATTATAATCAAAGGAGCAGCGTCCCAAAGAGGTTTATTATTTTAACGCCATAACGATGTCTATACAAAACAACATTGCTGTATCAAAGGCGTTAAATCATTAACCATTGCTTCGTTTCGTCACAGCGTACTTTTATCCTCGACATTTTTTATTTTGAAGTTAAGATAAAAAAATCGATATCAATATAAGAGTAAAATTATCAATTAACGGCATGTTCTATTTCATTTCGTACTATATTAAAACGGTAAACGAAACTGTTAAGGAACACAAACGATAATTAAAAGGAAATACAGTCTGAGGTATGAACAAGAGTAAAAAAGTACGAGGTAACGAGACAAACTGTCTAGATGAAAAAATTTCGCGGCATATTCAAACTCGCATCTTTTCGAATTATCGAAATTCCCCAACGCGCAACCAGGCCAGTAAAATATAAATGGAATAGCAAATAAAAATGATTTTCGCTCGGAATCATAGAAAGACGATGGATGTGAAAGTGTTATTCAAACTTCTTTTTTCTTTGTTTTTTTTTTACATACACAGCTACGTGCTACGTCTTTCGCACAGCATTGACACGCTGTTAATAATTTAATCTCACGTGCTATATAAAAAATGTACACTATGTATAATTAAAAATGGACAAGAATTTCATCGTGAATTTTTTTTCTTTAAATATATGACGTAGACATAGCATAATTGTACTAAAGCTTGAATATTTAGATTTAAAAGAGAGAAAAGAAGTTCTGATTGTTATATTTGCGTTCCTGTCAAAGAGTTTCTCTATATCATATTTATAAAGTGTTTTCCTTTCATATACTGGCTTGCTTACGTGTATATATATTTTGTATATATATATGTATAATATAGTATACTTAGCAATTAGTATTAGCGATAATCAATAATAAAGAGGGAGGCATTAATCAAACAATATGTATAAGTAATTATAGTATAAAGCGATAATAATAAAAATAAAATTAATAATAATAGTAATATAATGCAATAATAATAATAATGATAATGATAGTAATAAATTTATAAATTCTAGTAGTTAAGACATGAGAGAGATTTTGCGTTCGATTAATCTTCGTACAGCTTTTCTTCTCTGATTTAATTAACGCTCCTTTCGCTTTGCTTGTTTAAACTCGCTTAGTTTCGCTTAGTCGCAAATCCGTCGCCGAGTATGAGATGATTTCTATTACAAATGATGCGTGGTTACTCTGCTCTTTAATTTACAAATGACTCGCGATTTACACAGATGAAGGAACTATTATCGTCATTCCTTAAACATTATTCGTAATATGTTCACAAAGCCGTTATTTATAGAAATAAATTGCCTTCCTCTATTAAATACCCTGACAACTGAAAATGATTCTTTAATTCATTTTTACTTTTTTATTTTATGTATTCTCTTCAGAGTTGGAATGTCTGTCTGTTCGGCAGTCGGTGCAATGTTAATTAGGTTTTTCACCTTTCCCCTTTTGAGCGCCCAAGCGCTTTCTGTATATAAGTTCGAAAAGTGCAGTCTCCATTGAAATTTTCCATAAAAACTTAGATACAAGCTTTGTCTTACAAAGAACTTAGTCTAAAAGAAACCATGAAGTTGCCGTCGGAAGATTATACGCATAAGTACGTACTTGTCGTATAACTTACTGCTTTTCGCGTCCGTTCTTTTTTTATCGCGCTATTTATTTATCGCCTTACAAATAAGTAATTCTCGTGCGAAGAAAGAGTAAGAGAGAGAAAAGGTACCTAGGAATTTGTCAATTTGTTTAATAAATCGTTATTTACAATATCTTACAAAGAAAGCTGCTACATTCCTCTTCTTCGTTCTTTTCTTTCCTCTTTTTTATCTCGTTTATTTTGTACAGAATCACAACGGACATTTTTTTTACTCGAGTTGCTTGACACCGTATTAACTTTTGTTTATATAACACCTACATTAACAAAATATTATACATTGTACAGGGGGGTGCAACTCGATATTACTCTCAGCTTCTTCCGGCGGGCTTTTACTAGCTTTTTCTCTTAAAAAAATTGCACAGAAATTGATTAATCACATCTTATGATTTAAGAGAATGAAACAACTCAGTAAACCGAAAGTGATTAAAACAAGTATGAACAAAGTGAGCAAATCGTAAAACGGCGGATAAATTTCATGGAGAGTGCTTCTTTTCTATAGATCTGTCAGTAGTCGTCGATTATAATACAACGAAAACGGCCTTGCAATTTGCGAGTGAATATGGTGGGACGAGAGGGGCGTTTTATGCACGGAGGGGCTAATTTACACGCGCATTGTGCGGGCTTGATTTGCTGATTTAAAAAAAAAAAACTTTTTACCATTTGTACAATATACAATTGAGTTCAAACACGTTCGAACGTGCCACGAACGGTGGCTGTGTGATTATTCAAGAAGTTTGTAAAAATTGGTTACCGGTCACTATTATTTTCATTTTCCGAAAGTTCATATTTTACAATTCTCAAGTGAGATGAGTACCGAATGGACAAATCATACGGGTACGTATAATAATTAGGTTCGGGCAGCTGTATCGAAACGTAACTCATATTTTATAAATTTAAGTAATTAGTAATTATTATAATACACAATATTCACAGAGTCCGTTAAAAAAGAAAGTAGGGGATTTTATTATAAATTTTTTCGTGGAAAATAAAATAACCGTTGAATTTGCGGCTCCTCGCGATTGGTGTGAGGGGGTCACGTCGTTTCTATACACATTTTATTATTTATATCACAATTTACAAAATTCGAGGGCTTCTTTTAATAGGATAAAATTAACTGAAAAAACGGCAGGGACGTTGCTCATGTAAAAAAAATGCTTTCTTGCGGTTCTCACTCGAGCGCGTTTAAAATCAAGGAGAACTTTTACTGAATCTTGTTGTCCCGCCTACTTGTTGGTTTTTCTCATCATTTTCACCGAGGATTTCCCGTTTATTATTTTCAGGTCGACCTGTCTGGTAAGCACAGTCAAAGCGTACCACGTCTATACAGTACCTCAACTTGCATTTTATGCAGATATTGGATGGTACATACAAGTCTTGTCAACGAAAAAAAAATGCCTTCACTTCCAGATTTGTGTACATACGTAGCATTTCCTTGCTTGAAAATGAACGAAAATCGATTGGTACTAACTGTTTCAACGCAATATGTCTTAGGGTAAATTTGCAGTCGGATTGGGGCTGTTCTCGACTTTGCTCCCATGTCAAACACTATACTCGAATTTTCAAGCTACCAAATACCATTAACTTATCACGAACAATGCAAACCAGATGTTACATTCTGATCTTTGAAAAACTGGTCAACTGAAGAAGGTTTAAAACATAGAAAAACAACCCTGCTGGCTGCGTTCTCAAAGGTTCGAGTAAATCATAAAATCACTAAATCAAAAAACAAATGTACAATGACTGGTTAATAGTATTCGGCACTTTCAATCTGTACCAAATTTGCTCTATTTGCGGAAACTGTACGTAAAAATTCTGCTACTATTACAGAAGCAGGAGATTTCACATACGGAACGTACATCATATGTCGATCATCATACAACGATAAATGCATGCAGCACTATGATCTATTCTAGCTGTTGGATATCATTTAATTGAGGCAACGATTTTCAGTGTTTGCCATCATTATTTCCCATCAATCCTATTACTTTAACCTCGTGGTCTAATTTTCGAGGAAACTCGTGAATTCATCTCATCGGTTTATCCGAGATGTTAAACCTGCATATCTTTTTATTTCTTTTGAAATGCCGACGTCGTATTGATAAGTCGTTGTTATCTGTATAACTTTAACTTAAAATCTTTGAAGGATACAAATGTATCGTGGATTTTAACGTTTTTATAAGATAAACAACGAACAATTTTTATCACGTACGTATCGCCTGATTCAAAATCCTACATATCTGAAAACATCACAAACTAAGTTTTAATAATATATCAAGGTTCTCATGCACGTTAAGCAGTGCCTACGTCCACCTTGAACCACAATTCTATATAAACTGATTACTAAAGCCTCAAAACTTGTGCTGACGCTCCTGACACGTATAATCTAAGAAGATACGTCTCCCTCTCTTTCGCTCTTGTTTCCTAGTAAAAATTCAATGAAAAAGCTTTGTCAAATATCGCTTGGGATCCCTAATAAAAACCTCCGTACAATCTACTCGCAGTTTAAATTTTCGCACATAAAAACTCCTGAATGGAAGCGTCAGCATCAAGTTAACTGTTTCGGATAGTCATTTTAATCATAGATCTTGGCTCGCGGTTGGAGCGATCGACCCTGTGGTCGTTTGTAGCCTTTCTTTTATAAAACCTGTGTTGATTGTTGAGACGAAGTTGTGACGGATCCAGCAGTAGATGCAGGCGGTCCGATGGGACCGAGATCGCTCGCGTTGGTTGTGCCACCGGCAGGTGCTGCCCCAACCATTGCGTTGGCGGTCTTCATGAAGAACTTCTCGAGCTTCACGATGATGTGCTTGCCGTAAGTGTATTTGCGAAGGCCAGCTAAGTGTGGTCGAATCTTGTGCATCAGTATTTTGCGCTGCGCTGGTTCTGCCACGTCAATCATCTTCTGCACGACGTAATTGGCGTATTGGTCCTTCATCATGACGTTCAATGCACTATAATGGGCGAAGAAAGTTAGAATCGCGATACAGTGAAAAATGTGCAAGTTGGTTATAGTCGACCAAAGAAAACCAGAGCAAAATGAATTTCGCTGTGAAAGTGCAATAAAGAATGCCCCTCGTTCAAAAAGCAGCAGCAGCGTATCATTTACCTGTCGTTAAAGCCGCAAACCTCCTCAATGAGTACAGCTCGTTCTTGTCTGGTCGCATGGGTCACACACTTCTCAACGACGTTACTGGCGAATTTGTGCTGGGAGAGAGCTAACACCTTTCCTCGAACGCTGTTGATTAGCTGAGCCTTGTCCTCCGGCTTGCCGTGTTCTATAAAAGCAAAAGAGAGCACAAATAATAACGCAAAATCAATAAAACGCGCCGGCGTTCTATTTTTTATAATTAGAACGCGCTGATGGGGGGTCGGTAGGCATAAAAGAAGCGCGAGGCTTGTGATGCAGTGTGGAATACAAACCGAGAACGTGTTGAATAACGTAGTTGCCGTATTGATCCTGTATTAGCTGATCGGTGGCGGCGTGCAACTCTTGCAGGATTCCCTGCGTCTGCTCGGGCGTACAGTGCTCCAAAATGCGCTGAATTACCCTGCAGCCGTATGGATGGGTGCTCAGCGAGTGAACCTGGCCGGCAAAGGCGCCGATGACAAATTGCAATGCCCGTGGTTCCACGCATTCGATGCATTTCTGCACGACGTGATTTCCATTCTGATCCTTCACGCACTTTAGTACGTGACCATCCAACTCGCGTACGATTTCCTGCTGCTGTTCCGGTCCGATTGACTCCAAAGCTTTCTGAATCACTCGGCAGCCGTACATTTGGAGGGCCAGCGGTAAAACGTGTCCACGTACCTAAATCGACCAGTGATTTCGTTACAGTCGGGAAAATTTTACTAATGCGATTGCCGTTTGATGCGGTCTTTTCATTCAGAAAAAAATCAAGTTTATCTTTAATCACCGTGTCTATTCATTTGACACGCAGTATTTCATCACTAAAGAAAAAAAAAATCGCCACACACGTATTGGAAAATACTCAAAAAGTTATCGCTACGAACGAACCTTTTGGGCAAGAGTTGACTTCTGTTCAGGTGTGCCGAACTCGAAGAACTTCTGGATTACGTAATTGCCAAAGACGTCGGTCATGAGAGAGTAAGCCGAGGCAAGGATCTCCTGGAACACGAGCTGTTTCTCGTTGGCCGAGGCGCGCTCCAGTTTTTGCTGAATGAAACGAGATCCATGTTGATCCTGACTGAACTCGACTATGTGGTTGGCCAGATCGCGCAACTGTAGACTCGGGAATCTGTGGATAAAAAAAAAGTCGTCCCCATCGTTAGACACACATTTATATTCAATCTACATATTTTTTTCATCCAACAAAATCATCACCTGTTGTTTCTGAAATCTTCAAGGAGTCGAGATCTTCCGCCAGTAGTCTTGTCACCGCCGACTCCAGCAGCACCGCCTCGTCCTGGTTTGCCGACGAGATTCGGGAACAGCGAACTGCTCGATCCAAAGACGCCGTTGGTCGTTAGAGCTGTGGGCACGGCACTGGTGCGGAATTTAGCTTCGGCTCCTGGAGCAGCTGACACGCGATTCGCGCCACCGACGAGTCCACCGAGTGAACCACCGATGGATGGCGGCGGCGTTAGAGACAGGCCCAAAGGACTGGGTGACGCAGTCACCGTGCCTGCGTTCATTGGAAATTCTACCTCATTATTTTCGGCTACCGTTCGTGGACCGACTGTTTTGATATGTATATTTATTTATAGGCAATCGGGGAAACGTCGTTGTTTTCGATACAAGAGAACGACGTTTCACCGAGTGTCTCTCGTTTAACTTTTACATGCATCGACAGAACGGACGCGTAACAAGGGTCGTAATTGAACGAGCAAATCAGATTGTTCCGATTTGCGAGTAATGATAAGGCATACACGCGATTGATAGAATCTACGAGCGACACAACTAGAGTGAGACTGTCGCGCCCTTATTAGAAAAAATAATGATCAAGAGCGAACAGGATGCTCTTTGGTGTAACTAACTTTATTGTACTATCCGTATCAATCAATTGTATACGTATATACCGTTACGCTTTCGTTCTAACGATGCATGTGTAGTTCACATTTCAAATGCCAAAGAAATGGATTTGCGAAGTAACGTTTTATTTTTGCCAGCTATGACGCACTGAAGACATTTCTGTACCGATATTTCTTAAAAGAGAAATAAAACATTTCGAGAGGGATAACGTACAAAGTTATAACAGCTTTTTCGTTCAGTGTACCATATGCGTATACAGGAATTAATCAAACTTCTTGTACAAAGTCTAGAATAAAAATGTTCACGACTAAAATAACTTTGCTAATATACTAGAGCAAGCAGCCAGATATTTAGTATTCGTAAGAAGTTATTGCGATTTCACGTGTGTGATGTGCTCGTGAATACCAAATTCTCAGATCTCATCGTCGAAATAACGGTTCTTTATCATTGCTATACGTTGAAAAAGTTGAGAAATTTTTTTTTGCACCGCATCATACGTGATCACAATACATCTATATCTGACTGCTGAATTAGATCGAATGTATACGTTGAGTATTTTATACAAATTTCATATGTAATATGATGTAAAAATTATTTATAGGGAAAATACATGATAAAATGCGTTCTATTAAAAAAGTATTAGTGATTTTTGTATATATATACAAGAGTGAAGCATGAATTACTTTGAAATATAAAGAAGAAAAAACTTCATTTTAGTATTAGTTATATTATTGTGAGACATGATTTATTCTAGTATTATGTCACTTTGATTATTGCTTTGTATCTGTAGCGATATTATTGTTTTTATCTTACACGCAGTATATTATAATGTATACATGGGAAAAAAATCAATGAACTGAAATAGCATGTGTACAGAAAAAAAAGAAAATGTAGAGCCCACGTTTGTCATCGATATTATACAGTAATATGCTACAGAAGTTCCTAAAAAATCGTTCATTAAATCCATTTGTTTAACATTGTCGAAACGTCAATCATCTCTGTTAAGAATAAAAGAAAAAAAATAGGATCGTGCCCTCACCAAGAGCGCCGTAACTCTGCGGCCATTTTCCTCTGTTGTATTCTAAGCTGGGACTAAATGCAGAAGTGTTTCTATCGAAGGAATCCCTCCTACCAGTGGACGATGCTCCAAGACCCAAACCTATTGCACGATGTTACAATAATTTGTTGGGTTATAGCCACAGGAAGGTTTTTTTTTTTAATGCGGATGTGTAACAATGATAAAAATGAAAGAGAGGAAAGAGAAAGAAAACAGGAGTCTTAAAATTATACACATATATATAAATATAGAAGAAATCCTCTGCTTCGTATTATTTTTAGTATACAGTATACACACATTCAACAAGTACGGATAACTAAGTATGGCAATGAAAATAAAGGTATATGACACAAAACGAATGAACAAAGATTACAGATATGTACACATAGGTGAAAGCCCAAAACGGTGTTTTCGTCGAATCGTTGCAGCATTAAGAAATCGGCGTTAAGACAAAAGAAGAAGAAGAAAAAGAAAAAGAAGGTATCTGTATAGTTGTGTACAGGACGCTGAAATGGTACTCTCTTCGCTCTTTTTTTTCAACTGCGCGACTTTATTTCCGAACGGTATATCTGCTTCGTTTCTGCACAACAAAGACGCCTACTCACACGTTCTAATTAACATATCTCCGAGGATCAGCGCGTGTAAAAAAAAGATATCGAGCGAGAAGATTGAAAATATCCTTTTAATCTCCGGAATTCTCCAAAGCTTTGATCGCGTGGATTGACACCGCGAGAAGGCAAAAAAAAGAGATGAAGAGAGTACTTTTCAGAAGAGGCAGTATAAAAGATAGAGAGGAAGAGAGAAAGAGAGAGAGAGAGAGAGAGAAAGAGAGAGAAAAAGTCTTCTGTGTAGAGGAGCAAGGGAGGGTATATCTCTCGGATGTATACCTGTGCTCTGTAGTTGAGCTGGCGAGCCAAGCGCTCCGAGCGGAGAGCCGCCATAGCCCAGGGCCGCTAAGCCGGCGGCCAATCCTGAGCCCTGCTGCTGGGCCTGCTGTACGGCAACCGCCTGAGCTTGGGCAACCACGGCAGCTGCACTGCACGCCGCCAGACCTGCACCACAAAAGCCCGCAACCACCACGCAACGCGCACATCTTAGTTTTGTCAATCAAGTATATCACAGCCATTAGCGAGGTATTCTAGCCAGCCACAGCATTATCATCATCATCATCATCATCCGTCCTCGTAACCGCGTGATTCTCTTTCTTTTCTCTCTTTTCGTTTAGTTTTTTTTAGTCGTTAATTCACAACACACAGACAAAAGTATAACAGAAATGCTCGACATTTACACGCGCCTTCTTCTCTCTACGTTATAAATATGTATACAAGGATATTTTATATATTTATATTGTGTGTACTTGTGCGAGCAACTACTTTACAGACAAATACGCACAGACGCGCGGCGACGCTGTCTAGGAGCGTCGTCGCCGTCGTCGTTATCTATGTATATATACTGTTTTAGTTTTAGTCGATAAACGGGAGACTGCACACTCACGCTAAAGAGAGCGGGGTAGAGAAAGAGATAGATAGAGAGATAGCAGAGAGAGAGAGAGAGAGAGAGAGAGAGAGAGCGAAAGAGCAGAGAAACAGAGTATGTACAGAATTTACAGAACGTAATGAAGGACAAGGTGGAAAGAGAGTCTGTGTGTAGGTGTTCATGTGAGAAGCGGGTTGTTAAATGTGAATAATGAACGACGGCTGCCTCGAGCCGCCCCCCCCTGGTACGTATATATATATGTGTAATTAATAAACGTGTCGCTGAGAAGTACAACCGCTCTAATTATTGGCCACGTGTGCCGGCGCATCGATCGCACCTCGTTTGCAGCTCTGCTCCTGTTCTCGCATAATGCGATTCTCTGGAAAGAAAAAAAAAACGAACGACGCAGCGCATCGTGGCCAAAAATTCAGAGCTTGGTTCGACTAATACGAGCAGCGAGAGGTGTGTGGTATAAGGAGGTCGTTCGATGGGGTTGGTAAATGGAGAGCGAAGAGCGATGTCAGATGACAAATCCGTACGTACCCAAGCACTCGCCGGGAGTAGCGTTGCTGTGCGACGTCGGGGTAGCCTGGCTGTAGAGACTAGGTGGCGGTGGAGCCTGTGGTCCTGGAGGCGGCTGCGAAGGTGCTCTGTTGACGAGAACCTGAGCTGGGCTGACGAGTCGCATCGGCGTCGCTGCAGAGCCTAAGCCTCGCACGCCACCCATGACGATCGAGCCATTTTGATCGTAGTACGCCGGGATAACCTGGTATTGGCCTTGAACCTGCGAGAGGACAGAGAAGAGAAAAAAAAGGTTTGAGAAACGTGTCTAGCTTAATTTTTTCTTCCTTTTTTCCTTCTTTTAATTTAATAAGGCCACGGCAAAGGCGGGATTAATTTATCTCTGTAATTGCATCGAGCTCAGCACTGGAAACGCGTATAACGATCTACTCACTCCAGCCGGTATATAATAACACACTTACTAGAGCATAGAGAGAGTGTGGCTCTAATTAACATTAGCGGATACGACTAACGAACGCATGCGCGCGCGCACACGAGGAATTACACGGAAATTCTTTCTTTCTCCCGAAGAAGCGATTTTTCTGTAATCATGAAAATGCAGTGCATCAAGTACAGCGTGAAATATGCTAATCCAACCGAGATACTAATCTCTCCGCGTAGGCTACAATTAGACGTGCTCGAGCTCTCGTAATTTCAAGTCCACGACGGCAGACAAACTCAATCTAAAAAAAAAATACACAACAACGACTCGCTTAAGCATTCATTTCCGCGTACGCGCAAGCGTCTCCTCGTGCCAAGGTCATTAACACGGCTCTCTCTCTCTCACCGTTTGCGCGAGATTGTTGGCGGTATCCTGAGCGACAGCAGCCGCAGCAGCGGACGACGGTGTAAGAGGTCGTCTTGGTGGTGGTGGAGCTGCAGCTTGTGGTGGTGCCTGTGGTAGGAGTCCAGCTGGATAGACCCATGGTCCATAGTACTGTGGTACTACTGGTGGTGCACCTGTGATGAGACCAACATAAGGTTCCTGACCACCTATGACGGTGTAAGGTGTCGCCGGGAAGTTTTGCTGTTGTTGAGCAGCTGCTTGCTGCTGTTGCTGTTGAGCTTGAGACGCTGCCAGGTACTGCTGTTGTTGCTGTTGCTGTTGCTGTTGCTGCTGGAGAAGCTGAAGTTGCTGAGGCGTCGCGCCCTGTGCTTGGCTCCGGAATAGTTGCTGCAATTTAGAAAAGAGACGAGATGTTAGACACTTGTTTGCAACTGGTGTATAGTGTAATGTACGGGATTTAATCGGGGGAAAAAAAGGGGGGGGGGG
>CM053172.1:3908529-4054092 GCA_012977825.3 Pteromalus puparum | reverse complement strand
GGGGGGAATGACGAAGCCTTACGGATGAGAGCCAGTCGTCGGGGAATCACGCGAAATGCGACGTAATTGCTTTCTCCTTTTTTTGCCTCTTCCGAAGAGTCTATTCGGAGCAGCATCATATAGGAAGAAACAATTCGAATTTCGCGCCTTTTCTCTATACCCTGCGGCATTATTACGTAAACTCTGGACTATCGTACAGGTTTCGAATAAATCGCGAGACAAGAACATTGCATCAACGACGATAGATATAAACGTTAGCCGAAGGCCGACGAGCAATGGCCGCACAGAGAACTCTGAGAGTTAAAGTCGAGGTTAAACGCGGCCGAGGCTCTCTTTAGGTTCAACGAACCTTTACTCGCGGACGTTCACCGGGCTGAGCTTGCTCGCCCAGGAGGAACGCGTTCGCTCGCTTGCTTACTCGCTTACACACGAGAAAGAGAGAGAGAGAGAGAACGTTGATTCTTCTTCGTTCGTTACCCTCGTCATCCAGTTCTTTCGAGGATCGAGCATCACTATACGGATGTTTTTCGGATATTACGTAAGAGCTGGATCGCACGTCGTAGGTATAATTCAATTAGTAGGAGGTAATTCAAACTTGGCTGTGACTCTGAGGTGTATTAGAGAGATCCAGATCGAGATTCAGATTTCCTTGATTATACAAGTGAGAGAGAGAGCGCTGACCTTGAATATACGTTGTGTAACGCCAGAGCCTCCCTATTACCTCGACACGCATGGTAACAGAAGCAAAAGACACGTATATAATAATAATACAAGTTGCTACCGCGTTATAGAGAGGAGGAAAAAAAAAAAAGCAGCGATGCGTTTCGGTTATTAACCTCTATATTGCTCTTTCTTCCAAGAGCCTTGCGAATCGATGACACGTGCCATACAGAGGGGTGCGATGCTATTGCCACCCTATAACGTTAGAATTGATTTTTTTTTTCCGTGTCGCCGTTATCGACCAGCTGTATGTTTGTCGTGGAGTAATTTCGGCTGTTTGTCCTGTCTTCCTCTGAATTATATACATAGCCGCGCGATTAGAGATATACGAGCAGAGAATAGCTTTCCACGAACTCGTTTTACATATATATATATACCTGAATACGCGCGTAAGTTATTAAAATGTCAACAGCGTGTATATGCGAATTAAAATAGAGTGAATCTGTGCTACCGTTTATAGAAGCGAGAAATTGTCTAGCTTTTTGATGTAGGTGTATATCGATTAGCTTTGCAATTTGTCTATACACGAGAAACTAAGGCGAATCGACGTTATCAACAGGGTAGAATCACGGGCCGTCAGAGATAATCTTTATTTTTTTTTTCTCTTCGCGACTTCCTTATATTTTTACCTCAAAAGAGAGAGAGTCGCAAAAGATGTGAATTATTCATGCCGAGTATGTGCAAACACACATATAGCAACGTCGCGAGATTTTTTTGCGTAAAATCTCGAGAACTCACTAGTATGTGTATGTGTATATATGTACCGTTAAAAAAGACCAGTCTCTCTAACTGGATTCGAATTAGCGCGTGTATTCTCTACGCTTACTCTTCAAATATCCGTACGTTTTCCCGGAGATCAAACAACGAGTGACTTTCCGTCATTGTTCTCTTTGACGGTCGGCTTTTTTTTTTCGACATAAAAATCCATTCGCTTGGACGATTCGTTTTTCTAGCATTGAATCAAAGTCTTTTATACACACAGCATTGAATTATGAAATTCACGTAAGAGAAATACACGTCGCATACGAGTTTACACTGTATAGGTAGACAGGTAGAATGCAGGAGGAGTGGACGCATCCTGATAGTCGTCCGTTACTTAACCGCGCGGACACCGTTATCTCACCTGGGAGAGAGACGCTGCACGGAATACACACGGCTCTTATATGTGTGTGTGAAACTACTTCGTGACGTTCTCTCGATATATAAACCTCTTCTTTCTGCGCCTCTTTTTTTATTACTTTCCGGAAAAATTCCGAGAAAGTTCAAACGATTCCGCGAGTGTATATTATTCTTTTTTTTATGGAGTATATATAGATGCTGCTATGAAAGGTGAGAACCTTCGTACCTTTTAATCATAAAATACGCTATATATAGAGAGATCTTACGCTGACGATTACTGCATAGCTAAAACACAAGAGGTGCATCTCTCTCTCTCTCTCTCCTCGATTATATTCTTGCTCGCGTCGCACATCAACGTCGCCGCGATCAACAATAGGTATTGTGCAGGTGCACCGGCTCTCTCTCTCTCTCTCAGTGTATATATATATAGGCCTAACTCGGCCGCAAGCGCGTATATCTGCAGCAGCAAGAGCGTCACGCCGTTTTCCCGTTAGATGTTAACCTACTTGCGGCTACATATACGGCGCGTTCAATTGAATAAGCGGCTCTCTTTTGCCCTCGTCGCTTTTCTCACCCCCCCCCCCTCCTGTGTATATACACTGGGGGTGTGGAGGAAAAGGCGTCGCGTGATAAGGGCGAGGCCGCGCCTTGATAGGTACACACCCTCCTGGTATATATAACACATTGTGTGATATGTATATGTGTATATAGTTGGGGGAAGTTTCGCGTGTCTACCGAACGGCTTTTAACCAAATGACGCGGATTTTATTATTGGATGGGCGCGCCGTTGAGTTTAGGAGAGAAAGAGAGAGAGAGAGAGCAGGTATATGTAATGGGTCGGTAACCGGCCTCGCCTTCTTCGATTCGTTAGGATAGCATAGACACTTATGTATACGATGTGTCCTAAGGGAGAGGGTATAAGGGTGCAGCGGCACGAAAAAATTGGTATCAATTAGGGGGCTAGCTTCTTCTTTTTTTTTTTTACTTTTAAGCGTCTTTGAAGCAATTTTCGCGTAATTACGTCAAGAGCTGCGAATAATGTAATATCCGTGAAAGCGATTAGCAGATATACATACATAGGAAGCGATGTATATTTCGAAAGTCGGCTGTGAAGCATGACTAGTATGAAACTTGACTCGAGCTCACCCTTATTATTTTTCCTACATGCCTATAGTATATGCGCCTAAATCTGGCTTGATTAAAACCGTGTTTTCCTTGGCTCTTGGCTCTAATTATAATCCCGGCCGTGAAATTGCCAAAACAACCATCATCGGAGAAATTTTACTCTAAGCTAGTGCCCGAGTGGAGAAACAATTTCCGGAATGCTAAAACAATTTTACAGTATATACACTGCACCGACGCCTATGTGTGTATGTGTATATGTGACACAGTGTGAAAAGCATTGTATATACACGTCCTTCTTATTCTTTCCCTCACGATGTAGGTCGAGAGAATCCTCGCTATTATTCGGCGAGTCGATTCCTTTGTAGGCGTCTCTATATATGCGCGAGAAATTACGCTTATCGCGTGAGCTGCAATTGTTCCCAATATATATACACGACTAATACATAGCGATTGTGTGTTAATAAAAATCAGGAAGCGGAGATGTCGCCTCAACGTTGAGGTCAAGGGTTACAGCCTATAACGAGAAACACATGTCCGGCCAATTTGTATTATTAAGTCGCTGCGTCTATACACACATAGAAGACAAACTTGTCGGCTTTGTTTCTAGACGACGACGACGACAACGACGACGACGTTGACAAGACAGCCAGGATTTTATTAGGCTGTTATCTGTGTTTGTCTTTACTCTCTCTTTATGTACCTCACAGTCCATTAGCACAGCTATATGGGCTTTATAATCCAAACGGCGGCCTGTCGCAGCCTATATAGAGTTACACAATCGGTTGGTGTATATACGCACAGGTATAGTCTTTCTCTCTTGCGCTCATTAGTGCAGCCGATATAATGTAAGGGAAGCTGCTGCTGCTGCTACTACGTTAGTTATAGACTCCCCTGTGTGTGCTTTTATTTACTTTGCGCGTCGTGTGTGTGTGTGTGTATATATATATACCTGCCTTTAATCCAATTAAATCGAGACGCTGCTGCGTGCGCGAGGGCATTTCGAAGGGGAAATTTTACGCCGAGACATATTTGCGTATATATAGCAGAGCACGCAAGCATCACTCCGTGTGTGTGTGTGTGTGTGTGTGTGTGTGTAAGGGAATCAAATTATTGCTAAAAACTTTAGCTACTGTGTGTGGCTAAGGCTTCCCTTAATCAAATGAATTCGTACAATTTGCAACGAATATATACACACTATACGGAGAGAGAGAGAGTTCGATCAGTGTTCGACATAGTTTCGCCACATTACGCAAGCATATAACACACAGATATTCTCACGTGTATCAGAGAGACAGAGAGACGGTATAGATCACACTCTGCGAAGCGTGTAGGACAATTGGAGCTTTACGAATTCGCGCCGACACCTAAACTCTCTCCTCTAATTGCAGTGAGACGTAAATAAGACGACGCGCCAAGAGAGAGAGCGGTATTATATACGATTAATCGTCGTCATCTCACGCTTTAAAGCTTCTACGATGCGTAATGCAAGCGATCGATGACACAACAAAAGCACTAACTCATCTATCTCTCTCTACTCGGTTTTGATGCGAGTCAAGCGTAATAACCATGAGAAAGATGGTTTATACAGCGATTATAAACAGTGTCTTGTAGACACACACTCGATGTCAGCTTTTTCCTTCGCGTTGACAGATCGATAACTTCGTGTACTTTTCTTCCTGTGTGGGTGTGTGTGTGTGTGTGTGTCTCGAAGAAGGAGAAACACGTGTCAGAGCTTGATTTCGATAGTAACAATAAAACAACGACACTTCTCTCCATATAGAGTCTCATCAGTTCCGAAAGGATTCTCAGCGATGCGCTCTTTCATTACCCGCGACGAGAGAAAAATTGTTTTATCGCTGCGCGTAACGGGCTACTGCACTTAGGAGCTCTTAACTGTCTCTCTCTCTCTCTCTCTCTCTCTCTCCTGGCGTTTTCGCGTGTACAACATATATATACATATAGTAGGGAAGAAAACTATACGACGCCTCGGGGACGTCAGGGCCAGTGCTTGCTATTTTTACCTCCCCGTGTTCGACTCCAACGATGTATAATATCAGCTACGAATATATGTATATAGATATATAG
Source organism: Pteromalus puparum (assembly GCA_012977825.3). Taxonomy (NCBI): domain Eukaryota; kingdom Metazoa; phylum Arthropoda; class Insecta; order Hymenoptera; family Pteromalidae; genus Pteromalus; species Pteromalus puparum. The sequence goes on along the minus strand of CM053172.1, from coordinate 4,049,043 downwards.
TTTTGAGCGAAGGCTCGTTGCACATAGGTTCTACTGCTGGCGTCTCGATTAGAGGAGTCGGGGAGAGAATTTGCGTCTGAATGCACCCGACTGACTCTCTGCAGGAAGGTAGACGACGGCCCTTAGGGAGTTATGCGACTGACAGCTCTTGAGAACTTATGAATTCATCATTGCTGGGAGACTCAGCTCTAATGTAATGAAAATCCCGCAACTTTCTCGCGATGCCAATTATACAACGTTACTCTTCTTCTTCTTCTTCTTGTGTATATATGTGTGTGTATTTTTTTCTCGTTCAAAGAGATTCGTCGTTTCACACTCGAGGGACTTTACGAGGACGATAAATCCTGAACGTAGAGAGAAAGCATATCTTGCTATAGTCAGCTTCCATTGCAAGAAATCACGCTGTATATTATCTAATTATACGTCGAATTATATGCCGTGTGTGCCTACGATCAGTCTCGAAAATCAATTCTTAGAGGTTAAATAATACCACACGTATATATGTGTAATAGAAGTAGCCGCGTGCCTAAGGAAAATTATGCGGTATGGGTCATAAACTCACCTCTCTCGAAACGTATACGTCGCTCTAGAAAGCATTTTTTTTTTAACGAGTGCCAATTTCACATGAAACGCCTCCGTAGACATTTTTAGGGCAGTTTCACCGCTATATTTATGAGACTCTCTGACCTGTCCGTCTTCTTTCTTCTCTCTTAAGAGACCTTGAAAGCACGAGCTGAGCCTTGAAAATTCAGATTTTTTTTTCTCTTTGAAAAAACACAGAGTCACATTCCTTTCGTGCAAAATCGCTGAGTGAAGAGAAACGGAAGAGACGGTTTCCGGCGAGAGAGGAGTATGACCGCGAAGCGGAAAGTGCGCTGATAAGATAACGTGCAGCGACGTGTGTGTATATATGTGACTGAGCTTTCCAAGGAACGTTATTCTGGTTATTATTCTTAATTTTTTTTTTTTACACACGAAGTTGGCTAGCAAAATTGTTTCTTTCTCACTCGTTACCTGAAATCGTGTTCTATACGCTCGAGGAATTTTCTTCGTTTTTTTTTTTTGCTGGCGTCGTCCAACTGCGACGATTTGGCAAGTTCCTTTAGCACACGCGCAAACGACGACTTGTTGTAACAAAAGACTGCGAACGTCAGCGTTGCGCATTTTTCTAGAACAAAACGACACCGGACAGGCTCTTTTTTCCTTTCTTTTTAACTTACTTGATTTCGTTTAGCTAAGCGTAATGCTGTTGCGCTTTTTTGCACCGCAGCTATATGCTAAAATTTTTCAAACAATTCGATTTTTTAATTAACTTCCTCGAACATCCTCATTACAAAAATCAATATTCAATCCGCCGTATATTTCACGAGAATAGAACCTATATATACACACATCGATGCAATTGTATTAAGCTTCATTCCTAGAATCAACGCGATGATGATAATAGCATTATATACACGGAAAAGTTTCCGCGAGACGATTGAGGTTGCTGTATTACAAACTCGCGAGCAGCGCAGTTTTATTTAGGACAGCACTGGGAGAGAGAGAGAAAGAGAGAAAATCACGCTCTCCCTTGTATACACTCAACACGTTTGTGTCTAAAGAGAGAGAGAGACGAGGACGTGTAGTTTTTCACGCGGTTCGTAGTAACACGAGACACGAAGCTTGTCGCACCCAGTAACACGACGAGAGAAACTCTCTGAGCTGCTGTTGGCAATTATTAACAATTATCCTCGCATCTTTCTTAATAATCCTCGTCGAATTAACGATTATTTTCAGCGAACAACAAAATCACACGTCAGCCTTCCAGGAATATACTATCGATCGATAAAAGACTTATCATCGTTGGGGTTCAATTATCAAAACGAAATCTACCCAGCAGACGTTCCCTGAGCACCTCAACCACGAAAGCAATTAAAGAGCTTCGGTATTTAGATTCTCTTGCGTTGGTCATACGCTTCGGCTGTATACACATGTCCCTAGTGGACTGAAGCCGGAGAATAGCTCGATTGTTTCGTATATACGTCCCGGATAATTACGAAGCGACTCTCCTGCGGCGTTAATAAAGATAGAAGAAACTCGGAGCGCGGAAAATTCTTAACGCGTGTGCGGTCACTTTGACTCTCAGAGCGATGCTATCGCGCTTGGCTTTTTACGCGTGAGGAAGTGTATTGTTTTGTGATAATTCGTGTGGTAGTCAAGGAGGACTTGAAATTACGATGATCGAGTGCTTTTGAGACTGATTACGATCTGTCGTATGTATACATTACTTTTTATGATTACGCGTTAACGTTTTATATTACGCGTCGTTGAAAACTCGGCACAAGGTATAAAGCACGATTATTATGCGCGTCGTCATGTCTCCTCTCCGGAATTTTATCACCGCGTGTAAGAAGAAAACAAAAATTACTTTTTTTTTCCCTCAAAAAACTCACCCACACTAAAACAGGCCACAATAGCTTTTTGTTAAAAGCGCTTACAAGTTTTCTTCATTTTTCCAAGCTTTAATTAAAGCTCGAAAATAGTCATCGCTTCCCAGCCGTATAAAGCGTCTGGTAATTAACAGACAAAAAACGTCCGCAACATCTCGTCATTGAAAATCCAGCCACAAACTACGGAAGGAAAAACGGTGACGATAACGCGATACCAACGGCAGAAGCTCGCTCTCGGTCTCTCGCTGTAAAGGCTTTTCTCTGCAAGGGGGTAGGTCGGCATCGAGAGGAAGAGACAAGTAGGCATTATGTAGCAAGCCATCGGAATCGGAAACTGAAAAGTTCCTAGGCGGCAGCTATCTCTCTCTCTCTCTCTTTCTCGGTGCGGAAGAGAGCAAAATATAGGTAGTATAGCTTGGTGTATTCTCGCCGTGAGAGAGAGAGAGGTAGAGACTTTTCCAGAGTGATCAATGGCGCATCAGACAATGGCCCGGGGCGTCTTCTATTCTGTGTGCAGCATAGCGAGAAGAGAGAGAGAGAGAGAGAGACTTGCCACTTGTGTCTCGAGGAAAAAGGAAGGGCGACAGAAGGTGTTATAGCTGTATATAGATAGGGAAAAGAGCTTCGCAACGACGAATAGACTCGTCACGAAGCTTCTCCTTGTAATATTCTCGACACCCTTTTTCTTCAAGCTAGTTTCTTCACAGAAAGATCTGCGTCCGCGTGTTTATACTTCTCTTCAATTAATCTCAATTGACGTAATATATCGTGTGTACGCAATTGCATCGCGAATATATACTGCGCGTACTCGTTGAGAGTATAAAATCTTCGATGAAAAAGAAGAAGAACGACGACAAAAAAAAAACGAGAGGTCGTCGACCTGTTATACGAAGGATCCTTCTAATACACGGCTGTCAATGGAGCTATTACGTAATGCTGGTACCATCACGTGGAATCGATACCACGGGCCATTTATTTTCATTCTATGTACCAGTAGCAGCAGTAGCCCTTGGAATCTCAATTTTCTCTCTCGTCACTCGACCGACTAATCACGCGCGGCTTCCCCTCGAAAACGTAAAAAAAAAAAGAAGTAACCGTACGAGTGTGATTACAGACAGTACCTATCTCTCGCTTGCGATCTACGAAATTATCGATCCCTCTGATGCACAGCCTTCAGAAAAACACGTTAGCCGCGCGCTTCGAAAATGAAGAGCTAGAAGAAGAAGAAGAAGCCCTGAGAAACTCGCTCTCTCTCTCTCTCTCTCTCTCTCTTTCGAAGAAGGAGGAGAAGAAGATCCGGCTCCGGTGCAACGGTACAGTCTCGTGTGTGCGTGTATACACATTCCGCAGCAGTATACAGCTCACGAGAGACAAAGAAGTGTAGGCGCGCACTTTTTTCTGCCAATTACCGTCGCGCTTTTATTCCTGCTCTGGTTTTATCCAAGGATAATCCTCGTTATACGCCCCCGTAGTATAGGCATTGTTTTCGTCATTATCATTACGCAATACATCACACAGCTGCTGCTACTGCTGTGATGCTTGTGAAATCCGAGCATCGATCTGTATTATGCGCAATTATTAGCGCGCATTAATTATCCAAGAGATGAGCCTACGCTTTGGCAGGTGATGCTCTAGAAAGAAGTTGATGTGTTCGCGTCTCGGAATGATTCATTTATAGAAATCACTCGTTTGGAAGTCGAGAGCGATATTTCATTATATCCTCTGAGAGAACTTTCTATCTCTGTCTCGGGATACATCGACTGTGTGCGTATTTGCGCGCTATAGGATCAACAGGTTGATCTCGTGTTATTTTTAGCGAGATCCTATTGACAGAAGCTATATATATACACAATTATTTCAGTTGTAAGAAGCTTTTTTCGTACATTATACACACAAGCACAGCTTATTAAAGCGCCTTATTCTACTCGAATAATAGTCGTGATTGCGGAAATTTTCATTAAATTTTTCATTCTTCCTTCTCTCGCTCCAATAACCTTTTAATTATCGGTCCTACTACTATACGCCACCGCAGTCGTCATCTCTAGCCTAGATCTACTCGAGAAAACGACTCTCCGACTACTACTACGACTATTCGCGAAAGTAGAGAAGAAGAAGAAGAGAAAAAAAAAGCTCCTCCCCTATATGTATGCATATATACACATCGCTAGCACGAAAGCAAGGACCTTTTAACGAGCGCGCACTCTGCCGGAATAATTCCGAGGGAGAGGCTCGAGTGCGTCTGCGTGTGCATCTCTTTGCGTGCGATAATTAAATTTTCAGAGGAAAAACGCGCGAGGCTAGATTTTTTTTTCTCTATATACTCGAGCTTTTGAGACACCCGGGCTGTGTATATATAGTTGATGGACGTGTTTGTATGTGTTGCTGGCGGCGTTTCTTCGTTACGAGAGTAATTTGCGCTAATTAACAAAGAATTTGATCCTTTTTAGGAGCTTGCGAGCGCGAGAGAGAGAGAGAACGGTTAAGTCATTAGGACTGTTTAGCTTTTGGAATTTACGTTCTGTGGAAAGCTCGTTGTTGTTTTTTTTTTTTTTTTGGATGGTGTATACACACAAGGGTTGGCTAAATGAAGCTTGCAAGCTTGCAATGCGTGAAAGATTGCGCAATGGAATTTGGAATTTTCTCGGGCAGAAATTAATGATTTATACACTCGTCGGTGTGTTAGCAGTAGCAACCGAGGGACGTCTGTATGAAATATTGGCCAGATCTAGAGCATTCTGTATACACGAGGGTTAATTATAGAAAAAGGAAACAACCAAGTCGCCACAAAACTATTCTCGTGCATTGTCACAGATTAATCAAATTCGACGAAGCCATTAACGTCGTTTCAAAGTCTATAGTCTCTCGCGTCTCTATACTATACCGGTGAAAGAGTAAGCCGACACTCATAAATACTGAGTCACACACATACACGTCGTCGTCGTCATCAGCAACTTGACGATATCCCTCTGTATATACAACACATTGTAGACTCGAGTAGAAAAGAAAGGCATCAGTGTATACTAGCGGTATTTAACGGACGTGAAGAAAAAGTACACACAGTGCATCATCGCGCGCTAGGCTTCGACCGCAACGAGGACTTTGGAGCAATTCGAAGGCTTACACGGGAGGCTATTACGAGTTTCGGCGAAAACTTTTTGACCCGTGTTTGTGTCTGGTATATACACGAAGAGTTAAAAAGTCCGACTAGCTCGTGCTTGCCAACATACATACGAGCTGGCTACAACAATGTCTATAGAAGGTATATATATATATATAACGTGTGTTAACGTCGGAAAGGGGCGGCAAGCGCGCTGAGTGATCGATTTTAAGTGGGTTGCCACTACTTAGCCCTACATATAACACGTATTACACACATACGAGCTTTTCTTTGTCTGAACATTTCGACTGGTTTCGACCCGGAAGTCATGCGCGATCGATTCATTTCACGCTTTCAATTAGACGAATTGAGAGAGGTTTCGTTTCTAATACATTTTGAATAATACACATATAGGTTTGCGTGCGTTGTCCGAGTGAAATTTTCCCCAGCGCGTAAGTGTACCTTTTCCGCAACAAAGTTAAATCTTCCGCGTTATTACTATGTGTAACTGTTGGACATATACTACACTCGAGGTTGGAAGCTTATATGAATGTTTTATTGTTGAAAATAATCGATAACCATGTGTCGTTGGAATCACTTCTATTCTCCCGGTATTTTAGAGCCTAGTTAAAAGCATCGGTCATATAAACACAACAATGGCCGATGCATACGCGACAAAAATATCTTCGGAGCTTTCACTCAAATCAAAGAGCTACCTCTGCCAAAAACTGAGTGAAAAGCTCCTCCTCCTCCTCTACTACGAAATAGGCTAACGCCATGCATACACATCGACCTGCTCTCACGTGCGGTGTAACGTGTGAATACAACCGTTCTTCGACCACAGGAAAGCTCGAGCTTTCGAGAGCTTGCAGGATTCACGTATGTGTAACGGTGTTTTATCAGCGGGCAATTCATCGTGTTGTGTATACTAATCGCGGTTCATCCCCTCAGGGGTATACTGTTACTGTATTGAAAATCAATAATTACGGCAGGAAAATTATTGAATTTCAAGCGCGCCCGAGAGCACAACATTAACATTGATAAATTATTTTATCCAACGAGATATCGCGCAGGGAATAATCCAATTACGTTACATGTTTCCACGAGGTGCGGGGAAATTTTTTCGCACGGATAGGAATTTTCATATAACCTCAATCGCCCGGACACAAACTGTTTTCCCTCTCTCCTGCGAGAGCTCAATCCTCTCTCATGAATAAAGAGATCCAAGCTATATAGCGAAAGGAGAGAACTAATCTCTCGTGAAATTTAATGAAAGTATAATCGGAGCGAGAAAGAAGTTCTTGAGCATCACAGTAAATCAGGAATTACTTTCGAATCAGGCTAATCTGTGAGATGAATTTTTAACGGGAAGTATAAAAGTATCGGAAAACTGATTTCCAGCACAGCTGTTAACCTTATGAAAAAAAAAAAACAAATACCTTGTCAGCAGCAAGCCTGGCGACGAGAGCTTCTTTTAAAGGCCCTAACCAATTGTGGGCCCCAACGAAGCGTTTATTTAAAAGCTTCGTATGCGGTGCGACCTGCGCGTAAACCGTCTCTAACTCCAGCACGACCATGTTGCCGGCTGATGCTGCTGCCTCTTGCTCGTCGAGCTCCAGGTATTACAGCGCACTCACTTGCGAGCCTACGTTGTTTTCTTCTTCTTCTTTTTTTTTTTTTCACTATCTCCTCTTCCCTTTCTTCTCGCGTAGCCTAACGCTACGTCGACGTCTGCCAAAGGCACTCCATCAATCTGGCTTTGCACTGGCCTATATACTACTCGAGATTCTCTTCCAGTATCACGGCTTCTTCGGTGCAGCCTTGGTGAAAACTTGGCTCGATGCTGATCATGTTTTCTTCTCTTAAATATTCTCTCTCTTCTGATCGGCTATACTGTGATGCAGTCGCAGTTGTGCTTGCGATATATTCCCTGGTGGTTACGAAAACAACAACAAGACCAAGAAAGAAGAAGAGCCAAGGAATGTAAATTGAGGGAGGTATTTCTCAGGCCTCTGCACGTGTTTTTTTTTTTTTTTTTCACGGCCTCGATTGCATTATTCAAAGATACCACCAAAGACGACGACGACAAACGGTAGGTACATCACTCACGGACACACTGTGTATCGCTCTATTATCTTACTACTAACTGGCACGAAAAAACACTCGGCTACAAAATATATAAATACTCTGTACAGTTGTTGTCACATAATAGGAACGTTTTAACCGAGTATTACGGGAAGATTATTGCGGCGCACTGTCCGGTTCCTTTCTTTTTTTTTTTCAACCAAAAGGTGTATACGCGCACACGGGGGCCGGTGAGCTCTCTCTCTTACTCGGCAAAGGACTGCTGCTGCCGCGTAGAAAGGCAGTTGAGAACTGACGGCAACAGCGGCGCCGGTGGAGCTGGCGGTATAGTAGTATAGAGTCGCGAGCGGTGGTGGCGGCCTCCTACTCTCTTCTCTCCCATGACTGACGCGCGCCGCGGCCGCCGGTGTGACGCGTTCTCTCTCTCTCTCTCTGTGCAGTGTGTTCTCTGTACCTATATAATACTCTTTGCTGGTGTGCTCTTCTCTCTCGTGCTGGTTTGCTTCTTTCTTCCGGGCTGTAGGTGATGCTATTGCGTGATGTCCTGTGAGATGCTAGTTCTATATTTTTAATAAAGAAGTATATGGAGCGACGATAAGGGAGATAGAGTTGGGCTGCAGCTGGAGAATTAAATAGTAAAATTCGACTTGTCTGTGGTTTGTATGATTTTTTGATGTTTTGGAGCTGTGTGCGTATGAGTCGCTCCGAAATATATCGAATTTATTCGTTATTTTCCCATTTACTTAGAAAATTGAAGAAATTAGTCCAAAACAGTTGCAGTTAAAGCACGAGCGGCCCAACTAGTAAGCTTTACAAGGCTGTTTCGGTATCGTTAGCACACCTCTTCATATACATTCCCAGAACCGATCATAATATGAGAAACATTGAAAACCCAATGCGCCAGTAGGAGAAAACATCGCTCGAATCAATCACTCGCATACACCTCACGAAGTATGAAAAAGTTCGCAATCTCTCTCTCTCTCTTCTTCCTCGAAAAAATCTACTCGTCCGTGAAGACTATACTACACACATAGGACATCCTTTAAAGCGATCAAAACTCCAGCTCGCACAGCTTTCGCGCGATTAATCCGACGACAGAAGAGTGTCCTTTTTTTCCCCGAGAGAGAGAGAGAGTATATGCATCGCAGACACGACGCCGAGTTCCATCCCTTATCGGAGTTGGCGCCGAATTCTTTCCTTTTTTTTTTCTCTCAACTCCGTACTCGCTACTGTTGCCGTGCACCCAAGAGAGAGGGAGAAGCTTCTGTCGCCTCGAGCCTGCAGCACTTTGGCAAGGGCGACACAAAGGCGGGAATTTCTTGAGATTCAAAGAGAGAGAGAGAGAGAGAGAGAACCAGCTCGAAAGTTTGGGCCCTTGATGCTCTCACGGATTACTCTCACCTATGCACTTTTCCAAATTTTTACACTATAGGTATACCAACTATATTGGGAATGCGCGTAACGAGCTCGTAACAGCTTCAGCGTTCGCGTGCCTTATCAAAAGCCCCAGATCACTGTGGTGTATCCAACCTCGATTACACACACCCTCATCCCCTATCGTTGTGTGTGTGTGTGTATATATATATATAAATTTCCCCGAAAAACATTCTTGTGCGCGACACAAAGCCTCGGAAATTCTCGCAAGTGAATTTTTTCCATTTTTTACAGTAAAGGCAAGGCAAAGCTGAAAATTTTTCAATCTCCGCTCTCTCTCTCTCTCTCTCTTCTCACACAAGCTTCTTTATCATCGACCGCTTCGCAACCACATATACACACATATACACATTCGATTCTCTTTTCATTCGTCTCTACCCTCTCTCTCTCTCTCTCTCCCTCCACTTCATCTCATTTCACGTGATGTATTATTCTGACGCTTGGGCGGCGTCTCTCGCGCGGCTTTAATTGACCCTGCCTTGATTTTCACTCGAGTACTCTCGAGTATACGTATATAAGAGAGAGAGGGAGAGAAAGAGAGAAGCCTGTGGTGAAACTGCCGGAGGGGAGTATATATAACAGAGAAGACGTGCGGAGACACACTTGCGAGGATGATGACGACGACGTGTGCACGTGCAGCATGCATATACACGTACGAAAAAAAAGGGGGACTTGTATATTTGTTGTTGTTTTTTTTTCTACTACCCCCTGCGACTGCAGTTTCTTTATTCTTTCCGCGAACCGCCGCGACTGCTTTTTGTCTCTGATGCCACAGAGAAACAGTGCATTATATAATGATGCTCTCAGCTCGTGTTTGGAAAAGTGTGTGTGTCTGTGTGTGTGTATGAAGTGCCAATATAAGGATAAACGTCGATTACAAGCGTGAAACGAGCGGCGCGGTTTTCAATGTCCATTTCAACGCGAGAGCTGTGGGAATAAGAAGAAAGCTGCTGCTGCTGCTATACTGTATAGCGTGTGCATATAAAAGCGCGCGATGGTTTAATAATGAAAAAGGAGACGACGTTGTCGACGCTAGGTTTAATGTCTACTGGCACGAAGAGTTTCTTATATATACATGCATACACTTTTCTTTGTCTCACTCTTATACACACTGGATGAAATTTTACAATCTAAAACTGCAGCGTCGCGATAATTTCGAAATCGCGATGCTCTGCTTTCTTATAATTATCGCCGAGATATGCACTTATCTCGGCGTGTTTTTCATGTGCATAAAAAAAAAAAAAAAAAATTCGCCAAGGCCCAGGACACGTATTATACTAAATTAAATTTTGCGCGCAGTCGATCGTTAAAGCTTGCAAGCTCGATAGAATATAAAAAAAAAAACATACACACGTATACACAAACAGAAGGGGGAAAAAAAGAATAACCCGCTATAAATTGCCAAGCGCGTAGGATTGCACGCCGATGAGCGAACGGCATTGATACGTTATCGCGTATACTGATCAGGAGTTGAGAACCCCCGGCGAATATCTAAGGGATGGACGAGCACGCGAGTTGGCGTGTTATAACCCCCTCTTTTTTATCCTTTCTCGCCACACACACACATATACGTTCCCCTTTATTAAAGTATATACATATACACATAGATAGTCGAGAGGCGAGTTTAAAAAAAAAAAAGCTGTGGGAAAAACCAGTCACCAGGAAAATAGCCTCTGCACGTAGTCTTTCGTTTTAGATATAATGCGACACACACGAGAGAGAACACGACGATGGTCTTCTCTTCGGGTTGTTTTATTTAATGAGCTACGATGCGAGCTTTTTATCCCTCATGTGTGTGTGTGTGTTAAAGCTTTGACGGATTTTCATCGGCCTGAATTTTACGTATCGCGTGTTTGTGCATAGTGTGTGTATGAGGACGTGAGAAAACGTAATTACTCATCCTTTAGAAAAGTAATATTCTCAGTATTAACAACACACCTTCGTGTAAAGGGATTTTCTATGCAGCTGTTGCTGCGGCCAAGGCTTTCTCTCTCTCTCTCTCTCTCTCTCGTCGATCGTATGCATATGAACGAACCCATTTGCTTTTGACAAATCGCAAAATCGATCAGAGCTTTTCACCTCGCGACCGCATTTTAAGGTCAATCAATAAAACTTTCAGAATATATAACATACCGCAACAACAGCCGCAAGATTGAAAAATCAACAGCTTGCAATGCGGAGTAATTTTCCTTGTATATACACTTGGTCACGAATTCGAGGTATGTGCCTCTTTCTTGGGTGTACACTTTATTGTGCTTGGAAGAGAATCGAGCCGATGGACTTTGCCAGATATACGTATACACCGTCATCGCATTGTTCCTCTCTGTATACCTACGCTACTATATACGTATAGAGGAGGAGAAATGTGCCGGGAGAGTTTTGCTCTATTTTCAGCTTCGATCCGCAAGCGCGTCATATGCAAAACAATGTAATACAAAAGTAGCAGCAGCACACAGCGATGCAACCCGGGACAAAAGGAAGTTTGCGTATAGTCGAGGGGGATCGACTGTATTAAAGGTATATTCAGCTTGAGTTTGATTTATACTAGAGAGAGTCGAGTACTGCGTGTTATAATTGCGCGTAACAGCATTGATTCAAAAGCGTATTTGACCCGTTTTAGAGCTACTGCGTCGAGTTTACGGGGAAAGAAAGCGTAATTTAGAATTTTATTAGCCCGTTAAGAAAGAAGGAGAAAAAGCGCAGCTAAGTTTATTGTCCGAAACGAACAATGCTTTCTAAATACGCTAGACACTATGTCTATGTTGGCGATCGATACACGTAAAACGAGTACTTGCTCAATTCGGTCGAAGTATATCTCGAGGATATTCGAGGAAAAAAATAATAATTCTCCACATATTCACACATGTACACACAGTAGCAGTAGAGCAGCTTCGTCTGGTAAAGTAAAGAGACAGGCTGGTGTATATAGCGACGAAGCTTTTTAATTAAAATCCTCCTCCCACTACCATCCACTCGATGCGTATATCGTTCACTGAGAAGATCAAATGCGAAGGAGTCGTTGACTCGACTGCATAAAACATCGAACGAAAGAAAAGTTCTCTCGCCTCTGTCTCGTCACTTTCTTTTACGCCGGTATATAGATACACTTCGGATTCGTTTGTATCGACTGGGATTTGACGGTTGATTGCGTTTTCGAGATGCTGTTTCTTTGATCCTCGGCTTTTTTGTTCTCAATATCGTGTGCAGCGATAAACAAATGCTTGAAAGCTTGCAGAAGATGATAATTTCGGGTTATTATATACGTGTGCTTTTTTAATTAAGCAAAGCACCGCTGCTATACCTGGAAGGAATTTAATTAAGTGGACTACTCGAAATTAGGACCAACCCGACGCGTATCGATCGACGATAAAAATATCGGTCTCTCCGGATGAATTTTTTCAATGCCGCATATTTCACTTCGTTGCACCACTACATCTCGTGCAATCGTACAATAAATCCGAACATATATATAACAGATGCGTAATTAAACGTTACTGCTGTTATTTCCCAGGCTTATATACCGCAAACTACACTTTGGTTATTTTAAGAACGAAGAAAAAACTCTCGTCTCCTTGCCGCACAATGGCTAACAAGCGCGTGTATTCAAATGACAGGCCTAGTAGCAGCCGTGACCCCTCGAGAAGCACAGTAGAGTAGCCTCCACCGACGAGTCGAGAAAAAAAAGAGTCGAAGCTTCGACAAGTTTCGTTGATCCCGAGGGAAATTCACTGACTCTCTCTCTCTCGAGTTATCGGCGACAAATCGCGCGGGAGAAATGAGTAGAGACTCCGATTAAACATTCAAAGCGATTATGCGCGCGAACCCAGCAAATTGCTTGGCTATGCCAGCGATAAATCACACAAGTACCCCTGGCTGTATGTTATACGTATATACATATAGGGTACAGGTGTGCATCAGCAGCAATTGACCGAGAGCGCCTTGAATGTGGCATATACTCTGTAACCTAAATTGCGTGAGCGATGTGTATATAGAACTGAGCGCAGTCATGGCTATTTTACCGAGCATTGTACTTTCGTGTAATTTGATGAAGGATTAGGCTTCTCTGTCGCGCGACACATATATACAAGGTGGAAAAGTTATTTGTATACCGAAATTCGTTTGATCGAGTTAACCGTGTAGCTATCTCTCTCTCTCTCTCGAAACTTTTAAATGCAGTCCACACAGAAACTAAACTGGTTTGACCGTATAACTTCGTTGTCGAGTTTCGTTGTATACACATATACATGGCGGTATCGGCTGTGTAATAAAGGAATTTCATCGAAATAAAAATCACTGCGAAACCTCTCAAAAATTCAATAAATTACCCTTAACGAACCACGCACGGCAGTAAAACGATCTCTCAACACGTGCCAAAATTAAACGCGAAGTATATACACACACACGCGCGCATATATAACCGACCGCCTACAAGCAGTATGAATCATAAAGCTAAAATCAGCGACAAATTTAACGCAAAATCAATATCGCTGTAGAGTGAGCTCATACGCTTATCTTGAAAAAAAAAAAGATCTTTACGAGGTTGCCCCTTTAAAAAAAAAATCGGAGAGAAAATCGAAGATACAAGAAACCTATATATACAAGCAAAAAAATTTCCGGGCCGATCGTAAAGATCACCTTACGTAAAGCCGCAAGTAGAGGAGATACCGAAAATACGCCTTGAGAGAGTGACAGGCGACGAGTCGAGTCGTAAAGCTCCCAACACTTCTCTGTGAAGACGACGTGGTGAACTCGAGTGTGACGGCGTAGCCACAATGCACGCGATGCTAATTACGTCGGAGTATATAGCAAGACTCACTGATTTAAGGGTCGACGCCGACGATCGACTATATAGTGTAAAGAAGCTCTGTATGCTTGAGAGACAATTTCGTGTGTATAAAGCTCTTTGGTGATTGATTAGTCGACCGAGTGGACAGCATTGCGTTGAGTAACGTCGCTAATGAATTCGTCCACGTGATTCACCTTTAATATTTCTATGTCACACGAAAGAGAGTTGAATATAACGATCCTTACGATTTGCTTCTATTTCTCGGAGCAGCAGCTCGAGTAATTGCGAAAGAGGTGCAGCAACGCACGCGTATACACACATATATATAGAGGAAAAACCACAGACTTTGAGAAAAAAAAAGAGAGAGAGAGAAGCGAGCGAAAGAGGATAAAAGCGAGCGAGCAAGAGAGAAGAAGCAGAAGAAGAAGAAAGAAGGGGGCGATGGCATGGAATCGCTTCATGCACTGCCAAGCAGAGCGCGAACCGTTCGCGTAATAATGCGATCACGGTCTCTACTACTACTACTACTCCTTCCTTCTCTCTTTTCTTCCTTTTTTTTTTCTCTCTCTCTCTCTCTCCACGTCTGTTCGTCGACGCCATCGTCGTACACATTGTGGAGCACGCATACGAGAGGGTGTTGCAGTCCGACAAGGCTGCCACTCGGCAAGTTCTCTTTTTTTTCTTCTAGACTGCGTACCTACTCTTTTTTCCGTTTCGCCGAATGTAAAAACGAGGCGGAAAATATAATGACGAGAAAGAGTCGCGCGGAAGGGGCTAAATGATGTAAAACTTGTTGAGGGAAAAACTAGCGAGGGAGACCCTCCTCTTTTTTTTTTTTTTTTTAAGAGAGTCGCGACGTAGACGTCGGGTTAAATATAGAGAGAGGAAAATGACGACGGGGTTATACACGCACGTGTGAACGAGAGAGCAGGCGTTTGAAGGCCCAAGCACGATATGCGTATATACACACTTTGTTGTAAAAATAAAACGTAGGTACATTCTTTTTTTACAATTATTAATTTGACAAATGACGAGAGAGCCGCAAACGTGCCATCGAATAATAATCCCGACGCAAAACTGTTGTCTGATGTTTTTACAGAGAGAGCAAACAATAGCGAGGAGGACATGGCAAACTTCTTGACGGAAGACGGCGGCTAGAGAGACGGTGAAAAATGAATAGCTGCTGTAACGTCGGCGAAGCGTGGGAGAGCTCGCGTTTCGCGTAGGAAAACAATCCGCGTTCTCGCACCGGAAAGGGCGTCCTCTTACTTGCGCCTTGAGAATAAAGAAGCTTCTCTTGCGATCGGATGCATGTGGCCTTGAAGAAAAACTATAACTCCGTCGAGTATGTCTCAAGCGCCGGCAGTAGTAGCGAACGAGTTGTGTCAGCCATCTGCATCAGGAGTTCAAGAGAAGGAAAGAGATTGGAGACCTGTGAGTATTGTCAAACGGTATTATTATTATTATGATTGAACTGAGAGTTTTAATTAGCGATGTAAATAATAATTGGCTGCAGGGCAGCGGAAAACGAAGCGAAAATTGAAAATCTCTCACTACACAATGCTGCTGCTGCGGCGAGGCGAAGAAACGAGGCTCTCTGTACTCCGGATAGAGGAAGAACCGTAAGGAAAGTTTTAATTGCGCATCTTCACGAGCTGTTTACTAAAAATGGAAATTCCGACGCTGCTCGCGCGCTTTGTAGGAATGGAAATAAGATCAACTTTGTCTATACGAGCGAAATTATTCATAGAAGAAAATAAAAGTTCTAACTAAAAAAAAAACCGTAGTAGATATACAGCATATTCTACCCCTTGTCGATAATTCTCACAAGCGCGAGAAGGTAAAAAAAAAAAAATCCCGCGCACTGCGGCGTCGGTATCGATCTGAGCCGAGCGCGCGCATTCCTTACATTAATGTTCCGGCGTTTTCACGACGTGCGGTCGACGGCGGCGCGATTATTACAGGCCTCTACGTCGCCGCTGCTCGCGACACAATAGCCGTGCGACGCGACACCGCATGAAAAGCCGCTTGCCGCAGCCGCATCCTAAGAACCGATAAACGCCCGAGCGAGCTTGCACGTGCTTTCTCTACGATGGACGTCTGAGCGAGCTTTGCTCGTCGTTCTATTTTTCGGGATACAAGAGAGAAAGAGAGAGAGAGAGAGAGAGTTAGACTGCCGATGGAAGCATTCAAAGTAGGTGACTGGCCGTCACACGCTTGGTTATGATTTATATTGCGAACTGTCGAGGATCGAGGGCGAGAGAGAGAGAGAGAGAGAGAGAGAATATATACTGGTGCGGGCAGAGCTTATTGTCTACTTTTTTATACCCTACGTATATGCGACTCTCTCGCTCCCTTTATCTCCCTTGTTCCGGCTTGCTTGTTTGTTTGTGTGTTTGTGTGTGTTGTTTCACTCGTGTTTCCTCGTTTCGAGCCTCTTTATTTTAGCGAAACTTTCCCGCGGTCGATTCGGAGTATTTTTTTTTTAAGCCTATGCACATACGCGATGATGCGCTTGCGCCGCTGACACCTTTTGTGTACGCATCGCAGTCACAGTTGGTTACAATTTTTTTTTTGCTCGGTTTACAAAAAAATAATTGATGTACGCAGTAAGTTGATTGATGTTTTGTAACAGCATTTCTACCACTCGGATTGTCAGCTTTTCACGAAAAGCTTTTTGATCGATTAGACGGTTGTTTTATTTTTAGAAGAATAATATTTGCCTATCTCTCTCGAAATATGTTTTTGTATTTCCAGTCGGAAACTCCGAAGTTTCGGGTTACCAAAGCCACAGGAGAAAGACACATACGAGAGTTTAAAATAGTGTATGTATATAAAGAACGAATGGAAAAGTCATCTTTTTCGTCAACGCCAATCTTTCATTATCCGACTTTCCTCGTTAATTGATTCGGCTTCCCATTCATGGGAACAAACTTGGAATTGAAGCTCCTCTAAATTTCGCTCTGCACAATGAAACTTTGCTTCGCTGGCGCTTTCTCGTAGCAAAAATAAGATCTTAACTACTTTGAAACAATGCGCGCCTCCAGCATTCGAACAAGAATCTCGTCTGGCGTCGAGAAACGCGGAATACTTGCTGCTAGCTGCTGGGATGGAGAAAACGACACGAAGAACGTAAGGACACCGGATTGAAATTAACCAGCTAATTGTGCCGAAGCCCACACGTTTGTAACAAGCTACGTGCGCTGGCAGCACGTGGAGAGGTGCTTGCGCTCGACGACGACGACGATGCCACGGACGGGGCCTCGTTAGTGCTGCCGGCGGGCGCACTTCTTCCACCGACACACAAAAAAGAAATAGTCCACATTCAAATTAACACTACAGAATGCTGGACTCTTTTTCCTTATCTTGCTCTTGGGCATGTGTTTTCTTTTCTTCCGCTGTTTGCCCTCGTATGTTCAAGTACAGGTGTATTTTGGGACGGACGAGTGCACAAGCTTTTTACACAGTGCACGACGACCGCCGAGAAAATGTAATTACTTTTTTCAATTTAATATACTACACATTTACGTAGCTACGGTAATTTTTCTCGTAGGTCAACGCACTCGGATAGGATCAAGCTCGTGCGCTCGTGATCGAGAAACCGTGACTAACCTGTACATCGAAGTGTCCGGTTGTGTCTTGCGGTTGCGGCGGTCCTTGCTGTTGTTGTTGCTGTTGTTGCTGCTGAGATGGCGGCGGACCCTGCGGTGGACCCTGAGCACCGAAAAGCTGAGCGGCGTGAGATGGTAAATGTTGCAGATGATGAGTCGGTGGGGCCTGATGATGTTGGAGGTGGTGAGGAGGTGCCGGAGCAAACGCGGTCATGAAGTGCTCCTCGCCTCCGCCCATCACGTCGACCCCAGGTTTCAGCAGAACAACGCCGCCGGCACCCGTGCTCACCGCAAGTGTCGCATTCTTTTGGAATTCTTCCTCGCCGGGCGATGGTTGCCTGCTGCCCGGTGTGCGACTGAAAAGAATTTCAAAGAGACAATTAGTTATTTTGTTTGAATTAGAAACTATTTGAAATTTTCTTTAAAATTCGGTAACGGATATGTGGCAGAGGGAGAGAGAGAGATGAACGTGCTGCCGCGCGTGCATAAATTCTGTGGTCGTGCAGGTTCGGTAATTCGATGCTCTCCACACGCCGCTAAAGTTGAAGACAATTTCGCCGATTCAGCACCTGCACAACCACTGATTTATGTCTGACTAGTTAGTTTTACAACTCTGTTAATTCCTCGAATGAAAGTCGTTCTAATTTTAAAACTCATAACGTACGATTTCAACTGTCGCGATCTTTCTCGAAATCCTGGAAATTAACTCTTCCAAGTTGAAAATGCGAAAATTTTTTATACAAATTACAATGTAACAGTCACGAGTATCTAAAACTTTTAAAACTTAACACGGTTCACTAGTAAATAATTGGAATAGAACAGAGACTTCATAGGGTTTTGTCGTCCCGAGTACTGCCATCGAAATTATTGACAGGTTTCAGCACAGTATTGCTAACTCATGATCAGCCGGCATACCTTTATAATATTTGTATACACGCATATGAATTAAAAAGTGATAGTTTGAGGAAAGAGTCAAACTTTCCATCTATGATTCAAATTGCTCGTCTGCTCATTTCTTGTACTTTTCTGTTTTACATTATAATAATGATTCACAAAAATCCAAGCGAGATGGAAATTACAAGCGTTTCTACCCAGATTAATACGCGTCAAGCGACGATTTTTTTTCAGGATGAGAGCCCAATTTCTCGAGACTCTGAAGCGAGAACGATTCGCTGTTTAATCAGTGAAATTTCCGTCGCGAAAAAAGAGCACCTATAGGCGCAGAGAGAAAGGCGCTCCGAGAAGATGGTTAATTCAGTTGAGTCATTCTTTAGAGTTAGACGCTTCCCGTCAACGATCAATGAAGCGCGACGGCGTATGGCAGTAGCACTGAAGCGACTCTCAGGGTGTCGACAAATGCTAATACCCGGTGAGCTTGTAACGCGCTTTGTGACATAATGCGCAGTAATTTATGTCCCTCCGACAAATTTAAATTCCACGAGGTCCTGCGAGGCGCATCCGTATGTACGAATTATGTAAACAAAGCCTCTTTCCCCTCCTGGTTTTTAAGCCTTTAAAGACTAGTCCTGTGGAGATGACAGGAGCGTATCTTCAGAGCCGTGATTGCTTCGCCAATGACCTGACCTTACTCCTTACTTGCTTTTCTTCTCTTAGTTAAAATACACCTGCGTCTTATTTTAGATTAGAATTGGAATGTTCGAGCTATTTCGGTCGACGCTGATTATTCAAGTTCTACCTAGTTCATAAAATTAAATGCGCGTACAGAGCGAACCCAAGTCCTTCAACTTTTTCTCCTCGAAAATCAAATATGCACGTACGCGCGGAAGAAGCTCGGTCAACATAGAAATTGCATAAAATGCAAAACCCGCATCAATGGTAAAATACTGAGAGACGGGTGTACTCGTAACGGAGAAAAACCAAATGGCAAATGAAAAATCTCCCTCGGTTTGGTCTATCGTAATAACGGTTAGACTTTGCGATACCGCAAGACGGCCGTCTCCCGTTCGCGTAATAACGACGCAAAGGAGAGCACAGTTACGAGAGAGGCCAACGCAACCTCTAGCGTGTAATATTTCTTCCCAGCCGTAACTAGCGTTTGCGGCGAACGGATGCCTGCCTGGCTTTCTATATAGACGACGCCTCGACACGGGTTTCATGTTTTATACACTAGCTATACTTCTCTATCTCTTTCCGTCTGCTCGACGATATGAAAGAACATTTCTGATTTCTCTGCAAGGTTTATTAAAAGGAAAGTCCATCATATCATGTGGATAAATAAATTATTTACCACAGCTGCGGAGGCAGAAGAGCAGAAAATTGACAGTTGCGAAAACGTCGAGGAAAAAATGTAATTTACTACATGTGTAACAGTCACGGATGACGAAGGCTTCTTAATAAGTAAAATTCAAGTTAATAATAAGTAGAGAATTAATTTCAAAAGACTTTCCCTCGCATTTCAAACTGCATAAATTTAAGCTCGCTTCAATCGTTTAATACGAATGACAACAGGCAACGATGACTCTATTCCACTGCAGTTTCATAACAAAGGAGAAACGCTATTGATTATTGAACAAAATCGTTGCTTTTTCATACAAAAACTCCTAACACCGTATCGGCAAACGCTACAAGCTCATACTACTCATACAGCCTCGTATCACTTGTCGGCAAAGCAGCTCGCTCGTTACCCCGCTTCCGCGAGATGTCGCGGCACCGACCTCGCGGCCGAGAACCGGGTACCGCAGTAGCGGTTAAACGCACGCGCGCAAGGGGTCTCCTGCGCGTCCCGGAGCCTGTGCAGAATATAATATACACTCTCCTCGTCGGCGGCGGCCTCCGGCGCGCTGTCATTGGCCGCGTGCCGTAGCTTCTCTCTCTTTCTTTCTGCGTGGAACCCGTGTGTGTGCACGCGCGCCCTTGACAGCTATCGTCCTGTTCTTACGCAGTGCCTCAGCTCTTCGTGAGCAGAGAGTCTTTCGCTCTTTCTCTCGCTCGTACGCTCTATCTATCCTTCGCGCGAGAGCTGAATATAAAGGAGGCGGACGGCATTGGGCGCTGGTATACTACTCTCGTCACCAGCAGGCTCGATTTATGCGAAAGTGAAAAATGCCATTTTCTTCGACGAATTTCCTTACTGGTTCTCGTTCTCTTCTTTCTCTCTCTATCTTGCCTTTGGCCAGCTGCACATCCAGGAGCGACATACCGGTATTTCGAAATTCTCCGCGGCCACTTTCGATCGAGCTGGATATATCAACGCGGTTTGAATTTATTGTTGCAGTATTTTTATCGCGAGAGAGCGCCAGTTTCCTCGAGTGGACTTGAAAAGTCTTAATTGACGTCAGGCCGTTAATCGAAAAATGAAAGTCGACCGGTGGGATCCTAAATTATCCGTAAATGTTAAATTTTATACCGAACTCTTCGATTAAGTACATAATAGATTTTACGTTTGGAAAGTTGTGCGAGAATAACAAATTGGTTTTCGAAAACTAAAAAAGTGTGCATCTGCATAATCCATGAAAAATTATGAAACCCTCGAGAAAGCCTGATTTTGAAAATCTCGCAAGCTCAAGCTCATTAAGGCCCAAAAAATGTATCCGTGTCACAGCGATGACTCAAGCGGCGCCGAACTTGACAAAAAAAAAATCATTTCGAAATACCGATACACAGTCTACTGGATAGCAGTTGCTCCGTCATTTCGACTTTCCGATTACAATTTACTCACTTGAATCCTTTGTCATCGTCGAGACCATTTTGAGAAGACAGTCCGTTTCCTTGGGGACCAGTGTCGTCCTTTGAGCTATCAAAGGGGCTAGCTGTGCCTTTATCCTTGTCTTTCTTATCTGTGTCGTTCTGCATAGGGAATGAGATGATACACGTTAGTCAGATTTTCAAAAAAAGCTCTAGGGCTTTGGTGACAAGTTGCTTACCAATCTCAGGGACACCATTCGCGGCTCCAATTCTTTCGGGGTCGTAGGACTCGATCCCAGCACGTATTCGACCATTTTGACTCCGAGTCCGCCAGTTTCGCTGTGGAGAAATCAATGTACGTTAAACGACTGCATATTTATTTTCATCGAACATCGTTTGAATCCAAATAAGTACTTTTTCAAAGAGTACCTCGTTACCTTTTTTCACACTCGAAAGAAAAAAAAAACAAACTTGTAACTCTCTAATTCACGTGACAATCGAAAAAAAAGAGTCTAAATTCGATTAAACGCAGTTCCTCTTTAATACAAGCACACAGTAAGAAAAAAAAAATTAAAGGCCAACCTGCTTCTGGGACTGAGGACGGTTCCGACTTCTGTCGTCTGATGAAATCCGCTGCCGACACCGACTCGCCTTCCGGTGCCCATTGAAATCGGTTGTGAAACTGCATGATCTGCAACAATGCAAATGTCATAGATATAACAAACAATATATTAAGAAAAAAATATCCAATCGAAAGGCTTGCAATAATTATACCAGGTACAACACACAGGCCTTTGTCTTTGCGCCACACAGATTGCAACAACGGCTGTTTAATTTTGCATGGAACAATGTGTAAGTGGATCCTTAGCGTTTTTAACGACTATACGAGTGCTTACGTATCAAAGGAAAAGAGTTTCTCTGTCGCCAGGCAATCTCCAGTCGAATCAAAGCACGAGATAGAAAAAAAAGAGTAAATAACCACTCGAGGCCAGTGTTAACAAAGTAAAGAGGAGAATCGCGAGAAATAGTCCTAGATTCGCATCCCATTTCCCGAACGCCGACAGCTACAGCCCCGACTGTTATCGGCCGTCAGACCGTATGTGTACATGTGAGCTTGAAATTACATCTGAGGGAATACGGCTACAGTAGCGCACGAGAGAAACTTGTTTTTTGAGACAGATATAAAACGACCTTGGCTGAGGTCGTGTGTGATTGTGATTAGTGGGCTATGGAGTCAGTTGTAAATTACAAGCTATATGCGGCAGCGTTAATCAGTTGGTACTTCATACGTTCTGTGCGCTGTGATGTCCCTTTAATAATGCAAAGCTTGATTAGGAAATTCAACTGTGGAACCGAGCTGACACCGGTAATATCACGGCCTACTTCTGATCCGTCTCTATCTCTCGCTCTTGGTTAACCCCGAGTGTCTAGACCGAAAATGCTGTTATCATTAAACACTTACAATTATAGAAAGAGCTTTCCGGCAAGAGTTGAGAGTAGACAAGGGTATTTCTTAAGTAAAATCAATAGCGTCGGGAGACTATACATGTGTATAGATATCGTATAGGCATACATCGTGTATTAAAAAACAAAGTCTCTCTTTCTCATCACGCGAAACAACAACAGTAGAGCATGATTAAACATAAAAAGCACTGGACTACCGAGACAGCAAGGAAAGGGCTATAAACAGGCAATTACAGCGAGAGAGAGAGAGAGAGAAAGAGGAATAGACAAGAGAAAATGATAATTAGAATAAGAAAGAGAGAGATAGGGTAAAAGCTCGGGCGTCGGCGACGAGCTGGCGACGAGAGAGAGAGAGAGAGAGAGAGAGAGAGAGAGAGAGAGAGAGAGAGAGAGAGAGAGAGGGTTGCCCTTTCTCGCTTCGGGGTTGACGAGTGTAGCAGCAGCAGCAGCAGCAGTACGGTTACGAGCCTGGGCGGCGGTGGGACGTTGCCCCCACCGCGCCGCCGTGCAATGCCGGGCGTCTGTCGCCATGGCAACAGCCGCGTTGCACCCATCGCCACACACACCCCCACATTTCTCTCTGTACGTATATATACATACGCAAATATACATACACACAGACATTGTCTCCGTTATACGTATATATATGTATATATAAGCCTATATGTATGGGATTCTCGTAGAGGGTGGCGTCGTTGCCTCCGGGAGGATATCCTCATAGACGACGAGGCTGCCACTAGTGTACGTCTGCCGACGTTGCGGTATGTATGTATATATATGTATATTGACGCGAGAGAGAGAGAGAGAGAGAGAGAGAGAGAGAGAGCGCTGGAGCCCGGAGCTTTTCCGACTCACGCGGAGATTAGCCTAGGGCTTCTGCTTCTTCTTTTTCTCTCCGCAGAATTTCCGGCTCTTATAAAGCTTTTCCCAGAGTGAGAGAGAGAGAGAGAGAGAGAGAGAGAGAAGGTTTGTCGATACGCTACTGTGTGCTTGTGTATACACAGAGGTGAATCTCTGTATCTTGAGCGCCGGCAAGATGAGATTGGTAAATAGAAGGGAGATTCGACGGCAAGCGAAAGGATTGGCTCGATTGATCTGCGGGGATGCTGCTATACTGCTGCTATCTATGCTGCGCTATGTATAGTCGATATTCAACGCAATGCTTGCGTATCGTTGGGAATTTGTTTCGTTGAGGTGTGTGAACTGCTGCTACGATCTTTTGAGAGAGATTAGAGTTCGATCGAAGCGATGATTTTGCTTTTTGTGTATTGTATTTCTTGTGTAAGTCGGTGTGTGTTTGCGTGAAAATTTGAGCCTTCCTTAAGGGGGTGGCGGAGCCATGCTAATTGGTTCAAGTGTTACCTAACCTCAAAAATTGTTTAGATCATAAATAATACATTATTACAATTGTTTATAGCATGAAAATGCAGTGTTCTGCGGTTGCTATTATAATTATTTATGATGTCAACTAAGTCTTATTTTTGCGTAAGTATGCATAATTTTTGCAAATAACGAAAACTACGACGCGAAGTGAAGACGGCGATATCAATGAGATGACCGTCACTTACGTACACATTATTGATTAAAATAAAATTTTGCACTGATTGAATCAACAAAAAATCTGTGTTCTGCGATAACCTACATAATAACAAACAATAATCAATTTGAGTTTTGATGGTATGAAGAATATTGAAAGCAAACAATGTAAACTACGACTCGAGGTGGAGGTCACAATTGGTCACGTTGGCTCCGACATCCCCTTAAATTAAAAAAAAAAAAGATCTGCATTTAATTTTCGAAGATCGACTACTAATAAACACGACAAGAAATTATACTCCCAACTGGATGTACAATAAGACACAAAGCAGTATAATCGAATTTCCTTTAGTATGTTTTAATCAGATTGAAAGCCGCGGGACTTGCGAAATTCCGTAATTAGTTTCTCTGCACGTTTAACCCACCACCATTACCACTACTATACCTCCCCCTCTTGAGAGAGATTCGAAGAAAACGAGACTTTCCCTGATGAATCTGGGATGAGCGACTTGGCATCTAGCTCTAAATGTACACTTGGTTGACAAGAAGATTTACCAATTGGCTCCAAGCAAGGGGCAACAAACTGCCCGAGACGTTACACCCGCGCGCGCTCAATTAACAGTGACGGTAGAAAAGCGTTGAGGCTTCAACCGATGATTTTTATTTCATAAAGAGCGTCTGTGTAGCTGTGTGCCATTTTCTCTGCTTCGTTAAGATTTTAATGCGATTTGGAGGACAATCAAATATAGATCTCTAGAGATGAGTCAGTTAGATTTGTGTCGTTTAACACAGTCTTGTGGGAGGTCGTACTGATTTCTAAGCATTTTAAAGCAAAACATTTTGATTGGTTACACAGAACGCTTTAAAATTCAATTTATCATTTTTTTGAAAGAATTTGTCATCAGACTCCTCTTTACATTCTTGTAAAAAGCAATTTCGCTTTTACTTTTCCCTTCGATTCACTGGGCAATGCAGTCGCACGATCGGAAGAATACAAATTCATTATCACAAGCCTGGATAGGAATCCCAAGCCGAATTGTGTTGCCAAATTGATTCTTCCAGATTGGACGAATACTGCGAAATTTACGGAGCGTCGTCGAAAAAACACCGAAGCATAAAAGAAAATTGTATTTGCCAAGTGGGACGATAAAGCAGTATATTTCTCGAATGGAAGCTTTCAGAATCTACTGCCTCTCTCAAGAGAAACTATAATACCACAAGTCGAAAATCTCGACAACTCTCAAACGTTCTTCAATAAACAACGACGCGACCTCTAAAAATTTAATCATGAACAAGGTTACCGAGACGACAAGCCTTATATTCTCAATAAACCGCGTGGGTGTGCTCGGAATCGAAACAAAGCACCAGCGATATATCCGATGCTTTACCCACACGTGTGTTGTACATATATTATGATATACCAACATTTATAGGCAATAATCTTAGCAATATTAGAATAAAGTGTGTGATACATACCAGAGGTACTCCACGTTGAGTCCCGCCACATCTGGTCACCCAGGTGGAGTATCCCACCGCCTTTTACACCTCCTTCGTCCTTGGAGCCGCCCTCGTCTACGCCCCATAGCTTTTTTGCCGAGGGAGCGATCTGAAACCAGGCGAAAAAGGGGTCGTTAGAAAAGAGTGTGTCTTATACTACTACAGCTGGGAGGTCGATGTACGCTGGCTTATGTATGGCAAAAGGACGGGTAAAGGGAAGGAAAATCGTATACAAGAGTTATGACAAAGTGGCTGGCTGTTGTTTCTTTCTATTAATCTACAGGAGGGCTTCTGGAGAAGATTGCGTGCCATTTTTAGGATATTTTTTTTTTTTTTTTTTTGTATTTTGCTCCGTTTCTACTTAGCGCTTTTTTTTGCGTTTTTCTCTCTTTTTATTCTCTATTCATGCGGGCGCGTGGACGACAGAGCAGAAAACACAACGGCAGACGCGTACGTAGCTTACAGTTTATTCATGTGCCGCAGCGTAACACACAACGCGCTATATGCTGATGATTAAAAGTCACAGGAAGAAGAGGGAACAAATGGCGCTGGGGAGTGAACTGTATGTTTGAGAAAGTCGTTGGGGTACATAAAGGAGATGGTAATTAGACGAAGTATATTGTGTATTATTGTTGGGCAATTAATTTTTCGTTTTGTGCGGATAAATGAGGAGCTTAGTTTATACTTGAAAGGCACAATTTCTTGTGGTCAAATTAAGTGTGGACAATTAAACATTATACATATAGTTTTTAATAATAATTTTTCATCATACGTGCACGAAAAAGGCCACTTTCCATGTATGTAAAAAATGAATGGAAAATCGAGTTTTTCTTAGCAACGGGAAAAAATTACTCCCTTGGGAGTAGTTTTTTCCTCACTCTGCCCACTATCCGATATGTGTTTTTAAAACTTTTTAAATTTTCAAAATTTAAAAGCTCGTGCTCAAAATATCACCCTCGCTAGAAAAAGCCAATTTTCCCCCCTAGTTGCACAATATACTATTTCTGCTTTAAATAGCATGAGCAGCCGCAACAGCAGGCCAAAACAAGGCAGTTTCAACACCGGTAGCACACCACTATATCTAGACTCAGAGCGCATATTGTTATGATTGAAATGAAAAAACTACCTATGCGCCATCTACTTTCACCTGCCACAGACCCGGAGAGTTTAGGCGGTGACGAAAGGGCCAGTCCAAAACTGCTTTGTTTTGATAAATTTATATCGCTCTAGCGGTTCATATGTACGTGTGTCCATTGAAATTAAGATTAATTTCGACTAGCAACAATGTTTTTACAATAAAAATGATGGTCTCAAACCCCTCACACTCCTCCTTACAAGATTTCGTTCTTTCTCACACAAGTTTCCACATAACGCAGCTGATCCATGACATATCAGCATACACTGCAGCAATACGAAGACCAGAGCGACAGCTATATGACCTTGGCTTGAAAATCGCCGCCGCATATAATTCGAGGTCATCATCGAGGCGCGCCGCGTATTGCTTACGCACTGCACTCCATACAACCTCTACTGCTGCATGTAATACTCTACTCTCAGCAGTGGTCCTTAGGCTATATCAAGGTCACTCTGATGTAACACAGCCAACCATATTCCCCCGACGCTACAATACACAGCTCGATTATCAAAAGCCATAGCGACAATTGACTAATTGCAGGTAGTCAGATTAACCGGAACGATGTGTTTGTGCTTGGTATATTATGTTGTGGATATACGTGTAGTGTATGTACCGCACTTTCGGACTTGCATAATGCAACGCTGCAACTCGAGATATTGTGAGGTGTATACGGATAGCGGTTTCTCGCGAAATTTCGAGTAGTTTTTGCGTGAGCCGATTATTATGTGAGAAGCGTGTGGCGCAACGATGCCAGTTTATATATGGAAAAAAATGTTGGTTCGATAAATTTTAATTGAACGCACGCGATGTTGGAATGTGTATATCGATTATTTTTGGAAGGTCGGATATGGTTTTGAACAATTAAATTTTCGTTTCCTAATGCGTGTACCTTCGACTGTTATTCGGCTGATGCTTCACTGCATGGAGAAATTTTTTTTTATTGTATTTGAGGTATTTGTATTCCGTGCGTGTAAAATCTGTATGTAAATTCAGTCGAAAAAAACTACCAAGCCCGAGCTTGTTTTGAGCTGACTTAAGCTTTTCATACTTTTTTTTAAAACAAAAAATTTTTACAACAACGATAGCGAAATTTCGGCTTTTTTTATCTGCCTACCGAATACAAATAAAACCACTTCTAAATTAAATGTTCGCATCAGCCAACGTAATAACAGCAGCATTTCTTTTCTCGAGCTTATTATAAAGTTTCCGATTATTTGCCAGTGGGGGCAAAGCGGGCAAATTAATTAAGCCAAAGCAATCATATACGAATGTGAGAAAGAAGAGACAACTCGACAACAATTATCCGAATAAATGTGCACGGCAAATCCATAGCGTCAACACATTTCTCTCCCTCTATACTAAAAAGTAAAGAAGAAAAACTAGTTTATACCCCAAAAAAAGAAGCCAACGAAAGCTCGCAATACAGCTTTTCCGTGGGTTTTCTGAACCCGCGAATATACGTGTATATATATATATATATATATATATATATATACACACACACACACACACACACACACACACACACACACACACACACACACACACACACACACACACACACACACACACACACAGCGTAGAGGGAATAAAAGAAGCCGAGCGTGTTCGAGAGCCTAGCTCAGCGTTTAAAGCGTTCTAAGGGCATAAGAAGTTTTCCGTGAAACACACGCACACACGTTAGAGCTCAGCAGACACGTCTGCATTAAAATATATATACCAGCACGCGTGCTCGTCGTCCGATAGCGCTGGATTAGCCGGCAGCTTTCCAAGCTTTCGTATTCACCTACATTCGAGTGTCGCATACAGGTATATAGAGATACATTATTATATATACACTGTATATATGTATATACAGTGGTCCCTTGAGAGAAGGCTGATTAATTCGTCCAATTAAAGTTGAAAGCCAGGCGCTAAAGCTCGATGATAACAATAATAATAATAATAATAGTTTTATCTTTCCGTCGAGGCTCTTATGCAATTTATCATTGGAATGCAGGACGCGCACAGAGGAAGGAAAGTTGTGGAACGAGGAAGAAGAGATGATAAGCCACGAGTGTATATATGTATACATATATACACAAGGCTAATCCAACGCGATCGCGAGGACGCGTCATCGCGAGCGTAATAGTATACGTATGTGCGAAGCGAGAAGAAGCTGCGCTTTCATAATGACATGCAAGCGGTTGCTTACATCGGCGTATATGATGATTTTCATTGCCGTCGCTGGACTGTAAACAAAGCTGAACAGGTGCGTATACGAGAAAAAGAAGAAGCTTTTGGAGCAAGAGAAGTTCAATCTCGAGAAGTGGTCAGTTTAATTTTTCGCTTCAGCGCAATAACGCAGCCGCACTCAAGAGGTCGATCCTCCTCCTCTAGCTTCTATAGATATACACAAGTTGTTATATATATATAGTGCCGCAGTTCGGCGAGAGTAAAGGTAAAGGAAAGGCTCGGTCAGTTGAGGGGTTGATGATAACGCCGGGCAAAGTATCGACCGCCTCTCTGAGCTGTGTACACGAAAATAGGGAGACAAACACACACACATAGAGATGACGACGCTGTGCGTATACACGCGTGAGAATGTTAGCGTCAGTTGTTTTTTATATTAAAAGAAAAAAATATATATCTCGATGTCTGCATATTCGGTTGCAAAGGAATGTCGTAACGCTCGACGCTGAGAAAGTCTGCAGAATGAATAGACCCGAGGTTTTTCAACTGCGTTGCATATATTTTCACATCTATGTATACGTTTTGAAATTCTTTCGCTTTGCAGTACATACAGCAGCAGTATTTATTTTAGTGTATAGGCGATTCCTCGAAAAGAAAATCCTGAGATCCGGAAAATTCCATTTCCGTGCAAATCGGAGAGCAAAAAAAAAATGAGTAATTTTCACTTAAAACCCAAATGCCCTCGCTTTCACTACACGCCTCTCTCACAGTTAAACTCGACGCGGTTTCTGTGTACGAGAGGCATGCAAAACCCGGCGAAGAGAATTTTTTGCGCTCACTCGCGCATGGCCCCCTCGACTTTAAAAAAAAAGCGTAATTTCTCTCAACGCAAAAACAGGGACGTGACACACTATACTATACTCTGTTCCAGAAATAAACGTTTCCGATTGTTTATTTACAACGAAGTAGCGGAGGATGTAATAAGCGTTACCTAATGCATTGCTCTCGTGGTAAATTAGAAACCATGAAACGGAGCGCGACTACAGCTTGGAAACAGTCGTTAGCTTTACGTTATCGTTCCGAAATTGATCCACCTTTTGGTAATGTTGCTGTCCTAACCCAGTTTGACTGCTGCACCATGACCTCCTCGACTATATGTATATACAAGCTACAGCAAAGTTATTGTAATTGTACACCAAGAAAGCAGTGATTTATAATCGACACTGCAGAATTATCATCGATTCGCGAAAGCACAAATTATCCCTTTGAAATGCCTGTGCTTGGGAAAAAAATTCAATATTTAACGAAAACAGCGCTAAAGCACTACTTATACTCGCGGCTAAATCCCCGTAATCAGTCGAAAGAAAGAAAGAAAGAAAAAAAGAATTATAGCCTCCAGCCAACTCTCCCTATACACCGAAGCCAAAGCAAAACGAAAAGCCGACGACAAAAGTCACCGTCGCGGTGACTCAATGACTCGAACTCACGCATATATGACATATTATACACGCGTGTACAGCGACTCCTGTGCGTATATACCGTCTGTCGCATCGCAGGCATCGTATAATTGATTCCGTTGTCTCGTTACACTAGCGCGCGTTTAGTAGACTCGTCGAGTGGCGGTACATGCAATGCGGCGCGTGGTGAGCGCGAAGTGAGGTGTGTTATATACAGAGCGCTATATAGCAGTGGGGCCAGCGACCCCTCCCCCCCCGGGGGCAGAGTAAGCGCGCTCGAGGAGGCTCGGGTCACGGCCACTGTCCTCCCAAGCGCAAGAGCTCGAACCGAGTGCTGATGTGCACGAGAGCGGCTGATAAACTTACTTCTCACTTTCTGTGTGTTGGTAGTTGGGGGAAAAATAGGGATGAGAGATTTGATCAGGTAGCGATTAATGATGCGAGATTATACTTTTTATTGGTAGTGCCAAGTCGCCGGATACTTTATAATTTCTGATGGGCTTTGAGTGATCTGGAATTGAGGGTGTGATCGATTAAAAATTATTAGAATTTATGAGGTTAATAAAAATTGAAAAGTATTTTTAGATTCAGATTTGGCCAAAAAAAAAAAAATGTCGTAAGACCGTGCAAGCACGGCGAGTGCCTTACGAGTATATGTGTTCCATCCTTGTCTAGGGGAGTGCTAAACTTCTCTCCTTTCATACAACACGTATAGGGCTCGTTGCGAGGAGTCTTATATACCAACTGGCCAGATATCTTGCCACTTGCGAGTAATGAAAATTGAAGCGACTTCTAGCGGCCACAAGTTGAAACTGCGGAAATTGAACCGCTTTTGCGCGCCAATATATGAATCTGTCCGATGCAATTTATGCTTTAAGCGTTTTTATTGTCTTTTGTTTCCACGAATATAGATTTAACCATATTGATTTCCAATTGATACAGGTAACTTCGGAAATTGAAAATTGAGAATAATGACAATATGTCTAGAGTCGGTCGTTGGGTGAAATTCGATATTATTGTGTGACCTAAAAAGCTCATTATTACATTGTGTATTAACGAATTCATTAAAGTTAAATTTAGTTTTCCAATTTTTAATATTTTTCAATTTTTTTTTCAGCGAAGGTTCCACCCTCTAGGACCACCCCTTATCCCCTTTTCCAGCCTCTCTCCCCGTTGGTGACGGATTTATTTCATACGTACTATAAGAAATTGTACGATTCTTGTGACCTAACTGGCACGTTATTACACGGTAGTCACATCCACTTGTAAACAACAAACTGTATTTATTTCTATACAATCGGCGTAAAATGCAAACGCATATGTAAATCGCATTCTTACAGCATAAAAAGAAACACGAGATAATCAACAGTTAGAAAACAAACGAGCAAAAAGTGAAAACAGAGAGAGAGCCTAAAAAATTCGCAATACATAAACACGCACACACAACACCTAAAATTATCAAACGACACACGTGAGAGCCGAGATATTTTCTAAGCAGGCGAGGCCAAAGCTATAATTGATTATGCCGCACATACGAGCATATACATTAACGTGAAAGTTTTTAAACTCAGCAAAGAGAATAAAGATATACAGCAATAAGAGGGACGAAACGGACTCGCGCACATAATTACGTTTCCCACTTCGGAAGCGGCTCGTCCCGATCTTTCGCAACGATTTTTTTTTTCCCTCGACGAGACATAATATCCCCCTCCCATGTAATAGCGAGACGACTAGCGTAACATCGCTGTATGTGTGTACGTCCACGTAATCGCGAGCTACTCTTTCTAACTGGCCAACCTGATCCTGGCAATGTTTTATGGTCCCTCGGTAGCAGTCATCGCGAGACTCTACTCTGGCTACTGGTTCCCTCTTTCGATTTCTCAAGCGCGCGCGAGAGAGAGTTACTTTTTTGAATTACGAGTTTGTATTATATATTATGCAGTCTTCGATGTAACCGGCGTCTGTTATTGTATACGTTTCAATTTCACGCTGAATTTTTGCATATCTTAAACGAATTAAGCTTAATTAGACAGTTTTGAGATATGTGTGCAATGTATAGCATCAATTACGTTGATGGTATTCGCGAAGTATCTAATATTAAAGTGGTTGCCGGGCACGAAAGTTTTATATCCAGAAGTAAATCAGTCCAGCGAATCATGCCGGCGAAGAGTAGTTTGGAATATGTGAAAAATTAGCATATTCCAAATATCACGAGAGCGTTAGAAAGAAGCTGTTTTGATACACAAAAGATCTCTCCCGGTTTTTCCAGTCGGTCAAGGCTATTACGGTTTTTCAAATCCGAGGATTTACCGTTTGATTATTGCATCTGATAAATTTTACATCTCAAACTTTATGTGTAGGAGAAGAGAACACGTAGTCGTCGCTGACCTTGACAATCGGCGGTATTATTCCTGTATATAACAAATAACAACAAGCTGATGCAGAAGTTGTTTCAAAGTTCTTAGAAAGTTCTGCGACAGAATAACCATAAATTTAACTCGGAACTTTACCTATAACGTCCCTCCCACACAAAGTAAAATTTCCCGAATCTTCAAATAACATCCTAACCTCCAAAAACAATCCAGCACATAACATAAAAGCGAAAGTTATAGCAAGCACCGTCGGGAGTCTCTCGCACACGATCGCATTCGAAATTAGGCGTCACGTGCATACATCACACATACTGTATGGCTTTCGCGTTTTCGCATTACATAAAGAAAAAAAGACAGCCACCGCGAGGCCATCCACCCACTAGTCGTCTCGTTCTCTCTTCCTTCCTTTCTCTCCCCTTCGTTGTATGCACATCAGCAGTATATCCCAGACACTCGACGAAAATTCGTGTAACTGATATACCCACACACAGGTTCGTTAACGCGCTCGGCTCCATAGCCGTCCATTAAATGGAACTAGTTAGCCTTTCGTTCAATTTGCAACTCGTCGCCGCGAGCTTTTATAATGAAAACGCTTGGAGAGATGAGTCGCTATCGATTTTCGCCAACGAGGAAAATTACGATCTTCTTGTTTTTCGTGTCGTGCGGCGGCAGCGGCTACGTTGACGCGATTACACCGGGAAATTAATCGCCGCGAGTATATATTCGGTAATAATTCATGAGCGGA
This sequence comes from Pteromalus puparum, assembly GCA_012977825.3. Classification (NCBI taxonomy): domain Eukaryota; kingdom Metazoa; phylum Arthropoda; class Insecta; order Hymenoptera; family Pteromalidae; genus Pteromalus; species Pteromalus puparum. The sequence goes on along the minus strand of CM053172.1, from coordinate 4,015,575 downwards.
CTGTATATTTCGCTCGCGACGCGTCTATTTTTAGCTTCGGTGTGTTGTACACCTCAGTTGGGGCTAAAGGGAAACGATTAAAAATAGGAGTAAGAGTCGAGGGAACTTTTTCACCACAAGAGTACGATTATAATCTCAGCAACGCCTGAATAGTTTGAGTTATATATTCGCCAGACGGAAGGAAAAAGAAATGACATAAGGACACAGTAGGCACATAGTAACGAACGAGCAGAGAGGAGGCATAGCTATAACGTGGGGTAATTCGGTTTGACGGCAGCAAGAGAGCCGCGAAAGCGAATCAATACGAGATAGAGGCAGTAAACCAATGGCGGTGTGATGGCGGCAGCTTCTCCTCTCTCTCTCTCTCTCTCTCGTGGCAACTCGCCCTCACGAAAACAACTTCCGGCTTTCTGAGCTTTATATGCCCTCTGTGTCCTTCCTTATATACACGAGCTTTCTTAAGGAAAAGAGCTAAAGTTCAAAATTCAGAAAAATCAGCTGATCATCAGCTGTGAAAAATTATACAAACTTGTATAGAAGAAAAGTGAAAACAATCAAGCTCGTCGATGCCATAACGATCGCGTAATTATCCAAGCGTGGGCGACGACAACAGAGAGATAGATAATACACGACGTCGCGTTCTGCTTCACCACGCGATGATACTCTATATAACCGAGAGAGAGAAGGCTGATCGATAAATACGCTCAGCTCGCTTGTGTGTTATATATATACGGCTAATGAGGATATTGTTGCTGGCCGGCCAAGCAGCACGTCTTGGCACTCGTGAATTCTTCATGTGCTACTACTACTACTACTACTACTACAGAGCTGCTCTGAAGCGATTTTTCGCTGTTGAGGAAAAGAGAAAAGAAAGAACCGCCTCGTTAAGCTCGAAGCATTAGGAAGAAAGCGATAATTGACTCTATACGATGATGCAGAAGAGGTCAGTACTCGTTACGAGAAAAAAGCGAAAAGAATATATAATCCTAAGTGTTTCTATATGAATTATAAGATTTAAAAAATCGAAAAACACACGTGACGTAAGAGAGCGCGAGTTTGCCGAGGCGGTATACAAGACAAAAATTAACGGAGAGAGAGATTTATCTAGGTTATGGTAACACGCGCACGCATAATGAGAGATAAATTCGTAACGATTACGTTATATGTCGGCGCGTCACCTTGAATTAAAGAAACACATGCGACTCTCTCTTTCTCCCGGCGAACGGAGTGTGTGCGAATCGAAGGCGACACTCTTTCTCTCTCTCAGGTATATTACAAGAACACCCTTGACGAAGAGAAAAAAAAATGAGAGAAAGAGTCGAAAATCTTGGCTTTGACGCACTATGGCCGATCGATCCCCCTCTGCTGCGAACTTTTCTCTGGCTTTACTTTTTTTTTTTTTATAGACACGATCTTCAGACTCGACGACGTGGTGTGTATACGCGTCTAATTCAAGAGCGATATAGGAAAAATATCGACTCGCTTGCGGTCTGGGAAATAAAATGTCGAGACGAGTAAAAAGAAGAAAAAGACGGTGAGTGTATACGTCGCGTGACAGGTGCCTCACGGTTTCCCTCTTTCTTTCGGGCTCTCTTTTGGGTTCGTGCGGAGAAGCGCCTCTTATGCCAATGCGGAAAGAGCCATTGCTTCTATCTCTGCGCACAGCTGTTCGGCGTAAGCGTATGTATGTGCCTGCTGCTACTTCTAGTGTTATTTACGATTTGGAATTGTTCGTGTGAAGTATTAGGACGGTGTTTGAGGACTAAAAATAAAAGTGATTGTTGGAGGAGAGCTTGATGGATGGTCGAAATTCGAAATGCTTTTTTTTTTTTTTTAATGAAGTTGAACTTTGTTTTAGACGTCTCTCGTCCTGAATTGTACTTTTTAATATAAGTAATAAGTGAACTCTAAAAGCTTCATTAAAATTTAATCGAGCAGTCGCTTATAGACTAATATCTACTAGCACTTCAATACAATTACGACTACACGAATTGGCTTTAAAATCTGATTACCCATATCCTTCTCCCGATAACTCTTCACAGCAACTTGGCTAATTTTAATTTTCAAAACTAAACAACCCTTTCCTCACATTTTTCGTGTATGTAGGGATAGTATCCCAGACGTAATTCAAAGCAGCCAAAGGGAAAGACACAGAGATAGAGCCAACGCGTGTAATATCGACGCTGCTCTGTCTCCCTCTCCCTTCCTTCGCGCTATACCAGCCAAGTAAGGTCAGCCGGCGAACCTCTGAACGAGTGAGAGAGAGAGAGAGACTAGTCGTCGGTGTACCGACAGACCAGAGTGACTCACACAGACGCAAATCGATATCTATATAATACACTCCTGGCTCTTTTCTCTCACTCGTTTGCGCGCGCGCATGAGTCTACTGCTATTATTATTATTATTATTATCATCGCGAGGATATTTTGCACGAGATGGTCGTTTCGACACGCGTGTATATACACGAAGCTTTGTAAGGAGAGAGAGACACTCTCTTTCTCTCTTCTGTTATATACACGCTCAGCTTTCGCGGCGCTATGCCTTTCCGCCTTTGACTGATCGATTGGTTAATGGAATCAAAGGCACGACGGCTGCCTCTGCTCTGGGCTTTATTAGATCGACGAGGCTGCTACAGGCTCTGAAGCTTCTGATTTCGCTGCTGCTGCTGCTGCTGCTGTGGCAAGACCTTATTGGCTGTTTATTAACTTTAATTATTATGGGTTGAGAGGAAGGAAGAAAGAAAGAAAAAAAAACACTACGGGGGCTCGGCCTTCTGGACCCGGTAGACGTGCTGTGTGTATACCGGAATCCGAGAGTCGATATTGTAGATGACGGGGGAGGGAAAATCGAACGAGTGTATAATTTGTTATTATCGAAGGTCGTGGCTTATCAGGATTTTTCCCGCGTTTATTGAAATATTGCTTACACATACAAGAGCATTGTTATAGTATACTGTGATCCAGAACGATAAGAGACAACATTGTTATCAGCAACTGTCGCATTATCGCAAATATAACACTGACCATGAGAAACACGAAAAAATAGACATAGCCGAAGGTTATGCGCTGGGAAAAGCATTAGAATTATACGGAAATACAAAACATCAAACGAAGAATCGAAGCATGAAATACACAACCGAAGCCAAAAGAGCTTCTCAATAACGATGTTTAAGCCAGTTGACGTCACTGTAATGAAGAATAGTACATCGGTGTGTGATGGCTACGTGAGATAACGGAAAAAACGTGACACTCTTCCTTGGACTAACGGATATGACCATTTCGCGCAAGTTTTTCGATTCCCTCGATATTATACTCGTGGAATTATTCAATTGGAGACTGGTTGAAAGAAAGAGAGGAATGAGAGAGAAAAAAGGTAAAACAAAGGACAGTCGCTCGCCTGCGCTTTTATGTGGACGTTCGTTCCAAGCGCTGGGGAAATTTAATTGAAAACTATTCGATGATCGAACGACCTTTGGGAAATTGTATGCGATATTATATAGTCCCTCTCACTGGATATTAGTTTGCTCTTGAGTATGTATTTCTTTTGTGTCAGATAATCGCTACGATTGGTTAATTGTTATATTGCATCGCATCGCTGGCTATTATACACAATCGAATGTCGAGATAATGAATTTTCTATCGCAAGAGATTATAAGCTTTAAAACACTTTTTAACAATTTCATTTCTCCGAATACACACCGCTTCAATTAAATCGATCCACCCATCCTATAAATAAACTCTTCTCCCTACAGCGACCCTAACCTCAAAACCTCGCAAAACAAACATGAAAAGCTGCCTATACGCGAAAATACAAAACCGAACCTTATCGGCCAAATGCGAGCTTCAACAAAGGCTGGGCGCGTCGTTCGCTCTGAAAATTCGATATGGATTTATTTAAAGTCCACCCATCCTCTCTCTCTCTACGTACACAACAAAAGTGCGCTCTCCTCTCTACCGCAGCGCATCGCACCGACGAGACAGCGCGTCGTCGGCCATACATCCACAAGCTTTCAAAGCTCTCTCACGTCTTTGTGTCCCAAACGCCGCTGATTACACTGGCTTAGGAAATGCAAGGCTTCGTGTTCCAGGAAGTAAACAAACCCGGATTTTTTGCTACTTTGTGATGAGAATCATCAACCGCTTATATGGTGTCTTTGTAATCAAAATTGCGGAGCGGGATTTTTAAAAAGTCTATTCGACGAAGCGGCCGGAAACTCGCCAGTCTAAACTTGATGAGATACGGCTCTGTTTATACTTTCGCGACATGGCTTTCCGAATCCTCACGATTATAATGTTTGCGAAGTAGGAGAGACAGAGCGCCTGCGCGTATCGGAGCAGACTATAATGCAAGTTTCCCGAATTACGCTTCTCGCACTTTCTGTTCTGACTTTCGGTTTCTCGCTGTGTGACGTCCTTTGGATTTTCAGCTTAATTTGAAAAATCGCGCCAAAATCGAGAATTTAAATAATCCTGTACTTTCGCGCGTTGTATAATTCCGAATCATATACGATTACTCAATAATGCAAGACTCTCATTCCTTTTTTTTCGCGAATCGTTTTGTTTACGCGTTGCATCAAAGGGAGCGAATTCACTCACCTAATTCGAAATTACTAATTTCGCGGCTGGCATAATACCGTTACGCCATTACGTCTCGCGCGCGAATTTCCCGACTACAAAGAGAGAGAGAGGGCTATTAAAACGCGTTATATTCAAATCGAATTGCGCGCGCAAATTGGCACGAGACGATACTTTACTAAGACAATGAAATCGTGGCCGTTTCTGCATATTAATCTCGTTGGACAATCGGTCGAAGCTTGTTTAAAGCTCTCGAAATAGAGCACCGCTGAAAAAAAAAATTCGTATCGACAGCTAACGTCAAAAATACCTCCCTTTTCGTGCCAGAAAAAAAAAACCTGTCAATACGTACCACATGCGGTTGATAAAATAAAAAAATTTCTCGGTAATCGAACAAGATTCGGCGAAGCTGCGCACCGGAAGAAAACCGGGCGGAGGAAAAGCGCGTGCGCTCACCGGCTAGACTCTCGAGAGCTTTGACAGCAGCGCTATATACACATACATACAGAGTTGTGCTCGAGAGGCAACGTTCTTCTCATGACGTCATGGCGCGTTTCCTCTTTGCGGTTGGCGAGTCTTGCCAGTGTTAAGTTTGATAACGAGACGATAGCGAAAAAAAGTACTCGAAGCTTTTCCGCCAAAGAGAGGAGAGTTATTATTTTGGCAGTGGACTGAAATTCGCTCTAACGTTGATAAATACGTGAGTCAGGAGTATTTTCGGATACACCAAGAGAAAGAGAGAGAGAGAGGCGGATATATTTATTTTCTTGATCGCTCGATTTTTTTATTCTTCACTTCGTCGCTAAATATACACCGGTGTATATACCACGAATTATCGAGATCTTTAAGCTTTTGCTTAAGATGATTTTATAACGAAATCGTATATTGGAAAAAACGAGGGATTTACAGTGCGCAGAGAAAGCGATATAAATATGATGTATACGTAATGGCTGTATAATGTGACGCGATACCGGCCGCAGGATTTTTATGCAACTCTTGCCTCGATTAGATATACACAAGTTACTTATAATACCACGGAGAGCTGGGAGGGATGTGTTTGTTTACAAATTCGGGCGTCGACTAGCGTAAGATACACATAGGTACAAGGTATAGAGATAGTAGACAAGTGTTATATATACCATGTCAGCTCCCAGGTCTTTCATATCGCAGTAGAGAAAAAGATCCCCCGGCGGCTTCATCCAGCCGCCTGTGTAACTCTCCACCGTCTCCAATGCTCTCTCCAGTCGCGTCACCTCCTCGAAATTCACCCTTGTACCGCCCTGGGTCGTCCCGACTGTGCACAGCCGCGACGACAGCACAATTCACGAAACAACAACTGTAAATCCTCTCGCCGCACGAGAGAACTGATCGACCGAGTAGTCGATGATCTTACTATTTCTTCTTCTTCTTCTTCTTCTTCTTCTCACCCTTATTACTATATACAATCACACAGCACTGACAAACGATGCACTGATTTTATTCGATCTATACAGTCGTCGCTACGTTACACACTGCTCCAGAGAGGTTCACTTGGTCGCGTCGGTGGCGGCAAAACATTCGAGCCGCGTTGAGAGAGAGAGAGACAGAAAGAAACGACTCTCCGGCGGAAAAATCGTTATCGCAAATGACAGGGAGAGAGAGCGGCTGTGCGGCGGCGAAAAACAGAGAGAGACGGAGTCACCGCCACCAGGGGCGCTTTGGTCGAAGCAGCCGGCACTGTGTGTGTATGTGTGTTGGGAGAGCTCCGCCGCACTGCTGCTGCTGCTGCTGCTACCCACTGTATATAACTCTTCTTCTTCTTGTTTCTACCGCTGATGTGTGTATGTATATATGCGATACAGCAGCGAGAGGCGCGCGCGCGCGCGTGCGTTGATGACAGTGTCAAAAGGCCGCCAAAACACCAGTCAGATTTTCGAGGTTATTTCCGAGAGAGCGCCCCTTTTCTGCTGGCTTTTCCTCTCTCTCTCTCTCTCTCTCTCTCTCTCTCTTTCACAGGCACTCGCGCGCTCTATCTTCCGTCGAATTCGCAAGCCGACTGTGCTCCCCTTCTACTTCGTTCTACTGCTGCTGCGTCTCCGGCGCCGACGTCGTCCGCAACACACGCGCACAATCGCACACACGTATATATATTACACACTCTGGATACTTCCGTCCTCTACTGTTAGCGCGAGCACCGTATCTTCACTCGACGATGATGCTACTGTCGTTATTATACGATGTCCTCGTCCTGCAGGGCTTGTACCTCCCGCTGATGTATATAGGTATACACACACACACACACACACACACACCGACGTGAGAGAGAGAGATGATGATCGAGAGAGGGAGGGCCTTGTCCTATACGTCGGCTGATGTTCCTCTCGTTTGCGGTGTGATGTTTCTCCGCTGATGCTTGTCCCGAAAGTTGTCCTCGAAGATTGTATTTACAGAGACGACGATGCGCGTCGTCAATCGAGCCGCAAATTTTTCGTTAGCCGGGTGTCTCTCTGCAGCGAACACACCGCGATGGAGACTACTCTCTGCTGCTGCTGCTGCTGCTGCTACTCTCTCGCACGCCGAAACAAAGAACGACGCTCGACGGTGGCGCCCCGCTCGTGCTCGCTCTACTCGTCCCCGGAGCTGCAAACTTGTGTAGGTGTTTCAGCTCTCGCGCTCTTCGTCTCACTCGCGCTTATACTCGCTCTCTGCATTTTTAACGCGAGAGCCGACCATGTGTGTGTGTGTGTGGATGTATATATGTGAGAGCGGGATATCGTACCTAGTTCTACCTTGGGATTCGGAATAGTCGGCAAGCGCCCCAAGAACGACGGCCGGTTCGGCTACTTGTATACGAGAGACGGACCTGCTGCTGCGGTTGGGGCTTTATGCTTGACTTCTTTTTTTTTACAGGTCTTTTTCTTTGTTTAGCGATGATCTTGTTTTGGAGTAGCAGCGTCCTTTGGCTTACTTATCGCCAAGAAATTGGGTTACGATGGAGGGTCTGATATGTACGGGGTGATGACGTTTTGGAGTTGACAATTTTCTTTTATCGGTGGATTCGTGGATATATGGCGAAATTGATTTGGTTTATTTACAACGTTGGATCATCGCTGTTGCGATGTCACGCGAGCTTGTGCAGATGAGCTTTCGATGGTTTTTGTGGAGTGGTTTGCTAATTAGCGAAACGTATTTTCAGCGTTTTGGATAAGACGGTCGTTTTTTTTGCTTAGGACAACGAAAAATCAATTAAAAATTTTCCAATATTGCCATTACTTAACAAAATCTTAAACGCCTGAAGAGGCTTTGCATTGTCAGGATCATTTGACTTGCTTATGTCTAATCTATGTAAATATCAGCTCTTTGCAAATCAAAAATATAGCTTGACATGTACCTTTCGCAGAAACTTCTTGTACACAGTTAGAGACCATGTAAAGATCCTATTCAAAATTACACAAACAGGCAATGAAGATATTGCCAGGCGTGGTGCGCTTTTATCGAGAAACAGACGTTAGTGGGCGACGCAGAAGTCGTGGGTTTGTTGAGAGTGGGTATTCGCTGCCCATAGGAATAAACACGCGAGTTCTTCAAAACTTGTAAATAATACAGAAGCATTGTTGTTACAAGTGCCTTCTTTTTCCTATCCCGTAAATCAATACATTTTAGAACTTGATAAATTTTTCGTTCAATACTAATGAAAACTCATTAAGTATATCAATGCAGAAAAATTAAAAAAAAAATCGTCTCTGAAAGTTAGATACAACAGCCAACAACTTGTAAACTCCAGTTTACCTATAATTAATCTAATTAATGCTAAAACACAACTAACCTGTCCATTTCTAAATTGTTGTTGTTGCTGTTGTTGTTGCTGCTGTTGCTGTTGTTGTTGATGGTGAAATAATGCTACTTGTTGCTGCGCACTCATTTGATTATTTAAATAAACAAGGTGTTCTGTTCCTGGTGTTGCACTCTGAAATATTACGTACGTTAGTTGATGAATCTAGTGTTTTACAAAATTAGCTATTAAAGTATTTATAAGAATTACCTTCAATTGCATTGGATGAATTTCATAGGGCATATGTACATTATTCATAGCTTGCAGGCCAAGCTGTTGTGGCTGACTCTGCTGTGGCACGCCAATTTTATTCATAGGATATTTCCACTTTTCCTGATTCTGCAAAATGGTAATTTGGTTACAATTTGTTTCAATTCAATCGACACAGTTATCACTACATCTTAGTAGGAGTATAAGAGATGATTTGATGACTTACATTATCGATGATTCCATCGTCTGCTAATGCCCAAGCTCTTGGTGCTTGTTTAGACTGGAAAGCTGAACTTTGAACACCAAAATCTTGGTCTGTTGGACGTTGAAACACGTAACCCACCATTGCTTCGTCTTGTACCCGATTCACTCCGATTGGATGTGTTTGTCCTGGTGGCAGACGAACTCCATCTCCACCTGCCATAACCTGTCCACACGTCTCTGTGTCCTGTAAAACAATATTCATTAGATACACAGTCTCAACCAATTAATTCATACTACTAAACGCCTCCTAAATCAACCGATGTTTTGACTCCGATTAAAGTTAACCTTAAATTAAGCAAAACCAATGTCGGTGCTCCAATAAGCACTCTCATACGCGTATACTTGATAAACCGTGATCAAGAATTTCGCACAAGCATATGTGCTTGAAACCATCATGTCATAAAACTACAGCAAGCTACAATCAGCCTAATGAATGAAAATGTCTAGTCGCAGAGATCAGGTACGATTCATCATGAGCAAAGCCTACAGGTTCTGACATTGAGAACGCTCGATAGCAGTGTCATCGGAGGAAATGACTCCTGATAGTTTTATGCCCCATCTATTAGCGAAAGTCGAAAAATTGCATACACAGTGCAGATAAAAGAAGCCATGAAGATCACAGAACGAACAAGAGAAGGACGCTTGAGCGAACAACAACGACGAGGACGAGGAGAAGACTCACCGTAGGTAGATGTCCATTAGCGGATGGATGATGAAGCTGCATGGGGGGCGCCGATTCGCCTCCAGCTCCGGCGCTGCCCGCGCCTAACCACTTCATCCTGTCTGCTCCGGTGTCGTGGGCTTCGATACAGGCCCAGGGCGAATAAGTGTCGGCGATGCTGGCGGCGGGTATATTACTAAGCGCGGCAGCAGCGGCGGGCGGTGGCGGAGAAGCACACCGCGGAGAGAGACGACTTTAGCACACACACTCGATACACGACAACGACGACGACGACGACGCGGTGGAGGACAACAACTCCAGAGGATGACGACGATGACGACGACGATGGTGCTTTTTACACAGACTATAGTACAACACACTCACGCACGCACACGACTCCTCGGGGCTACTGCTCTCTCTCTCTCTCTCTCTCTTTCTGTCTCTGTCTCTCGTAGCGGCTCAGTCTCTCCTCTATACGCTTTAGGTTACCTCTCCGCGGGGCGGCGGGGGAGAGAGAAACCGGCTGCGGATGTAATACACACTCGCACGCACACACCAACAAACACGTATATACACACTATACACTCTGCTGTTCTCTTCTTGCGCGCACGCTATCCTCTCCCGTAGCTGCCCGACTACGCATGACGCGTTTTCGCCCTGCGCCGCTTTTGCGCGTTCTCTCTCTCTCTCTCTCTCTCGCTCTCTCTTTCTAGCTCTGTCCTTCTCCCTCTTCAATGGACTTCGCGTGTATATAGATATAGAGGTGTATGCTCTTTGGCTCTATTAGGGCGCTTTGACGCTGCTGCTGCCGTCGCTCCTTCTCTCTCTCTCTCTTTCTGATGCCAGTTTGGACTCGCGTCTATACTTCACACGTACATATACCTATATGTATACATATACACGGTATATATACACACGAATGCAGGATGCGCGCGCGTGAAAAAAAAAACGCCGATCAGCTCTAGCTAGCTACTATCGTTGTAGGATGACGATCCGGGGAAATACACTACACGGCGTCTGTCTCTCACCTGTGCTGTCACAAACGCGCGGAGAAGCGTCTAAGCGAAATTGAGCTGGGAGTGATTGTTTAAAGATCACGGATACAAGTAGACAATGGCAGCCAGATCGTCGTGACTCTTTATATACGGAAAACGCGAATCGGAGCACTTGGACTTATTGATGACAGATATCTCTGATGCACAGTGTGCAAAAACGCTGAATATCGGGATGTATATAAACGTGCTCTCGCGTGGAGGGAGAGCGTGAACGACGCGCAAAACTGTATAAAGTGAGGTTAGGAGAGAATAAGTATACCCGTCACTTAATGCGCTGTTTTGTTTTTTAGCGGCGCTTGTCGCTTTTTTTCTCGACGGCTATATATAGGTATTTAAATGTATATAAATATGGTACGTATAGGATATCTGAAGGACTCACGTGGTAGCAATGATTTTCGCGACTTTTCTGACGTTGGTCCCCGAACAAGTCCCCCTTTATTTTGGGCCGCTTGCGAAACAAATGGTCGCGCTTGTATACGACGGGCTTCTCGTTGTATGCGTATGTGCACCTATACATAGATATACTTATGTGTGCACGAGGGCAGTCGCGTTTTCAAGTGTATGATTCGTTCTTTTTTATCTTTACTCCGGCTTGACTCACTCACTTATGCTTCATACTTATGCTTCTCGTATTTGGCTTATGGCAGGATTAATTTTTGTAAAGGAGTTTACTATGATTAATTTTTAAATTGCTAATTTTATCGAAAATGTATTAAAAAATATGGGTAGCGTGAAAATTGAAAATATGATTAAATAAGAAAATAAAATAACAAAATTTAATAAATAAAGTATTGCGAATTATAATTAGCCTTTTAGTATAAAACTGCCTCTTTAAATTTTGCGTCCTCTTAACATTTTTTAAATCTGCATAATAATACTTTGCGTAAATAATTTCCACAGGGAAGAGGATTTTGCAAATTCATTAATATTAAAAAATCTTATATAAGCTTATTTTCTGACTAAAAAAAAAGCAAAAGGTGTGTAACGTAAACTATGATTTTTCAGTTATTAGAATGATGAATGACAAATCATGATTCTTATTTTATTTTATTTTTTCATAATTTCAAAATAATCGCATCGTCATATTCGCATTGGTGCAAAATACTTGACGAGATATAGTCTGCTGATTTAGATGGACACCAAGTACCAATATAGTCATACATTTAGATTTCAAAATATCTCTACTATCTCTTCAGCAAAATATAGCTGCAGTTAAGTCGTTATGCCGCGAATGTTAGCATTATAATGCCGTCATATATCAGGAAATAGTATTCTCGCGGTGTTTAAAAGGTCAGAAATTAAAATATCATTTTAATAGATTAAAATGCAAGAAAATATGCTTATGTATATAGGAAACAAAATATCAATGATTTTTAGGAAATTTTTAATGGTTTCTCACTAATTAAAGCTTTTAGGTAGATTATTTACTCTACTGTTGATTAGCTATGTCTATTATATGCTTATCAATTACGGCTATTTTTGTCCTTTTTAATTAGCGTGTAAATATAGCTAATCAATATAGGCAGGACGCTAATGTAAAAAAATGTATAGAAAAGAACTTCAAATTCAATTTATACTTATAAGTATTTAAATAATTTGACAAGGGGATTTTCACGATTTTTTATAATATTTTTAAACGTCTTTTTATCTGAGTACCTGTATATATTTTGAATGAACTTTTACTTTAGTAATCGATTTTATATCGTGAGCAAATTGCGAAAAAGCAGACTTAAGTCGTTAGACAACAATAGCCGCTGATAATTCTTTATCACTTACTTTAAATAGTATAAACAAGAGCCTGAAGTCATTGTGCGCCGTGTAGTCACAGAATTAATATTGTCATTTTATCGGAGACGACCAAAAAATCGATTTCATGAATTATGCTATGATACAAAAACCTGGTTAACCATTATACACCAAGATATAATAGAATAATTATTTGAATAATTTTCTACCAGCCTCTAAGAAAAGATTTGCGATTTTCAATATTTTATAATCTCTTGCGCTATCCAGTAGCATGTATTTTTGTAACTTCGCAATTCATTATTTATTTCGAGTATTTAATATTTATGTTCGAATGATAATTGATGTATTTATTATTTGTGTATGTTGAATTGTGAATTTTTAGTTTGTAATAATCAGAAACAGTTTACTCTCCAATTAATATCTATTAATAATTTGTTTATTTGTGCTCCAAAAGTACAAATTTATCAATACAACGAATAAATTTACATTATTCATCACTAATATATGGCATCTGCATTTCGATATAGCATAATTTGAGTGATAATTTTTTATTACTGAAAAATACGATTTGGCAAAAAAGATGATAAATGCATATAGCTCCTTCGTAACAATTTAAAAATCGGTTTAATTAAAAAAATGAACTACGTTGAAGAAACATTAGTATTGGGCGAGAACAACAAGAAAATAAAAGAAATTTTTCGGGAACAACAATTTCATAAAAATGATAAAGCCTGCTTTTATCCCGTTACACAAGATTATATTTTATAATAATTCTCATATTCTGGCATTCTCTTACTTTTTCTCTTTATTTACAGAACTACACGAGTTAATTGTGTCAAATTGCAAAAGCTTTTGACGTACGCAGAGTCGCCCGGTGCTCCGATTCTCGTGAGTCCTGAAAATCGAGTACATCGAATCGGGAGGACATGCGCGCAATAAACAAAAAATTTTTCTCCTCTAAATGTTGACTTCTTTTTCTCTCTCGAAAATTTAACAAATAGCACTCGCAATCTCTTGATCCTTACGTAGTTTACACACATTGTTCGCTCATTAGTCGCTAGTTTCGCTACGAGAAATCCTGGGGTTAAAGTACGTACAGTTTCGCAAAGAACAATCTCAACAATCGAAGAGAAAAACAAAAAGAAAAGAAAAATCAAGAGACGTTGAACCTTTGCGGGGAGTTGCTTATTGCATTTTACATGCCGTATACAGGCAAATTTCCAAAACCACAATAACAATCTCTGTGGCGAAACTAGCCGTGATTCGCTTGTTAGATTAAAAAAAGGATCTATAAAAAAACAGCGTCGGACGGAAACGTCACGGTCCGTCCAGAGACTTTGCATTGCCGATTATCGACATACTGTTAAAAACAATTGTAGGACATATCGGTTTCTTTTTTTCCTTAATAAAAAAAAAGAAAAATAATAATAATAATAATAATAATAATAACGTGTTATGCGTCCTTAGCGCGATTGTGTAACATCAATTAGAAAATATCGTACAACTTCTCTCACTATAATGCACTTTAACGAAAAATGGTGAATGCGCGCTCTTTTCAAAATGTATATAAATCATTTAAAAAAAAAGAAGAAAACGAACGTAACTACATACATTTATTTCTACTTGTCGCTGACAACGGTACATATCTTCAAGTATTAGCTTTGTGCAAATTAACGAAACGGGTTGTTGAAATTATAAGTTTTGATTGAATGCTCTCCAAGTGGACTGCCATAATTTCTAGCGGATATAATTTTAAATTAATTCTGCATTTGACGTTTTGTTTTTATTCACATATGTACTACCAAGATAAAATACACAAATAAAAATGTATGGTTTTGTTTATTTGCACAAAGTTCCACTTTGTGAGTAAATGGGTGTACAATTTATGGGGGAGCTTGATCTACATTTTTGAATTAAAACTTAATTCGACAGGCGTTATTTCATTTTTATTATGAACACATGAATCGTTACTTAATGGGTTTTGTCGAAGCAGCGTCGGATGATCAAAAATGAAGATCTTCTCTTCAAGTGAATATATATCATAAGTAACTACATAAACTAACATTCTCTCGTTTAATGATTTAATGATAATCATTAATAATAATAATAATTATAATAATATAATATATTCATAGCGATAATAATGTTGAGAATTAAAAATAACTATCATCATTTGATACAATTTACGATAAGCGTACTGAATTAACAGTAGTATCTTTCTTGTCCGTTGGTACCGTTACGTCCTTACAATCATACATACGTAGGTATACAAAGTATTTACAATTGCAGAAAAGTGTGATCAATATAATATAGGCACTATGGCTTTGGACGTACACTAATTTGTACATTAGAGTACATCCTTAAGGGGTTTCTATAAGGAAAATAATCTAGATCATAAATCGAAGGTAACGACGATCATGCTCATGCAAAGAACTTTATAAAAGATGAAAATTGAATAAAATAAAACGAATATTTACAAAAATCTTGGCCTCTCAAATGATGATCATAGAAAATTTACGTTTTACTGCAAGCAACGTAATACGTTAAAATGATTACGAATGAAGTTTCATTGTTTAAGGCTGCCATTTTGATCAACGATCTTTGAGTCAATAGAAAAAAAAGAAAAATTATAAATTTCCCTTTGGAAACCCCTTAATCAGGTTCAGAATGACATTGTGTCCTGAATAAATCTTAGACAATCGTTACAATATTAAATATGCGTTTATACTTGACGATATATTTTAAGGGTCTTTGTTGCTTTTACTCCACTTTCAGTTTCGACACTCGAGTTTCAAAATATGTGATGAGCTTTGAACATTAACGCTGGACAATAATCAGTCAACGCAATTAAGGTACTTTGATGTATTATCATGAAATGTGAGTGCTAAGCAAGGTACATGGGTAAAAAACGAACAACGGAAAATAATTATACAAAAATCTAAGAAAGGCTAATTCAATTAGATTGACTTATCATATATTTATATTTGTTTTCCTTAATGAATCAATCATTTGTTTTTGCATTTAGCAAACATTCTTTTATACATCCACTCATACATGTTTACACGCACGCGCACACACACTGATGTAAGGAAACTAGAGACCATCAATAGCTCAGAGCATATAGCTTCATCATTCAAGTCTGCAAGGTTCGATTTGCATTACAAAGTCTTAGATCCAATGCGTCCATATCGTGAACCAAGGCGCGAAGTTTAAACAAAATTATATATTACAAATTCAGATCTAAGATGCTTTGCAATCTCTTGATCCGCACGCGAAAAATACACGTCGTATATAATCTAGAACCGTATAGTCTAGCAGTCTCGCTTCCTGCATACCTTCATGCTGGTACTGTTTAGACACATGAGCAACTTTCAATCGCATTATTACACAAATCTAAATTGCACGGAAATAGCCCTAGGCATGGTTCGCTGCATTACGAAGGCTCGCAGTTAGTCCCGCAATCAATTAATAACTATTAATTCCTGATACGGTGAACTAAAGTGATCCGAAAACTGGTACGATTATACCGCCAACGTGTGATATGTGTACTTTGACCGTCATTATTTGTTTTTATGTTAACTTGGGAAAAGTGAATTGATCAAAGTCTCGAGTGCCTTCTTTGATGTCCATTGAAACTGAGAAGAAAACAGATTAATGACAACGACTCTATCGAGTCATGGACAGGTACCACTAAGTACAAAGTTGCGTTTCACGAAGGGCTAAATCAACCCCGCACGGAGACGAACCCAATTCAATAAAAAATTCGATGCGAACATTGTCTTTGCAATACACCGGCGAATTAAAATTGTAAATCAAAGAGATCTGAGAGGCCTTCTTCTGTGCCCAGTGAGAAGGAGTAGTCGCTTTCCGAAAGAGGTGGCTCCAGCGACAGTAACGCGTCTCCGAAGTCCAAAATACTCATGTCTGCAACAGAAGAACAAACAAGTTTTCGTTAAAGCGCTTATCTTATCGTAAAATAAGCTAAGATATTTGCATTCCTTTCAAACGCTGCAATTCGTTGAAATGAGCCACCACCTAACTAGAACTCTGCCTGTGATGTGACCAATCAAGACTACACAAGTCACAGACAGAGTCCCGGGCAGGGAGTGGCCAATAAGTTTTCGTCAAGCTCGCGAATCATCCACAGAGTAAATATGACGAAATTAAAGAAAAAAAATCTCTACCTGACGACATGTGCTGATCTTCGGTCTGCAGCTGGAGCTTGTTGCTGCCGATGAAGCCGAAGTCGTCCATTTCGCTCAAAAGCGCGTCTCTCATTCCTGACGAGGCAAGCGCCGAGAGCATCGTCTTGCTGTCGGTCGGCATGCAGCTCTCCGTGGTAGGAACAGCTTCCACCTTGACGTCGCCGGCATTGTTCATCAAGTACTCGTTTGAGCTCGAAGGTTTTGGCACAGGAGATTGCGGCGTCGTCGTTGTAGCAGCTGTCGTCGTGGCCACCGCCGCGTTCGTCGTCGTGTATCCCGGAGTCGGAGGTGCTTTCACTGCAGGGTCGTCTGGACACAGGAACACTTCGATTTCGCCGTGCGTAGACCTCATGTGTATTTGAAGCTAAAAGCACATTTGATTGTTTAAAAACGCGCTCGAAAAACGAGAACTCGACTCAATGGAAAAAGGATCGTATGCGTGTACCTTCGGCTGACCGAAATTATTGATAGGTTGAGGAACGTGTAAAGTGGCTTCAGGTGGCGCTTTTACCGCCATTATGGACTGGTCTTTGTACGAGGCCACCGAGCGTAAGTCGTGGTACGTCACGTAGGCGTACGTTCTGTCCGCAGTGAACTCGTTAAGCTCTTTTTGCGCTCCGTGAATCAGCCTATCCAGAGCATTCTCCTTCGCGTCCAAATCTGCTACTTCCCTTCGCAAATCCGCGTAATCGCTCTGATTGCTGGGAAGGCAGCCACCCCTGATTTCGCAAAATATCAATTTCATGAGTATTCATTGACAAATTTACAGAAGCTTCATTCATCGCCGTTACTCACTTCCACTGAATGTTATTTTTGCTCTTTTTCTCCAGTATACCAATGCCCTCTAGAACATTGGTAATGTCGTAGATACGACGCTTTTGAACTTCAAGTTTTTCCGACGCCACGTTTAAGTCTACTACGCCGTCGTTGCTGTCCTCCACTAGATTGATGAACTTTTTGGTAAGTAAACTCAGAGACGTGTCGTATCGCGTCCTCTCCACAGTTTTGCCTGCAACAACGTGAAACCAAATATCGTTAAAGTCAACTGACTCGCAGAGCCTCGAAGTATACAGACGTGCATATACTCACTTTTTGTGGGAGTGTGACCCGTGAGCGAACTCGAACCTGATCTTCTGCGTTTGCCTTTGGGTGCTTTGAAGGTGGACTGACTGGGTCCTACCTCCAGATTCAGTCTTCTCTTGACTGCCTGAACTGATATCTGTGAAACAAATCTCGCGTCATCTAATGAACTTACAACGAACTTAATCTCATGATCTTACCTCAGCTCGAGGTGGTGGTTGTGTAGGTCTCCTCGTCACTTGGTAACAAGGAGTCTGTCCATACTGATGATCCTGCAGATGTGGACTCGGTGTCTCTTCTGCAATTTTTTGTGCCTGTATCTCGTCATAGTGCAGGCCATCGACGTCCACGAACTCGGTCTTCACTGTAAAAACAAAAGCCTCGCGGTTACAACCAAATCTTTTTAAATACAAAAATTAATGGATTTTAAAAAAATTACCCAATTTGGTGTCGACCATATCGGGCGTGACAGGCCTGGCGAGATCCTCGAGCATCACTTGCCTCTTCACACGTGGCATCGTGCTGCTGCTGCTGTTGCTTCGAGCCTCTGCAAAAACAAAAGTACCAAATGAGACTTTCATTAACAACATATAACTCGCTTGTGCGACATACAGTAACGCTCTCTCGAAAGCCAGTCGAACAACAAGCCCACACATACGTACAGGTATAATATGAGCTCGAATACCGCGCGCCGAAAACATCCGAGATTCATCGCTTTCTCTCTCTCTCTCTCTCTCGCGCATACACATAGCAAGAGAGAGAGAGAGTCGAAATTACGGCCTAATCGTAAATCTCGCATAGGGCAAAAGGGAGAGAGAGAGAGAGAGAGAGAGGAGAGAAGCCGCAATGGCGGCGTCCTGTCGAAGGGCGTGAGCTTCTTCTTTGGCCGAGTGGGGCCAGGACTTTCGGGCGCATTCCGAGAGGGAAGAAAGAAGATCAAGGCGCTCTCGCATAATCGCTCTCTCTCTCTCTCTCTTTTCGTCCCCACTTCTTTCTCTCTCTCTGTCTCTCTCTCAGCTTCGCATTCCCTGCTCTCGGTCTCCTTCTTCCTTCTCTCTAAAGTTACCGGTTTTCAAAAGGTCTTTTCTTTCTGCCGATGGCGCGCTGCTGTTGCTGCTGCATATAACGGGGGGTATGGAAGCCCAGAGGAGTTACGAATACACACGCGAGAGCAAAAAAAAAAAAAAAAAAACGACGACGACACAGAGAGTAGACGTCGTCGGCCAAGAAACGGAAGTCGATATCTGTGTGGCTTTTTTTGTTTATCTATATGGAGCGATATTCTGCATGCGCCAAGCGCGTCTGTGCATATGTATATGTGTGTTCTCGCCCTTATCGCCGCGTAAATCTCTCGAGTCCTTGCTCTTGTTTTCCCCGAAACTATACTGTGAACGAATTCGCGAAAAACATATAGTTATACTAAAATTTTGTTCACACAAACCGCGATAGCGTTTTTCTCAAATTTACGTACGACAATCGCTATCTACTTCATATAACGTATATAATCATCGGTCCGACTGATAAGCAAGGAGTTAAACGCTTATAGCTTTCCTCCTCCTTCTCCTCCAAGTTTCTGTACAAAAACACAACGTATTATTTTTTCGACTCAGTCCGTCGCTCTAAAGAGCAGATGCCCACAACGATTGTGTCATGGCATCTGGCCCTGAAAAATTACTCCCTCGGAAAATGGCATAGAACACACANGGACGATGTCCCTTTAGCCGCGAAATCGATCAGCGCCGGTCATGCGACTTTTCCGCGCCGGCTGTCTTTGCTATTACACGGTGTTAACCCCCAGCTCTCTCTCTCTCTCTCTCTCTCTCTCTCTCTCTCTCTGGCAAAATGCTAATATGCTACTGTCGCGCGCGTCTTGCGGTACTTACTTTGTTACATAGCGGCACAGGAAGTGCTCTTATACGGGATGAAAAATCTAAGAACGATAATTTTTTTTTTGTTTTACGTTGCATGAGAGTATATACCGCTAAGAATAGCGGAGAGAGAGAGAGAGAGAGAGGGATCGATCGAGGCCGAAATTTTTAGTATATGTATAACCTTCTGTATTTTGCGCGGGTAGAGCGCCCACGTTTCGCATTACGTAAGCGCGTTTTTTTTCATTCTCTCTATATTATACTGTATAGTAGCACGTTTTACTATGCACGATTTTTCTTCATTATAGAAGCTTGCATTTATCAAGTAAAACTTAAAAAAGAAGAAAAAACGATTGGACTTTAAGAATCTATATACTTCCGGTACACGTGGCCGCAAAGAAGAGGACCGTTCGAAAAAAATTCGCAAGAGTCACCGTATACTCCAGATTCGAAAAGCTACACGGATCATAATCCAACCGGTTCCAACCGATCTCTTCTCTCTTGAGAATTATTATCGCAATCAGTGTATACGCTTATACCGGAGAAATTTCTCGCGAGAGAGTAACTGCATGTGTGCAAAGAGAGAGAGAGAGAGCAGAAAGGGCTCTGCTTTTTGAAAATATCGATCCCCCGGCTTGCTGTAGGGAGAGAGAGAGAGAGAGCAGCCGGCCGGGCCGTGAGAGAGCGCAGCGAAAGCTCTCACGTGCTATGCTGAGGGGTGTCCCTGTATGTGTGCAGTAGATGCATTTGAAGACCCCACGTAGCAGCCGGCGGAAATCCAATTCGTGAAGAAGAAAAAGAAGAAAAATACAAGAAGATCGAGACATGAAAATTTCAAGTGCTCGAGACACACATGTGTGATATATACGTTTTAACCGAAAGAATCGCGAGAGAGAAAGCTACTCACCCTCGTGTGTCCCCGAGCACAATGGATTATATTCGTGTCAATCTCGCTTAGATAGATAGAGAACTTCCCTCCCCACTCTCTTCTTTTTTTTTTTTCGGTCTATCTTTATCGCGTGTGAGGCTATAGCTGGCAGATCTCATAGGAATCAGAATATAAGAATCGTCGTGGTCGTCGTCGTCGTCGTCGTCGAGTAAGTAGCTCCTCGATCAGCTGTGTGGCAATTAAGCGCGTCATGCTCCCGTCGTTATGTACCGTTTTTTCTGAAGCTCTTATACTTCTTTTCGGCTGTATATATACACGCTTCTTTGCGTGAATATCACACACCGGCGATACACACATATATATATACTTACATATATAGCCACTCTCTCTCGTCAGGCTATAATACAACACACGCGCGCATCGGGGAGCACTGCTGTGTGCTACTGCGTGGAATTCCGTCGAACGTGGCGAGAGAGAGCGCGAGAGAGGCACCCACTATGCGTGTGTATAGCAGCACATGCACACGAGTATACACACACGTTTATATATATATATATATATATATATATACACACAGCGCGTGTAGTATCTCGACGATGACGACGACGACGACGGCGGCGGCAGCACCCGGGGAGGCCACACGAAATAACACGTCCTTGTAGCTTTGGCTTTATAACGTCAAGGTGAAAAAGCGTATAGTTTTGTAAATAAATACGGGCAAAAAAAAAGTCTCTAATCGAAGCGTGTTTTAAAGAGCCGGTAAGTATCGTCCTCTTGGTATATCCTCTGCAGTTACAACGACGATTTTTCGCATCGACGCCGAGAGAGAAATGACTATACGAGAGAGGCACCCATACGCACACGGCCGCCTGTATAATACACATGTATATGTATATATATACATATACACAGGCGCGTAAGAGAGTATGAGAGAAGGACAGAACTACAAGGCGGCCGTTGAGAGTCGGCGCAGCCACGGGCCTCAACGACTACGACGACGTCCTCCCGGTTCATGTACATGTGTACACGCCAGCCTATACTGTAATCTATAGCCTGTATCGAGCCGATCCCCGGGCGAGAGAGAGAGAGAGAGAGAGAGAGAGAGAGAGAGAGAAATGTCGCCGCTAGAGAGAAAGAGAAGAAATCTCTGCCAGCGGGAATTAGAGTAGCCTGGCTAAAAAGAAAAGGAAAACAAAGTCACGGCAAATGTTACACACTCGCGCAGCACTTATACACGCTAAAGTAGCTTAGAGAGAGAGAGAGAGAGAGAGAGAACTGCTATGTATAGATATAGATATATATATATACTCACTTATGCTCGCGGTACTCGGAAGGCGGTCCCCGTCTATGTGTGAGTGTGTGTGTACGAGTATGTGTCGGTGTGAGCGTGTCCGGGAGTCGTCTTCTCCGGGCTGCTGCGGCGTGTCAGTACCTTCTCCGGGGCGACATCGAGCCGTTCCTTCCGTTCACTCACTCTTTATATGTATGCGTGTGTTGTACGTGTAAGAGAATTTAAAGGGGGCCTTCGAGACACACTCGCGCTACGTAGACTGGCTGTCTCTCTTTTTCAACAGCGGCGCCTCGCTGCCGTCGCGGTCTCCATTTTCTGCGATCGTCGTCCGCAACAGAGAGAGAGAGAGAGAGAGAGAGAGAAAGAAAGAGTATAGAACACGAGGAAGTTTCTCTCTCCCGATGTTATACACGACGACGTCCTGCACACGGCCCGTCTGTCGTTTCTCTCTTCAGCACAGTTCGGCCATGATCTGATGTGATCGTTGTTAAGGGCTGGCCGAACTTCGGCTTCTACTACTGCAGGGCTGATCTCTCTTTCTTTTTTTCGAGACTCTTTCTCGAGAGAATACTTATATTGCACACAGGGCAGCAGAGAAGAGTACGAAGAGAAAAGTGTGTAAAAGCGGCGCCACGAGGCCGGCTCGTGAGCTTAGGCCACTACGCGCACTGCAGACCGCTGCTGCTGCTATACTCGATGCCCCTATCACCTCGATATATCTCGCTGTCTCTTTCTCTCTCTCTCTCTCTCGCGCACTCACTCGCTGCTGTTCGCTGCTGCGCCGACGAGTAGTGGCTCCGCCGTAATTCCACCGTGTGCGATGCCCGTCGTGTAGTAGTGCTTGATGCGGAGCAAATCCTCGTCACCGGCATTTGCCATCTGCCGGTTCTTTTAGAAAGCTTCTCTGCGCGCCAAAACCGAAGCTCGTATTTCCCGCTACACTATTGCTACCAACCTACCGCATATATATACACCAATGTAGCTTCGTCTCTCTCTCACAGCGGCTCTTTCTCTCTCGTTTTTCCCACGGAGATATAACCGTTTGGGCGATTTTCCTCAGCTTTCCACTCGCGATCCGTTAAGATGCTGGTATACTCGAAAACACACGCACACCCGTCCGTTATATATGATCGCGGATCTATAATGATCAGCTCGCGACGTTCTCTTTTCTCGTGAAACGACGCACACTCTCTCTTGTTTTCCAGCTGAGAATATTCTCCCCAAACCCCGAGTTCCTCGGAAACGCGGCACAACACACGCGCGACGAGCGACGCTACTTGACTACCTCAACGGCGTTCCTACGACGTTGGCAATAGGCCCATTTTAGTTCTCAGCTACTTTATACCAGGTGCAGCTTATAGGGCGGACGCCGCAAACGATGATGACGAAGAGTCCCGTAATATTGCGCGCGCGAGAGAGTTACTCTGCGTGCGTGTCTGGGGGGCGGTGGAAGGTGCCTTGCCTGCACTATACACTCGCTTTCTCCCACTATAATACTCGTCGCACCGTATACCGAGAGAACAGCAGCCGCAGCTTTACTTGCGAGCGCTCGCTCCCGAACTAAACAGCTCGACGCGTTCTCTCTTGCTATACGCGCTGACTGTATAGTCCTGTCTCTCTTGCGCTCGTTACAGCGAGATCTCTATACTCGCTGTATCCTCGTCCCTCCAGAGGGGCGCAACAATGCCTCCGTCTCCCTTGGACTGCACGCGGCGGCACAGCTCACGGCTGATGATGCTATGTATATTGCAGGGCCGTAGCTTTAGTGATCTGGCACCCTCGCGTCTAATTGGACAATTTTTATGCATGTGTGTGTGTTTGGAGGTATTATATGGAAGAGTGTAGTAGGGAACGTGTGCAGATTCGATTGGTTTTGTTTTTTTCTTTATTGCTCGTTTTTTTTTTTTTTTATGACGACGCCAAAAAGGGGTTATTGGGTGGTCTTTATTTTTTCTCTCTCCTTCGTATACAACACACACACACGTTTCAATCAACCCGCATATACTATGATGCAAACGCATATTCCTTTCAGGCTTTGTACTTGGAGAACAATTTTCTCAAATTCTTTTATTTATACGCTATTATTTGTACAAAAAGGTGATCCCTTACGTACGCAATCATACCTATACATTATAGGTACATACATAAAAAAAAGTACAAAAGTACACGCTCTCTCGCTTAACAATGTCTCGCGCGAATTCGCCGTAGGTACAAGAAAACAGTAGTAAGTATATACACGGCAGCGTCGTCGCGCAAAAAAAAAAAAGGAGTCGCGACTCGAAGCATAGACGCATCTGACTCCAGGGCCCAAGCGAGAAAAGGGGGCCGGCATCGAGAGAGAGAGAAAGGGGGGGGGGTATAACAGGGCCCGGTGCGTTTCTTTCGTAACGTATTTATTCGAAGCGTACGAGACTACAAAAGGACTGCACCCTACTTCGTACTAAGGGCTGCATTTCGGCCTCCCCCTCTTTCTCTCTCTCACTCACTGACTCTGAAATATGTCGCCGAGACATCGCAGCCATTTAAAGCGTTGTTGTAGCTCGCCGCTTCGCTCCTACTTCTTCTTCTTCTTCTTCTTTTTTTTTCTTGGCGGCGACGACGGCGAGTGCGCGAAAAAAAAGGAGCCTGTGCGCGCAAAGAACGAGATCATATGTCGACGATGACGAAGAGCTCTGGCCGCTCAACTTCCGGCCGGTCGTGGATCTGCATGGCTGAGTATGTGATGGCCTTCACCTCAGCGCCTTGTGGATGTTTACCGATTATAAACTCTTCGCCTGCAGCACGAGCCTTTATCTTGAAGTTTATCCGGTCGAATTCGGTAATCTTGACTCGCTGGAACAAAAATGAGAATCAAATACTTGTATGCGTGATATCGCGGACGGGATATTATTATTATCATCGCTGGGAGAGTTATACAGCGTGTACGCATTCTTTTGCAATGTTTCAGGGCGGAGTTGTGTTGCGATGCAAGCACGAGGTATTTTATCGGCTTTGTGACCGCAAGAAATGAAAGATTATATTTTCGTGCTTTGAAATGCACGATTATAAATTTATACAAAAAGGCATTTGTATGCTCGAGAAATGTACAGAGATGAACTTCACAGATTAAGATCGAGCGTATGATGAAATCATTATCAACGATGTTTCGAGATTATAATCTCGTAGCAGTGAATTCCTTACATGTTGTTATTTCCGATAACTAAATTTAATCCGGGATGACAGTTAATTGTACTAAATTTACAGCGGCTTTACGTAATTAAATATATAAGATATTGTAAAATCAGAGCATACCCTGGCGACAAGGAAAGGCTCAGCACAGAACATGAACAGCAGCTCGTCAAGGAAGTGGAAGAGTAGACTCTGCATATCGTGTCCCTCAGCCTCCACGTGGTGCACTTGCTTCACCTCGACGCTTTCCAACTCGGTCATGTAGCCAAACATCGCGATGGCGCATTGCTCGAAAGCCTCTTCCATAGTATCGCCCCATGCGTGCAGTCTGAAATAAAAAATTTAAACTTTCTTAGAATCTCGTATTCGAACACATTTCTAACCTGTCGTCGTCGTGCCGCGCGTTGCCAGAGAGAGAGAGAGAGAGACTTTGTAGGTTAAGTTCGTTTCATAACCTCAATTTTAGCAATCGCTGTGAGATTCTCACACTAGGTTATCGAAAAACTATTCGCGATAGGTTTATCGAGAATATCTCGCTAATTTTCAGGAAAAAAAACCGTCCTCGGGAAAGTTTTCCTCTCGCGCGGCCCACGTTTCCATTCCAACCTCAAAAACAGCGGCTAACGCAATTCGATTGAAATAATCCTTATAAATGTACTTACTGTACGTCTGCCGTATGGTCCAGATCTGCAAAAGTAAACAAAAAAGCCGTAAGAACCTCGAATCTGAATTAAACCGAAAGGAAAACTCAGCGAAGAACCACCATCGATCCTTCGCCGCTTTTCCGCCACAAGTGTACAATACACTCAATTTTTCACATCAGTAGCTTCTGCATAAACAAAAGCTACTCCGAAAAAATAATCCATAAAAAGAAAAATACTCACACTCGTACTTGCAGGGCGGAATAATAAAATCATCGTCGGTGAGCTCGTCGTCTTCCATGATGAAAGGTATATAAGTAAGTATATATATATATATCAACGTACTGGCGCAGAAATGCGCGCGCTTAGCATCAGTTTCAGTTCTCCCTCTCACTCTCTCTTTGGCGCGTCACAGCTGATCGGCTCCCCACGTGAATCGGGCGAATCAGCTGATCCTGTATGACAGTTCGCCGCCGATCAATGGACTAGTAGTAGAGATAGATGGCAGCACTTACCGTCGCTCAGCCGGCCGGCCGCCTGCTGATACATCTGCGCGCGCTTTTTCGTCGGACATGTTACCAGCCTGACTACCGACTGTTAGCGGTGCCCAACCTGATCGACTGATATCTTCTGTGTTATGTGTATATTGTAAGCGTTTTGAGATTATGGCTTGGAGATCTTTTTAGAACGAAGAGATGGTAAAGCTGCTGCCGAGTGTGATTTTCTACTGTTGATGACGAGACTTTTTTACGAGTGGAAGGTAATTGACTAGATTTGAAGCTTTGGGGTTTCGCGCGATGAAAATGATTTCTTACACGTGCATAAAGTAAGTTTTTTTTTTTTTCGTGGATGATTAGACTCGATTTAGAAACCTTGGGATGAAGAAAAAGTGGTAAACCGTGAAAATTCTGAAAAACTGAGGCCACGTGTATATATAGGAAACTTGAATGAATATTTGGAAAATATTTGTGTTGTCGAATTATCGAGAACCGAAGAAAAATCAGCTGGAACCATACTCAAACACACATTACACACACATGACATTAGTTTGTGCTATAACCGACTGCCTTCATACAACAACATTTCCTTATCCTCCCATCATCACCGGTTCAATTTATTCAACGTTTTTATAACTTCTCCCAGAGGTTATTTCTTATTTTTTCACATATATACCTATCATAAAAATTTCCGCAGTGCGTCGCGAATGCGGAAAAGCTACTGAAACGTGCGAGAGATCCTACATCACAGATAATTATTACCTCTCGACAAACAAGTGTTTTTGTTTCAAAGACTCAAATTGCTCATCTACTATCATCCAAAAAGGATTTTATTGTTCACTATACTTTACGCAATCGAATTTGCATTTAACGGCTGCGTAAAGAAGTGATTGTCAAGGATTCCTCTATAGTGTCTTCGAAAAAAAAAAATCTGTACTCGTACGCTGCACACAACCGTGTATATATATAAAACAAACGCTCTCTCGTTATATTCTTTATTATGGAACTAGCACGAACGTATAAATATGTAAGCTTCAACACAGCGAGAGCAAAAGATCGTCGTTCTAATGCACTGATCTCGATGTGGAGAGCGGAGGTCGCTATACTGAGCGAGTTCTGATGTAGACCTACATAAATTCTTCGCACTTGGTTATTTTCTGGACAAAAGGAGCGAAACTATATAGTATAGGAAAAAAAGTAGGGAGAAACTCTTGGTGATCTATCGAAATTCGAGCGAGAGAGAGAAAGAGAGAGAGAAACATCTCGTCGTCCTTAAGACACGAAACAAAAGTGTGTCAGCTAGTGCCGAGAGATGCTTTTTGCTTCGTCTTCGTGTGATGCGTTTTTTCTCTCTCGCGATCGGAACTTTGAGACGGGATTTCTTGGATAGATCGATATAAACAGTGAGTCTTTTAATTATCGCGAATGTCTATATGTGTGTGATTTTTTTTTTTTTTTAATAATAATAGTAGTCATTTTTTTTTTCAATCAGCCAACCGATCGCGAAGCTCGCTGTTGGAGGAGAAAAACCGGTTTTTCGTTTAAATAAACGGCTTTAATCTTCGCCATAAATTTTACTATATAAAACGCGTAGTATTCGCAAGGATCGTTGGAAATATTACAGAATATACAGCCAAGATTTTTCTTCGATTCAACTGTCACAAAGTTCATCGACCCGATTTTTGTTTTATATAAAAATCGGCCTATACACCGATTTATCAAACAATCGCAAATTCCACGAGACTGTCCGCTTTCAATTAGCGTATAGCGTCAACAATACAACGCTGATTGCATTCAAGCGTCGAGTATATATTTTTCAAATAGCTCAGAGTTTCGATAAAAATGCAAAAATTTTTATTTCCTCGTTTGCACTTTTCGAAACGACGATAGCGTTTTATCGCTACGCGAGTAGTATAATTTGAAAAAAAAGGCGCGAATCCGTAATAAATTACCTATCTATTACTCGACTTGCATAAATGACATCATCTTATACTCCGCATTGCTAAAGATGCAAAGTTTATACGGCTATGATATTCCCTTGACACGAGGCTCTTCACTATATAATACTAACTGTATTGTAATAGCAGGTCGATCTCTTGGTATAAAGCTCGATAAATAAACATTTCTCGTGAGAGCTAATTCTCATTTATTCACATCGTGCGCATGTTTATTCAAGGGCAGCCAGCTCTTCGATCACAATGAGATTCTTCGTTTCTTACATAATAAGTACACACGTATAACGAAGTGCATATGATAAGCGCATTCCACGAATTATAAGGTTATTAGGTGCGAAAAGAAAGTTTCCGTTGTAGTGTTGTATATAGTAACTTCTTCTATACACAACACGTATACACTTATTTTCCTGCGTCAGCTACTCCTTTTTCAGACGACAGCATTTTTTTTTTTTTCATCTTCTCGAGTGTATTATACGTTTATATTCTGGGCTATCAGCATCGTCATCATCGTGTCGATACGATCCTGTATCTCTCGGACATTCATGTCTCGTATTTGCAGTTCCAAGCATATATGCGTTGCTGCAGCCTCTGGATACACGCTATTGACTTTATTGTTTGCTCCTCAAACAAAAGCTTCTTTGTTTATCCATTATCGTATAAAGACACTTTAATTATTATTATACCATCTAATGCTCATTACTCCAGTGCGTACATAATCCCATAATTTTTTTTTCCCTCAATTTCACTTTTCCACCGACGCATCGCCTTCTTGCAACAGCTAACTGCAATTAATTTTGCAACTAGTAAAATTCGACCATTACGGTGTATATTATTATTGTATATAACACTCGCCCCATACACGCACTTATCATAATATCATAATATACCTATATACGTATATAAGAAACAACGAAGCAGAAGCTATATACGCTACTACGCGTGCGAGTATATTAATGACATGCAATTTTGCAACAACGCTGCGACGGTAGCATAGACCAAGCTATAAGTCAAAGGAGTCGAAGCGGCGCTGCTGTTGCTTCGAGTCCTTGGCTTGGAAAACTATATAAAGAGAGCGTTTAATTGGCCGGCTGGGCATAGCATTTTTGAAGCGTGCAGCAGTTGCGTGTATCCGTAGGATTTTGTTTAAATAAATAAATAAATAAATAATAAAAATAAAAGTCATGTTGCCGTTAACACAGATTTGCGTAGTTGTCTGCGCTGTTCTAGTGGCTCAGGTGTCTGGAGCTGATGAAGTGCTTTTGCGTGAGTTTTTAACATTATTTCTTATAATCGAAGTGTTTTTATAAAGGGTTGTGTGCGGGTATAGTGTGTAAATTTAGAGTATTATACATCTCGGTCGAGTTTCGCATTAGATATGCTAATTCTATACGCGCGAGCGGTTTATTTACAATAAAAAACGAGTATATTTCTTGCTGCTGATGCAACTATACGTCGCTCACGTATATACATTCCTCCATAAAAGTATGTATATTATTCTTTGGAAAATTTTTCTAACAAAAAAAAAAAAAAAAAATGCGATTACGAAATCACGGAATTCGACACGAGGAAGGATGACAAAGCCCACCCTTAGATTACCAGTTGCGACACGTAATCGCATAACCACCGATTACGCGGAGATCTTCCGGTTACGCGGTTCATTCGCCCCCTGGTATTAAAGTATAAACCGCGAATTTTGAAAATTCAAAGCTTCCTTCAAGAGATTACAGGTGACAAAAAAAAAAATTACACCTATCAATCAGCTCTCTTAATATTCCAGCTAGAAGCGTGAAAACCTGTCAGCACGAGTCTAGCGATTACTCGTCCTGTCTGAGGCTTGCTATCCAGGAGTCATGGATGACCTTCATCAAAGGTGAATATACACACCATCAAAAAAAAAAAAAAATAATTTTTTTCTTCTTCTCGACTGAAGATAAAATTTTAACGCTTAGGTATCCCCGAACTGGGACTACCGGTACTGGATCCAATGGTCGTGGATATGATGGAAAACGAGTACGTAGCCGGTGACGTCCAGGGTAGATTCGTCCTGCGCGATGTCAAGACCTATGGTTTAGCCAAGGCCAACTTCCTTGCGGTTAGACCTTACCGTAGCGACAACGTCATGAACTTGGAGATTGACCTCGAGATACCCAAGATTTTCATCGATGGTGACTACAAGGCCGAAGGACAGGTCGCTCATTACAAAATAGGCGGCAAGGGTGAGAGAAATTTTTTTTTTTTTTTTATAATCATTGGTTTTTTGGTGTTAGACCTTCGTGGGTTTTGTGTTAGGAGAAATCGAGATCAGGTATGTTTCGGTCGTGGTTTTTGCAGATAGTTATGGTAGAAGAAAATGAATAGATTTTCAATAACGTGTGCGCGACTTGAGTTTTTTTTTTCTGAGCAGGTGTACTGGAATTTTCATTCAATGCGATATTATTGAATGTTTTAAGTGTTTATTATGAATTTTCATGTAATAATCGTTGAATATTCAAGTAAATAGCTGAATTTTTAATTCATGATGATTGAATTTTCTAATAGTTTTCATCTTTTTTTTTTCTAGTTTTTTTTTTATTTCGTAGCGAGTGACTGAATCCTCAATTTCTTTTAGATCTTCAGTTAATTTCCAACCAGAAATCAAAACAAAATACTTACACCTGTTTTCAAAAATAAGGAACGACAGTTAAAATATTCAAATTTTCGAAAAATAATTTAAAATCGAATACCGATATTTCCGAGGATACACATACTACATTACGCGCATAGATTTGCGCGCTGGCGTGCTTTCGTCATAATGAGGGAAATATTTAGGTCATAATAGACGTTAAAGTAACTGGAGTATGACGGCTATTTACGTGAAGTCTAATAACCCTCGCGTTTGTTTCTCACCTTTTCCCGTAGG
This sequence comes from Pteromalus puparum, assembly GCA_012977825.3. NCBI lineage: Eukaryota > Metazoa > Arthropoda > Insecta > Hymenoptera > Pteromalidae > Pteromalus > Pteromalus puparum. The sequence goes on along the minus strand of CM053172.1, from coordinate 3,984,761 downwards.
TTATTTCAACATTAGCATGGAGGGCATCAGTGTCACTTGGGGCCTCGAAGGACGAATCACAGATGACAGATGGTTCATCCAACACTTCCACGTTTACCCTGAAGTTCAGCAGATGAAGGTTTACTTCGACGATCTGTTCAACGGCAACGAAGAGATGAGTGAGTTTCTTTTACGTATATCTGTGAATTGATATTATCGCAGAATTTAATCATAATCGAAATAATTTCAGACAAAGCCGCCATTAACTTCGTAAATGAGTACTGGCCGGTGTTGTACAAGGGCATGTTACCGACAGTCGAGAAACACTGGGACTATCACCTTAGCGACTTTGTGAACCGACTTATCTTCTCTCAGATTTCCGCTTCTAAGGTCTTCCCTTGAATTATTTCAACTCGTCACTTTTCTAATGCCAGCGGGTGTCAAATAGATTTTCACCAAAACGTAGACAAGGATGGAATATGAGGCAAGATGAGTAAAGAAATGCAAAGTCGATCCAACGCTGTGTTTGTTTTGAGAGTACAATGATGCCAGTACTTGCTGTAAATATAGAAATAAAAAATTTTCTTTCGTTCAATTTCTCTTTTACAGTTTTAACGATTCGCGCCAAAAACACGTAAATACATTATCGATCGAAGAGCGTTGCACTATGTACATAAAGATGTATTGTAGAAAGTTTTCTCGGCGCCGTAAAACTTTCCTTCGTTTCAGCGAGTAACTTTCGCTGAATCTTTCTTGAATTATTGCGAGTTTTTCTTTTTTCTTCATCGTTGTTGATAAAAATATAAAGAATCAATTTTCTAACAACTATAATAAGACCCTGTTTATTTTCGATTCACCCTGATGCAAGGGGGGGTATAGATGATCCAATGTTCATAATAATGATTTTTGGATTATTAACAAAAGTAAAAACAACTATCTACAAAACGTAATACATATATAGTATAACAAAATTGCACCGGTTATCACTGCAGAGTGTGTAACTACAATATTATGTATAAAAGTATAAGACACCGACACTCTTAAAACTAGTCAAAATGTTCGCTTCCATCGACGTCAGCTTTCAATTTTACAAAATTATATTATCGTACAATCGTTATGTGTAGGTATATAAATATGGCTCGTAAATTTTTCAGCTTTTGATTTTTCGCATAATTGGAATGGTAAAAAAAAAATTTTTAAATTAAGGCAAGTACAAAAGCGTATAGAGATAAGTATACTGCAGGATTTATGGCCGCAAAAACGTTTCTACCGGTACGTTTCGAACTATCTGATTGACGATCCCAGCGAACAGAGTCGAAAGCTTCTTTTTCAGCTGCGGTTCCATTACTTTTAGGACTTCTTGGCCGTTTTCGCGCAGGAAGAGATTCGTCGCTTCGGCTGAAATGATAAGATTTTTGTGTTTGTATAAAAAAGAAGGTTTCTGCTTTATCGACATTCGTTATATATGATTACGTTATATATAGCTGGTTGTTAATTAAGTATCCACGTGTTTGGATACTGAAATTACTGTTGAATAATTTCCTTTTCACTGAAATTTCACTTCGAAATTTCATGTTAATTAACATATCGAATACGTAACAAGCTAGCTTTTGAGCTGATTTTTAAATTTAAATTTTCTCTTAAAGAAATCTATTAAAATTTCCTCAAATTTTCAATGCTTATGCAAATATCCCGATGATTTTGCAGTAACTCCGGATAAACAAACAATACCTTCCAACACTACTTTCAAACCCTCAATGTCAAACTCATCAGAGTTCACTCAACTCGAACACTGCGCAAAAGTCTACACGCAACTTTGAATTTTGTAATACGACTACACACACCTACAAATTTCACTTTTCACCCATCCAACGCAAAATTTCTCATATATATATGTAAGTAATACAATACATATAATAATACTTACTCAATATCCGATTATTATTGTAGATTTTTCTAACTCTCATATTGACGTCCTTAACGCCAAGCTGAACGTCGAGATTGTCGACGTTCAAGTAAGTTTTGCCATTGCGTGGATGCGTCGATACGGAACCTCGAACAAGGGCTCGTGCATTGCCGAATCTCGCGTGAAATGTGCCATTACCACTAGCTGGTAGGATGATCAGTACGCCGGAACTGCAATAAGCGATCGAGCGTTTAGTTTTCGTTTCTTTAATTTGTAGGCTGTTATATATGTACTTATAGGGTAGAAGTAAGTGTGGAAGACAGTCATTTGTGATAATTGCTTTGAGACGAGGGTTGAGGGAAGGTATGGAGGAAGACGCGTGTCGGGTGCAGTCGAGCGTATTGCGAACCCTTGGAGTTTGATGCTTCGCTTACTTACTGTTATTATTCGATGCGTATGACTTTGTTATGGAGTGTATTATTTGGTTCAATTAGAAAGAAACTTTAATACTACTTGTACGATCGTTTAAAGTTTGTGTAATTGTTATTGTGTGACCTGTGAGGGACTATACAGAATGAAATTGAACCCAAGCGGAAATTTATTTACCTAAAAAATGCTAATAAAAGCTAATAACTTTTATGATCAGTTTATAATATGTAGATTTTGGACTTTAAAAACGTTTAATAATAAACTATATAGCTTTTATTAGCTTTTTTTAGCTTTTATTAAATTTTCTATATATTCTGGCACAAAAATAAATGAATGCGTGACCTCCAAAAAAGCTAATAACTTGTAATAAATTTTAAAAAATAATTACATACAATAATATACATTTATAGGTATTTATAATTTTTACGATATGTTAGTAAGTTTTTTTAAAAAGCTAATGACTGCTATGAAATTTTATAAATTATTTTTAGTTTTGTCTTCTAATAACTTAAAAAACAATCTTTAATCATCGGTTTTTGAAGTTTTTAAAAACACACTAACGTTCGAATAAGTTCGACTATGTTTAACATTCAAAAAAGCGTTCTGTACTATATTGGGACAATAATTTAATTCACGTCAAACTTCTTACTCGTAAATCAAATGCAGAATATCTATGCGAAGAGAATGAAAAACGTCGCACAAAAATAACAACGTAAAGATTCACATACCTTAGCAAATATTATTTAAAAAATCATGAAGACAAATCATGATTAATGAATTTAACAGTATCATTTATTATTAGTGACGATTAACATCAATATAACTGGGTAAAAGACGTTATAGGTACGAGACAAATTCCATGACTATTTCCAAGAAACATTATAAAAGAAGATCATATTCTATGCTCAATTTACAAAGCAACGAAGACTCAGCCAAAAACAAGCATGAGCGGCCGAGTTTAAGCAGTGGCCAGTGGCTAAAGAGCCAGTCCAAACTCCAAAACGGCTTTGTTTTGATATATTTAAATTAAGCTATAATTGGACTTCAGCTTTTTTAGTCGCATATAGCATAAAGTTGATTTTAAAATGTCTACTTTTTTTGGAATATTCTGAAATGTCGTGACCTCTGAATTCAATCGTTTACAAAACTTTGACTTAATTACATTTTAAGCTTAGAAATTCATGCGATCCCAAAAAATCCTCATAAAAACCAATGACTAATCACTCCAAGTACATAAAAATTTTACAACACACGTCGCGAATAATCCTCTCAGATTACGATTCTACAGTCGCATCGATGTATAGGTACACTTTTTCAATCACCAGTGATTACGCATGCATTCACCGGACACGAAGAAAAGAGTTCAAAGATTAAACCATCTCCGTACGTGATGCATTCCAATTAGGCAATCAAATATTTACAGAGTCAAATACAACACCTCACTATATTATCATCTTCAAAAAAATTACCACAGCCCATCTGCAGAAAAGAAAAATTCAAACCCCAAAGCAGCTAAGAAAACAAGTTTTCATCAAAAATCCAAAGCGAGAAATATTCCCTGTAGGTACACATCGCATATGTGCATATAGACACGCACCTGGTATACTGGGCGTCAAGGATGAGCGCAGGCATTCTGATGATCGCTTCAAAGTCCGAGCCAAGCTTAATATCCTCTACAGTATAGTTACTCGCTCCCTTTACTAAGAGGTTGCGCAGCCGTACTGTGTAACCGTTCGGGCCACCTGTCAGAGACAGCTTTAGCTCGTCCATCTGTTGGCAAACGCAGTTGTCCCATTATTCACCCGACTCTCTCCTCTCTATGTAGTTTCCAGGACTATATGCGTACGATTCTCAGCCTGTTGACGCACAAATACACGGATATGCCGACCGGGAATATGCTAATTGATTCTGAGATTTGATTCTTGTATATACGCCGAATTTCTTGTATATATTCGGATTTTTTTTTTTTAATAAATTAAGCATAAAAGGCAAGTTTAATAATGCTTCTGCAGGAGATTATAAACTTTCCAAGAGTGGGTGGAGGCTTTAAGAGTTTACGCTTTGTTTACGACCGGCGGTTCTTATATTTGCGGAATTTCATAGCGCTTTCGTTGCTTGGCAGGTTCAAACTTGCATTCGGTAATGACCGTGGATTTAATAACTGTTTTGCATAGAGTGATATACACAAGTTCATTAACTTTTTACAGTTTTGATAGCCCGGCTATAAAATTAACGATCGCTTTTTTTCTCGGTCCATTGTCAATCAGTGTAAAGCAACATTGTCACCGCAGTTGGCGCGTAACGAACTTATTTTTAGAAACCCGCGATTTGCCTCCGATTAGCATAAGTCAGCGCGTAGAAGCTATTGAGTTTTGTTTTTCGCGCTTGAGAAATACCCGCTTAAATTTAAATTTCCCGCAAAAAGAAGCTATTGCAGCTATACTTTCCTTTCTTCCAAGAGGCAACGAGATTTAGCGTCGAAACGACGATAAGACACAAACTCAAGCATATAGATATATAATATACTTACGTGAAACGGTTCAACAGTCGGCAGCTCAATTTCCGGGATACCCGCTCGAAGATAAGACCGCAGATGGTGAAGAGAGTCGATCAGACATGTCTTCAACTGAGGGTCGCTCCTCGAGCATTGTTTCACGTATTCCGCTGAAATTTCACGTTATTTATCAAAACACTGTTTTTATAAATAAATGAGGGAAATAAATCGAATCGAATCCAGATAAGAGCGTCTAAAGGCCGTTCACACTAGTAAGACACGGTGAGAGTCAGCGCGTTACTTCCACTTTCTCGACAGGACACCGCTCTATACATACGTGTACATACATATATCGATCAACGTTATTTAACGTTTCTAGAAAGCTTAAAAACACCGTCTTCTTCAATAAGATGACGAGCTTCTTTTAAAAAGCGTGTACTCACGAAGCGGTCCATCGCTGATGTCAGCCTGGACTATTATCACCAGAAGTGTCAGGATCAACGTCGTGTACATCATCATCTTCAACTTCAAATCAATATACAATATAAGAACAGCTCTTGTGAAGAAGAAAACAAAATTAACGAATAATTCTATAGTAACGAAATCTCAAGATGACGCATTGGCACAGAAGATGTGACAAAATCCGACGCTTTCAGAGATATAACAACGAGTGTATAACTGCACTGCTTGCGGCACTTTCACTGCGCGACTAATACACGTTGCCGAAGTGCAATAGAACTGCAGTACAGAGAGTTGCGGTTCTCGAGAGAGGAGTCGCTCTGCTATACTCCCGCTGCTGTTGCAGCGACTAACTTTGCTTCTTTCTTCCTTTATCCCACTCAAGCTTCTTCTGCCTACTACTACTACTACTGCTCGAGCAAATCAGCTTCCCTGACCCCGTTCCTTCCCTTATTACCGACGTTGATGCGTGTCTGGTTGTACTCATCCTACTAAGAGAGACGACACACAAGTTTGTAATATTGTATACTGCATTGATGAGTCGTGACGTTGTGGTGACTTTATTATCGAGCTAAGACTTTCGATAATAACGATATTATAGTGTGTCCTCGTATGCGATGTAGATATAACGTGATGTCCCGGATATTCGCTCGTTCATGCAGTTGATGAGGATAGGGATTTTTCGTCACGTCTGATTGAGCGCGACGACGTTATATTACTATAATATGCGATGGATGATGTGCGAGAGACTGTGTAGATAGTATAGAAGGATCTCGTTTGTTTGGCTTGTAAGTAATGGATTTTGTTACGAGGGATGTGTAGAGCAAAGAGTGTCATCTGTCATGTCGATGATGCGCTGTTTGCATATACTGTGAGGATCGATGATGTGAAATTTCTCTGGTTTTGCTTCCTACAGTAGATGAAGCTTTGTAATGGTGAAATTTTAAGCTACTGATGTATGCAAAAACGTGCCATGGATATGAGTTTTGAGGTGTTTTGAATTCGGTTCTGAAAAATGAACGTGTGTGTGTACGTATACGTAATATCCTACTAATATTATATAGCTATAAATATACTCTGAGAATTCAATAAAGACATACACTCGGCAATAAGGTATTCTTGCAGAACGTTTTAAACTGAATGGCAACGTCGCATGGCTTTTGACGGTACCGGCCCATATAACCTCTGCAAATCTAAAATTGTCAAAACCGTCAAAAACCGTCAAAAATCGGGGCAACGTTGCCATTAAGTTTAAAACGTTCCGCAAGAATACTTTACCGCCGAGTGTACATAATCATGAGGGAAAGTATTTTTTTTTTAACAATTGCAAAGTATTTAAATAGTATATTGTGTACCAAGGGCGTAAAGTGGGCTTTTTTAGACCGAGTGTGGAGTTTGCAGTACGAGTCGAAGGCAACACGCACAAAAATGTCCTCTTATTCCAAGAGGAAATAATCTTAAATTAGGACCCAAAATTAAAATCACGTTGACTCGAATAGATTCCTTTTGACTCAAATAGATTCCTTTTGACTCGAATAGATTCCTTTTGCTTCAAAATTTTTCTAATAAGCAAAAAGTTTTTAAAGCAAAAGGAATCTATTCGAGTCAAAAGGAATCCTTCTGCTTCAACGTGATTTTAATTTTGGGTCCTAATTTAAGATTATTTCCTCTTGGAACAAGAGGACATTTTTGTGCGTGAAGATAGCACGAGCCGAAGGCGAGTGATTAGTATTGATTTTCACGTTTTTCATGGCTATAAAGCGGGAGATATTTAAAGCCTTTTTTTACACGGCCACTACACACCTATAAATATTAGAAAATACGACTCACACTGACAAAAGAGGATACTTGCGGCAAGTACCAGATTCCGCTTCACGTCCATCCGTTTGCAGCAAGTATAAATATTCTTGCCCCAAGTAGAATTCAATTTCCATCAAAATTATGATAATCTTGTAGCTATTTTTGAAAAGAAAATATAGATATTCTAAATGAAATAGTTTTTCTTCAAACAAAATTCTGCTTGTCTCAAGTATAAATTTGTTTCCTGTAAGTGGATATTTTTAATAAAGACAAACGGATTTTCTATTTGAATCAAACAGATTACTCTTGCTTCAAGTAACCTCTTTTCTCAGTGCAGAAACTCAAAATTTGCATTTTCAAAATTTTGTCAGCGGCCAAAAAAAGTCAGGAATGGGCAAAAAAAGTCAGTAGCGGGCAAAACAAGTCAGCAGCGGGCAAACAAAATTTTAGCAACAAAATAATTTAAAGCTTTTATTAGCTTTTTTAAACTTTTATTAAATTTTCGATATATTCTGGCACAAAAATAAATAAACGCGTGACCTCTGAAAAATCTAATAAGTTTAAAAAAAACCGCTGCCAATTCCTTGGCACGTAGCTTCCTTCAACATTATGTATTGCTTAATATCATAATTGTTTTTACTTCATATATAAATCTATCAATTTTTTTTGTTTGATAGATTCAATTATTTTGAATCAATTACATATATATAATTAAAGCTTTCTCTCTCTCTCTCTCTCTCTCTTCCTCTCTCATATCTTCGAAACTAACTGGTATCGTAAACAACCCAAAGAAAGGGATCAAGATGCTATATAATACTAACTAAATCCAAAATTTTAAATCGATTATTGCTTTTTTACTCCAGTTATCGCGTCACGTAAAAATAACGATTCATAGTATGCAGGATGAGAAAAAAATTTGAAGCTTAATATCTTCGAAACTAACTGGTTTCGTAAACAACCCAAACATAGGGATCGAAGTCCTATATAATGCTAACTAAATCCAAAATTTGAACTTGATTAATGCTTTTTTACTCCAGTTATCGCGTCACGTAAAAATAACGATTCATAGTATACAGGGTGAGAAAAAAAATTGTGAAGCTTCATATCTTCGAAACTAATTGGTTTCGTAAACAACCCAAACATAGGGATCAAGATGCTATATAATACTAACTAAATCCAAAATTTGAACTTGATTAATGCCTTTTTACTCCAGTTATCGTCTCCCATAGAAAAACGACTTTTTTCAGTTTAGGTTGAGGTTCAGTTACGGTGAGGGAAATAAGAAAGCTCTTATGCGCCACCTATCTTCGCTTTCCACAGTCTCAATAAGTTCAAGCGGTGGGAAAGTGGGTCGGATAGTCCAGTCCAAAATTGCTTGTCGTACAGAATAAGCGCGAAAATGAATGCGGTCAATCAAAGTACCATCAACAGTTTATCAAGGCTGTTTTAGATTTCGATAAAAAAGGGCTTGTGTGCACACTTATGAAACAAATTATACAGTATAAAGGGGGAAGAAAAGGGGTCAGTTTTTAGTTTGATCAATGATTTTGCGCTAAATCATATTAGAAATGTAACCAACTTTCTGTTACTCCACAATATAGGCACTATTAGTATTTTTGAACATTGAATGTTGGACCCAAAATTTCCATGCAAAAATCATAAAAATAAACCCATCCAGAATTCCCCGTTTAAATTTTCTTATTATACTTATACAATGTTTTCTTTGCATCGAAACCGAATCAACGTCACCGACTGCATCTCTGCGGTTTTGCATAATATCCCATAATACATTGTTTACGTATACAATCCCACTATATAGAGATGTTTCGGAAAAATACTTCCCAAGTGTTTTGTAATGCAAATATTATGCATCATTTAGTTGAAACTTGTATAGTGTATAATCAGATAAACATACGCCTTTTTCTCTGTTGTGTCGTACACACACACACACACACACACACACATACGGCCTTTGACTGAATTAATTTCCAGTTTCACAGCAAAACTATCTTCTTTGAAAGACCTGACGTATATATACGGGGATTTTTCATCGTGACGCGTAAGTCTCGGAACTGAAGGTAATTTAACCCTGGACCTCGCACAACTCGTATATCCACATTACTATTATAATTATAAATTGAATTTTGCTCATTGTGAACTTGTGTATCATGACTCATCATGCGCACTGCTTTGATTCTCAATCGTCCACTGTACTGCTCGAGATTTCCGGGTTAATTTTTCCTCCCAAGAGAAAAACGTCAACTTTTACATCTCTCTGTCTTAAATTGTCTTCAGCTCTTGCGATCCTCCGGACAATTAGCTTTCCTGATGAGTTAATTCCACGAAACAGGTCCAAAAAAAAGTTTACGGGATTACACGGAATCGGACAATGGAAAATATCCTCTGCAATTACAAACCAATTTCGCGTGACTATATTAAAATTTTCACAGAGAGAACATAATAAGGTGTCAGATAGGAAGTGACAAATTTACATCTTTATATAACGTAACGCAAAAACCCAAACTAATCGCAAATGAGAAAAACTCTATACCGAAATGTAAAGGTCGATAGGTATATTTTCTTGATTAACCAATTTGCTTATCTCTACCAAGAACTGCAAGCTTCTCTCCCAATCCACATACATCGTAATCCTGGAAAAAACAGGTTCGCTTCACTATACTCCAAGACGACTACTGCGACTGCAATAATAATAACAATAATATCGCTTCTCGTTACAACGCTTTAAAAAGCTAAACTCTTAGTCAACTCGGATCCAGAACTCCAAACACCATCGGCCCGTGAGGTTGTACGTGTTCTCCCTATCTAATCCTACATTATAAAATTGTGCAACATATATAGAGGTGGTATAACTCCGAGATCGAAAAGAATTTCACACACCAGAGAGCCAGTCTCTATACAGATCTCTCGGGGCCAGCAACTGATGCACTACTACAGCCGGCTTATACTTTGTGTTATTACTGTCCCGTCGTTGAGAGTGAAAGCGCGCGCTGATCGTAAGGCCCCTTTGGTGAACGCAAGCGAAGTTTATACTTACCACACGATACATACGTCCCGGTGCGCGAACAACTAGTCTGAATTTTGTGAGACGTCTGTGTTTTGTCTCTTTTTTTTTTTTTGACTGTTTTTGCTCAAGAAGAATCATGTGGAAGTTGCTGTTGTTACTGGTAGTCGGAGGTGTTGTTGCTGCTGATTTCGGCAAGTATATCCTGCAAGTTGTAGATGCTATTACGAAGCGTAAATTAAGTGCATAGTGGATTGCGTCGAGGGCTATAATGACACTGTGGTGTAATTTTGGGAAGATTGTGTTTGGGGTATATGACTGTGGCTTTGGAAAATTTTTTGTGTATTATACGTGATGAAGTTTGAAATTTCTGAGATTATTAGGTTACTTACTTCTTGCGTAATTGATCGATAACTGCAATGTGTGTTATTGCACTCGACAAGTTCATTATTAGCTCGCGCTGATGTTTTAATTTTGTTGTGATCTGTCGCGTGAGATAACGGTAAAAGTCGAGCAAAACAGAAAAAAAAAAAAACCAGTGAAAGTCTTTCGAATTTTGGGTGCACTTTTTGTTAAAAACTCGCGTCGTTTTTTGTATATAAGATTCATGACGAAATACAAACTTTTGTATAATATAGTCTTTCGCAATACTCAACGATATAAATATTTCTATTAAAATAAAAAACGATCAGCCTTGACTACATACTTTTCCATTTTCCAATAGTAGGAAAAAAACTCAGTATTTCGATGATAATTCAGCGTTCGAGCTCTCGCGAGCGGTGAACGTCGCTTTCCAGGACTTGTTGTCCTTCGACCACGAGTGAAATTGCCAATTGCAAGATGGACATGTATATATCTCACTCAAGTGAAACCTTACAAGATTTTACATTACATAATTGTAATGCCGTACGTTTTCGTCTATATACCTCCGTGTGGACCATTCGCGCGGGATATATTAGAAAATATTTGACAGTCATCGTATTTCAAAATTCCCGCCAATAGTATAATATGTTACCGCACTACTTTTGAATTCCACCGAAAACCGGCCGACGAGCTATCAAAATATTTATATTACGCACACACACACACATACGTGCAGCGCATGTCCTAATCGCGATATTCAAGGATCACAGAACCGGAAAGCTCCGATGAAAATTACGTATGTATAGTCATAAGTGCAGGTATGCGTATACGAGCGTATCTAGAACTCGCGAAGGATAGGGAAAGTCGCGTAGTCGGTCAGCGGCTCGCGCGCATATACTCTGTTCCCGATTTTTTAGGGACATCACACATGTATACTACAACTCGTCATCCGTTTATTATAATTAGTACACTCACGGTGTGTTTTGATTTTTTACGAGATTATTATTCTTGGAGGTGCTGATGCTATTTAAAAAAAAAAAAAAAAAATTACATACCTGCGTTCTTTCTCGTCGTGGTTGCATAATGCATTATGCCGTGTACGATTTTATTTTCTACTATATATATACGGGAGGCTTTCAAATTTTCAGGCTTTATGTGCATTAATTATTCCACTTGCGTTTTATGTAACGTCGTATTATAATTTCGGATGGTATAATAATGTCTTGGACTACATTTCAGGTATGTTTGGTAACAAGTGCATCTCGGTGTAATACACGCCCTACTTTATTACCAAGATTAGGATATAACCATTTCAATTACACATCTCTGCATTACTCAATCATTTAGACGTTGAACGTTAATTACTCATAAAAAAGATAAACATATATGCAGGTATACGCGAAAATAGAACGAGCGCAAATACCTCTCGTAGGATGTATACACACTGGCTTAAAAAAGAAGAAGAAGCAAGAAAGAATAATCTTAGAAAATCAAAGTCGGAAATTTCGCAACACACTATAAGCGCATTGGCAAACGCGCAACTCTCCATTAGTGGAATTTTCGTTCGAAGCGCGCAATTACTATCCGCAAAAGTATGAGGTATATATACCTTTACGCGCCTACGTGTATACAACGACGCATTGACCGGCACGTGCATGAGTGCATGTGTAGAGGCGCTTTTGAAGCTGATTTCATCAAATACCACAATGACGTGGTTATACTCACTTTTGGAGTGAAAGTCACATTTGACCGGAGGATCAGAGTAGTCGAAGTAATTGAATTTTGGCCGAAAATTGACTGTTACAGATGAGGGTATGTACTTGTGTACTAGCGCTTTGATGACATGAAAATTATGGAGTAATCGGTTATGGCTCGTAAAAGGAGAACGTCTTGTATATAGTGGGATAATCAAGTATTTTAGTTTTTCTAGCGGTGTATAGGTACAATGAGTTAATTTTTATAGGCAATTATTAATCAGAGTGATGATTGTAGAAGTTTTTTTATTTTTAGCAAACTCGTTATGCAAATTCAATTTGTGTAGTGCGGTAAAATCGACGAATGTATAGATGCAGAGATTTTTCATTGAAACTATAATTTTTGCGAATAATTATGATGCGAAGTTATTTGATTGATAGTACAAGTGGATATTGACAAGTTTGCTTCACGATTATTAATTTGGAAAGTTATTTTTAAAATTGATAGAGATTAGTTTTGAATCTTCTTTCACGTGTGGTATACTGGAAATTAAGAATTATAATACTGTCTTAGACATTAATGAAATGTCTTACGGAGTTACGGTTGACGTGTTCATAGTCGTAGAAAAAAATCCACATGAAGGATTGACTTAACCAAAACACAATCGATGGCCTACAATGAGATGCATAGATTTGTCAACAGTCAGCACTTGTAGCATGAGCGGCTCAAACAGTAAGCCATACGAGGCAGTTTTGAAACAGGTGGCACACCTCTACTTATACATTCCGTGCGCAGATTTCAGTGAGGAATACAAAAAGTGCCTGTGCGCCATCTATCGATGCTAGTCAGAAACATTATAGAACAGAAAAGTTCTGGCCAGTCCAAAACTGTTATATTTGTTCTGCAGGCTTGGCGCTAATATACTTTGAAAATTGAAAATATTATAGTTTGTAAATTCTCCAAAAGCTTCCTCCAAAATTTACACAACAATTTTTCAAGTCCATCTATAAACAAAAATAAAAAAATTAAAAAATACTCACCCGCACCATCTCATTGCAGAGGACCACTTCAAAGACTGTCGTATGGGAGCACCTGGTTTCGACGCCTGCATCCGTGAAGCGTTGAACGCCATCCGTCCTTATTTCAAGACTGGTATCCCAAAATACAACGTAGCACCGTTCGATCCATTCTTCGCCAAGGAAATCAGTGCCAGACGGGGTCTACCGAATCTCGGCTTTAGCATTACCTTGAGAAACGTCACCGAAAGCGGCTGGTCCGCTAGTAAAGTCACCAAATTCGTCAGCGATTTGAAGAACTACAAGGTCGGCGCCTAAATACAGTCTACACTCCAAACATACACATATTGACAGACTCTACTCTCAGAGTCTGTCGTATATTAGTTTTGGCATATTTTTTCGGGTTATTATGTAATATATGACACATATATAATTATATTTGCGCTTTTGCAGGTGGTCTACACTCAGAGCTTCCCAGAAAAATTTCTCTCTGGGGATTATGAGTTTGACGGTGCTATGCTTGCCTCCAAAATGAAGAACAAAGGAAAATTTACCTTGGGATTGTGTGAGTATATTAGTTGCTTTTCACGAATAGAAATTGCTAGCTTTTTCTCGAATGCGAATCAGGGACGAAACACGAGTGTTTATGAAAGTGATGAGCTTATACGGGAAACGTATAGAAATGTATTAACGGGAGAAAATTTTATAATTCATACTTTAGAGCGTTTAATTGTCGATTATTAGAAAAAAAAAAATTTGCCCCGTGTAATGAAATGACACTTGGGAATTTTCTCCGTAATTTCACTGTAATTAGAAGCGAGAGAGAAGCGACCTGGTTTCCATCGATAAATATAAAAACCCAATCGCAAGAAAGAGATTTTTCACATTTTCCAATAGATTACGTGTTGTATGCTTCTGAGTAATGTTTAGTTTTTTTTTTTTAATTTTCTGAATGAGATTTCAGAGTTATTGGGTTGAATTTGAAATTAGATCAGTATGACCTAGCATTGTCATGTAATTGAAAAAGGCATAAATATCTCGGATAAAGAAAAAAAATTAATTGCAAAAAATAAAACAATATAAAAATTTTCAGACGATCTCGTCCAGACAACAACGATCACAAAAGAACCTGGCAAGAAGATAAAGGTCAACGTAAACGTAGAGACGATTCGTGACCTCAAGCTCCACATCTCGAACTTACTCTACGGACGTGAAGTCCTCGAGGGTATCCTCGACAGGATTATCAACGGAGCTTGGCAACCTGGTTTTATGTTCACCAGACCACTTATCAACGAACTCGTCTCTACCGCTTTTACCGACATCTTCGGCAAAGCTTTTCAGAACTTCCCTTTTGAAAGGATCATCAGGACCAAGTCCAATAACGCGCTCTAATGCTTGTCGCGATGAGAAGGAAATTTTTTTTTTAAAGTGTCCAGTTTTGTGTGACGAGAACAGAGGTGACTCTGTTGACGCGTGTAATTGGCTGTTAAGGGCATTCGAGAACCGGAAAAATACCAAATTAGATGGTTTTACTCTATCGGCGTCTGTTTCTAAAGGAAGTCGTTAAAAGTTGAGAGATTACTAAGGATTTTTGTTTACAAATTTTTCGTGTGTTTACTTCGTCGTTGAGATTATAAGTTGTATTAGTTAAGCATTTTGTATTAATTTAGAGTTGTAAGTTATAACTAACATCGTACGTATTGTCATAATTAATTCATTCGCCATAATTAATTTAGTGTACTATGTTTTTCGCTTTATTTTTTTTGTAAAATAATCATTTTTTACTTTTGTAATATTCTACATTCAGTTGTTTGTACATATAACGTGTTTATATACGATAATAAATATAAAGAAAATCATGTAAATGTTTAGTTTGAAATATATCGTTATTTTATCAAAATTCAAAATTATATAAAAATAGCACTGTTACTGCACGCGCTAAAATTATCCTTTTTAAATGTATGTGCATTAATGTTTGACGTGATGGTGTAATCGTGCGAAAATTTTAGAGGTCAGAAACTAAAATCTTCATATATTTATGAGCTAAAACTAAAAGTCACTAGTACGTATAATTAGTTGAAATAAGTTGTTAAAGCTATGTGTAAGAAGATTAGAAATTAATTCTCCCCACACGTACTACGTATAAAATCGCATAAAGATCGGATGAAATCGATAAACCTGCATACAGATCATTAGCGACGCCTCACGATTTCTCTAATTAGTCAAATTGTAGCTTCCCAGAGCACATCGAAATCTACCAACCCAATTAAAAAAAAACCATACACGTACACAACTTCATAATATACTTACTCACGGGTTTATCCAAGAAAATTTCTCATAAAAGAGACCGTCCGTATTCTCCATCCAAATACCGATCTTTCCACCTTAGCACAGTTCGTGTCTCTGCGCCAACTGACAAAAGACTGTAATATTTGCAGAGTACAACTAAAATCAACGTGTACACGCGAGATGGATATTAGTGAGCTGTGGTTTTTTTTCTCCGCTTTTTCCCACAGAGTCAGAATAATCATCTTCTTTGCCACGAGAAAGAAACTGTCGATCGGCTGCCGGTGATGTATATATATAGCTGTTTACCTTGAAAAGTCATCCGTACTTTGACCTCTGCTCGTTTGGTTCATCTCCGGCTGTCGAACCTGTATTATACATACGGACTCGTGTATATATGTGTGTGTGTTATGCTACGGTTACGGGATTTTCGTAAATGCACTTTCGTGATGAGTAAGCTTGGAATGTATTCGAGTCTGGTGTAAACATACTGTTCTGATGTACCGGATTTGAAAATTTAAAAGGATCGCATATACACTTTGTATGTAGGTTTTGCAATTTAAAGACGCATTTGTTATTTAAAGTGACGCGTGCTATGTGTTCTTCTGTACTTGAAAAAAAAAAAAAATGCATTATTCAGAGATTTTAACGCTGTACTGCGGAAAAGATGATCGAGCGAGAGATGAATCGGTTAACCACTTCGAATTTTTGCTGTAGATGCATTATAATTTTTTACTTTTCATCTGCGGTTGTATTATATAGCTCGTCTTTGACTTTGAAACAATAAACGTGGAGCTTTCTCTCGGAGAAAGCAATATCTTAATTGAAACTATATACAGGTAATTGTGTTAACTTTGAAGTACGTCTGCGAATAAAATATTTCAAGTTTATACTTTACAGAATCAGAAACAATTAACCTACTCCATCATCCAAACAATGCTCGCGAGGACGTTCGTTTTTCATTAATTATATAAGTGTACCGATTTCATTCGTTCGAAAAATCGGCAAAGACTACAGACGTGTGCGTCACACCCAAGGTGTACTTATACGTTAACGGTTCTCTCGAAAAATTATAAAATAAAGTCAGGTACAAAGTATAATCAGCCGTGACACAAGGAAAGGCTCTCTCGCAGTTACTCGCTCTACATTTGGCGCCGCTGGAGAATAGGATCGGCGGCTTTTTGCGAGTATATAACTTTTCACTATATGGAGAAAAAAAATCGAAAGTTCGTATTGTATATTCGTATCTAAAAATTTTTTACCGGGCAGATGACAAGAAATTCACTTAAAAAACCGGTCCCATCGCCATCGATCATAATATCAATCGAACAACAAATCGGCATTACGTCAAACTGGACGTTCGGCATATAGTACCAGTAAATCTTATACCATGTAAATTTTTTACGTGGCGTAATATAAAACACACACTCGAGATCCCCTCATCTCCAACAGGTGTATACACATACCGATTCAAGGCTAAAAGTGTTCTCCACTACTACTACTACTATTACTACGTTTATCTTGGAGGGAGAAGATAATAGGCATCAGCTATTATCGGCCGATGCTTTTGAAGAAAGTTACACCGCAAAATGTGCTAGCCCCACTCTCTCGACAACGGAGTATCACGGTGGGGCAGGGGCAATGTCAAGGTGCTATAAGTCTGGACGCATCTCTTAGAACCGGTCATTCGTCGCGTTGAACGGGTTCGATCGGTTTGTTGGACGTTTGTGAAACGAGAAGATGAAACCTGCTACGAGAATTTTGAGCCTGGCCTGTATGGTCGTGGCGATCGGTTGTGTTCGAGCTACTGGAAAATATAGGGGATTGGAGTTTTTGGAAGCTTGCTCTAAAAGGGATCCAGAATTAGAAAACTGCTTGGCTAGGGCGGCTAATAGCTTGGCTGAGAACTTCCGACGGGGTGAGTGAATAATTTTGAATTTAAAAATCGGAATTTTTTTTTGTTTGAATAATTTAGTTGTGAAAAATTTGAAAATTTGAACAAAATTCAAATTTAAAACTAAATTTAAAAAATGCGGTGGTTTCTTACCGATCGCTTTGGAAAGCGCATAAGGAGAATGCAGTCGTGTGCGTTATAGCTTGGGAAAAAGGTGGCACGAGAGGCGAGAAAAAAAGCAGGTTATAACGGTGTATTTGAATCGTCGTTACCGAATGTCCTACATTCAGAGCGACGACTTTGTGTCGTAGTTCCATATCACGCAAACGTTGTCTTGGACTGCATAGTTCCTTTTCAGTCAAATATTGACCCTAAATCGCGCGCGCACGCGGCGCTTTTGTAGACGGATGAGATGAGTCACTGGTGTGTGGAGAGTCGCGAGAAAAAAAAAACACATTTACTGCGGGAGATGCGAGAGCGTGACCGCAAGCGCTTTCGTTTTATAGAGTCCCGCGGTTTTTGAATTGTGCGCAGTTTGCAAATGAGTTTTGGCGTTTTTTTTTTCGGGTGGTTTTGGGGGCAATTCGCGAATCAGTAGCTTTTATGCCTTTTAGTCATGATTATCCAGCTAATCAGCAGGCCTAACGTGGCAATTTTGGCATAGTGGTAGACTTCTATAAATACATTTAATGCGCACGTTGTGACGAGAAAAGTAAAAAAGTACCTACGCGCCACCTATCTTCACTGACTCAAAACCTGAAGAGTTTAAGCGGTTTCGGAAGGGCCAGTCCAAAATTACTCTGTATTACAGTGATTCGGGGTCTATACGTACGCGCAAATTGTAATTAATTGAAAAACGAGATTTGGCGATTATACCATTAATTCAGCTCCTTCTGAAAGAAGCTTTTTTTTTTTACATGTCTTTTTTATAATCATTGGCATGGAAATATTAAACGAATTTTTAACGGTAATAAGTTAGAGAGCATTTTATAACTACAAATAAATATTCGTAATTATCTATTTACCGGAAATATATTCAAATTATTACCAAGCAAACATCTCAGTTCAGATTCGAATTAAAATACATCATAAATAAGAAATCGAAAAATAAATAAAACCAATTAATATCATCATCCAAACGATTTCTAGGTCTACCACAGTTGGGCTACACGGAGGTCGAGCCAATAGTCCTGGACGAGCTTCATATAGCTCTGGGCGGTGGTCCTAACGGTTACAAGGCCCAATTCAAAGACATCGCAGCTCGAGGCGTCTCTTCCGTACGAATTACCGGTCTGCGAGCTCGTCTCAGCGATGACGAGGTACAGCTGCAACTAGCGCTCAGTATACCCAAGATTCAAGCCGATGCCAAGTACCGATCGAGCGGGACCCTCATCCTCGTCCAGGCCAGCGGAGCTGGTGACTACTGGGGAGAATACGGTTGGTATTTTATCCTTTTATCATATCGCTCTCTTCCTTACCGACATTAGTGTGGCCCCTTAACTGTAGGCAACCACTTGTACGCTGATGTGTGAACCGGAGAAACCCATTACTCCGAGATTTCTAGTAGAAATCGGGCTGGTAAAGAAGGGATATTACCGATCGATCGTTAATTACTTGCTGTAATTCGATCGGTTGGAAATATGCGGATTTAATTTTTTATTCAAATTTTTTTTAATGTATATAGGCTTCTGAACAAATTGCTTCTGTCGAGCTTAGATTGCAAAAAATTAATTCCTTTATGCCGACAAATTTTTTTTTTTTCATTAAGAAACTAGTTTTCCGGTATATTTATACCGGTTCGCGAATTTTCCTAAGAAGAAATGAGTATGATTGATATTTAATAACGAGATGAATAAAAAGTCATGCACATAATATAAGGAAAGTCCAGGAAATAATAATTTAAAACCATACACGACTTTCAGAGGGAGTCAAGGCTAAGGTCTTCATCAGGGCTAAGCCATACGCAGTTCAGGGTCAGCAGTTCCTTAGGCTTCAACAGCTCAAGATGGACTTTACCGTAAGAGACATCAAAATGGGAGTTGACAACGTTCACGATGGCAATACCATTCTTCGTAAGTCAATTTTTAATACGTTTTTTTATAAAGTTAACTTTCATATCCTGAAGTTCGGTTTGTTTGCGCTTTCGAAAAAATGAGTGTTCTTGAGAGCTCGCGGTTTTTCAAATCAAACAACAAGATTCTATTTCCTGGTGGAATCGTTGACCGTCACTTAACTCATTTTTGAAATTTCTGCTACAACAATATACGCTTCTATCAATAAGCATATTGTTGTATCGGAATAATTTTAAATAACAAGCTTAAACACCTTGACCGGTTGATCCACTCACTTCTCAATAAGTTTAAACCAGTATTTACAAACCCATATTGGCTTGCAATAAAGAACCGACGATACTAAACGGAAAAATATCTGTGAATTTTTCAGAGGCAGCATTGAATCTCTTCATCAACAGCAACAGTCAAGAGCTTTTGAAGGAAATGAAACCGGATCTCAGAAGAAAACTTGTTCAAGTCATGTCGACCTTCGTAGAAAAAATCTTCGCCCAAGTACCTTATGATGCCTTCGTTACAGACTGAGTTAAAATCATACACGTAAACACACTTTCATCAAATGCATTAAAACGTTCACGTATTTTCTTCGCTATAAACGAGAGCTTCTCCATATTATCGCACCAGCGATGAAAATAAAAAAAGATAGTAACAAAAAAAAGCGCAGCGCTGACACCTGCGTTTTACTTTCAATGTATATTTATACGTCGAGTACTTTGTTTTAAGACACACTAGTTTGTTAAGTTATAATTTATTATTGTTCAAATAACTGCGCGAAAATCATCGAGTTTCTCCTTAGCATAAAAATATAGTATATAGTATACTATTTACATGTATTAACACTTGTGCGACTAGTTCATACGTTTACTTATACAATTGCGAGTATGTAAAACTTTATACATATAATATCTTGTTTATTTGTTTTCTCTTTTTTTTTAATAAAAAAAAAATCCGCGCAAAATGTGCTGTGGAACAAACAAACAAATAAATTCTTTTCATTCAACGTATAATCCGTCTGTGGTTACTTCCACGGGCGTCATCCCACCATACGAATCAAAATTACGTACAACATCATTAGTGACGCAAAAGACGTTCTGTGAACTTCGGCAAAACACAGAGAGTTGGTCGATCGGTATTCCAAACCCTTGGCGCCTCTCTGACGCTATGGAAATCGTGATCCTCATCATTAAAATTTTTCTACGTTTGAAATCAAAGACCTATAGTCGTATGTACAAAGTGATATTGTTTTCTTTAAATAAGGTTAAATAAAAAAAAAGAAAGCAGTTGTTTTTTGCGTTGACCGTGTGGTAGACGGAAAAATATAGGTTAAGAACGATTAGCGCATCAATCTTATGCCGGTTATAACGTGCCTATCATCATTACTAAAAGGAAAAGAAGGTTCGTATAAACGTTGGCTTGAGATCGTCGTCAGGTTAAAAAGGGTAGCAAAAAACTGTCTCTCTCGACGTCATAAGTAGAAAGGAGTATATGAGATTGCTTTTGATGATCTTTTATACCAAGCGCGAAGACATTTTTATCGATATAGCTCTTCTATCGAATGATTGAGTATCAATCAAATTTCCTGCAATGACAATCAAAGTGTCACAACTAATTAAGCTCCTCGGAATAATGGAACAGACATGGTTTTGCTATATACATATAAATACTTATATACAGTAGAAAACAGCACAAGAATACGTTATGTATCAATTTTTTGCTGATTTAGTACCTCTAGGCCCTAATATGATTAATTAAAAATTCATATGTTTGAGTAGTGTTTAAAACGACAGCTCTCCAATATGGCGGCTCGAAGGATAAAGACCTAACCTAACGTACGGGCATTCGAGTACATAAATTCAATCATCATTAATCCATTTTGATTTTGATTATCTCTCATCTCTATTATGATTTTTGAGAAAACAATAGGGTTATTTTATGTATTAGATTAATTTACATGTGTTTATATGTACATCTATATATCTTTTCATCCTTCGCGTCGCCATATTGATCACGTGAGCTCTCTATCGTTTAAACATATCATTATAGCAAACCGAATTTTCAAAACAATATTATTTAACAAATATTGCAGTAAAAATCGTAACTCTCGTACTTTTTTGTACGATTTAACTTTAACTTTATTTCAAAATAGGTTTTAAAAATCATGTCTGTTAAAATTATATTTTCGATCTATATATCGTATACAGCAAAAAAACTGCTCGAGACATACTTATAAACTCGAGATGATTTCTCTAGGCTAAGGACACACGCTATTGTGTCGTTCAACCTTCACCGGAAAATTGAAATTTTAGCCGCATCCCAAGCAAAGCAAGGATCCAGAGGGTTATATATTTCTCTTTCTCTCTTTTGCGCTGATTCATTGGGATAGTAGCTGTAGCGAATTGCAAAATTTAGTTCGTAAACCTGTTGTGCCAGCCTACCGTGAACGTTTCCACAATTTACGATGAGTATAATTCGCTCGACACGATGAAAACTCGTTTAAAAGTGTGTGTTTCGACGAATCCATATAACGATTGTATTTTTTCCTTTACATATTTCCATCGCTCGTGTATATAATACAATAAAACAAAAATATGTACAGCGACATCCTTTTTCGCGCGATGAACAAAAACGTGACCAGCGTCACGCTGCACTCGTGGAAAAAAACACACAGTGGCAAGTGAAAAATCTGCGGATTATTCAACGCGACACGTTCTCAAGTCGCATGAGAAAGAGAGAGAGAAAAGTCGGATAATTTCAAGATCAAAACTGATCGACTATATAGACGGCTTTTCATTACACATCCCCGAACGTCCTGCGCTTCGCTGACCCATGTATTTTGGCTCTTGTAATTGAACGTGTGTGATGCACTGGAGACGTTGCATAATAATTATGTCACGCTTGCCGAGCAGCAAACCCGCGATTTTGAGATTGATTTCTGGAAAAGAAATTAGTCGCCAAATAGCGACGCGTTGATTTAATTTACCCCCTTTTCGTAGTGCCAAGAGAGATGTCATTGTGTTGTTTGTATATATAGTGCTTGGATTTTCCCCTCTGACGAATATGGATATAAGAGACGTCGGTTTTTTTTGCGACGGATATGTGCTTCAAAATTTTCTGCTTCTTGCGACCTCATGCTCTCGTCACGTAGAGGAGGACGACGATTTTCGTTTTTTTTTTTTCGTCGAGCTGATGCCGGTTTTTCGTTGCTTAGTGATTATCGCTCTGTATGAGTGGGAAATCCGGGCTTGATTGTCGCTGAATTTATTCGAGTGTCGCTTTTTGGATGGAAATTTATTAATAATAATTTGGCGATGATACTCAGGTGACTTTTTAAACATCGTATTTATTGACGATGATACATGTTTTACAAAATTGACGAACAAAATCGGCTTCCCGTTCATATAAATTAAGAGGTTGTTAATTGATATCTTATCTACTGACTTTTGCTTTTTATAAGTATACATGCAAATCCACTAGATTCTATATTGTGTGTGAATGTTTTTTTTTTTTGGAGAATGAACCGAAACAAGGTATTTCGTTTAAAACTACTCAGGATTTTTTATATGATTAGCATAAAACGGAAACACGACTACTTCGAATGTATTTAAAATAATAAGAGTAGCTATTGCATTCGTAAATGAGTGTTGACTATGAATTCGGTGTAAAAATGGAGAATAGAATATGTAATTTTATATTTTCCTAAAAGTAGTTCGTAATGATACTGATGTTAAACAAGCTTTTAGCTTCTGTGAAAATTATAGGTAATAATGTTGGGCAATTTGAGTAAATGTTGGGATTCCTAACAAACTTTAATTATAGTTAGAGTTAAAATCTAGCTTTTTTACTGTGAAACATCAAAATAGATAGCTTCTGAAAAATAAACAGTATAAATCAGTGTTTTAAAAACCAAAAATTGTGTTTTCTCAAAAAAAAACATTACAAAACCCAACAAACACTCGAGTCAAGGTTCCCCTAAAAAAAGCATCCTTTTTCTATTGTACAGACAAATTTACTACTAAAAATTTATTGATCATTACAAATCGACATGATGCATATATGTACAGCACAGTATTTTTTTCCGTCAAGCTCGACGAGCAATATATATCCCGACAAGGATTAAAAATTTTCAATCGCCACTTATCTCTGACAAACGATTTGCAAATACCATTCGATCTCATAGAAGCTTTTTTCTTCCGCGATTCGCACTTCCAGGTTTTATAATACGCATTTCATGAAAAAAAAAACCTTGTTCCGAGACGGTAAAAGATACCATCAGCCAAATTTGTATTAGTGATCCACGAAGACATTGTCGCGTTTGAAGCCAACCAAAACTTGCTCGTGATTGATGCCTTTGACGTAGTTATTCTGCTGTAAATTTCAATCTTATTGGCGCAGCGGCTATTATAGGAAATGCAGTTGTTCTTGTAGCCATGAATTTATATAACGTTGGATTATATTGTAAAATAAATTGTAATTCAAGTTCAGTATGTTGGGGTCGTTAACGATTTTTTGACTAATTATTAGTTGAGCCAAAAACTTACCGTAACTCTAGTAACGGCGCAATCATCGTTAGCAGTAATTGCTTCAAAAACAAAATCCTAAGCAAACAACAAATATGTGCAAACTCCAAGTTTCACCTCTAAATCTAATGGCATATACTCTCTAATTAACGAAAACTCAAAGCGCGTATAAAATGGCCTATAATGGACTAATGTTCAATAACATCAGCAGCAACTATAATCAGTCCGCAGTAGCATGAGTCGATGGGTCTCTCTCTCGTTAAAAAATTACATCTTGCAGTGTTGTTACAGAACAAGCCGCTGAAGTAATCTTAGATTTTCTTGTTTTGGTGCAATTACGAGTAAAGTACAACGATCCTCCTTGACTTTGACTAGTTGCGTCACTTAACGTTCTTGAATAGCCTATATCGACGATATAAGGCTGGCATTTTTCATTGCTTTTATAAGATCCCAAATTTTCTTTTTTAAAAATAGATCGTGACGTCAATTCGATCTTGTATTGACGAATTCTCGCGTGTATCGTCATTTCGTTATTATTACTCTCTCTTGCATTCTTTCGAGAAATGAAAATGAAAATGCGACGAAAGATATACGATCAAAATCCAACCGATTGTATTACTGTACACACAAATAAAAAAAAAACGTCATACTATACACAGATATACTTTCAGTATTACCTGACAGATTTTTCCACGATCACGTTATACTATTATAAAATATAGCCAACGATAAAAAATCCAAACCTTAATAATCCATCTAAAAAGAAAAAAACAAACAAGATCAAGGGTGCAACGTACCGAAAAAAGTCTCTACCATATATCCTAACGTAAATTAAATTGTTTTACTGCCTCTACTCTCGTCTGTATATAAATCAAGCTCTGCGAGCACATACACGACCTTTTTTTTTCTTTCTTTCATGGCCCCGCGTTTGAATTTCGAGGATGCGCTCGTGGGTTCATTGAAGAAAAGAATAAATTCATACGACACATTTTTATATTCTAGGGCTCATGACTTGGAAGGAAGTGTGTGCACGTCCGACTGTGATGATGTCCGTCTTCGTAAATCCTTGAGAAGCCAAGAGTGAAACGGGCAAAAACGCGGAAGATTTCGCCGGCGACGGTTTAAAAAGCTCATCGAAAAATTTTGAACGTGGAAAAAAAGAAGCCTGATATATATTCATTCCTGAGAGAGAAGAAGCCGTACAATAAAATGCTTCTATACGGGGTGTCATCGGGTGCACTTTATATCTGTATAATTATGTGTTATACGACGTGAAGCTAAGATTAGTGTGTCTGTATATTTCTTGTAAAAAAAAACGTTATAATAGTTATATAGCTCTAGAGACGACGACGTACGCATAACGCGTCAAGTGCGTATGTATATAAAGATGTCGAGCCGAATGGCACGTTTGTTTTTACACGAAAATGCAAATGTCCTTTGAACGTTCTTTTATTTTTCTTTACTGCGGTTGCTGCGGTTGCTTTCGTATGTGAGAATTATTACACACGGCGTTAGAATAATTTTAATAATAAATCTGCGTAATCCGGAATTTTTCTTCCATATGTATGCGTGTGACAAATGTGACTTTAAGAAGTTCGACATAATTAGTTTCTTAATAGGTTGCGTTGAGTTGCAGATTTTTTTTTGTTTTCAACGATTTTAATCGATGTTGAGTTTAAGTGGACAAATTCGCTACTATATATGTAAATTGTACTATTTCGTATATACAGTGTTACTAAAAATATGTAGGGGAGAATTGTTGTGATTATTACAATGAGACAAACTTTTTTTTTTAATTTATCGTGGTAAAAGTTATGGAACAATATAATCAGTAAAATAATTAGTAAAGTCTATACATTTACGCGGATATATTTTTCAATTTTTAGTCTCGATTCGCGTCAACAAGAAGAAAATAAAGAAACTTGAATAAAAACGTACGTTGCCTTACTTTAGATCAACATCAGTAGCTGAATTTATTTAAAAAATCTAATAGTTTCCTAAAAAAAAAAAAAAAAAAACAAACAAACCCTCCAAAAAGCTTCCTAATAAATTCCTAAAACTCACTACCTCAAACCGATATCCCATCTAACTGTCAAAAATCCCGATTGTCATCATCCCACAGAGACACGTATAGCACCGGTTTTTCTCATCATCAGACAAATCTCTTATTCACCGTTTTCCTCCTTGTCCCGCATCACATTCAAACGTGCTCCACATAAACATAAATCTTTAAGAGATTCGCACCGGTCTACTACTCATCGCATGACTTCATCCGCGCGTGTGCGGGGAAAAGTCAAAAAACCCTCGCGAACACTCTCCACAATAAAGAAGAAAAAAAAAAAAAGCAGGTCGTCGTATCCGAATTAATTCTAGCAACGACTCTCCGAAAATTTTTTCTCGGAAGAAGCCATATGTCTTCAGCGACAGCAGGCCATATACGCGTGTATTAAAGAGAGGAAAAAAGGAGGAAGTCGCGCTGGCACACAGGTCGTGACACCATGCGTCCGATGAAGGCCAAAGTCAATTGCATCTCCCGATTCGATTTTAACATTATACACACATCAAAGACGTATATACGGGGGAAGGGAAAAGGGGGATGAGGAAGATCTGAGAAGGGGTACACGCACTGCAGTCTTTTCTATATACACATATATTTTCGAGCAGTGGGGAGCACGCGCTCGCAGAAAAAGAAAGAAAGAAGTGTATGCGAATGCGAGAGTGTGAGAGAGAGAGACGACTTACGTGCGCGCGTGTGTCGTCGCGCACAATGGTTTCACTTAGGATATAGAGAGGGGGACAGCTATAAGGTCCTCAACATTGGCTTCACTCTATCCATTTGCTACGAGACCATCTCCGAACAATTGTATCCTCCGGTTGGCTCTCTTGTGTGGATACTTATATATATATATATATACCGATCTCGATACCGGTCAAAGTTTTTTTTTTTGTTTTCGTTTCGAACTTACTGTGACAAATTCCGTTGCTGAAAAAGAAGAAAAGAAGATACATCATGGCTCACGGAACAACCCTTGCGCTTGTAATTTGCGCTACTATCGCTTGCAGCTTCGCCATAGAATTGCGTGAGTATAGAAATATATAGTTTTTACACTAGTTTCGTTGAGAAATTTCTATGTGTAATAATTGCTTGAAAATGAAAAAATCATCTCTCTCAATAATTAGCAGCGATTTAAACCGTGTCAGCGTGTCTTGCAACTAGCCGCTTAAACGGCGAGTAATTAATTTTTTTATTTTTCAATCAACCGACGAACGATCATTTAATTCTTCCATTCAGGCTTATTCTAATGACTCGCTCGTAAAATTTATTGACAACAGCACGGTTCGCCGCAAATTTTCGAAAAAAAAAAACAAAGCACGAATATACCTTACTATAGGAAAATTTTGGACGATGACGCTTGGTTCCACGAATCCACACAGCTGTACACAATCCGGCTGTTTCTCGTTTACATATAAATAGACAACGATCGCATATGTTTTTCAAAACACAATACACTAAACATTTCCTTTCGTCCGTTGCATCGTTAGCCGACTTCATCCACGTCTGCAAGCGTAACGATCCTCAGATCGAGTCGTGCATCAAAAAGAGTGTCGAAGATCTACGACCAAAACTGATGACAGGTGTCCCCGAATACAATATCCCATCGTTGGAACCACTTCTGTTGAAGGAACTGGTAGCAGCTGAAGGTGCCGGTGGACTCAAGATCACGGCCAAGGATGTCCATGCCTACGGTGCCAGTGACTTTGTTGTTCAGAAGCTCAGGTGAGTTATAATCGTTAACATTTACGAATTACTTCTGGACATTTCCATACGCGCTTGTGATGCAAGACTCTTCTTTATCTTCTTCTACTACTGCGTGAAGTGTATTAGCATATTTCGACTCCTTCTAACAGGGTTAATAACTTTTTTTGCGAATGATAACGCACAAAGGTAATATAAAAATTAGATCGAATCTCAATTTTGTGCAAGGAATGATATTGCAGACACGTAAATCAAAAAAAAAAAGAAGAACGAAGAGCAACAATTTTCTCCATAGTTCTTAGAAATTGTCGCTGAAAACCGGAGAAAACAATAGAGTCATGTCCGAACGCAAATCGTAACGTCTATCTCTCCATTACGCTTCCAATTATGCGCCGAGAGCTCCCATTATGCAATGCCGCTTGTATATCCTCTTCTCGACCTCCAAATCGAGATATTCGCTTCTTCTTCTTCTTCTTCTTTTCTGATATGTGCGAGAATTGAACAGAAAATAAAATTAGAGCCGTCAGTGTGTTAATGCTCTAGAAAATAGTTACGAAAAAGAGAGAGAATTAACCGTCGAAAATGACGTCGTGGAGTTATTCAGGAAGCGGAAAAGCGGCCTTGTCAGCGAAGGACAAAAATTATTAGGTGTAATACGCGAAAGACGCGCGCTACTGCACAAAGACGCGATTCGTTATGTCGTCCTATACTACCGTCATTTTTCCATTTTCTCTTTTTTTTTTTTTCAAATCGTGTCTGATTTATATGCACGCGCGGAAATGCATGTTATTTTTCTTCAAATCTTTATATTCGTTATTTTTATAATAATATATAGATAGTAATGGATTTTATATCGCGGAATTCGTGCTTTTTTATACGTTTTCCGTGCATGTATAATTAAGTCGAACGCGACTCTCTTGAGTTACGTAATAATTGAACCGCGATGAGCTCGCGACAACAGAAAATTAGCGCGAAAACGGGAAATAAAGCCAGGTAAACAGTTTTAATTTATTAGTTATATGCGCGCGCCGAGTGTAACTCACTGTATTCTTCGCTAATTAGCACAGAATCTAATTGCTAAGATGTGAGAGATATATTCGAACGAAGGCTGTGGGTATAAGCAATTATATATATATACTTGCGGATGAAGTGTCAGAACGTTTTCAAACAATGAATTCAAACGGCCGATAAACGATTAATTTTCGCGAAAAATTCTCAATACTCTCACGCTTCTTCGATAAAAATGAAGATCGACGCTCCATTCACAAGATTTAAAAGAGAGGATATATATGTTGAAGCGAAACATCGGGTTAACCTGATTTGGATTCGCAAGGAATAAACACATCAGCTATAACCGCTTCGTTTGTATTCTAGAGCTGACAATCCGCGCGTCCATGACACGGCCGTATAAGCGATAGTACACCATGTGCGTGTACAGAGTTTCGCGCGTCGATATTATAAAAATTCGACGCGCCGAGCCTATGCCATACCAGTTGGCAATTATTTTCATTGGCTCTCTGTGTGTCTAATGGAATTTTTGTCATTAACCTTGTAGGACTTGATCGCATTAGGAATACAAATTTTTATCGTATACCGATTTTTATCTTATACCGATATAACAATACCGATCTTTCTCTCTCTCTCGCAGAGTCGACGTTTCGCAGCTGCGTTTCGCCCTGGACATCCTCCTACCTCACCTGTACATCGAGGGTCAGTACGAGATCGATGGACGTGTCCTCCTGCTGCCGATCCGTGGTAACGGCCCAATGACCGGTAACTTCACCGATGCGACTGGTTCGGTCAAGATCCAGGCAACTTTGTTCAAGGATGACCAGGGTAACGATCACCTCAAGCTCAGCGAGTTCCGCATGCGTATTTCCATCCGTAAAGGTTCTCTCAAATTGGACAACCTTTTCGGTGGTGACCCAACCCTTGGCAATGTTGTCAACAACGCCATCAACACCAACTTTGACGCTTTTATCAAGGAACTTCAACCTCTTATCGAGAAGGCTTTGTCCAGCGCTTTCACGGATATTGGCAACAGCATAGTCCGTCCCTTCACCTACGAGCAACTCTTCCCCATGTCATAAGCGCCCTCTATACAAGGCTAATTTTACATGGAAAAATCGCGCGATCTCTTTTATTTTTACTCGTTATAGAGCCCCTTTGACCCTTTACAAGCCTAATCTGTCTGCAGATACTATCATCTCTCTGTATCCAGCTCTGATTGTCATCGTTGATTGTATTTTTATTATTATTATTATTATTATTATTATTGCTAGATTTTTATGTTTATTATTAATTTAATGTGTAATATTCCGCGACACATTATATTGCAAGCGACGCGTGCGTGTATAATATGTACGAAAAACGACACAGAACCGGTGACCCTGTCGATGAGCGAGCGATGCACCGCGTATGCGCTCCAGTAGCATATATATATATATTGCAGAGCTGCATGCAGCCTCGACTTTTTTCATCACGGACCTCCTTCACTGACCTCGTGTAATACTACCTCTCTCTTTCTAGAACTTTTTTTTCGCCCTGATGTTTTTTTTTGTTTTTATCTTTATTATTATTATTATTATTAATTTTTTTTCCGGTTTGCACACATGCAACGAGTGAACCGCGAGTATAATAATGTAATATTTGTATAACGACGGTCGTATTCTCGTATGTATACCGAATTCTTGAAGACAAAGACGACGACAATACACATATATGCACTAATAGTTGGAACAGGCTTATACCG
The DNA here is from genome assembly GCA_012977825.3 of Pteromalus puparum. NCBI lineage: Eukaryota > Metazoa > Arthropoda > Insecta > Hymenoptera > Pteromalidae > Pteromalus > Pteromalus puparum. Next base: position 3,954,323 of record CM053172.1, on the reverse strand, counting down.
ATCTTTTCGAATCGTCGCGTGCGTATATTCGTTATGATCGCGCTGCATGTGCAGTATACTCAAAATACACTTATATATTGTTCAAGTGCAGCTGGTTGAGAAAACTTTGGGCGTAGAAAATGTAAAGAGCGACGCACGCGCACGAGGCCGGAAATCGTTGAGTGATAATCATTATGTGTGTGTTTTACATAAGGTTTTAATTTATATATGACTTTTTATTTAAAAAAAAAAACAAACAAACAAAAAATTTATATGTATCATGTATCCGAGCGAATTTATAATATATATCTTTATCTTTGAAGGAATTTTTTTTTTTGTTGTTGTGTATAATAGGCGTTGTGTTATGTATAGGAAAATGTGCTGTATGATTAACGATTCTCTTCGAGAGAGAGCGTCGCTATAATAACCGCTTCTATATGGGTGGTTTGCGATTCCTTTTTTTTTTCTCTTCATTCTTTTCTCACCTTTGGATATATGTAAATCAGCTTTTGAGCGATTTATTTTTATTTTTTTTTTAACTTTAATAAATTGCCATCGAAAACGTATAAGCATCTGGTTTGTTTATTTTTTTTCACGACTCGACCTGCATCTCGAATATATAATTTAGTTAACCACCAAAAGTAAGTTGCATTTTATTATGCTAATCGCAGATGTAGCTTTGATAGTCTGTTTGATTTACGGTTAAGCGCGTCCTTAAGAAGACTGTCCTTTAAAGTTTGGAGTAAAATTTTTTTCTCAAATGCGTTCACGGCTTTTTTCGAAAAAATTTACGGTCTTCAAATAAAAATAACCAAACATAAACGGTGATTCGAAATGGATTTTATTGATATGCAAATCTGTGACTCTTTCGATAACAGATAATGCATTACGTAAATAGATACTCAAAGAAGATGATTTTCTCGCTAATGCAGTTCGTCGGCGGAACGAAGCAGAGCTAACGAAAATACAAGTTTCAGAAACCGGTAGTAGCTGCCATAAAAATGAGCAATTTTAAATCGCGAAGGTTGCATAAAAAATTTAATTAAGCCTGGAGAAAGTGATAACGATTTTTTTGATGTTAAATTTCAAAATCGAAAACTTTATACCAGAATTATTACGTTATTAATGATAAAAAGTCCAGTAGATTAAAAATAATAGAAGAATTTAGCAACGCACAGAAAGATCAAATTTCGCATAAAATCGTCTAGCGGCATCTATAAAAAGTAGTCCAACTCATCTAACAGCCGAGCAATTTTCTAAAGTGTATTTATTGACGATCGTGTTCTACACTACCTGCGTTTAGCGAAGTAAAATCGTCGATAAGGTAACTAAAACGAGCTGACGCTGCTATATCCTGCAGAAGTTAGGTAAACAGTCGAAAATTCTGGTTTAGAGAATCGGTAAGCCTGTTTTATCATAGATCGGTAAGACCTCTATCTTGTTTTGCTAGCCGGGTATATACAATGTTTATCCTTGGTCTTGAAAAAACTTGCTTTGCATGATACTTATCGGATAAAGTGCCGATCTACAGGTACAAATTAAGAAAATCGGTACCTTCGAACACCTTCTTATTTTTCTTCTTTGGAATTTAAAATCTGTTGCGGAAATAAGTAAAATGATCTTTTCTCGAGATACTCTTACATAAGCTTCTTCAATCGATGGGATATCAAATAACAACACACAACAATCTCACTAACAATATCACTTCTCTATAATTATATCCATAACGATCACTTACATAAATTCATCATTATAATAATACACAATATTACCGATCATCAATCTTACACCAAGCAAAAACTTGTAAAAATTTCACGTGTCTCAAATCACGTGCAGTATACTGAACAACAGTGTACTTATATCATTCGAAGGGAAGAAAAATATCGAGATGCAATTGCTCACGCGACACGCGGAAGTATTGGAGGCTACTAAAGGAAGGTCAACACGTGCATCTTGCGCTGCAATTTACAAAAACTCAAGGCGTTAAATTATTCGCGCGCTCTTTTCTTCTCTTTGTACTGCAGAGGCAAATTGAAAAAAAAAGACTACACATATTCACCTTCGACAAGGTCCTTCTCGTTACAGGCATATATGAGAGGTCGACGCTTTGTTAACGATGCTATACGGGCTAATGAACAGAGTTTTAATAACTATGGAATTGTTTATTCGCACGAAAATCCCAGTAATGTGATTTTGATACACTTGTTTGGGATCTGTATAGAGGTATGTAATTTTTTTTTTGCTCTTCGCTTATATAATGTGTCACTACACTAACGGTGACACGCTTGTATTTCCGTGAGAATAACTAGTTTAGAGGTTTACACGGCATCTTTAGGTGGCGAGCTTTACTAGTTATAGCTCGCAATGACAAGAATAATGGATAATTCGGATTTTGATTTTTATGTATGATACAATGTCTAGTCTATGCATTATTCTACTGGGACCTTTTATATCCAGTAACAAATTTTTTGAATTTAATTAACGACAGGGTTCACTATTGAAAAGTTTGTTACTGGATATAAGGCCCTACATTGCATACGAAAATCGTTCCTATTATTAAAAAAAAAAAAAAAAAAAATCACTCCTATGAAAATGCAGTGTTACTTTGGTCAACGCACGCTTTATACAAATATGCATATATTAAAAAAAAAAGAAACGAGAAATACTTTAAAAAATCCTTGAGCTGCTAAATATCCCCGGCGTTTACCAGACTATTTTTTACGCAACATCCTCTCGTTCGCGTGTGAAAAATATAGCTCGCTCAATTTAACGATTTAAAAAAAGAAGAAGAAGAAGTATAGGTGCTCAAGCTGTATCGGGGAAGAGCTCGTCGTAAGTGAAGTGCTTGCAGATCCGGTTGGATACGTCGAGGACCTTCTGAGAGATGGCCTTTTCAAGATTCGGTGTCATACTGGCGATTATCTCTTGTCGGCTGTTCAGCAACACCGAATTAATAGCTTGGGCCAGAGGATTGGTTTCAGAACCAGGCATGAAATTCGCGGTGTAGTCCTTTATCTCCAATTTCGTCGTCATCGTTGGGAAATACATAAGTCTGCGCCCGCGGCGCTCTACCACTTGGAACTTCATTGAGACCTTCGCGTATACGTCATCTGAAATGCGAGAGAAGAAATTTGAGTGTGTGACATATAAGAGATGAAGAATTTTGATCTAATCGTCGATCTTCGCTAACGAAGAAGAAGAAGAAGAAGTGATAAGAAACTAATTAGTAGAGTATCGTTTCTCTCTGAATAGTTTTCCTGGTTCACATAACAGAATTTATGTCAAGCAAAAGGTTGATTAAAATTGCAAATATATTTTTCCTTGTTTTCATTAGCCTAATATTCTCATGCAACTGCACTTGTTTTTCGAATGAAAGTTTCGTAATCCATACTTAGAAAAAAAGGTACGTGACCGTGAATTACGTTTTAATTATTGTTCACTTCTGTCATAGTATAAATAACGAAGCTCACATTACCTAACACTGCGCTTAACAAAATCAGCAGTCAAGGTCGATTTTCGAACAAATCTCTCGCAGCATTAACAAGTCATTTAGTCTAAACTGCACTGAGTATACTTTCACACCGGCTATCGTACGCCAAGACGAAAAGTCGTAAAAGCCTCGTTTTACATACCTGTGATGGTGTTGATAGGTCCTTTCTCGTTAATCGGAACGATGATCTTAGCCTTGACATCATAGTCCGAGTCCATGTAGACTTTGGGGAAGTTGACCTCGATGTCAATCTTCTGTTTCTCAAGATCGACTTTGAGGTGCTTGATGTTGAAGCTGGACAGTCCCCTGAGCTTGACGTTGGTAGCTACCGCGCGAAAGTCGTCGAGGTTAGCTAGGGCTACTTCTTCAACGAAAAGAGGCTCTAATGATGGAACATCTAGTTCGGGGATTCCATCCTTCAGCTTCGGGGTAAGTCGACGCACACTTTCCTCGACGCACTTGTCCAGCTGAGGATTTTTGCGGCCGCAGACGCTGATGTAGGATGCTGGAATTGGTGGATGTTTATTAATATTATACTATTTTAATCAATTAATTCACTCTTCAAAAAGGGCGCGAAATTTGATTTTCTAACCTCAAAAAATCAACAAGTTTTTTCATGTACTTTAATATACTATTACTAAACTGCATCGACATAAAAACCATATCGCATATTATTCTACTACAAACAAACAGAACACGAAGCAACTAGAATATTATGAAAAAATATAATTAAACCGGCGTCTAATCAGAAATTGTAATAAAACCAATGGAAAATAACGCATCGACATAGCAGCACATATCTGACACATTATCATTCAAGGACGATCGTCTGTTCTTGCAAATAATCTACGCGAAAACTCGTTTCCCATCGAACAAACACTTATCACACACCGATTGCATCAAAAAACCTTACGCACAAACATAACAACAACAATTACTCTTCATTATCGAAGATCTAGGTACTTACGAACTGTAGCAGAAGCTAACGCCAGTAAAAGCGCCGCACAGAGACTGGTCAGTAAGAATCGAGTCATGATCGGTAATAAAATCGGTTGGAATCTTTAACCGAAAATCGATTCAGCTACAGCTGAGCGAACGAGCAGTGAAGACGAGCTGCAACAAGTGGATGCAATTTCTAAACACGCACTGCTGACTCTCGCAACTGGCAAGCCCATATTTATACCTTCAACATAATCCCAATGCGGCTCTCTGCGATACGGCCTTAGAATGACTCCTATTCTGTTAAGTTCAAGGTCGCGAGGAGATCCACCTATCCTGGGGCTTGTCTTCCCCACTTAAATACTCCCGCCAGTCGATATACTCATTGACACATGTGTTGTGTGCATTGGAAGCTTGTGTATATGTATCGATACGCGATGATACTTTGACTACTACTTCTTGGTTTCACCATTGTTGTGACTCGAGAGATACTCCCTACTACTCTTTTTTTTTATGGCACCGCCTTCCTCCCATTTCCTTCGAGAGAAAACAAGCCAAAAGTTGTCTCAAAGGCCATTGGTTCATTGTTTTATAGCACCGACTCTCGCGGATGCGGATATACGATGTCGAGAAGTTTAAAAATAGAGTGTATATGGATTGGGAAAGAATGATGATGGGGTTCTTATCACTGAGATGTATCGAGGTATTCTCAACTTTCCCTATAATGTTTATTGTGCGTGACATGTTATTTTTAAACTAAAAATTTCGAGTCGATTTCAAGTTTATAATATTGTTTTTGTTTGCGCTCGATTCGTTTAAATACGAATGAAAGGTCGATGGATAAGCTGATAATATATTCCATAAATATCAGACGAATCGAAACGATTAAAAAATTTATACGAGCTATTAACGAGCGGTTAAACGATTGATCAGTTCTGCGCATCTACTTGTGATTTATCGTTATGATTGCAAAAAGTGACCCAGCTAGACTGGATTTCGATTATGTACGTATTTCTGGAAAAAGAAAAGAATATAAGATCTCACAGCGTGTCTGAGATTACTGCGTCACTGTTACTACTCATGGGCAACGAATATATTAGTTGTATTTTATGTGTCTGCGAAATTTTTCGATATGGAATATTTTTCAGATATTTCCGTTAATTTCATGAGAAAGTATAAAAGTAGCTTTTTTCATAATTAATGTACACGTGTGTGTAAGTATATACGTAACCAAATCTTGTACTTGTCATAACAGCCTTACAGATGCAAATGAAAATTTGCACACATATTAGCTAAATCTACACTGAGTTCTAGCTTGAATAAAATATTAGTTCTCAAAAGCATTTGTTGGAATTTTGTTTTCAAATAATGATCTGTTTTGACGCTTGAATTTAAATTAACTGAAATTTCTTTAATCTTCTTTTTAACGGAGAAATATAGTGAAAAAAAGACTTATGCATCTAACGATGATAGGTGGCGCGTAGATTACTTTTCGTTACCCTAATCATAATCTGCGCACAGAATGTATATAGTCGTGTGATAATCGTACCAAAACTGTCTGGTTGAACCGGCTGCTTGGGTCGCTCATACTATATACTTAGTGTAATGTGGAGTCTATTTTTTTTTGTAAATTGACTTTATTAGAATTAACTCAATTAACTATTGAGGCATTCCTCCACTAAAGTAAAGTGAAATAAATATTTATTACAAAGACCAAAATCAAAAAGTATTTTCAAACTTAAAATTCAAAGTATTCAACATCCAAACATGGCAATGTGACTTGAAGTTTCAAAACCAATACTACAATCATCCCAGAAATTCGACTAATTTCAGTACAAACTTGTACCGTCATTCCACCAAGTCACGATTCTTTCATAAAACACCATATACCCAAACTAGCAAACTCTCCTCAAGAATTCCTCCAAATTCAAATCCCAGAGACCGAAATTACGTGGTCTATGCACGAGGTTACTCAAACAGCCATACATACCCCGCAAATTTCGTTATAACAGCCCAATATACCACTATACCTGAAATTCCCGTTTGGTATGCACGCTATCAACGAAAATCAACTCAAGCCTGCGGCTAATACACTCGAAATAGCGCCGGTCGATTAATCGAGCACTGGCTGCAATTAGCTCGTTCCAAGAGGGCCTTTAGAGCTTGTTTCGCCTACGTGACTCCTGAAACGCGTCGATTTTGATGTATTTATACACTAAAGCACTATACTGCGGGTCAGGTGTATGCTGTATATATTTTTCGCTAATGCGCGCCGGTAACGAAAGAGAAAGTTCGATACGTTGCATTGAAATTGGTAGGTGCACATAATATGCGAACGTATTCGTGTGTAATAATTTTTTTTTTAATTTTTTTTACAATATATTAGAAGATCGAGTTGACTTTTATGAACACGTATTTTTCGGTGAGTCAGGACACTCAGTTTAAAAACTAGTTAAGAATCTCATTGCAGTGTTCAAAGTTACAATTACGCCTCGACTTCCATCGTCATCCTTGCGAAACACATGGTCTAATCAGAACTCAACGAAAATCGTCCCTTCTCTCCTCCCACGTATAAACCCCCCCATGATACCGTCACCTCTCTCTTCTCTATATCCAACGCTTAAAGCGTATATACCCAGTGTACAACGAAGCTACCAGTAACAACACACGTCCCATCGTGTCATCAAGTTATTCTCAAAGGAGGGAAAAGTGCGTTTTTCCCATGTACATATAAAACACACCAAGAGTCTGAGTATATAGCTGACTGTGTGTGTAAAAACGTATACACAAGGAGGTGTATGTGGCAATAACGAGTTGGCGAACGGTTGAACTCGTAGCGTTGGACCAATGGCCAGCAAGTGGCACGAGGCAATCAACTGGCCGAATGCAATAGTGCAAGGAATCCAGGCTTCCACTTTTGCCAATTCCACCGCATCTTGTACCACCGGCATCAGCTCCTCAACTTTTCGTTGGCTCTAAGACTCTCAGATACGAGTGTCCGACCGCCGCAAGTGGACATGTTCGCACTTCTTGCACGCGTGTGGTACGATTCATCAATTTTTTGATATTTTTTTTTTATTTTGGCTTTCCTTTAAACACACATATAATAATATACACTGAAAGTGAACGGTGAACATCGACGCGCAGTGGGTCAGTCGAAGCGAGCGATATTCGGTTCTCCGATTTGTTGACTTATGACATAACAACGGCGTCGAGTGAGATGACAAAGTGACGAATTTTAAAGGGTACTTCATGTACCCAAACCGGCAAATTTTCCTTTGGAATTGCATAAGATCACAGTAGTAGTTGTAGCGGACGATGTAAAACGAGAGTGAAATGTGCCGGTGTGGATTCCGCGAGCGGTGTGCGCGTTGTTGTGCAAACCTTTGCGAAATTCACTCGATTATGTGCGGCTAAAAGAAGTAGGGGCAAGCGCAGCCGGTCCTTGCAAAAAAAAAAAAAAGGAAAGGCGAAGCGTTTACTTTTGTGCGTTATTATGGAGTTCCTTTGTTCGTTGCATCGTTTTCTTTTTAATTCCTTGCGATTTCGGTATATTAACGGCGTTTGTGTGATGCATTGGATACCTGTTGGATGGGAAAAAAATCGGTTGGCAGACGACGCGATAGAAATCGGTTGAGAGATCGGTATGTGTAAAATTGTATGGGGTGAAGATATTCATATGAATTTGTTCGATCGGTAATTTTTAAAAAACGATCTTTAGAGATCGGTTGGTAGGTTATCAGTTATAGACTTATTTCTAAGTGGGAAAAGAAGAATCACACAATTTCCAAAGTTTCCCTATACCCACCAATAATAATTACAGAGACAAAAGTAAGCGACATAATGTTATCTCGTTATTCTTTTACAGCCTGGTGGCAACAATCACGGGATCGGCGCTCGGCGCGTTACGTGAGTACAATCATCAGCATCAAGCCGCGACGCTTCAGGTGTACGCCTGCGCCAGCAGCGTCTGGGTACCTCTGCCAAGCGCGGAAGCTTACCTTTACGATAATCAAGACGATTTAGAGCTGCCACCTGTCAATATTAGATTCCTACCTCCTCTCATCGATTACCTATTCCAAACCGTGGCTATATTCTATCTACTCTTCTTCCACGTGCTTGTACTCGTCTCTGTTGCTTTTCTCCTTCACGTTTTTACCGATTGACAGGCTATTTGCTCTCGTTTTGTTTTTTCTGTACATATATTTACTTCTCTTCTCTTTTTAATAATACCGATCGATCAGATCCTCTGTAAAATAATGTTTGTAAATACATACACGATAATGTCACCCACGAGTCATATTGTTCTCCCCTCTGTATTATGGACTACTAATAACGCGTACTAATAACACATGCATTTATAAGAAAAAGAACCGATTGAATAATAAAAGCTATGCGCTACTGCAGCGCCTTACATAAAGGTGTGCAAAAGGTCCGACCCGAACATCAATGCCTGCATCACTAACTCGATCGAGGATCTGAGGGAGAAGCTTGCCACAGGTATACCCGAACTTGAGGCACCTGCAATCGAACCTCTCAACCTCGAGCAGATAAGGTTGCTTCGGGGACCAACTGGTGCTAGACTCGACATCAACGTTACGGGTCTCCAGGTAAATATACTCTTCTTGACCTGAACACATACTCTATGTGTGTTTGAATTGCGCTAAGCCTTTCTAACTACGTTGTTTTGCAAAAGCCTGTTGCGTCAGTATTCTGCCTCGAGAATTGGAGAAGTTTCTAGGGATTTTGATTAATTTTACTTTCAAGTATACTTTTTTTTTTACGTAACAATCGCCGCATTACGACTGTGGTATCTAAGTCACCTGATTACTAGCTAATATACTTTTTTTTTTTTCTAAACACACGTGCTGAAGAAAAAAGTTCTCTTCTAATCATGGTGTATACAAAATATCAGAGCAGAGTAACAGACTCGCGAAACGTCGCTTTTTTAAATACAGAGTTTAAAGTTCAAGTAGCCCGTGTATACTGTTAATCACCGGTAAGAGAATAAGTGCACGGTAATGATGCCGATTCTAATGGCACGTATTAACGTTCTTCTGCAACTACGGTAACGCAGCGCCGGCGAAAATCCACTTTGAAAAAGCGGTTTCTTCAGTCAAGTTGTAATTTGCATGGAATTGCATGAAAAACGCGATCCGACGATTTAAATGCACAAAGTGTTTTTGAGTTTTGCTACTAGTATAAGCGAGACTTGTGTAGGGAAAGAAAATAAAAAATTGTTATATACCTCATCGGTTTACAATGTATCGTTCGAGAATTTTTAACTTGTTTTGCCGGTATGAACGAAACGATGATTGAAGCTATCTTGCTGTTTTTTCCTCGACGAGTTGTGAATCATACGTTTTTCTGCAATTTTGATTTGGTATTTGCTTAAATAAAATTGAAATATAAAACTACTTCCAAGTTTCCTTGTTGGTAGCTTTTTTTGATTATCTTTTGTTTTGCGATTTCGAAATAGAGCAAGGTGGCCAACTCAATGCATATTTATAATCGACTCTCTCGCGCTTTCAGTTTTTTCTTCGACATTATAGTTCATATCGATTAATAGCTAAAGGCATAAAATTACAAAAACAGACAACCGGTCTTCCAGTCATCACTCGATTTTTATCCGATTTATACCGATCTCGGCTAATTTAACCGATTATGCGTCGAAGAAAATTTCCGATAAAACTTGATACGCAAATCTGTTGCAGGTCTTCGGTCCGTCATCGTTCAAAATACGAGACTTAAAAGCCGATACCAATGATGTCAAGTTCACATTCAGAGTCTCGTTTGGCAAACTGCAGTTCAAAGGAAAGTACTCGATCGACGCAAGGCTGCTGCTTTTAAGGCTTGCAGGAAGTGGAGATCTGACCGGAAATTTTAGTAGGAAACTGTTTTTTTTTTCTTTTGTTGCTGACTCGAGCTTTTGTTTCATTATACAAATTCTATTTTTACTTTTCAGCTGGCTACGAGTCCGATGTGGTGCTACGAGCTCGAAAGGTCCACAGGGACAACGACGTGTACCTGAACTTTGAAAAGATGAAGCTGGCTATAACGATAGGCTCCGCGAAGGTACACCTGAGTAACCTGTTCGGAGGAGATCCTATTTTAGGTATATTGTTGAAGATGATTAATTGATTTTTTTGTTTGAAACGAAACGCTGATTGATTAAAGAAGCAAAAAGTCGAGGAATGAAATTCGTTAAAAACTCTAGTCACGGACTTCGACTCGCGCGATGAGACAATCGAGGTCTAGGCTCGATGGTCGTTGATCTATCGGTGATATTTATTATTCCCAATTAGTCGGGAGCGATTAGCCTACATTTTTAGATATCTTATTTTAATTTCGTTCTCGATAAACCAACAAAGGAATTATAAAACCTATCGCTATAACTAATGATTTTTTCAAATGGGCTGTAAATCGGTTTCGTCATCCATTCTATTTTAGTGCGAGTCATTTACCTGTGAAAAAGAAACTTATATATACGATTCTTTTTTTTTTCAGGACCTGCCAGTAACGACATACTAAACGCCAATAGTGCAGTTTTTCTGGACGAACTACGGCCTGTCCTAGAAACTGCCCTTGCCGATCTCTTCACAAATGTGGCCAATAAAATCACGGGATCCTTTACCTACGACGAGCTATTTCCAAAGGATTAACATGTACGATTGTTATTTCATAAGATTATTTATTCGCTTATTGTATATAGCAATAGATTCTATATCCGCACGAACGTATTCACACAGCCATATCACGAATCAGGGGTTAAAAGTGCTTTAAATCAAAATGAATCGTGTATCGACAGTAAATCAAATTTATTTAAACACGTTTATAGCTTTAGAATCGCATTTGTTTTCGTAATGTTTGTTACCGTTTTTTTTTTCTACGACGATATTGTCGTTTCTCGTTCATATAATATAGCTACTAATCTCTGTATAACCGAAACATAACATTTTTGTAAAAAGAAATAAACTAAATAATTTTTACGACGACGAAATTTTTTCCATCGTATAATTTACTGTCTCGATTAACGCGTGTAAACGCGATCGTATAAAACAATAATAATAATAATAATAATATTAATAATAAACAACGCAACAAAAGGGAATAAAAAAAAGTAGGGGCGCGACTACGTTTAAGGTACTAGTTCTTCTTTGGTGAAAGCGCTCAGGGCCCTGGCGACAAGAGCTCGGCTTACAGTCGCAGCTGTGTCTTCGATAATAGGACTGGCGATGTCAAGAACAAGCCTTGGGTTGGAGTTGAAGAAATTCGCCGCTGCGTCAGCTGCAATGATTGAAAATATTGATTAGTTCGATTGTTTTTTTGAATTCACGCGATCGAAAGTTTGGTTACCGAGAATAAGTTGAAATACCAAAAATTATTGATTGACTATTCAACTTTCTCAAATTAAAATGAAAAAAAAAAAAAACAGTTTTGGATTGGCCCTTTGCTTACTGCCTAAACTGTCTGTGTCTTTGGCTAGCGCCGATAGGTGGCGCATAGACGTTTTTTTAAATTTCCGCTATTAGAATCTGCAAGTCCAGGGCATATATAGCGGTATGTCACCTATGCCAAAACTACTTTTTGTTGAGCCTGTTTGGGCTTCTCATGCTATAACTGCCTGAACGTTATCGATAATGAATAATGAATCCTTTCGAAATAAGCTAATGGCTTTTCCACACTGCCCTAACTAATCTTGAGAACAGGATGTAGGTCTGAGGCTACTGTGACTTTTCGATTAAATACTACTGTTAAATTTTCAACAGATATATACCGCCACACAGCAAACCACAAAAATCAAATCTTCACTACAGTAGGATAATACGAATCATCAGTCGATAAAATCATTTTCTCACCAGTAACAGTATGCGAAGGCGGCGCCTTAAGCTTGATGTTTCCATCTCCGACGCGTATTTTCGTCTGAAGCTTGTCGATCTCAATACGTGCGACTCCGTTTTTGTCGGTTACTTCCTTTCCTCGAGCGCTTACTCGTACCTCAGTGTTTGCTATAAAGAGAGAGAGAGTAAAAGAAGAAAACGTTATGTATAAGCTTCTTTAGGATAACAGTAGACGAGTCGATCAACCACAACAAGCTTATACGTAACTTCGAAAAAATGAGATCGATCTCGTGTGTTGTATAGAAAGTTCGAAATTGAAATTACGTAAGGATTTGTTCTCTTTTATATCCGAAACTTTTACACACAGCAAAACAAAATCAGACCTTTTAGCGTAGGTTACACCCGATCGGGATTAAGTAATAACAACGGAAGTGGAATCACGTTCGACAAGTAGAACAAGTCGGGTATGTATAACCGGTATACATATACACTTCCTTCAGAAATAACGGGGTCAGCTTTTTCTTTTTTTCGATAATTCATTCCTCTTCAAGAACAAAGGATCTCGTATACGCAATATTCTCCTTTGTGACGAGCGAGTTTTCTTCCGCATCGATTAGCATAAGAAAAAAAATAAATGAGAAAGTATATGCATGACTTACTGAAGTTGCCCTTAAAGCTGCCGACACCACTGAGAGGCAGTAGAAGAAGTCTTCCTTGGACGTCGTAATTACCCTTGACGTGAAGGTGTGGTATCTGGACTTTGAGAAAAGCTGTAAGCTCGTTAGGGTCAGCTTTGAGCTCGTCGATGATGTAGTTGGAACCGCCAAATACTTGGATGCTGCTCATGTTGGCTTTGATTTTTAGAGCCTCAAGATTACGGTCCACAGTTAACGATGGCAAAAGTAGAGGATCTAAGGCTGGAAGTTTCATTGCAGGGATTCCCTTTGCCAAGTGTGGCGTTAGGATCTCTAACTGTTTGAGGACGCATTTGTTGTATTCATTAGGCTTGTCAGAACGGGGACAGACTGTTACACCAGGTGCTGAAAATTTTAAATAAATATTATTACTCAACGCATATTTACATAATTTTTCCGCGATGCAAAAATACAAAAATTGCGTAAAATAAAGCTCGCACCGAAAGTCTTCCCAAGAATAATAAAAAAAGAAAAGAAGCCAAACGAAAGTGTTTTGGCTGACACAAAAGAAGATATAGTGTACATTTTAGCAATTTAAAGTAACGCATGATGTGTGCTCTGAGCAGCAAAAGTCGTGAGTCGCTTGCGGTCAGAGTATATAGCGGTTTGAAAATCGAAAGCGCGCTGCAACGCCCATATAGAAAGTGAAGGTACGCTCAGGCGAGCGTGCTTTTTCCACGTTTCGTCGCTACGCACTGTATAGTAAACGGGAGCCGGTCCATCGATTAGCGAAATTTTACGATTTTGCTACGTTTAGACTCTTTGATGGCGATGATTATTGTTGGTGTCGTGACGCTGGATATTGGAGTTAAATGCTTTGGTTTTAGAAAGCAAAAGCGAGAGCGAAAGGTTTTTAGTGGGTTGATTGGAGATTGGTTTTTTTTTTGTGAGATGAGGGGGAACAAGAGACTGTTATTGATGTTTTTGGCTGGTTATTATATTGATTGAAAATGTCTCATACCTTGACTCGAATGTGTAATTAAATACATTTTTAATGAGCAAGAAGATGCAGTAATTTTTTAATAAAAAATATTTGTAGCTTCCCGGCAAATCGACTTAAGTTACAATTTTTGAAAATTTGGGTTAAGTGGTATTTCCTATATTTAAACACTCCTCTTTTACGTGAAAGTATTGAATTTTTTCTAAAACCAGTCCTTGTACCATAAACAATGCAGTGCATAACAACTTAAGTCCATTTTATTGCAAATCGTTTCCGGCAAAACGACTTAAGTCATGCTAAAATTGCTTCCAATCATTTTATGGGGCGAGACGCGTATAAAAAAACCTCCGTTATGTTAATTTTCAACATAGAAATCAATTAGGAACAACGTATATTCATTTTAACAATCAAATTTTACCAGGACTCAATTATGCATAAAAATGAGGGTATAATGTGTTACCGACAAAACGACTCAAGTTCATTTTTATCTATAAAATATTCCAGGATACAAAAAATAATTAAGAAACTAGTCTATAACTTCAAGAGAAGCTATGTCAATCATTATTATCATTTTATGATGTTAAATTTAATACCGAAATGTCCCAGCACGAAGATGTTTAAGCTAGAGCACGGAAAATGTGTTCCCGGCATAATGACTTAACTTAAGGTAATTTCTTTCGCCATGAAAAGACAATCACCTATTTGTTATGCCCAATGTAATGATTTCAAAAATAGTTCATAGTACATTAAGTAAACAGAGTATCGCGTCGTCATTCGTATGCTACGATCTTACGTATCAATTTCAAAATTATAAAATCGCAATTTTTCGAAAACACGAAAATGAAAATGTGACTTAAGTCGTTTTGCCGGGAAGCCACAGATATTAATTTTCTACCAGAGTTATTAAAAATAAAATCAGTATGACAATTTGACACCGGCAATATTGCTGTAACTCAATTAACTACAGTATACCATGTATTACATTTCGATAACCGAGACGTGCGTCGACTAATAATTATAGCTAAGCTGGATATCACACTTTATAGTTTAAATGGATTATTTCAAATTTTAATTTGTAAAATTATTAAAAATTTTAACAAACGTTATTACAAACTATAAAAAGTTTCAAAATATTATTAAATTAAGAAAAATCAAAAACTCACGTAATTTAGCAAAAGTCGTCTGCGCCAGGCAAAGAAAAGCCGCCAATGCAAGATACCCAATCATGATGCTCTCGTTGCTTCTCCACAATCTATCAATCCAAAAATAAAAAAAAAAATCTCGAGCTCCTCAGAAGGAGCTTGTATGTCACCTCCGCTCCTTACGCCAACTGCGAAAATGCGTACGATGTTCCTGGCACCGGCCGTATATATAAACTAAAGCTGCACTTTCTCCCGTCCAATCGAAACCCCACTCACTCTCCCTTTGCCGCATCGAAGTATATATACTATATATACATACATACACCCGTCTGGGATATACACGACTCCAATAGCATGAATCTATCACGCTAGACTGATTCCCTCTCTTCACAGAGGGGGACATCATCACGGCCGTCAGATACTCCTTTTTCATTCGCACCGCGATTCTCTACAAAGGTAAACACTGTATGCGTATATATGCGAGATGATTTTTCATTCGTGTATAGTCGTGTCATTGTCCCCTTTTAACGTCGTCGTTTTCATTATCCTTCTGTAATCGACGGCCTTTGAAGCTACGAGCGCTTATACCGATGTGTATATATAAACGGACAGGAAACGGGACGATCGCTATATGTAGATAAGGGATTAACCGCGAGTATTATGTTGTGATTCGAGGGCTCGGTGAAAACAACTTAATTAAGTTCTCTTATGCAACAACTCATCCACTGCCTTTTTTTTGCGACGATTAACTTTTATCGTCTCCTCTTACGTGTAATGCGTGTACTTGATATATAGTGTGTAGGTTTAACCGATTTATTTCATTGTTTGCAAGCGAGCCTTTGTTCACAGAGCTGCAAGGCTATAATACTTTTAATACAGGTATGACTTTGTAGGTCATAGGAAAGGTCTGTTTTTAAGATTGGAACATTAACGCCTGGTTTTAAATTCTGGAAGTGTCGGTAACGAGAACCGATCGACGGACACCGGTAACGATTTTTAACGATCGATGCGTTGCATCGTCGAAACCACAATGTTCATATTATATACGTATATAAATATATAGATCGACGGGTTCAATGATATTTTTGCATAATATCCTTACATAACACTCGCTCGAGCCAATTAATGCTTACTCGAATATCGATAATCACGGGCAATTTATTGATAAGCGCGTAATTCTCTAATAAATAATTCATTTTTCCCAACGCTCTCTTGCGTTTCCTCGATCCCGTAACCTAATACTGTAATCGCTTCGGAAATAGAATAGAACGCTTATAAGCAAAATAATAAGGTTTTTATTCAAATTTCAACGTGTAAAAATCACATCAGTACAAACAAGACATCAGGTAGTAACACAGATAGGCGAAAATTATGGCTGATAAGTAGACGAAGAGGTAGGCAAACAGGTAGATGATTAGCTGCCTGTAGTACACCAGAATCTGGCCGACGTCCATATTATCTCACTGTATTATAAAATAGCTTCAGTATACACGAAATTATCACGCCTTTTCGACAACAGGTAAATTCTTGTACATCTTGTAGATCATCGCCTCGTTGTTATCCTCGTTCAGGGCTTTACTCGCCAGGTCATCGGCTATCATAGCAGCTACAGCCTCGGCTGCCATCAGACCTATACGTGAAAGGAAAATTCCGATTCTGTGTATTGTACTCTCTTATATGAGAAAAAAGCATATTATCCTATATGTGTATAACGTCGGTTTTGCATATCATCGTCGCTAGTACACCAGAGAGAGAGAGAGAGAGAGAGAGAGAGAGAGATTTAATTATTTGTGTATACGCGATTCTCTCTCTATTTGTGCAACTCCTCTCGCGAGCTCTTTTAATGACAGATTTATACACGACGCTCGCGAAGCATTACGAAAAGCCTCTCTCGATTATTAACCACGGTATAGGGAATTCCCCCTCGCTACGGGGAGTTTCGCGGCTTAATTGTTCGTCGCTTTCTTGAGAATATAGCCTTACGACAGTGTACAGCTGTTTCTTTTTCTTTTCTTTTTTTTTCCTTCTATCGACTGGTGTGTATAGAATCACGGAAACGATCGCGTGTATATGACTGTTTGTTTCTCGAGAAAAAAAGTGTGTAGTAGTAGGTATACAATGAATTTCGTAAATCGAGGGGAATCTTTCAACTGCTCGAATTATCCTTACACAGTTGCATTATTACACACCCGAGGAAGAAATTGACCGCGTAACGTCAATTCTGACTGTTTATGTAATGTATCGGTTTGTAACACACTTACACAGAGCGATAATATGCTCATATTGCGATAAGGTTTTTAACAATTTTTGCAGGGGATTTTCCAAAACGTTTGATAATTACCGTGACTCAGGATGCGACTGACAGGTCCTCTTTCGTCCATACCCTGGAGCTTGATATTACGGTCTTTGGAGACGAGTTTTGCTCGAGCTGCTCGTACGACCATAGTTTTGTTGTCGACTTTCTTTAACTCGACCGTGAAATCGGCTGTGACGTCGGCTGAAAAGTGAACAAAGGCAATTATTTCTGTTATTGGTATTAAGAGGCTGTTGGGGTATTTTTGGTGTGAGCAGAAAACCTTGAAAGGGACTGCAGAACAACTTTCATTATTTACCGAATTTATCGTAAAACACATTACAATTTTAACAAAAACCTATAAAATAATAATTTTTTCACTCGATTCTCGTACGCTACATTTTTGGCGAGAAATTCAAACAAACATCCCTCGTAACTGATCCTTCATCGATCGACGAAAGTGAAAACGCAGCTTCACTAAAAAAAAGTCCCGCAAAAAAAGCCGGACGACGAAACGGGCGGTGCAGTTTGCGCAACTCGCACACGCTTGAGAGATGCTGCATCGAGTCAAGCACTGCACACACAGCTGTGCGTCACTTTAGCTTACGGCGATTTCGTTATCTCTATAAAGCCGGAGAGAACGAGTCGCCGGACGACGACTAGTACTTCCACTATTGGAATTGCGTAAGTCCGTGAGTAAGTGTATAAAGTCTCTTACTGAAGTTTCCATCGAGAAGACCAGCTCCTCGCATTGGTTGCTTGCCGACCTGACCCAGAAGGGCATAGTTGGCCTTGACGCCGAGTTTTGGAACCCGCATCCTTACGATCACATGCATGACGTCCTCCTGAAGAAGTTAGAAGCAGGTTGAACGATTTACTTATAGGTTATTTCGAATGTGTATGAAGTATTTATAGTTATTCCTGGAATATTGAGCGGATTACGTGCTTGTTACTCAAGTTATTACTCGGTAAAATTGAAGAAATTATCCAGCTGTTGCATGTGTTATAATACGTGCGATTTTTTCTATGATTAGATCGTTAGCGAAGTAATATCATTGTGAAAACTACTTTAGAAGATTATTATGATTGTGTCTTCGAGAAAAAATGCTTCGTAAATATTACAAAAAAATTATTTTCAAAAATAATAGCAAACTTGTTATACCAAAAGGATTAACTATCAGTTCCAAACAAAACGCTCAACGTTCACCAATTACAAAAACCCATAATAACACTCGGTATTTATCTCTATTACCACCTCTATTTATTATACTTCGCCTCTTGCTCTCGCAGTTTCGCAACTCGCACAGTTCGTTATATCCATCGCGCGCGGCAAACAACACGAAAAAGAAAAACCGCACAATTAACGCCGTTGCAAAATCACACGCTCGCCGGCGGCTGCGCAAATGCGATTTTAATGAAAACTCCTATATACATATATATCTATACACTCACCTCTTCCGTGTCGTTGCTCTGCTGTCGTTTCCTACGAGCGAGTGTCTCGTTGGCTGCCGATTTACCGGTATCGTCGAGATCGCCGAAATGATAGATCAGTTCCATACCTTCCTCGAAGTAGCCCTGTTTCTCCTGATACTCCTTGGCATACCTTAACAGGTCCTTGATTCGTTTTGATTCAGCGGCAATTCGAACCGCGTCGTTGCGCTTCCTCAGAGACTCGCCCTCAGTGAAGTTGTGGATTATGTAACGCTGGTTTCCGCTTAGATCCTGTACGATTGCGAGTTTTAGCGTTAATTGCCGGGATTCGTTTCTCAACTTAATTTTGTGATTGTGTACCTTGATGATCTCCATGAATCCGGAGTTAGGGACGGCTTTGAGGTTCTTAACTTTCCTGGACTCGCTGGTCTGCTTGTTGTCGTTGGCGTAGACGATGTCGACAAAACCGGGCTGTTTTTCGATGCGGACTAAGGGGGCTTTGTATGGCTCGAACTGTTCGAATAAGGGCGTAGTTGGTTCTTTGCCGATTCTGCTTCGGAGACCGGATTCGAAGTTTAGTGGGCGGGATTGTTGCTGGCCTTCGCAAAGGTATCTGCGGATGGGATGAGCTTAGTGTAATTTTAGGTAACAGTGAGGGAAGCTTATGAAATCGTTAAAATTACCGATACTCGGAATCGGAGTACTCGACCGGTTGACCGGTGAACCCGCCTAAGGTAGTACTGGCTTGCATCTCCCCAGTCTGCATATTGACCTGTCCATCCCTGAAGTTCCCGGAGTAATATACCGCAGGGTTGTTTACTCCCCTAACATCAGAAGTAGCTCCAGTGAACTGAGCCGTCGCCTCGTAGTTACCAGTAGAGGCAGTGCTTTCCTCCTGTCCTCCGTAGGGCTTTCCGCTCTCAACGGAGAATCTTCCATTACTGAAGCTTCCGGAGAACTGGGACGGACGCTGTTCTTCACTCTGACTGTTCACTGAGAACCTGTTGTTCCCAAAGCTACCAGAGTACTGTACTCCAGAGTTATCGCCTGCCTTGACTTGTTCTCCAGGATTAGCTATCTGTCCGCTCTGACCATTTACGGAAAATCGACTGTTTCCAAGGTTACCCGAGTACTGCAACCCGGAACCAATTCCTCCCCTGACGGCGAATTCACTCGGACGCTGTTCTACAGGAGCAACCGTTGATCCACCCTGACTCTCGACTGAGAATCTTCCGTTTCCGAAACTACCGGAAAACTGTGCTCCTGAATTGCCTCCTCCTTTCACGGAGAACATGTTTGGGTTTTGCGAGCTCGTTGCGTAACTCGCGGTGCTCGACTCCTGAGTATCGGCAACTCGATCTGCATAACGTTGATTCTGGTAGACGCGAGTTCGGACGTTCTCTTCGGCGGAGAACTGCTGGCTTTGCTGCTTCTGCTGTTGCAGGAGGTAAGAGGGTCTGCAGGCGCCGATACACGGTCGTATGTTCGAAGCTTGCTGGTTATTGGCGTAGTTGTGGGTGTAGACCACTCGGACCTGGGATGGGTTTCTGGGTGTCGACTGGAAAATTAATTTTGATAGAATTAAAATTGGGTATTATGAAAGTGAAATGGTACTGATTATACTAACGTTCATCACAACCCTCATGTCACCAAAGTTGTAGATCCTGTCCTCTCCCAATCCTTGTTCCTGTTTCACCCCGGATCTCTGCCTCAGTCCAGACTTGAGCAGATCCTCCTGTTCTCCATTAACCTTCGTGGCCATAGGATCGAACTGCACGATTCTCTCAAACTGTTCTGTCGCCCTCTGTTCCA
Organism: Pteromalus puparum; assembly: GCA_012977825.3. Classification (NCBI taxonomy): domain Eukaryota; kingdom Metazoa; phylum Arthropoda; class Insecta; order Hymenoptera; family Pteromalidae; genus Pteromalus; species Pteromalus puparum. The sequence continues at coordinate 3,933,761 of CM053172.1, read as the reverse complement.
CTTCACTGTTTGCTCCTTTTGGTTCCTTCACCAGAGTGTGGAACCTGTACCTGATCGAGTCCATACCCTTCTGCTCATTGTAGCTCACGTAGCCAGCTTCACTGTCGCTCAAGTTCGACTTGAGCTTTCCTCTGACCACATGGACGCTCTCGATCGTCGAAGAATTCAATCCAGTCACCTGCAGGTTCCTCAGGATCACTCGATAGCTTGTGTTACCTTCAGACTGATCCACTTTGATCACTGGTACCAGCAGAGGATCAACCTTTCCAACTTTACGGTAACCACCGTCTAACACTTTCGACCACAACACCTGTGACATGTCCAGCAACGAGGCACTGGTCAACGTCGCGACCAGTCCCAGGATGATCAGAAGCTTCATGATCGTAGATGACTCTTCGTTATTAGTTGCGATACTCGCGATGAACTTCCCAGAAGTGAAAGGGCTTGTAGAGAAAGACAACCAATAGGACAATCATCAAACAAATCAGGAAGACAGTACAGCTCACCGCGATGCACATCGGCACGGACGTCCCGAGAGCAAGCAAACGTCCGCCGTTTAGAAGCTTGCGTTTTATACGCAAACGTGGAAGGGCGTACAATCTGGGCCATGGACCGCGTAGTCTACAAGACAAGCGAACGTTAGTCAGAGATTCTTTTCTCTTCGGGCGATATTTCCTTAAGTCTAACAGCTGTGTACAATGGGGGGCAAGGTCACGATAACTTAGTCCATCTCAAGAAATACATACCAATAGGGAAGGGTCACTTATATATACGTAAACAAATGCATTGTCTCATCGCCTTTTGCGATTTGTCTCCGAGCATAATCCTCTATTTTTAAAAGAAATCCCAACAGGTGTCGAATTAATCATCACGCATGTGTTTCTACATAACGACTCGGCCAAGACACGCGTTATAAGTAGGTCGATCGATGACGACGACAACGACATGCTTGTATGTAAGCCTGGTCAGCAGCAGCATCTGGAATGAATTCCAAGGTGCAGGTTAATTGTTCCCCTTCTTTCGTTTTTTTTTTTTTTTGCTCGCTCGAAACTTCAATAAAAGTTAAAAGTAGACTCCTTATGTCGCATTTGCAGCTATACCTACATGCAAACGACCAGCCGTTAAAACGATCTATTTACAGTGAAAGAGACATACGCGTCGTACATTGCGCGATATATAAAGTTCTTGGAATTTGATCATGCAGAAAGAAAATCGGTTAATTGTTTAGCTCGGAATGCATCGTGCTTATTTAAACGCTTGCGTAAACAGCCAAACAATCGAGACTGTCAGCGCTGACGATGCAGAAGTATTGAAGCTATGGCTCATTTTTTCTCTTTAACTTTCGCCTTGTGGAGTGTAATATCCGTATCAAACTCGTCGCAAGATGTTCGACCGTCTAGTCAAGCTTGTCGCTGTCGCATCTCTTCTACTTCGAGTCAAAGCTGCGCCGTCAGATTCTTCCGAGATACGTGAGTAGATTTCTATTGTAATAACGTCATAGATCGTGTAGCCGATAGCTTGTTATAATAAAAGAGAAAACGTGTTGCATTGGACAGCTTCCTTTCTGAAGATATGCCGACGCAGTGATCCGCATTTGAACGAGTGCATTAAGCGAAGCGTCGACTCATTGAGGCCGTATCTTAGGACTGGCGTACCAGCCCTTCATATTCCGCCTTGTGAACCTCTTAGTGTGCCAGAAATCGAGCTCAGCCAAGCGGCTGGACCTGTTTCCATCAGCTCCGCCTACACCAACATTAAAGTCTGGGGAGGAACAGATTTTATTCTCAAGAGCGTCAAGTGAGTAGTCGAGGGGAAAAAATTCTGTGCTAGGATTTTTATTTTAAATTTGTAGAAGTTGGCAAGGTGAGTCAGGATGACGAGGCGGATTAGTGTTGGTTAAATGAATAGTACAATTTGTTCAAATTTACGGTGTTTTGCGCGTAAAAATAATTTATAGAGCTTCTTTAAAGTCTGCGTAATAGACCGTAACTTTTTTTTAGTATCCAAAGCTCGTTTACTTTATCTTCTTAGCAAGCTTCTCAACGATAAAATTCTAGTAAATGATTTCGCACAAGTCATCGTATAATCATATCGTAAACTTTGTATAAATCATCTTTACGTGCGCTTATATCAATACTTGTCACACAACACGTCACTGCGTCTTAATCAACAATACTCACGTACAGAAGCCTATGATGTAACTTAAAATCACTTCATTTAGATGTTTACAGTCGCTTACTATTTTTAGCACTGCATCAGCGTTAGTCATAAAAATAGCTTTAAAAAAATCGTAACTCAGTACGTTTTCGTCAAAAATAATAAATAATAGCTAATAAAAATTCCAAAACAGGCTCGACCTCGACAAGGACCGAATCCGTCTGAAGCTCTACATCCCCCACCTGGAGATGTTGTCAAACTACAACATGGAAGGAAAAATCCTGATGCTACCAATTACCGGAAAAGGTCTCGCTTCCGGTAACTACACGGATATAGACGTAGTGGTGACTATCCAGGGCGAACGTTACCAGAACCAACGCACCGATAAGACCCATTTCCGGGTTAATGAATTCTACTGCGACTTCGATGTCGGTCACGCGAGTATCCATCTCGACAATCTTTTCAACGGCGACGAGACACTCGCCGATGCAATGAATTTGTTCCTCAACGATAACTGGAAACTCGTCGCTGCTGAGATGAAACCAGCCCTCGAGGATACCGTGTCTAGTCTCTTCAAGAGCTTCTCCAACAAAATTTACGCCAAGTATCCGATCGATACTCTCCTGCCTCCTTAAAATTGTTTATTAAGTTTTTTGTTGAATAGTTTTCTTTATCTCACGTTATTATTGTAAATTCCAAACGTTCAAATGCATCTCAACGAGTGAACAGTCAATTTTGTACTTTTGCTATACTTTATAAAAAAAAAGAAATGTTTTACACACACTACAACCTCTGCTAATGTAATCCCCCCCCGAGACACTCCAACTCCTCGAAGCTCCTACTCTCATAACGTTCCAGTGCACAGCAACCGCTTGAAGCTCTCGCGTAAGTCGGGTTTTCAAGCTTCCAGGCGCTTCTCCTTCTCTAAGATCGCGTTAAGCCATCCCGGATGAATTCGCGCGAGCGGATTACGCAAAGCTAGAATATATAGCTGATTAACACACACAGGAGCATGACCTTGCGATCAACGACTCTTTATGATTGTATTTTATATTTGTGTTTTGTTTTGAAAAATTGCACTAACTACTTCGTACATTTTCCCTACTTGCAACAGTGTATCACATAAGTATATAATACAACCGCGATGGTATCACAATATACGCTTCTTTCGTAAGTTTTTTTTTTTCGACCGTTAGACTGTCAAATTCGGAGAAGTTACATAAACTCACGATATAGTGTAATAATCACTGCCGGTATTATTCTTTCTAGTTTTCCTGCACTAAAAGATTTTAAAAAAAACGTCGTGACGCAGTAACGAGCAAAATTGCATCCTTTTTCCACTAAGAGTCACGTAATTAGAATAATAATAGTTATGCACGACATCAGCTCGTTACAACTTTGTGTTTATTAATTGCAATTTCCGTCACACGTATGTTTGCAAAAGCGCATAAGACATAAAAAAAAAAAAAAAACGATCTCAATATATTCGCTCCCGCGCGTCAAAGCGACAAAAAGTTGATTTTCATAATTCACTTGAAAACGCGCAATCGGACGCGACGTGAAAAATTCAAGTGATTTTCGCAAACAATAATACACAGCCAACAGTGGTATATAATGTTCCAGAACGATAACTCCACCTGCTCACACAATAACGTTCTTTTCTTGTCGAGTTTTGAAATCAAAGATCGGTATCGTAAATTATAAAACAAACGCGCGCATCGCTGTGACTTTCGGCAATAATTCCGATGAGTCATATATACGAGACGTGTATACGTTCGTTGCATCGACAAAAAATACGTGAGCTGTTCTATCTACAGTCTTTTACGTTATTATCTAATACTGATGCCGAAAACACTGAAATATATATGCTAATGCCTGCGGTAAATTCCATTTTCCCTTGGGTTAGGAACTCTATATACACAGTATAGTTGTTCGTATGGGGCAACGGCATATGGCTTGGAATTAAGTAAGCATTACGCTGACGCTGTATTACAACGTCTGCACGTACTTATATTGTGTAGGTAAAAACGTGGTAACAACGGCGGCTTGACATAGGTATGACTTTGCGTGGGTTTATACGTTGGATGAATTATAAACTGCTTGTGTATTATTGTCATAGTTTGACCGACGGAGGAGTATATTTATTTCGTGTGTACGTGAGCGTAATGATAAAACGAACGATCTGATCATCGACGTTACAGTAGCTGTTATTGTTTTCGTGCGGTTCTGGTTTTTCTTTAATTTTCCAGCAGCTTTGTGCGATGTGCATATAGTGACGCAGAATGATAATGAGATGCTGTGAGCAGACGAAAAAATAAGTCCGGGACACGATTTTATGCGCTTATTAGGCAATGTGGAATGACCGGTTGATGAATAGCGTCGAGTGAAAGAGCTATTAAGTTTAATAGAATCTACTGTGACGCGGGAATGTTTATATATGCTGAATTTGACAGAAAATACACGCGTAGAATCGTATAGTGATAATGACCGCTGAGATGGATTTTCTTTTACGATCGATTTGTCAATGTCTCATATCGCGTTTCTGTAGAAGTAAAAAAGATCGATGCATACAATCTTGAAAATGAATGTTTTGCGATATTTTTGTGTAAACGCTTCCTACTTTATGATATCACAAAAAATCTTCTGAAGATCATACGTTATTTTTACGGTTTGTTCACCGCAGGCTTTGATTTGCACAGGTATGAAAGATGCAGTGTGCCGGTAGATCATTAATAAAATGCTTGTCGCTTTTTATCGAGCGCTTCTTGGAATCCTTGAATATTATCGTTGTATAACGAGCTGCTTGCTATGTCAAGCGATTAATAAAATTTACATTCGATACAAAGAGAGAGAGAGAGAGAGAGAGAGAGAGAGAGAGAGAGAGAGAGAGAGAGAGAGAGAGAGAGAGAGACTGATTTATATGTCTGCGATGAATCCGGCTCGACAAACCTGGAGGATTGATTTGAAAACTGGATTATCGAAATCCATAATTTTTTATAAATATGGAGAGATGTATTGTAAGCGTCACTGTAATGTTAGAATAATAAACGGTATGTAAGGAATACCAGTTTGGATTTTGTAAATAATCATTGTCTGAATGAAGAAAAGCCAATAACCGTTCAACATCTGGATTAAAAACGTTTTATACCTATAAAGTCTTGAGCTATTATATCGTGTAAGAAACGATCTCAATCAAAATGAAGTCATAGAATAGTAAGAGAAACTTTCTATAGGTATGACTGATGAAATTGAAGCTATCCATAAAGAAACTGCAAAGGATAATATGAGTGATGATAAAGCAAAAAGTTTAATCCATTCGCTGAAGACATAAACTACGATATTATACACAAGTCAATCAAATCTTCACCATAAGAAAAGTTTCTTGTGCTAAATTACGAAACAATGGTATAATGCTATCAAAGATCAACCAATACAACGGAAATAAATTGAGATCAAGTGAATTTTTCGTCTAAATATTATCTTCCATCCATCGTTCCTAAAACAAGAGACATAATACTGACAAGACAAGACATAATACTCTTTTACCTCATTATTATGTTTACTGCTTATTCGTATATAACGTGAATAACGAATTCTTCGATTATCATCTGATCGTTTAGCGTCATTCAATGTTCAACAACTTGTATTTGTCTCTATAATCGAACGTTCCTTCTCATTGCTTCGATTGATATCAATCCAATGTGTAATTTGTGGACAATTTCTTGGTAAATATGATCCAGTGATTTCCTCTGTCTTGATCTAATATAATGTTGATGATAATAGCACTGAAACAAAAAAATTTCAGAATCAACGTGACGGAAAAAACAGAAATTGAATGAAGTTTCAATGTTAAAATATATCGTCATCGTATAGTATCAAGTATCACGGGACGCTTCAAGTCCGACGCTGAGCAGCTCCGAAGCATGACTAAAGACAAACGCTTAGCAACAATGTATCGCCGTAACTGTGTACGTACTTATGATGAAAAATGAAAGACCTACTGAAAGAAGAAACTCGACCCTTATTAATATTCGCTCCGGACATTATCGAGTTCTCCGCTGTGAGTATAATGAGCCCTTTGCATATTAAAGCAACTGGTAAGGCGCCAGTAAGAATCGAGTCACGGCGCTGAGCAGTCTTGTTTTACCAAATACGGGGAGCAATGTCGACCAAAACAAAAGATCTCCACAAAAGCTACACCTTCCTCTCAATTTCATCGTCGCATCTGACCTTCATGCGGCTGTCATCGTTTCTGCCACTGAAGGGCAAGAGCTTTTTTCATCCTTTAAGCCTATTGCTTCAGCTCTGGGACCACCTCAATGTCATCTGGTACAACGTGATGTGGCAGGGATACGGACTTCGCATGATAAATCGTGGTGACGTAGAGGGTGACTTTATATGTGAAGATATAATCACTGTTGGCTTCACCATACGGTACATCCTGCTGTGCACGAAGCGCAAGAAACTCTGTCACCTCGTCGAGTCCTGCGAAAAGCTTTGGGATCTCCTTAAAGACGGTGAGGTCATTTTTGTGCGTCATTTCGCGCGTAAGGGTTACTACTTCCGGAACTTCATTCTGGTCAACGCGGTGCTTATGGCCGCATTGTACAGCATTACGGCGCCATTCGTAAGGTTGCCGTCAATAGAAGCTAACGGCACCGAGAGAAAGATTCTACCGTTCAGGTTTTTCATGGATGTTCAGGAAGAACCGGCATACAGTATCGTGTTCGCGTTGCAGTCTATCCCTCTTCAGTTCATCAACTTGATGATCACCAGCACAGAGACGGTTTCACTCTACCTAATCATGATGGCATGTGGATATCTACGCTCAGTTCAGAACCGACTCTTAAGTTTCGAAGGAAGTGATAAGGGCGAAGCCGAGTACAAGTTCGTCATCGATTGTGCGCATTTTCATCAGCAGATCATGATGTGAGCGTGAATCAGTGTTATTTGTTGATGTTTAAAGAACGTAATGTATGTTATTGTTTTACTGCACAGATTCTGCGAGAATATAGAAGAGATGACGCGGACGCTCTTTTTCTTTGCCTGTTTCTGTCCAATCTATAACGTCTCCATCACTGGTATCGTGATTCTTAATGTAAATATCGCAAAACTTTTTTAGTATTTTCATCACTTATGGGATTTAAAGTAAAATTTAATTGAACAGAATGACGAAGACAACTTCAAGTTCGTACCACTTCTGTGCTATAATTTTTTTCAATTCTTCCTCTGCCAGTGGGGTCCTGAACACCTAGCCGTAGAAGTATGAAATTAATTTAATATTTCAATGTACCCGTACACACTCATACGATTCAATGATTGATTCTCTGTACTCAAAAGAGCCAAGTTATCGCCGAAGCCGCCTATTTTGCAAGCTTAAAACCGTTGGCGTCAAGTCACCGGGAGAAGATCAATCGAATACTATACTTCATGATGATGAGAGCCCAGAAACCAGTGCAGCTAACGGCAGGTGGATTCGTTAATTTATCCATCGAAACGTTTGGTGCGGTAAGTTCTAGTTAATAAGACCAATGTGCATGTGATGTATAATGTTTTTTATCGTTATTTATGCTTGTATATAGATGACGAAGAGTGCATTCTCCTTCTTTATGGTTTTGCGAAACTTTAGGACTTGAAGTGACGCACTGTTTTACAACAGTATACGATTTTACTTTGACTATAAACGTGTTAGATTTCTCTTACAAAATCTAATAGTACAAAGGTAGAAGATGCATGCAGTTATTTAATTTAGTAACATGTAGTACATGTGAAATGTTGTTATTCTAAATATAATAAACATCAATTCATTTATACGAGTATAAATTCATTTTGATGATTCACTCAGTTTCATGAACAAAACTAGAAATTAAATATTTCCCTATCTCGACTTAATGTAACAATGTTGCTCCTATAATGAAAAGTACGCATAACGCGTTTATCCGTATTGATTACATGGAAAATCGTATGACGTGGCCCTGTAAGACTTTATACAAAGTATCATCTCTACAGCCGGACAACAACCCTTTAGGATTGGAAATAAATGATGAGCGTGGTATTATTTTGAGACGTAGTAATATAGTATTCCACAACATTGTAGAGCTGCAGACACAAGACGATGAATTCTTTAAGAACTTTGTCTGTAGCACGAAAAAACTGAGGGCTTAACTAGAAATCAATTTTTAACAAGTATTTTTTTTTTTCAACATAATTCATAGGCCTTTTCCACAGAAATAAACTGAAATAAATTTCAAGAAGCCTATGAAAATAGAAATGTGAATAAAAATTATTTGTCATCGAAGATGACTCACATGGGAATTAAGAGAGAGTTTGGTGGTCAAGTGGGTTAGCGTGAGTCTACCTATGATGGAGCTGCTTCGTAAAGACATCCCAGAAAGGTAAGCTAAGGAAACTACCCAGGACATGCTACATTTTTTTCTGTGGAATTCTGACAAAAGTCTATACAAGATTGCAGTGGTTTTAATGATGAACAAAAAAACTTAACAAAAGCCAACCGTTCAACGTCTGGATTTTATACAAAAGATACCTTCATAGTCACAGAAGATTAAGATTAACATTCTAAAGGTATGACTGATGAAATTAAAGGTACCAGTCAAGAAGCTGCAAAGGACAATAAGACCGATGGTAAATCGAGAAGCAATTGTTTCACTGAAGACATATACTGTCGAACAATCAAGTGTTATCATTGTAAGGAAAGTTCCTTGTGGTAAATCATGAAATGTTGGTACCAATACTTTAAGGAGAATGCACGCTCATTCAAGGAGCCGAGGATATGATTTCCGGTCAGAGCAGATTGAGAATTATTCTTTTTGTCACTGGCCGGGAAAAAAAAATGAATCCCGAATTTTCTGTCTAAATATTTTTTTTCATCAATCATTTAAAAAACAAAAGACTTAACATCATGCTATTTTACCTTATTATCAAGTTTTTTTTTATTTGTATAGCGTAGGCAACAAATTATTCAGCATGCTATCTTTGTCTCTATTCAAACGTTCCTTTTCATTGCTACGATTGGCCAGATGACGGAGACGCTTTTTCTCATCAGCTGTTTTTGCCCTATCTACAACGTGTCCATCACGGGTATTGTACTTTTGAACGTAAATATTGCAAAATGTTTTTGTCATCTTTAACATCACTAGCCGATCTAACAGTAAGATTTAATTGAACAGATAGATGAAGAAGACAAGTTTAAGTTCTCGTACCACAAATCTGCTACAATTTTTTTCAATTCTTCCTCTGCCAGTGGGCTCCCGAACATCTAGCAGTGGAAGTAAGCAATCAATCCAATATATATATACGAGCATCCGATTCTATGATTGATTTTTATAATAACCAAAAAAAGAGCGAAGACATCGCAGAAGCCGCCTACTTTGCAAGCTTACAACCTCTGGCGTCAAGTCACTGGGAGAAGATCATAATCGAATACTTTACTTCATGATGATAAGAGCCCAAAAACCGATACAGTTAACAGCAGGTGGATTTATTAATTTGTCTATCGAGACATATTTGGAGCGGTAAGTCCCATTGAAGGTAGAAAATATCAATGTGCATGTGTTATATTACTTTTTTTAAACTCGTTTATGCTTGTATAGATTACAAAGAGTGCATTCTCCTTCTTTATGGTATTGCGACACTTTGGGACTTGAAGTAATGAACTTCTTTACAACAGTGTTCGATTTTATTTTGCCTATAAACGTGTTAGATTTCTCTCACAAAATCAAAAAGTACAACGGTAGAAAATTTATGAAATTCTTTAATTTAACACCACGTAATTCAAGTAAAATTTTTCTTAATATTATAAATATATCTACTTGTTGATCACGCATAACTTCATTTTGATGATTCAGTCAGCTTTTTAGAAAAAGTAGGAATCTCTTACGTAATTCTATTTTACCTTTTTATTATGTTTGCGCGTCAGTTGCTGGTCGTTTAGATTTATTCAATATTTCTCAACTTTTTTGACTCTATAAAATGTTCCTTATTCAATATGTCATTTGTGGACAAGTGCTTGGTATATATCATGTGATTTGGTCCTGTTGTCCAGAGATTTTCTCTTGTAATAGTGCCAGTAAAATGATGATGGTGACGAACTAAAACAAAAAAATTTCAGAATCAACGTCACGAAAACAACAGAAATTGAATGAAGTTTCAATGATAAAAATTGTCATCGTATAGTATCAAGTATCATAGAAAAGCTTAAGTCAGATGCTGAGCAGCTCCGTAACACGACTAAAGACAAACGCTTAGCAACGATGTATCGCCACAACTGGTGTGTACGTACTTATGATGAAAAATGAAAGACCTACTGAAAGAAGAAACTCGACGCTTATTAATATTCGCTCCGGACATTATCGAGTTCTCCACTGGGAGTATAATGAGCCCTTTGCATAATAAAGCAACCAGTACAGCGTCAGTTCGAATCGAGTTGCAGCGCTGAGCAGTTTTACCTAAGACGAGGAGCGATGTTAGCCGAAACTAAGGATAGCAACACCTTCCTCTCGATTTCATCGTCACATTTGAATTACCTGCGGCTGTGTTCGTTTCTACCACTGGAGGGCAAAGGTTTTTCTCACCCGTTTAATCTATTGCTTCAACTCTGGAACCACTTCATTATCTTCGGCTACAATTTTGTATGGACGGGTTACGGTATTTGCATGTTAAATCGTGGTGACATGGAGATCGACTTTATCTGCGAGGAAATAACAGTGCTCGATCTCACCGCACGGTATATCTTGTTATTCATCAAGCGTGAGGAGTTCAGCCACCATATCAAGTCTTGCGAGAAGCTTTGGAGCTACCTCAAAGTCGGGGAAGAAAAGTTTGTCTCTCAGTTTGAACGAAAAGGTTACTACCTTCGGAACTTCATAATGATCAACTCAGTGCTGGTATCGACTGCGTTTATCATAACAGCGGCATTTGTCAAGCTGCCGCCGTTGGAAACTAATGGTACCGAGATAAGAATACTTCCCGTCAGATTTTTCATGGATGTTCAGAGAGAACCAGCGTACAGTATCGTTTTCATATCGCAGTCAATCCTCGTTATGTTCGTCGACTTGATGATCGCCAGCATACAGACGGTTTCACTCTACCCGATTATGATGGCTTGTGGATATCTGCGCTCAGTTAGAAATCGACTATTAAGTCTCGAGGGAAGCGATGATGACACGAGTGAAAAGGGCGAAGCCACTTATAAGTTTGTGGTCGACTGCGCGCATTTTCATCAGCAGATAATTATGTGAGCGTTGATCAGTGGCATTGATCGATGTTTAAAGAAAGTAATATGTTATTGTCTGTCTGCACAGATTCTGCGAGGAAATAGAACGAATGACGCAGAAGCTCTTTTTCTTCGCCTGTTTCTGTCCTATCTACAATGTGTCCATCGCGGGTATCGTGATTCTCAATGTAAATATTGCAAAAATTTTTTTTCTTATACCTTCATCACTACTTATTGGCTTAACAGTGAGATTTAATCAATCAGAGCGACGATGACAAGTTCAAGTACGTACCACTTCTGGTCTACAATTATTTTCAATTCTTCCTCTGCCAGTGGGCTCCCGAGAATTTGGCCGTAGAAGTAAACAATTAATTCTATATTCCAATATACCTGTTACGACAGAATGATTAATTCTAAGATTTATTCACTATACTCGAAAGAGCCAAGCAATCGCAGAAGCTGCCTACTTTGCAAGCTTTCAATCGTTGGCACCAAGTCACCGGGAGAAGATTAATCGAATATTGTACTTCATGATGGTGAGAGCTCAGAAACCGGTGCAGTTGACAGCTGGTGGATTCGTTCGATTGTCCATACAGACATTTGGTGCGGTAAGTCTCAGTTAATAAGATCAATCTGTATATTGTGATGTATCATTTTTCATCGTCATTTACGCTTGTATAGATGACAAAGAGTGCAGGCTCCTTCTTTATGGTCTTGCGAAGCTTTAGGACTTGAAGTTCAAGTAATGCACCTCTTTAGAACGGTGATTATTTTTTACTTTGTCTTAAAATCTTGTTAAAGTCTTTTTCAAAAAACGAATACTCAATAATTATAGTATAAAGGTAGAAGACTTATTCAAATGTTAAATTTAAAACCACGTAGTCTAGGATAACGTTATTATAATAAATATTATGAAAATGAATTTGTTTATTTCCGAAGTGTTCTTCAAAAACGAATTCCTACAGCGAAGATGTACCAAGTAGTAAAACTTTTGCCAAATTATCGTACACGGCAGTGTCGTCAATGTAAAATGTACGTTTAATCGTATGAGATTCTTCAGTTTTGTCATGAACTATTTTACCTTTATATTATTCTTACGCCTCAGTCGTAGCATTCATTAAATGCATTCATTAAATTTTTCACAGCATTGTTCTATCTCTATCGAATTTTTCTCCATATTGTTGCTATTATTAACAATCCGATATGTGATTTGTAGACAAGCTCCTTCCTCTTTTGTTGTCCTGTACTTTGATGGTAGAGGTACTGAAACAAAAATGTTAGGAATTAACGTTTCGTAAAAAACGAAAAGTGATGAAGGTTTGTATGTTGAAAACTGTCATCGTGTAGCAGTATCGAATATCCTCAAAAGACTTAAGTCCAATGTTTGGCAGCTCCGCAATACGACTGAAGAAAAACGCTTAGCAACGATGTATCGCCACAACTGTGATACGTACCCATGATAAAAAATGAACGCCCTACTTAAATAAAAACTCGACGTTCATTAATATTCGCTCCGGACATTATCGAGTTCTTCGCTCGGAGTATAATGAGCCCTTTGCATATTCAAGCAACTGGTATGGCGCCAGTAAGAATCGAGTCGCGGTGCTGAGCAGTCTGGTTTTACCAAATACGAGGAGCGATGTCGATCGAAACAAAGGGTCTGCAGAAAAGCTTCACTTTTCTGTCGATCTCTTCATCGCATCTGATCTTCATGCGAATGTTTTCGTACCTGCCTCTGGAAGGCAAGAGCTTCTCTCATCCTTTAAGCCGGTTGCTTCAGCTCTGGAACCACTTCGCCGTCTTCGGGTTCAACGCGATGTGGCAAGGATACGGGATCCGCATGTTAACCCGTGGCGACGTGGAAGTCGACTTTCTATGTGAAGATATAATCACTATTGGCTTCACCATACGGTACATCATTATGCGCATAAAGCGCGAGCAACTCTGTCGTCTCGTCGCATCCTGTGAGAAGCTCTGGTGCCACCTCGAAGTTGGTGAAGATGTCTTTGTTCGTCAGTTCGAGCGTAAAGGTTACTACTTTAGGAACTTCATTCTGTGCAACGCATTGTTGATGGCCGGATCGTACAGCATAGCTGCGCCATTTGTCAGACTGCCGCCGTTAGAACCCAACGGAACCGAGAGGAAGATCTTACCGTTCAGGTTTTTCATGGACGTTCAGAAGGAACCGGCGTACAGTGTCGTGTTTGTGTTGCAGTCCATAGCCCTTCAGTTTCTCGACTTTATGATGGTCATGACAGAGACTATTTCACTCTACCTGATCATGATGGCTTGTGGATATCTACGTTCAGTTCGAAACCGATTGTTGAGTCTCAAAGGAAGCGATAGTGATCCAAGTGAAAAGGGTGAAGTTGCTCTCAAGGTCGTTGTCGGGTGTGCGCATTTTCATCAACAGATCATGATGTGAGAATGTATCAATCTTATTGAATAATGTTTAAACAATATAATATGTTATTTTTCAAATGCTTAGATACTGCGAGGACATAGGCCGGATGACGGAGACGCTTTTTCTCATCAGCTGCTTCTGTCCCATCTACAACGTGTCCATCACAGGTCTCGTAATTCTCAACGTAAATATTGCAAAACTTGTTTCTCACTTTCATCGTCACTTGTTGAGTTAACAGTAAGATTCAATCAAACAGACCGATGAAGACAACTTGAAGTTCGTACCACTCATGCTCTACAATTTCTTTCAATTCTTCCTCTGTCAGTGGGCTCCAGAACACCTAACCGTAGAAGTATGATATTTATTCAATATTCCAATATACGTGCACGAGCATTCGATTCTATGATCGATTCTTAATAACTGAAGAGCGAAAACATCGCAGAAGCCGCTTATTTTGCAAGCTTACAACCGCAGGCGCCAAGTCACAGGCAGAAGATCAATCGAATACTGTACTTCATGATGATGAGAGCTCAGAAACCGGTGCAACTGACAGCTGGTGGGTTTGCTGCATTGTCCATCAAAACATTTGGTGCGGTAAGTCTCATTGAAGGCAACAAAGATCCAATGTGTGTATGTTATACATATAATGTGTGTATCTTTTTTTTTATTCATGCTTGTATAGATGACAAAGAATGCATTTTCCTTCTTCATGGTCTTGCGAAACTTTAAGAGTTGAGACGTCGTATTCGGTTACAACACTGTTTTTATTTTTACATCTTCTTGTAATAAACTTGTTAAAATCTTTTTACAAAAAAAAACTTATTGTATAAAGGTAGAAGACGCATGCAAATATTTAATTTAGCACGATGTAGTGAAGTCTAGTGAAATTTTATTGAAATAAATACAAAAATTATCAATTTTATTCTACGAGTATCAATGGAAATTGTTAAAAAAAAGTACGTGTACGTGTTTGTCGTTTATTGATTAGATGCAAAACCGTATGACGTGGCCTTGTAAGGCTCTACACAATGTATCAACGATACATCCGGACAACAACCCTTTAGAATCGTGAATAAACGATGAGTGCGTTTTATTTTCAGATATTACGTGTCTTTTTTCTCTTTGAAGGTTGATATAATATGTACATACTAAAATTGTTTTCCACAATATTGTAGAACTGCAGACATAAGCCGATGAATTTTTTAGGAGCGTCGTTCGGTACGTGGAAATAAGAGGAATTAACTAGAAAGTAATTTCTGAGTAGTAGCTATGTCTCGCTTGCGTTGTAGCTAAAAATAAAAAGCTCGAGCTTAATACTTTTTCTCCAGATAATTCTCGTAGTTAATTTTAACAGAAATAAATTCGAAAATTTCAAGATAGCGTTAAAAAAATTATTCACCACTGGAGCCGTCTCATGTCAAAATGAGTCAGGATGACAAGGTGTGTTTAGCATAGCTGCCATCAACATCTTTGTAAAAGCGTCCTAGAGGAGTAACTCGAGGAAACCACACAAGAACTGCTGCGGGTTTTTGCTATACATGAAAACAAAAGTCTATACACAAGCTTGCAGTAGTCTTGTTTAGCACATGTATGTATTATCAAGTTTGACTATATCAGTATCAAGAAAAATAAGGTACCAATAACACCCAGGATTTTTAGTCACATTCCTTCGCTTCAATTCATGTAGCATATGGAAAAAATCAACTATGAATAGCTTTTTTTAGTTCAATGCAAAATCGCTGTTGACGCTACTTTGTGGTCCCGGGGAAAAGGGCTAAAAGCGGACTGGCGACACCTCTTTCAGACCCGCACTGAATGCACATTCCCTGCAGAGCTTAGAGCGCTTAAAGAGAAAAGATGTCTACACTCGAGACTGTCCATTTAGAAATCCAACTATACAGATATAAACGTTGAAATCTAATTTCTATATTTATCTTTATTGTTTATAAAATAATTAGGTGTATCTACCGGAAAGATTGGATGTCTCTTAAGAAATAGAGAATCAGCGGAGAAGCGGCTAAACAGAAGCAATTCTTCTGAGAAAAGCTCCTGTACTGGAGTTTGTGTCCAGCATATATGCTTGTCTAAATGTGCAGACAATTAAAATGAATCAAATTTAAATCCAGGGTCACGCACAGTTGCTTTACATTCCGCATACGTACACCTATAAACACCCATACGGACATTTAAAAAAAAAAAAAAAACATGTAAATCGGACTGCAAACGTCTCACGCGTTTTCTATAAACTTTTGA
Source organism: Pteromalus puparum (assembly GCA_012977825.3). Classification (NCBI taxonomy): domain Eukaryota; kingdom Metazoa; phylum Arthropoda; class Insecta; order Hymenoptera; family Pteromalidae; genus Pteromalus; species Pteromalus puparum. The sequence goes on along the minus strand of CM053172.1, from coordinate 3,917,715 downwards.
TGGAACTAAACATTTTACTGTTTACTCCCAAGCGAATGCAATGAAAATCAACGGAGATACACGAAACTAAATACCCTAAGTATTTTCCTAGCTACGTACAGCAAATTACACTCTAAACTATATAGACTTGACGTAATACGATTTTACCTTTATTTCGTGTTTTCTCTTCATTTGCATCAAATGTGACAAATTATTGCGATCTGATCGATTAGGCATCGTAGTTCAACGTTTCGAAGCTTACTTTTGCATCTGTCGAACATTCCTTCTGGTAAATATTATCCAGAAATTTCCTCTTTTGTTGTCCTGTGCTATGCTGGTAGGCACTGAAACAAACAATTTTCAGAATCAATATCGTGCAAACAAGAAACATTAAATAACTTTAACATGATCAGATTTGTCATCGTGTGCAGGGAAAGGTTCATGTCCATCGCTGAGCAGCTCCTCGACACGACTGAAAGAGAAGCTTAGCAACAATGTTTCGCTGTAACCATGTACGTATTGTTGATGAATAATAAATGCTCAATTAAAAAGAACAACCCGACGCACGTTAATATTTTCCTTCGTCATTATCGAGTTCTCGGTATATTATTATAAGCCATTTGAATATTAAAACATCCGGTACGGCGTCAGTTGAAATCGAGTCGCTGCATAGAGCAGACACGGACAACCAAAACAATGGATCAGTACGAAAGCTACACATTTCCGTCAATTTCCTCGTCACATCTGATGTTTCTGCGACTGTGTTCGTTTTTGCCACTAGAAGGCAAGCGATTTTCTCATCCATTAAGCCGTTTGCTGCAGCTCTGGGACCACTTCAGCATCATCGGGTACAACTCGCTGTGGACGGGATACGGGATTCGTATGATACAACGTGGTGACATGGAGATCGACTTCATCTGCGAGAATGTGATCTTAATGGGTTTTACAATAAGGTACTTCCTTATACACACAAAGCGTAAACAATTCTGCCGTCTCATCAAATTTTGCGAGCAGCTTTGGAGCTACCTAGAAATCGGCGAGGACGTCGTCGTGCGTCAGTTCGAACGTAAAAGTTACTACTATCGAAACTTCATGCTGTTTAACACACTGCTGGTAGTAGCGGTATACATTGCTACAGCGCACTTCATCAGGTTACCGCCTTTAGAAGCAAACGGCACGGAGAGAAAAATTTTGCCGTTTCGGTTTTTTATGGATATTCAGGACGAGCCAGCATACAGTGCAGTGTTCACATTGCAGGGCTTCCTTGCCTTTTCCGTTGCCTTCATGATAGTTAGTAGCGAAACGGTCTCACTTTACGTGATCATGATGGCTTGTGGATATCTACGATCACTTCGAAACCGACTATTGAGTCTCAAAGGAAGCGATAGTGACCCAAGTGAAAAGGGTGAAGCTGCTCTCAAAGTCGTTGTCGGATGTGCTCATTTTCATCAGCAGATCATGATGTGAGAATGTATCAATTTTATTGAATAATGTTTAAACAATATAATATGTTATTTTTCGAATGCTTAGATACTGCGAGGACATAGGCCGGATGACGGAGACGCTTTTTTTCATCAACTGCTTCTGTCCCATCTACAACGTGTCCATCACAGGTCTCGTGATTCTCAACGTAAATATTGCAAAACTTTTTTCTTACTTTCATCGTCGCTTGTTGGGTAGTACAATAAGATTTAATTGAACAGACCGAAGAAGACAGCTTGAAGTTCGTGCCACTCATAGTCTACAATTATTTTATATTCTTCCTCTGTCAGTGGGCTCCGGAACACCTAACCGTAGAAGTATGATATTTATTCAATATTTCAATACACGCTTACACGACTATTTGATTCTATTATTGCTTTTCATTGTTTCTCAAAATCTGAACAAGAGCGAAAACATCGCAGAAGCCGCTTACTTTGCAAGCTTACGACCGCTAGCATCGAGTCATCGGCAGAAGGTCAATCGAATACTGTACTTAATGATGATGAGAGCTCAGAAGCCGGTACAATTGACAGCTGGTGGGTTCGCTCGATTGTCCATCCAAACATTTGGCGTGGTAAGTGTAATTGCAAGTAAATAAAATGAAATAAAGTGCATGTGGTATATATATTATTTTTTTAACACATCGTGTGCGAAATGCGATTTCGCGCACGCTATGTTAAAAAATAATGATCGATACGCGTGCGAAGTTGATTCTGCACTCGTATGATTGTCACCTCACACTCGTGCCAGAATCAACTGTTTCGCACTAGTATCGAAATGTACTATTTTATTCTCGTTTATGCTTGTGTAGATGACGAGGAGTGCAGTCTCCTTCTTCATGATTTTGCGAAGCTTTAAAGGTTGAAGTGATACAGTTCTTCACAACAGTGCTCATTTCTTACTTCACCTATGAGCGTAATAAAATCCTCTCCCAAAATATTATAGTACAAAGGTAGAAGACGCATGCAATTATTAAATTCAGCATCATGTAGTATAGATAAATTTTATTGTTCGAATACTGTACTTCATATTGATGAGAGCTCAGAAACCGGTGCAACTGACAGCTGGTGGGTTTGCTACATTGTCCATCAAAACATTNCTCATTGAAGGCAACAAAGATCCAATGTGTGTATGTTATACATATAATGTGTGTATCTTTTTTTTTATTCATGCTTGTATAGATGACAAAGAATGCATTTTCCTTCTTCATGGTCTTGCGAAACTTTAAGAGTTGAGACGTCGTATTCGGTTACAACACTGTTTTTATTTTTACATCTTCTTGTAATAAACTTGTTAAAATCTTTTTACAAAAAAAAAACTTATTGTATAAAGGTAGAAGACGCATGCAAATATTTAATTTAGCACGATGTAGTGAAGTCTAGTGAAATTTTATTGAAATAAATACAAAAATTATCAATTTTATTCTACGAGTATCAATGGAAATTGTTAAAAAAAAGTACGTGTACGTGTTTGTCGTTTATTGATTAGATGCAAAACCGTATGACGTGGCCTTGTAAGGCTCTACACAATGTATCAACGATACATCCGGACAACAACCCTTTAGAATCGTGAATAAACGATGAGTGCGTTTTATTTCAGATATTACGTGTCTTTTTTTCTCTTTGAAGGTTGATATAATATGTACATACTAAAATTGTTTTCCACAATATTGTAGAACTGCAGACATAGGCCGATGAATTTTTTAGGAGCGTCGTTCGGTGCGTGGAAAAAAGAGGAATTAACTAGAAATTAATTTTTAAGTAGTAGCTATGTCTCGCTTGAAGCTAAAAATAAAAAGCTCGAGCTTAATACNGAGGAATTTTTCTCCAGATAATTCTCGTAGTTATTTTTAACAGAAATAAATTCGAAAATTTCAAGATAGCGTTAAAAAAATTATTCACCACTGGTGCCATCTCATGTCAAAATGAGTCAGGATGACAAGGTGTGTTTAGCATAGCTGCCATCAACATCTTTGTAAAAGCGTCCTAGAGGAGTAACTCGAGGAAACCACACAAGAACTGCTGCGGGTTTTTTCTATGCATGAAAACAAAAGTCTATACACAAGCTTGCAGTAGTCTTGGTTAGCACATGTATGTATTATCAAGTTTGACTATACCAGTATCTAGAAAAATAAGGTACTAATAACACCCAGGATTTTCAGTCACATTCCTTCGCTTCAATTCATGTAGCATATGGATAATCAACAATGAATAGGTTTTTTTTTAGTTCAACGCAAAATCGCTGTTGACGCTACTTTGTGGTCCCGGGGAAAAGGGCCAAAAGCGGACTGGCGACACCTCTTTCAGATCCTTACTGAATGCACATTCCCTGCAGAGCTTAGAGTGCTTAAAAAGAAAAGATGTCCACACTCAAGACTATCAATTTAGAAATCCAACTGTACAGGTATAAAAACGTTGAAATCTAATTTCTATATTTATCTTTATTGTTTATAAAATAATTAGGTGTATCTACCGGATAGATTGGATGTCTCTTAAGAAATAGAGAATCAGCGGAGAAGCGGCTAAACAGAAGCAATTCTTGTGAGAAAAGCTCCTGTACTGGAGTTCGTGTCCAGCATATGCTTCACAGTTGCTTCACATTCCGCATACGTACACTCGGCGGTAAGGTATTCTGTTAGAACGTTTTGAACCGAATGGCAACGTCGCCCAATTTTTGACGGGTTGCGACGGTTTTTCACGGTTCTAAAAAATCATGCGACGTTGCCATTTGGTTCAAAACGTTCTAACAGAATACCTTGCCGCCGAGTGTACACCTACAAACACCCAAACATTCATACGGACGTTAAAAAAAAAAAACATGTAAATTGTACTGCAAACGTCTCACGCGTTTCTATAAACTTTTAACGGAACTAAACATTTTACTGTTTTACTCCCAAGCGAATGCAATGAAAATCAACGGAGATACACGAATCTAAATATCCTAAGTATTTTCCTAGCTACGTACATCAAATTACACTCTAAACTATATAGACTTGACGTAATACGATTTTACCTTTATATCGTGTTTTCTCTTCATTTGCATCAAATGTGACAAATTATTGCGATCTGATTGATTAGGCATCGTAGTTCAATGTTTCGAAGCTTACTTTTTCTTCTGTCGTACATTCTTTCTGGTGAATATTGTCCAGTAATTTTCTCTTTTGTTGTCCTGTGCTATGACGGTAGGCACTGAAACAAACAATTTTGAGAATCAGTATCGCGCAAACAAGAAACATTAAATAATTTTAACATGATTAGAATTGTCATCGTGTGCAAGCAAAGGTTCATGTCCATCGCTGAACAGCTCCGCGACACGACTGAAAGAGAAGCTTAGCAACAATGTTTCGCTGTAACCATGTAGGTATTATTGATGAAAAATAAATGCTCAGTTAAAAAGAACAACCGACGCTCGTTAATATTTCCCTTCGTCATTATCGAGTTCTCGGTATATTATTATAAGCCATTTGAATATTAAAACATCCGGTACGGCGTCAGTTGAAATCGAGTCGCTGCATAGAGCAGACACGGACAACCAAAACAATGGATCAGTACGAAAGCTACACATTTCCGTCAATTTCCTCGTCACATCTGATGTTTCTGCGACTGTGTTCGTTTTTGCCACTAGAAGGCAAGCGATTTTCTCGCCCATTAAGCCGTTTGCTTCAGCTCTGGGACCACTTCGTCGTCATCGTGTACAACTCGATGTGGACGGGATACGGGATTCGTATGATACAACGTGGTGACATGGAGATCGACTTCATCTGCGAGAATGTGATCATAATGGGTTTTACAATAAGGTACTTCCTTATACACACAAAGCGTAAACAATTCTGCCGTCTCATCAAATTTTGCGAGAAGCTTTGGAGCTACTTTGAAATCGGCGAGGATGTCGTCGTACGTCAGTTCGAACGTAAAGGTCACTACTATCGAAACTTCATGCTGTTCAATTTACTGCTGATATGTACGATATTTATTGCTACAGCACACTTCATCAGGTTACCGCCCTTAGAAGCAAACGGCACCGGAGAAAAATTCTGCCGTTTAGGTTTTTTATGGATGTTCAGGATGAACCAGCGTACAGTGCAGTGTACACATTACAGTTCTTCGTTTTCTACTTCGTTGTCTTCATGATCGCTAGTGCAGAGACAGTCTCACTTTACGTGATCATGATGGCTTGTGGATATCTACGATCACTTCGAAACCGACTATTGAGTCTCAAAGGAAGCGATAGTGACCCAAGTGAAAAGGGTAAAGCTGCATTTAAGCTGGTTCTCGGCTGCGCACATTTTCCTCAGCGGATTTTGATGTAAGCATGGATCAATTTTACTGATACATCTTTAAAGAACGTAATATATGATATTTTTTAATTGCATAGATTCTGCAAGGATACAGAACGCATGACGCGGACACTTTTTCTCTTCGCCTGTTTCTGTCCCATTTACAACGTGTCCATCACGGGTGTCGTCCTTCTCAACGTAAATATTGCAAAACTTCATCTTACTTTTACAATTGCTTTCTGCATTATCAGTAAGTTTTAATTAAACAGAGTGACGAAGACAAATTCAAGTTTATCCTGAACCTGTTCTACAAATTTTTCAAATTTTTCCTCTGCCAGTGGGCTCCCGAATACCTGTCTGAAGAAGTAAGAATTTTTTTAATTTGTTCAATATCTGTTAACGTTTATGTTTGTTTGAATTTTATTTTTGACTCTCAATGACTGAAAAGATCGAATTCATCACAGAAGCCGCTTACATTGCGAGTTTACAACCACTGGCATCAAGTCACCGGCAGAAGATCAATCGAATAATGTTTTTCATGATAATGAGAGCCCAGGAATCAATACAATTAACTGCTGGTGGATTCGTCAAGTTATCCATCGAAACATTTGGAGCGGTAAGTCTCAGTAAATAAGATCCATATATATATATATATATATTTGTGATTCATAATTTTTTATTTTCATTTCATGCATGGATTATAGATGACAAAGAATGCTTTCTCTTTCTTTATGGTCTTGCGAAACTTTCGGAGTTGGGGCGACATATTCCGTTTCAACAGTGTTTATTTTTATTTTATCTCATATAAACTTGTTGAACAGCTCTTACGAATGACGAATAGTATATAAGTAAAAGTGACGCACGTAAATATTCAATTTGAATTAATCGGCATGATAGACTAAGAGAAATTGTATTACGATGGACATATAATGAGTATGAATTTGTTTGTATCAGTGTAAATTTATTTTTGGTAATTTTGATATCTGCATGAATATGTAAATTTTTTCCTAGTATTTCAATTAAATATAACAGTGTTGTTCCAAATGGAAAATGCATATGATGCATTTGCTGCTTATTGACGTGGCCTTGTAAGATTCTAACAAAGTTTCAACTGTACCACCGGACAACAACCCTTTGGAATCGTGAATAAGATTGAGTGCGTTTTTATTTCGAGATACCCATGCTTTACGTATTTTTTTCTATTTAATGATGTACACAAAGTATATGTATTTATTGTAATTTTTCGCAGACACATGACAATAGAAAAATTTGATATTGAAGATACTTTGTGACAATACTTGATGACATATTTTCATGCGATATTTTGCTTTATTTATGTAAAAAGAAAAACATGACACAGCTACACAAAAAATCAAATGCCGTTCATTACCACAAACGCAAAAATAGGACGATCGCTTGGAGTTTTAGGGAGCAAGCGGCTCATTGGAAACAAATCTTGTGGGGGAAGCTTTCACTGAAGTAGATGCTTGATTGAGAGTACAGACCGTGAAAAGAGGGTCCTTGCAAAGAGCGTTGATTGGCGCAGCTTCAAGTGGCCTTGAAGTAGTGATAAAGGAAGAAGATACGCGAAGAAATTATGGACAACATCATTTGTTGGGTAACAAGATATAAACAACAAAAAGTGCTTATACGTTTGTTTCCATAAAATTATATTATAGCGTTATATTTTCTTTTTGCAGGCATATTGACGACAATAAAGATGATGTATGGCGTAAAAAAATCTACCGGAATCTGATATAACTCTCGGTATTCTAATAAAAAAATCAACAAAATTAATTTATATCAGCCGTTCAAAGAGTAGAACATGTGATCTATCGCATTATGCGTATCAGTAATTTTACCATTAACCGACATGCTTCACCAGCTATCATTTGTAAAACCATCGCCATGATATAGAACTATTTCACCTCTGTATTATGTTTGTTCTTCATCTATATACCATTAGTAAATTGCAATTCGATCACTTACTCATTTAGTGTTTCGCTGCTTTCTTCGAGTCAAACAAATATTTCTTCTCCTTAATTTTGTTGATGAAAATCCAGCATGCGGGGTGTGTCGAAAAATGCTTTGTAAATATGAGTGATTTCTTCTTTTCTTGTTCCAAGCTATGATAATGGGCACTGAAACAAACAATTTTGAGAATTAGTATCGCGCAAACAAGAGACATCGAATAAATTTTAAATATTGATCAGAATCATTATCGAATAGTAGAAAGTTGTTGGCAAATCTTCATGTCCGATTCGGAGCAGCTTCGCGACACGACTGAAAAAACCGCTGCCAATTCTTTGGCACGTAGCTTCCTTCAACCTTATGTATCGCTTTAATATCTTGATTTTTTTTTACTTCATATATAATTCTATAAAGTTTTTATGCTTTTTCGTTTGATGGATAAAATTATTTCGAAATAATTATATTACATAATCAATGCGTAACTGAAAATATTGTTTGTACAATTTGGTTGCGTTAAAATGTATAATGATCAGGGCGGCAATTATTGGCATAAAATAGTATATTGTATATTGCAACTAGGGGGGAAAATTTAGGCTTTCTAGCGAAGGTGATCATTTTGAGGCACGAGTGGGATCGAGGGCGCCATAGGCGCCGAGTCGCGAACGAGGGCTCAAATATCACCCTAGTTCTGATAAAAGCCACTCCCCCCTTGTTGAAACACCGTACTTTTTATACGTGCATGAATAGACCCTTTTTTAGCATGCAAAAGGAATAGGAAATTAAAGAACTCTTGACGCATAGCATTTTTCAAAATTTTGAAATTTTGAAATTACTTAAACTTAAAGTAGTTATTGAATACATTCGATAAATGCATGATGTTTTTAGCGAAAAGTTCCAAATTTGATTTTCCAAGATATAATATAAGAATAGTTCGCGGAGATCTAAAATCACCAGTGTCGAAAAATTCGCCCTGAATATACCACAGGGTCAACTGAAAATCTTTTTACGAAGTTACAACAACACAGCAAACAGTCTAAGGATAGATTAAAGTCCATTAATGGAACTAGATCGAACGCGATACATTTTTATATATAGAGTATACAGGGTAAGAAAATACAAACTTTGAAGTTAATATCTTTAAACTAACTCGGTATCATAACAACCAAAAAGAGATAAATGCTATATAATGCTAACTAAATCCAAAATTTTAATTATTATTCCTTTTTACTCCAAGTTCATCGCATCACGTAGAAAAAACGATCAGACTACAGGTGAAAAATCAAAGTTTGAAAGTCAATATCTGTTGAACTAAACTGGTTTTATAAAATCCCAAAGAAAGGGATCATTGTGCCTATATAATGCTAACTAAATCCAAAATTGAATTGATATCTTGTTTACTCCAGATATCGCGTCACGAGAAAACAATTTTTGTTTATGCTTTTCTCAGGATGTGCCCAGAAATGACTTCAAAATTATAA
>CM053172.1:3370753-3907636 GCA_012977825.3 Pteromalus puparum | reverse complement strand
TTGCTTCAGTGTTATGACTACTTCATCATCATCGCGAGCAAAACGTTTTATTCAGGATACGGAATTCGTATGGCATTACGTGGTGACGTAGAGATCGACTACATCTGCGAAGATATAATTACAATAGGTTTATTTTCGCGGTACATCGTGATGCGCATCAATCGCGGAAAGTTTTGCCTCCTCGTGAAGTCGTGCGAAAAGCTCTGGGACCACATCGAAAATAATGAAGACATCTTTGTGCACCAGTTCATGCGTAAAGGTTCTCTCTTTCGGAACTTCATTATATTCAACACGGTGTTTATGACCACGTTTTACAACGTGGCTGGGCTTGTTGTCAGGCTGAAGGCTAATAGCACAGATGAAATTATACTACCATACAAGTTTTTTTTGGACGTTCAGGAGGAACCAGCGTACAGTTTCGTGTTTGCGGTGCAGATCGTCGTCTTTTATGGCGTCGATTTGATGCTTATCAGCGAAGAAACGGTTTCACTCTACTTGATCATGATGGCTTGTGGATATCTACGTTCAGTTCGAAACCGATTGTTGAGTCTCAAAGGAAGCGATGGTGATCCCAGTGAAAAGGGTGAAGTTGCTCTCAAGGTCGTTCTCGGATGTGCGCATTTTCATCAGCAGATCATGATGTGAGAATGTATCAATCTTATTGAATAATGTTTAAAGTATATAATATGTTATTTTTCAAATGCTTAGATACTGCGAGGACATAGGCCGGATGCCGGAGACGCTTTTTCTCATCAGCTGCTTCTGTCCCATCTACAACCTGTCCATCACAGGTCTCGTAATTCTCAACGTAAATATTGCAAAACTTGTTTCTCACTTTCATCATCACTCGTTGAGTTAACAGTAAGATTCAATCAAACAGACCGATGAAGACAACTTCCAGTTCGTACCACTCATGCTCTACAATTTCTTTCAATTCTTCCTCTGTCAGTGGGCTCCAGAACACCTAACCGTAGAAGTATGATATTTATTCAATATTCTAATATAGTGCACGAGCATTCGATTTTCAATAACTGAAGAGCGAAAACATCGCAGAAGCCGCTTATTTTGCAAGCTTACAACCGCAGGCGCCAAGTCACAGGGAGAAGATCAATTGAATACTGTACTTCATGATGATGAGAGCTCAGTAACCGGTGCACCTGACAGCTGGTGGTTTCGCTGCATTGTCCATCAAAACATTTGGTGCGGTAAGTCTCATTGAAGGTAACAAAGATCAATGTGCGTATGTTATACATATAATGTGTGTATTTTTTTTTTATTCATGCTTGTATAGATGACAAAGAATGCATTTTCCTTCTTCATGGTCTTGCGAAACTTTAAGAGTTGAGACGCCGTATTCGGTTACAACACTGTTTTTATTTTCACATCTTCTGATAATAAACTTGTTAAAATCTTTTAAAAAAAAAAAAAAAAAAAAAAAAAAAACGTATTGTATAAAGGTAGAAGTCGCATGCAAATATTTAATTTAGCACGATGTAGTTAAGTCTAGTGAAATTTTATTGAAATAAATACAAAAATTATCAATTTTATTCTACGAGTATCAATGGAAATTGTTAAAAAAAGTACGTGTACGTGTTTGTCGTTTATTGATTAGATGCAAAACCGTATGACGTGGTCTTGTAAGGCTCTACACAATGTATCAACGATACATCCGGACAACAACCCTTTAGAATCGTGAATAAACGATGAGTGCGTTTTATTTTCAGATATTACGTGTCTTTTTTCTCTTTGAAGGTTGATATAATATGTACATACTAAAATTGTTTTCCACAATATTGTAGAACTGCAGACATAAGCCGATGAATTTTTTAGAAGCGTCGTTCGGTGCGTGGAAAAAAGAGGAATTTTTCTCCAGATAATTCTCGTAGTTATTTTTAACAGAAATAAATTCGAAAATTTCAAGATAGCGTTAAAAAAATTATTCACCACTGGTGCCATCTCATGTCAAAATGAGTCAGGATGACAAGGTGTGTTTAGCATAGCTGCCATCAACATCTTTGTAAAAGCGTCCTAGAGGAGTAACTCGAGGAAACCACACAAGAACTGCTGCGGGGTTTTTCTATGCATCAAAACAAAAGTCTATACACAAGCTTGCAGTAGTCTTGGTTAGCACATGTATGTATTATCAAGTTTGACTATACCAGTATCTAGAAAAATAAGGTACTAATAACACCCAGGATTTTCAGTCACATTCCTTCGCTTCAATTCATGTAGCATATGGATAATCAACAATGAATAGGTTTTTTTTTAGTTCAACGCAAAATCGCTGTTGACGCTACTTTGTGGTCCCGGGAAAAAGGGCCAAAAGCGGACTGGCGACACCTCTTTCAGATCCGCACTGAATGCACATTCCCTGCAGAGCTTAGAGTGCTTAAAGAGAAAAGATGTCTACACTCGAGACTGTCCATTTAGAAATCCAACTATACAGGTATAAAAACGTTGAAATCTAATTTCTATATTTATCTTTATTGTTTATAAAATAATTAGGTGTATCTACCGGAAAGATTGGATGTCTCTTAAGAAATAGAGAATCAGCGGAGAAGCGGCTAAACAGAAGCAATTCTTCTGAGAAAAGCTCCTGTACTGGAGTTTGTGTCCAGCATATATGCTTGTCTAAATGTGCAGACAATTAAAATGAATCAAATTTAAATCCAGGGTCACGCACAGTTGCTTTACATTCCGCATACGTACACCTATAAACACCCATACGGACATTAAAAAAAAAAAAAAAAACATGTAAATCGGACTGCAAACGTCTCACGCGTTTTCTATAAACTTTTGATGGAACTAAACATTTTACTGTTTACTCCCAAGCGAATGCAATGAAAATCAACGGAGATACACGAATCTAAATACCCTAAGTATTTTCCTAGCTACGTACAGCAAATTACACTCTAAACTATATAGACTTGACGTAATACGATTTTACCTTTATATCATGTTTTCTCTTCATTTGCATCAAATGTGACAAATTATTGCGATCTGATCGATTAGGCATCGTAGTTCAATGTTTCGAAGCTTACTTTTGCATCTGTCGAACATTCCTTCTGGTAAATATTATCCAGTAATTTCCTCTTTTGTTGTCCTGTGCTATGCTGGTAGGTACTGAAACAAACAATTTTCAGAATCAATATCACGCAAACAAGAAACATTAAATAACTTTAACATGATCAGAATTGTCATCGTGTGCAGGCAAAGGTTTATGTCCATCGCTGAGCAGCTCCGCGACACGACTGAAAGAGAAGCTTAGCAACAATGTTTCGCTGTAACCATGTACGTATTGTTGATGAATAATAAATGCTCAATTAAAAAGAACAACCCGACGCACGTTAATATTTTCCTTCGTCATTATCGAGTTCTCGGTATATTATTATAAGCCATTTGAATATTAAAACATCCGGTACGGCGTCAGTTGAAATCGAGTCGCTGCATAGAGCAGACACGGACAACCAAAACAATGGATCAGTACGAAAGCTACACATTTCCGTCAATTTCCTCGTCACATCTGATGTTTCTGCGACTGTGTTCGTTTTTGCCACTAGAAGGCAAGCGATTTTCTCACCCATTAAGCCGTTTGCTTCAGCTCTGGGACCACTTCGTCGTCATCGGGTTGTACTCGATGTGGACGGGATACGGGATTCGTATGATACAACGTGGTGACATGGAGATCGACTTCATCTGCGAGAATGTGATCATAATGGGTTTTACAATAAGGTACTTCCTTATACACACAAAGCGTAAACAATTCTGCCGTCTCATCAAATTTTGCGAGCAGCTTTGGAGCTACCTAGAAATCGGCGAGGACGTCGTCGTGCGTCAGTTCGAACGTAAAAGTTACTACTATCGAAACTTCATGCTGTTTAACACACTGCTGGTAGTAGTGGTATACATTGCTACAGCGCACTTCATCAGGTTACCGCCTTTAGAAGCAAACGGCACGGAGAGACAAATTTTGCCGTTTCGGTTTTTTATGGATATTCAGGACGAGCCAGCATACAGTGCAGTGTTCACATTACAGAGCATCCTTGGCTTTTTCGCTGTCTTCATGATGGTTAGTGCCGAAACGGTCTCACTTTACGTGATCATGATGGCTTGTGGATATCTACGATCACTTCGAAACCGACTATTGAGTCTCAAAGGAAGCGATAGTGACCCAAGTGAAAAGGGTGAAGCTGCTCTCAAAGTCGTTGTCGGATGTGCTCATTTTCATCAGCAGATCATGATGTGAGAATGTATCAATTTTATTGAATAATGTTTAAACAATATAATATGTTATTTTTCGAATGCTTAGATACTGCGAGGACATAGGCCGGATGACGGAGATGCTTTTTCTCATCAACTGCTTCTGTCCCATCTACAACGTGTCCATCACAGGTCTCGTGATTCTAAACGTAAATATTGCAAAACTTTTTTCTTACTTTCATCGTCGCTTGTTGGGTAGTACAATAAGATTTAATTGAACAGGCCGAAGAAGACAGCTTGAAGTTCGTGCCACTCATACTCTACAATTATTGTATATTCTTCCTCTGTCAGTGGGCTCCAGAACACCTAACCGTAGAAGTATGATATTTATTAAATATTCCAATATACGTGCACGAGCATTCAATTCTATGATCGATTCTCAATAACTGAAGAGCGAAAACATCGCCGAAGCCGCTTATTTTGCAAGCTTACAACCGCTAGCATCGAGTCACAGGGAGAAGATCAATCGAATACTGTACTTCATGATGATGAGAGCCCAGGAATCAATACAATTAACTGCTGGTGGATTCGTCAAGTTATCCATCGAAACATTTGGTGCGGTAAGTCTCAGTAAATAAGATCGATATATATATATATATATATATGTATATATATATATATATATATATATATATATATGTTTGTGATTCATAATTTATTTTCATTTCATGCATGGATAGATGACAAGGAATGCTCTCTCTTTCTTTATGGTCTTCCGAAACTTTGGGAGTTGAGGCGACATATTCCTTTTCAACAGCCCTGGTAGAAAAGTGCCTATTTAAAATGGTCGTAAAGGCAGAAACTGGCTAAGTAAAATGTGAAAAAAGTAGACATTTTAAATTCCTCAAATGTAGCGATATCTTGTGCATTTTTTATGGGTGAGAATTATATTTTATGAAAGTATCAATAAATCAATTAGTTTTTTGGATGCAAGATACACAATTATTAATATTTAGGCGTAAACTGAATAATGTTTATAATTTAATCATATGGCGAAGTTCGTAGGGCTCGTGTGGAAGAACGTCTGCGTGGCTTAGTTGGTTAAGGTGCACGACCGTATTTATTTGACCTCGTGCAGGGCGTGGGTTCAAATGCCCGGTCAGACAGAATAATTCAGTTGTGTTACTCGACCAACTTTAATGGGCTGTTTGTACTCAGAAACAAGGTAGGCAGAGTCAATTCAAGAACTATCCAATAAATAGGTTAAAAAACGTCTCATTCAGCCTAAGAAATGGCAAAGAAAACAACCTAGTTCTTGGATTCGCAGTCTAAGAACTAGCCAATAATGGGATTCCGGTTTCTACCAGGGAGTGTTTATTTTTATTTTATCTCATATAAACTTGTTGAACAGCTCTTACGAATGACGAATAGTATATAAGTAAAAGTGACGCACGTAAATATTCAATTTGAATTAATCGGCATGATAGACTAAGAGAAATTGTATTACGATGGACATATAATGAGTATGAATTTGTTTGTATCAGTGTAAATTTATTTTTGGTAATTTTGATATCTGCATGAATATGTAAATTTTTTCCTAGTATTTCAATTAAATATAACAGTGTTGTTCCAAATGGAAAATGCATATGATGCATTTGCTGCTTATTGACGTGGCCTTGTAAGATTCTAACAAAGTTTCAACTGTACCACCGGATAACAACCCTTTGGAATCGTGAATAAGCGATGAGCGCGTTTTTATTTCGAGATACCCATGCTTTACGTATTTTTTTCTATTTAATGATGTACACAAAGTATATGTATTTATTGTAATTTTTCGCAGACACATGACAATAGAAAAATTTGATATTGAAGATACTTTGTGACAATACTTGATGACATATTTTCATGCGATATTTTGCTTTATTTATGTAAAAAGAAAAACATGACACAGCTACACAAAAAATCAAATGCCGTTCATTACCACAAACGCAAAAATAGGACGATCGCTTGGAGTTTTAGGGAGCAAGCGGCTCATTGGAAACAAATCTTGTGGGGGAAGCTTTCACTGAAGTAGATGCTTGATTGAGAGTACAGACCGTGAAAAGAGGGTCCTTGCAAAGAGCGTTGATTGGCGCAGCTTC
Organism: Pteromalus puparum; assembly: GCA_012977825.3. NCBI lineage: Eukaryota > Metazoa > Arthropoda > Insecta > Hymenoptera > Pteromalidae > Pteromalus > Pteromalus puparum. The sequence goes on along the minus strand of CM053172.1, from coordinate 3,901,295 downwards.
AAGTGGCCTTGAAGTAGTGATAAAGGAAGAAGATACGCGAAGAAATTATGGACAACATCATTTGTTGGGTAACAAGATATAAACAACCAAAAGTGCTTATACTTTTGTTTCCATAAAATTATATTATAGCGTTATATTTTCTTTTTGCAGGCATATTGACGACAATAAAGATGGCGTATGGTGTAAAAAAATCTACCGGAATCTGGTATAATTCTCGGTGTTCTAATAAAAAAATCAACAAAATTAATTTATATCAGCCGTTTAAAGAGTAGAACATGTGATCTATCGCATTATGCGTATCAGTAATTTTACCATTAACCGATATGCTTCACCAGCTATCATTTGTAAAACCATCGCCATGATATAGAACTATTTCACCTCTGTATTATGTTTGTTCTTCATCTATATACCATTAGTAAATTGCAATTCGATCACTTACTCATTTAGTGTTTCGCTGCTTTCTTCGAGTCAAACAAATATTTCTTCTCCTTACTTTTGTTGATGAAAATCCAGCATGCGGGATGTGTCGAAAAATGCTTTGTAAATATCAGTGATTTCTTCTTTTCTTGTTCCAAGCTATGATAATGGGCACTGAAACAAACAATTTTGAGAATTAGTATCGCGCAAACAAGAGACATCGAATAAATTTTAAATATTGATCAGAATCATTATCGAATAGTAGAAAGTTGTTGGCAAATCTTCATGTCCGATTCGGAGCAGCTCCGCGACACGACTGAAAAAAAAGCTTAGCAACGATGTATCGCTGGTAACCATGTGCACGCGTTACTAATAAAAAATGAATGCTTTGCTAAAAGGAGTAACTCGACGTTCATTAATATTTCCTTCGGATATTATCGAGTTCTCATTCTAATTATTATAAGCCCTTTGCATAATAAAACAGCCGCTACAGCGCCAGTTCGAATCGAGTCGCAGTTTCGAGCAGTCTTGTTTTACCTTTTAAGCGAGGAGCGATGTCAACCGAAACGAAAAATAGCTATACCTTTCAGTCGCTTTCCTCGTCGTATCTGGTCATCTTGCGACTCGCTTCGTTTTTGCCACTGGAAGGCAAGAGTTTTTCTCACCCGAAAAGTGTATTGCTTCAGTGTTATGACTACTTCATCGTCATCGCGAGCAAAACGTTTTATTCAGGATACGGAATTCGTATGGCATTACGTGGTGACGTAGAGATCGACTACATCTGCGAAGATATAATTACAATAGGTTTATTTTCGCGGTACATCGTGATGCGCATCAATCGCGGAAAGTTTTGCCTCCTCGTGAAGTCGTGCGAAAAGCTCTGGGACCACATCGAAAATAATGAAGACATCTTTGTGCACCAGTTCATGCGTAAAGGTTCTCTCTTTCGGAACTTCATTATATTCAACACGGTGTTTATGACCACGTTTTACAACGTGGCTGGGCTTGTTGTCAGGCTGAAGGCTAATAGCACAGATGAAATTATACTACCATACAAGTTTTTTTTGGACGTTCAGGAGGAACCAGCGTACAGTTTCGTGTTTGCGGTTCAGATCGTCGTCTTTTATGGTGTCGACTTGATGCTTATCAGCGAAGAAACGGTTTCACTCTACCTGATCATGATGGCTTGTGGGTATCTTCGAGCAGTTCAAAACCGACTGTTGAGTCTTGAAGGTAGCGACGATGATTCGTTTGAGAAGGGTGAAGCTGCATTGAAGAAGGTTGTTAGTTGTGCTCATTTTCACCAGCAGATCTTGATGTGAGCGTGGATCGATCTTATTTTGCATTTGATATTTGTGAACAGTATAATACGTTATTTTTTTTATGCTTAGATACTGCGAAGACGTAAGCCGATTGACGGAGAAGCTTTTTCTCATCAGCTGTTTCTGTCCCATCTACAACGTGTCCATCACGGGTTACGTGCTTTTAAGCGTAAGTATTGCAAAACTATGTTGTCGATTTCGTCATCACTTGTTGGGTAGTACAATAAGATTTAATGGAACAGACCGAAGAAGACAACTTGAAGTTCGCGCCACTCATACTCTACAATTATTTTATATTCTTCCTCGCTCAGTGGGCTCCCGAACATCTGGCCGTCGAAGTATGCAATTAATTCAATATTTGAATACACGTTTACACGACTATTTGATTCTATTATTGCTTTTCATTGTTTCTCAAAATCTGAACAAGAGCGAAAACATCGCAGAAGCCGCTTATTTTGCAAGCTTACGACCGCTAGCATCGAGTCATCGGCAGAAGGTCAATCGAATACTGTACTTAATGATGATGAGAGCTCAGAAGCCGGTACAATTGACAGCTGGTGGGTTCGCTCGATTGTCCATCCAAACATTTGGCGTGGTAAGTGTCATTGCAGGTAAATAAAATTAAATAAAGTGCATGTGGCATATATTATTTTTTTTAACACAGCGTGTGCGATATACAATTTCGCGCACGCTATGTTAAAAAATAATGATCGATAGGCGTGCGAAGTTGATTCTTCACTCGTATGATTGTCACCTCACACTCGTGCCAGAATCAACTGTTTCGCACTAGTATCGAAATGTACTATTTTATTCTCGTTTATGCTTGTGTAGATGACGAGGAGTGCAGTCTCCTTCTTCATGATTTTGCGAAACTTTAAAGGTTGAAGTGATACAGTTCTTCACATCAGTGCTCATTTCTTACTTCACCTATGAGCGTAATAAAATCCTCTCCCAAAATATTATAGTACAAAGGTAGAAGACGCATGCAATTATTAAACTCAGCATCATGTAGTATAGATAAATGTTATTGTTCTGAATGTAATAAATATCAATTTGTTGATGCGAGCATAACTTTATTTTGATAATTCAGGCAGCTCTATGGAAAAACTAGAAGCAAAATATTTGCCAGACATATTTTTATGCAATTTTTTTCTTTTTGTATTTAAAGAAAAAAAAATAGAACGTGACAATTGCACGAAAAATCAAATAGCCGTTTATTACTACAAACGCAAAAATTGGACGATCGCTTGGGGCTTTTGAGAGCAAACTGCAAGCGGCCCATCGAAAGCAAATCTTGTGAGGATGCTCTCACCGGAGTAGATACTTGATGGAGTGCATGGACCGTGAAGAGAGGCCCCGTGCGTTTTCAATGACGTTCAGAAGGAACCTGCGTACAGCGTCGTGTTTATGTTGCAGTTCATCGCCCTTCAGTTTCTCGACTTTATGTTGGTTATGACAGAGACGATTTTACTCTACCTGATCATGATGGCTTGTGGATATCTACGCTCGGTTCGGAACCGACTATTGAGTCTCGAAGGCAATGATGATGACACAAGTGAGAAGGGTGAAGCTGCGTTGAAGTTGGTTATTGGATGCGCACATTTTCATCAGCAGATCATGAAGTGAGAATGTATCGATTTTATTAGATAATGTTTAAACAATACAACGAACTTCTTTTTTTAATCCTCAGATACTGCGAGGACATAGGCCGAATGACGGAGACGCTTTTTCTCATCAGCTGCTTCTGTCCTATCTACAACGTGTCCATCACGGGACTCGTAATTCTCAACGTAAATATTAAAAAATTTTTTGTTCTATTTATCATCACTTGTTGGGTTAACAGTAAGATTTAATCCAACAGACTGAAGAAAACAACTTGAAGTTCGTACCGCTCATTCTCTACAATTATTCTCAATTCTTCCTCTGTCAATGGGCTCCCGAACATCTAGCCGTGGAAGTAAGCAATCAATCCAATATACATTTACCAGCATTCGATTCTATGATTTATTCTTAATAACTAAAAAAAGAGTGAAGACGTCGCAGAAGCTGCTTACTTTGCAAGCTTACGACCGATCAATCGAATACTGTACTTCATGATGATGAGAGCTCAAAAACCGGTACAACTAACAGCTGGTGGGTTTGTTCAATTGTCCATCCCAACATTTGGTGCGGTAAGTCTTAGTAAATAAGATCTATCTGTATTTAATGTATCGTTTTTCATCGTCATTTATGCTTGTATAGATGACAAAGAGTGCGGTCTCCTTCTTTATGGTCTTGCGAAGCTTTAGGACTTGAAGTTACAAAACCAGATGACGTGGCCCTGTATAAGGCTATATACAAAGTTTTAACGGTACAGCCGGACAACAACCCTTTAGAATCGTCAATAAACGATGAGTGCGTTTTATTTCGAGATACGCTTTACGCGTTTTTTTTTCTCTTTGAAAGTTCATATAATATACTAAAATTGTTTTTCGCAATATTCTAGAGCTGCGGTACGTAGAAAAGAAAGAGGAATTAACTAGAAATTAATTTTTAACTAGCTGTTTTTTAACTAACTTTTTAGCTTCGAGTGATTTTTGACTGGTTTAGAGTGATTTTTCACTCGAAGAGATTTAGAGAGTAGCTATGCGTTGCTCATGTTAAAGCTTGCAGTAGAAAGCTTGTATGTAGTATTTTTCATAGAAATAAACTCGATAATTTCACAGTATGTCTCTAAATGAAAATATTGATGACAACTTTTCGTCAAAATGAACTGTTCAAATGTGTCAAAATGTTTTGCTGTCCGAGGAAGATTAGGGCTAGTCAGTTGCGACTCAGTATACGAGTCGTCAAGGAACTTTCATTCAGCTACTCCATATGATCATCCCAGAATGGTTACCTGGGGGAACGTACTACATCATAGGATCAAAACGAGTTCGACCAGCGAATTAAGGCTTCTGGAAGCAAGCGGCTTACCGGATGTATATCTTTTGGACAAATCTCTTGGCTGATTGGGTCAGCTTCTAGCGGCCATGAAGTAGAGGAAGGATGCGCGTCAAGTTTGCGTATAATATTTTGTGAAGTAACAAGATATTTCGACAGAAAAAATCGATATAGTAGATTATCGATATTTTTTTCAATATTTTCTTTTCACAGGTCATTGACGACAACTATGTATAAGTACCAGGTTAAGAAGCATGAGGGCATCGACTTCGCAATCAGCGCCAAGATCACTTCCTGTCACAAAAGAAGCTGTACATCGGCAATGATGAAGATTCTGATCTCTTGAGGTTGGTTAAAATCGAACTTACATGTTGACGATAATCCAATGATGAAACACTAAAACAAAAACATTAGTTAATCAAAGTTACGTAAATGAGAGACATTAAATAAATTTAAAATGATCGGAATTGTTATCGTGTAGTATCGAGTATCAGGCAAAGGCTCATGTCCATCGGTGAGCAGCTCTGTAACACGACTGAAACAAGCTTAGCAACAATGTATCGCTGTAACCATGTACGCATTATTGATAAAAAATGAATGCCCTGCTGAAAGAAGCAACGCGACGCTCATAAATATTTCCTCGCACGTTATCGAGTTCTCAGTTCGAAATATTATGAGCCGTTTGAATATTAAAACAGTCGGTACAGCGTCAGTTCGAATCGAGTCGCAGTGTCGAACAGTCTTGTTTTACCTTATACGAGAAACGATGTCTATCAAAACGAAGGATAGTTACACCTTCCTGTCGATATCTTCGTCGCACCTGATCTTCCTGCGACTCTCTTCCTTTTTGCCACTGAAGGGCAAGAATTTTTCTCATCCTTTAAGCTTATTGCTTCAGCTCTGGGATCATTTTCTCGTCGTCGGGTTCAATGTGATGTGGCATGGATACGGAGTTCGCATGATACAACGAGGCGACATGGAGATCGACTTCATCTGTGAGGAAATAGTCACGATCGGTTTCACTTTGCGCTACCTAGTACTGTTAATTAATCGCGGACAGCTCTGCCACCTTGTCGAGTCTTGTGAGAAGCTGTGGGACCTTCTTGAAGATGGTGAGGCCGTATTTGTGCGTCAGTTCGAGCGCAAAGGTTACTACTTTCGGAACTTGGTTATGTTTAACGTGATGTTCATGACGACGGTCTTCAGCGTGACAGCAATATTTGTCAGGTTACCGCCGTTCGAAGCTAACGGCACAGAAAGAAGGATGTTACCGTTTAGATTTTTCATGGAAGTTAACGAGGAACCAGCGTACAGTGCTATTTTCGTGTCGCAGGTCGTCTTTGTTTATTTTCTCAGCGTCATGTTCGTCAGCGTAGACACGGTTTCACTACACCTGATCATGATGGCTTGTGGATATCTACGGTCAGTTCGGAATCGACTTTTAAGTCTGAGAGGACGCGACGATGACAGAAGTGAAAAGGGCGAAGCTGCGTTTAAGGCTGTTGTTGGCTGCGCTTATTTTCATCAACAGATACTGATGTGAGAGTAGAGTAATCTTGTTGCTATTTATATTTGAAAAGAATAATTTTATTTTTTAAATGCACAGATACTGCGAGGACATAGGTCGGATGACACAGACACTTTTTCTCATCAGCTGCTTCTGTCCCATTTACAACGCGTCCGTCGCGGGTATCAAGCTTCTCGATGTAAATATTCCAATTTTTTCTTACTTTTATAATCACTTACTTTGTTATCAATAAGTTTTAATCAAACAGAACGACAAAGACAAGTACAAGTTTATGACAAACCTGGTCTACAATTTTTTTATATTCTTCCTCTGTCAGTGGGCACCTCATCACCTGACCGAAGAAGTAAGAGATTTATTTAATTAACATTCTGATAAACTCCAGTACCTATAAAATAATGCATTTGTTTATTTCGACATAAACAATAATTTGATTCTATGATTCTCAATAACTGAAAAGAGCGAAGACATCGCAGTAGCTGCCTACTCTGCAAGTTTACAGCCACAGGCACCGAATTATCGGCAGAAGATCAATGGAATACTGTACTTCATGATAATGAGAGCCCAGAAACCGGTACAACTAACAGCTGGTGGGTTCGTTCAATTGTCTATCGAGACATTTGGTGCGGTGAGTCTGAATAAATAAGATAAACGTGCTTTTTGATTTATAATTTTTTATCTTCATTTATGCATGTACATTTAGATGACAAAGAATGCATTCTCCTTCTTTATGGTCTTGCGAAACTTTAGGACTTGAAACGACGCACTCTACTTCAACGGTGCTTACTTTTTCTTTACCTTATAAGCGTGTAAAAAGCCTCTTACAAAAGATGAATAGTGTAAAGGTAACCGACGGTAATACCATGTAGTCCAGAAGGAATATTATTATGCTTAAATATAAGAAATGTGAATTTTGTTTATGCCAGATAAATTTATTTTGATAATATTCAAGTAGTCATCATTATCTAATATTTTAATGAACGAGAAATAACAATGTTTTTCCAGATGGAAAGTGCGTACTACGCATTTGTCGCTTATTGATTATGTGCAAAATCGTATGACGTGGCCTTTACAAAGTTTCATCGGTACAGCCGGACAACAAACCCTTTCGGTTCGTGAATTAACAATGAGCGCGCTTTTATTTCTAGATATGCTTTGCGTATTTTTTTTTCTCTCAGATACGCTTTACGTATTTTTTTTCTCTGGAATATAGACACAATGTATGTACATATTATAGTTTCCTGCAATATTGTAGAGCTGCAGACGCACGTCGTTGAATTTTTGATGAGCTTCGTTTGTCTCGTGAACAAAACAGAGAGCTTAACTAGAAATTAATTTTTTATTAGTGGCTATGTCTCGCTTATACTGAAGCTTATATAGTGTAAAGCCTGTATTTAATATTTTTCTCTGGATGTAAAAATAGCATTTTCACAGAAATGAACTCGATAATTTCAAAGAATCTCTATAAATGGAAATATTGATAAAAACTATTCGTCATTGGAGCTGCCTTAGGTCGAATCAGTATACGAATCATCAAGGAACCTGTAGTCAACTACTTTGTATAACCATCCCAGGGATGGCGTCAATAACGCTGGTTTTATTTAACACTGTACATGTAAGCATCTTATCGCGTAGATATCAAAAAGATGATATTACGTTTAAATGATATAACTTTTCTATTTACCTTCAACAACTATAAAAGTAATACCAAATATTGTGTGTTCTAGCGACAAAAAATTTGGTAAATTATGAGGGGACATGAAGAAACCTTTTTACGAAGAAGAAGATGCTGTGATGAAACAATTGAAAAACACCAAAGCAGCAGTAATAAATGATTTCGTATACTAACAGAGCACTCATTTTTAAAATGCATAAACTGGTATGAGAAATTCGAAAACTACAACGTACGTACATATGGATTTAAGAGGTCGACAAACTATCATATTATTTTGGAGATTCTAATACACTGAAAAATGTGCCGCGAACTCTTGTCTGTCCAGCACAGTTTTCGAAACGATAAAGAGTTTACGTAACGCGTAACACTATTTTACCTGCCTCGCATGCTTTTCATATTCAACACAAACAAGGACAATCGCGAGTTTCCAAATTATTTTCTTGCAGATTTTTTTATCCATTGTGTATTTTCACGCAAACATGAATCCGTCGTTCAGATAACGGCTGTACGTATGTGCAACTTGTTGTCTTCATTAATAACACTTATTCCATGTTGTTTGCAATGATGATCGCAAAGCACTAAAACAAAAAAATTTCAAATATCAATATTATCAAACCACAGAAAAATCAAATAAACTTCAAATAAGATGCAAATTCGTAATCGTATAGCAGCCAAGTACAATGCAGCGATTCATGTCCGTCGCTTAGCAGCTCCGTAACACGACTGGCAAAAAAAAAGCTATAGAATATTGCGTATCGCTTCAATCGTGTACGTCCTATTCATTAAAAATAAATGCTCTGCTGAAAAGGAGCAACCCGACGACGCTCATAAATATTTTCTCGTACATTATCGAGTTCTCTTCTCGTAGCATTGCTAGCCCTTGAATATTAAATCAGCCGTTTCAGCGTCAGTTGGAATCAAGTCGCGATGCCGAGTAGTCTCGTATTGCCTATAATACAAAGGGCGATGTCAGCCGAAACAAAGGATAGTTACACCTTCTTATCGATATCCTCGTCGCACTTGATCTTCCTGCGACTCGCGTCGTTTCTGCCACTGCCAAGCAAAAGCTTTTCTCATCCTTTAAGTTTGTTGCTCCAGTTCTGGGACCACTTGATCGTCATTACTAACAACGCGATGTGGACGGGATACGGGATTCGGATGATATTACGTGGTGATGTGGAGATCGACTACATCTGCGAGGATATAATTATGGTGGGATTCACTATGCGTTACATCGTATTATGTCTCAAGCGCGAGCAGTTTTGCCAAATTTTCGAGTCTTGCGAAAAGCTCTGGGGCTACCTGGAAGCTGGTGAAGAGATTTTTGTGCGTCAGTTCGAGCGCAAAGGTTACTACTACCGGAACTTTCTTATGGTTAATTTGCTGCTACTGTGTACGTTGTACATTGTGACGGCACACTTCGTCAGGTTGCCTCCGTTGGAAGCAAACGGTACCGAGAGGAGGATGCTTCCGTTCAGGTTTTTCATGGACGTTCAAGAGCAACCTGGGTACAGCGTTGCTTTCGTATCTCAGTCTGTCGCTTGTTATTTTATCTGTTTGATGTTCGTTAGCGCAGAGACGGTTCCTCTTTATCTAGTTTTGATGGCTTGTGGATATCTGCGCTCGGTTCGAAACCGACTTTTGAGTCTCGAAGGAGGTGAATTTGACACAATTGAGCAGGGGGAAGCTGCGTTTAAGTTGGTTGTTAGCTGTGCGCATTTTCATCAACAGATCATGATGTAAGCTTGAATCTCATCGACTGATGCTCAAAGAATAATATGCATAATCATTTATCATTTTCAACTGCATAGATTCTGCGAGGATATAGAACGGATGACGCGAACGGTTTATCTATTTGCCTGTTTCTGTCCCATCTACAATCTTTCAATCACGGGTATCAAGCTTCTCGAGGTAAACACAAAACTTTTTCGTCGCTTCTGTTATCACTCGCAGCGTTAACAGTAGGTCCTAATCTAACAGAACGACGAAGACAAATTCAAGTTTATCGTGATCCTGGTCTACAATTTTTTTCAATTCTTTCTCTGTCAGTGGGCCCCTGAATACCTGACCGAAGAAGTAAGAATTCAATATTTCAATTTGACACTTACATGATCATTCCATTCTTTAACTTATTTTATCTGTAATTCGAAAGAGTGAAGACATCGCAGTAGCTGCCTACTCTGCGAGCTTACAACCACAGGCATCGAGTCACCGGCAGAAGATCAATGGAATACTGTACTTCATAATGATGAGAGCCCAGAAACCGGTACAATTAACAGCTGGTGGGTTCGTTGAATTGTCTGTTGAAACTTTTGGTGTGGTAAGTATCAACAGATGAGATCAATGTGTATATGCGATGTATCATTTTTTATCGTCATTTATGCTTGTACAGATGACAAAGAATGCATTCTCCTTCTTTATGGTCTTGCGAAATTTTAGGACTTGAGATGGTGTTTAATGAATAATACTTCCTCATCACAATACTTATTGATTCTATTATGTATATATACTGTGGTATGATTTCGATATTTAAAGCAGATCGATTGAAAAATATATGCCTATATTTTATTGAAAACAATGTTATGTATGTAATGAGCTTGTCGTTTATTGATTATTTTGCAATACTACCGCGAAATTATTAATAAATAAAAAAATATTTTATACATTATCTTTTCTTCCCACGCTGACGAGCATTTCTGTCGTCATATTCTAAACTTTTTGGAATGACGTCATGAACAAATTTTTGAAGCAATTAAGGTTTTTGTACTGTCTTTTGCAGCTTTTTTATACACTTTTATCTAGCATGCATTTTCACGAGTCTGTGAATTCGTTGTTCAAAAAATGGCCACATGTTGTTGTCTTTGTTAAAAAATAAATATTCCCTGTTGTTAATAATTATTGAGAGCATAATATCACTAAAACAAAAAATGTCTAAAGAATATCAGAACAACTAGTACAAGGTCAGTATAAGAATTGAATCACAGCACCGACCAGTTCCATTCAACATCATGCTAGGAACTATGTCAACCAAAATAAAGGATATGCACGAAAGCTACACCTTCCTATCGATTTCCTCGTCGCATCTGTTCTTCATGCGGCTGCCTCCGTTTCTGCCACTAAAGAACAAAGACTTCTCTCACCCGTTGAGCCTTATGCTTCAGTTCTGTAGCCTCTTGGTCGTCATCGCAATCAACATGTTTTGGACAGGATATGGGATTTGTATGATAATGCATGGTGACATCGAGATTGACTTCATCTGTGCGGAAGTAATCGTACTGGACTTCACTGCGCGTTACATTTTACTCGTCATAAATCGTGAGCGGCTCTGCCGCCTTGTCGAGTACTCTGAGAAGCTTTGGAGCTACCTCAAAGTCGGTGAGAGTATCTTTGTGCGTCAGTTCGAGCGTAAAGGATATTACTTTAGGAACTTCGTAATCATCAACTTGCTGCTGTCATCAACTGTGTTTGACGTAACGGCATACTTCACCAAGCTGCCACCGTTAGAAGCTAATGGCACTGAGAGGAGGACACTTCCTTCCGTATTTTTCATGGACGTTCAAGAGCAACCGGCATACATTGTCACGTTCGTGTTGCAGGCCAGCATTGACTTTTATGCTGACTTCCTTATGGCTAGCATAGGGACAGTGCCGATGTATCTTATTATGATGGCTTGTGGATATCTACGCTCACTTCGAAACCGACTGTTAAGTTTCAAAGGAGGTGACTACGAGACGAGTGAGGAGGGCAGAGCCGCATTCGAGTTTGTTGTCGACTGTACGCAGTTTCATCAGCAGATCATGATGTGAGCTTCAATCTTGTAGATTAATGTTTAAAGAATAATATAATTATGATCATAATCATTTATTATTATTATTTTTTTTTAACTGTATAGATTTTGCGACGACATAGAACAGATAACGCGGACGTTCTTTCTCTTCGCCACTTTCTGTCCCATCTACAATGTGTCCATCACGGGTATCGTGCTTCTCAACGTAAATATTTCAAAACTTTTATTATCTATCTTCGTGTTGACAGTAAGATATAAGATTTAATCAAACAGAGCGACGAGGACATTTTAAAATACGCGCCACTCTTGGTCTACAATTACTTTCAATTCTTCATCTGTCAATGGGCCCCAAGTTACCTAGCCGAAGAAGTATACAATTTATTTAATATTTTAAATATTCTTACACGATCACTCAATTCTACAATTGATTCTTAATAAATAAAAAAGAGCGAAGCCATCGCAGAAGCTGCCTACTTTGCAAGCTTACAACCGCAGGCGTCAAGTCATCGGGAAAGGATCAATCGAATACTGTTCTTAATGATGACGAGAGCTCAGAAACCGGTACAACTGACAGCTGGTGGGCTTGTTAAATTGTCAATCCAAACATTTGGAGCGGTAAATCTCAGCAAATAAGATCAATGCATCTGATGTATCATTTTTTATATCGTTTTTTTTTTTGCTTGTACAGATGACGAAGAGCGCATTCTCCTTCTTTATGGTCTTGAGGAATTAAGACTTGAGATGACGTACATTACAAGTGTTAATTTTTATTTTGTTTTAAGCAGCTCCATGGAAACATTATAGAAAAATATATTATATGTCTATTTTAACGAAAAAAAATGCACAAAGTTTTAATTACAGGGCTGGGTGATAATCCTTTATGTCGTGAATAAAAAATGAGCACTTCATATAAGGACCGCGACAGTAGCACCTCTTTTTTTCGCATGTATGTGAATTCGTCATTCAAATAACTGCCACGCGTCGTTGTCTTTAACCGAAGTATATATTCCTTGTTTTATGCAATCATGGTGCGCGCTAAAGCACCGAAACCAGAATTACGAGATTATTTATCATGCTAGTTGCCAAATATCAAACAGCGATGTATATTTTATGTCAAGTTACAGCACCTACCAGTCCCACTCTATATAATACTAGGAACTATGTCAACCGAAATAAAGGATCCAAATGAAGTCTACAGTTTCTTGTCAGTTTCATCACCGCATCTGATGTTCATGCGGTTATCTTCATTTCTGCCACTGAAAGACAAAGGCTTTACTCACCCATTAAGTCTGTTACTTCAGCTCTGGGGTTACTTTATCGTCATTATGAACAACCTCATGTGGTCGGGATACGGGATTCGCATGATACTACAAGGTGACATGGAGATCGACTTCATTTGCGAGCAAATACTCGTACTGGATTTTACTACGCGGTACATCATGATTTGTACAAAGCGCGAGCAGCTTTTCCGCCTTGTCGACTCCTGTGAGAAGCTCTGGGGTCACCTCAAAGTCGGTGAAGGTATCTTCGTGCGACAGTTCGAGCGCAAAGGTTACTACTTTAGGAACTTCATAATGATCAACTCGCTGCTGGTGTCAACGGCCTACATTATAACGGCGTACTTTGCCAGGTTACCGCCGTTGGAAGCTAATGGGACCGAGAGGAGGATACTTCCTTTCAGGTTTTTCATGGACCTTCAGAAAGAACCAGCGTACAGTATCACGTTCGTGTCGCAGATTTTCATCTGCTATTCTTTGGATATCCTTATTGCATGCACAGAGGCGGTTCCACTGTACCTGATCATGATAGCTTGTGGATATCTAAATTCACTTCGGAACCGACTATTGAGTTTCAATGGAGGTGAATTCGATACCAGTGAGCAGGGTGAAGCTGCGTTGAACTTGGTTATCGGTTGCGCACATTTTCATCAGCAGATAATGATGTAAGCTTGAATCTTATAGAGATGATGTTCAAAGAATACTATGTAATCATAATCATTAATCATTTTTTAACTGTATAGATTCTGCGAGGACATAGAACGGATGACACGGACGCTCTTTCTCTTCGCCTGTTTCTGTCCCATTTACAATATGTCCATCACGGGTCTCGTAATTCTCAATGTAAATATTGCAAAAATTTTTTGTTCCATTCATCATCACTTGTTGAGTTAACAGTAAGATTTAATCTAACAGACTGAAGAAGACAACTTGAAGTTTGCACCACTCTTGGTCTACGATTTTTTTCAATTCTTCCTCTGCCAATGGGCTCCCGAATACCTGGCCGAAGAAGTAACAAATTCGTTAAATATATTCCAATACAAGTACAATATCATTTGGTTCCATGATGTATTCTTAACTAAATAGAGTGAAGACATCGCAGAAGCTACTTACTTTGCGAGCTTACAACTGCAGGCGCCAACTTACCGGGAGAGGATCAATCGAGTACTATACTTCATGATGATGAGAGCCCAGAAACCGGTACAATTGACAGCTGGTGGGCTCGTTAACTTGTCAATACAAACTTTTGGTTCGGTAAGTTTTACCAAATGAGTTCAATGAATGCTTGATACATTAGTTTTTATCGTTGTTTTTGCTTGTGCAGATGACGAAGAGTGCATTCTCTTTCTTTATGATCTTGCGGAATTAGGAGTTGAGACGACGCATTCTATATACAATAGGTTCCTAGCTTCGGACGAAATATTGCTGCACAAGTTTTTATTTCAGATAATTTGTTCGTAATAATTTACAAGTTATATAATACGTTATGATAATGTACCAAAAGAAATATTCTTCTCTAAATTTTGCAGTCAACATTGCAAATTCAGATAAAAAATTAAAAAAATGACATATTTGTTCCTGCTTTGTATACTTTTATTTTTTATCTGATTGAACCACTCATTTTGATCATTAAACAATGTATCAAACCAGTTACCCGTCAAAAATTTAAAAAATCGATAAAACTTGCAAAGTTATAATGCCTATGAAGAAAAATAGAATGTATGAACGTGGTATATTTTTTCAACCAAAACTATCTGATTTTGCAATAACTGCTTCGTGCAGCTTTTGCTTTTAATAACACTATTGCATAATTGGTTAGTAATTACAAAAGTTACACACCTTTGAACTTGATATTTTTTAATTCATCCAGAAACAAAGCAGTTTTGGACTGGCTCTTTCGTCATCGCCTAAACTCTCCGAGTCTTTGTCTCACGACGCTAGGTGGCGTATAGGTACTTTTCCATTTCCCTCAAAACAATATGCGCGCCGAGTCTAGATATAGCGAAGTGCAGCCACCGATGCTAAAACTGCCTTATTTGGTCTACTGCTTCGGCCGCTCGTGCTATAACTGCGCGCGAATCGTACACGAGCACCTCTTACGAAAGAATTTTATCGACGGCACAAATAACTCTGCGGCTCTTTTGCTTCAATTAAATTTCATCAACGGCCTCGAGGAGCAAAGTTGCGACTGTTAATTAATACCAAGAGAAGTAGAGACAAAGCCAACGCTTGCGGTTTGAAAACTTGTAAATGCGAAAACTTTAATGACTCGTCTGATGCTCTGTTTTTAATCGTATAGTATAGCCGAGTACCAGGCAACCACTCTTGCCTGACAGCTCCACAATACGACTGAAGAAATGTTGCAGTTCATTTAATTCTCCGTTCAAAGTATTATCAGGCCCTTTGAAGTATCTCTCAGCAAAAGAAGCGATGTCGACGAAAAAGAAGGTTCAGAAGAAAAGTGACACCTTCCTATCGCTCTCATGGTCTCATCTACTTTTCCTACGGGTCGCTTCGTTTTTACCACTAAAGGGCAAAAGCTTTTCCCATCCGTTAAGCTTGTTGCTTCAGCTCTGGGACCACATCATGGTCTTTGCGTTTACCGGATTGTGGCAGGGATACGGATATCGCATGATACAACGTGGTGAAATGGAGATCGACTTCATATGTGAAAATATAATCACTATTGGTTTCACCTTGAGGTACATCATACTGTGCATGAATCGAGAGCTGCTCTGCCAACTCGTCGAGTTCTGCGAGAAGCTCTGGGACCTCCTTGAAGAAGGCGAAGATATCTTTGTACGTCAGTTCGAGCGCAAAGGTTATTACTTTCGGAACTTTTTTTTCGGCAACTTGATGTTCATGGCAACGTTGTACACCATAACGGCGGCATTTGTTAGACTTCCTCCAATGGAAGTTAATGGTACCGAGAGCAGGATGCTTCCGTTCAGGTTTTTCATGGACGTCCAAGAACAACCGGCGTATGCTGCTGCGTTCGTGTTTCAGGACGTTGTCGTTTTTTATACAGACATAATATTCGCCAGTGCGGAAACGGTTCCACTTTACCTGGTCTTGATGGGTTGTGGATATCTACGAGCGGTTCGGAACCGACTGTTGAAGCTTGAAGGAAGTGACGAGGACTCGAGTGAGCAAGGGGAAGCTGCGCTCAAAATTGTTGTTGGATGTGCACATTTTCATCAGCAGATCATGATGTAAGCTTAGATTAGTGTCATTGATTGATGATGATTGAGGATCGTGATAAATTTGTTTTCTAAATACACAGATACTGCGAGGACATAGGTAAGATGACAAAGACACTTTTTTTAGTCAGTTGTTTTGCTCCCATCTACAATGTATCCATCGCGGGTATCAAACTTCTCGAGGTAAATATGGAAAAACTTTGATCTTACTTTCATCATTACTTACGTTAATAGTGAGTTTAATCGAACAGAACGACGAAGACAAGTTCAAATTTATCGTGATTCTGGTTTACAATTATTTTCAATTCTTCATCTGTCAATGGGCTCCCGAATACCTAACCGAAGAAGTATGAAATTAATTAAATATCGCAATACACTTACAAGATCATTCGATTCTATAACTGATTATCTATAACTCAAAAGAGCGAAGACATCGCAGTAGCCGCCTATTCTGCGAGCTTACGGCCACAGGCGCCAAGTCACCGGCAGAAGATCAATGGAATACTGTACTTTATGATAATGAGAGCTCAGAAACCGGTGCAACTGACAGCGGGTGGATTCGTTATATTGTCCATCAAAACTTTTGGAGATGTAAGTCATCTCATTAGATAATATAAATAATCATGATCCATAACTTTTTACTGTAATTTATATTTGTGCAGATGACAAAAAGTGCGTTCTCCTTCTTTACGGTCTTGCGAAGCTTTAATGGTTGAGAAGACACTTCACCTAGAAACGTATTAGAATTTTTCTACGTAAAACAGATAGTAAAAAGTCAGAAGATGCACGAAAATATTTAATTTAATGCAAGAATTATGTAATTCCAGTTCAGAAGTATTTTTATTATACCAGGTATTATAAATTCATTGTGATATTAAGACAGCTCTGTAAAAAAATTAGGAATACAATATTTATGATACAGAATACGTTCATAAACGTTTGTCGTTTATCGATCACATGTACAATAACTATGACGTGTCCCTGTAAGGTACCGTAATAAAAAGTTTAAATTGCATACACTCGAGCAACACCCCTTTGGAATCATGAATAAACGATGCGAGCCAACCTTTGTGTTTGTTTTTTCTCTTTGAAGGCACATGGACTTAATGTATGTAATTATGCACAACACTGTAAAGCTGCGGCAACAAGTCATTGAATTTTTCAACAGCTTCAACTTGTGTGTCAGAAGGGTTGATCTTAATTATTTAAACACATTTAAACAATGCATAAATATTTACAAAAAAAATCGCATTTGCATATACCCGTAGCGCGAAAACGAGCAAACATCCAATTTTGAGTTACGTGCGCACTTTGAAAGCTCGCTCTCTCCGAGCAAACAACGAAATAACATACAAAGCAGCCACAGAACACAATATCCAATCTCCCTGTAAATTCCTCTACTTACATTATACGAGAAGAGTATATGTAAACACGGCAAAAATTCTTTCCTTCCTCCGTAAAATTATGCGCCACGACTCTATACACTCGAAGTTCAAATAAGCAGCTAGAAAGAGAAAGAGAGACAAGTCGGTTATAGCCTTTACTGCAGTAGCAGTAGATTGAGTAACAGATGCTTCTGCGCTTAGATTTCTCCAAACGCCGTGTAGTCGCTCACGTCGTGCGCGAATCGCTGTGTGTAATTTTATTTTTGTTTCTCTCAAACTACGTTTATAATAGTTTCTTAATAATCTATGTTGTGTCGTAGTAACACCAAGATTTTGACAATTTTCCCTTTTAATGAATTTTAATCTAAAATCAATGGGTCGTTTAAATTTATATAAAGTAAAAACGAAAAGGACGACTTTGTGTGCTCCTTTTTTTTCGTTACATCAAAAAAGTCTGTTTCAGTGTCGAAACACACACTGACACACCGGTATCACGATCCTAGCGCGAGATGTTTCTTTTTCGTATAACATGTGCCAAGATCGTGCAATTTCTCAACTCACTACACTTCTCTTATGCTTCGGCAATAATATATATATATATATATTCTGGTCTCTTCGTATCCGCAAACATCGTATAATGATTTCAACAATAGAATATTACAAAATTAATAGACAGTAGCGTGTAGTGTAATAACTTATCATTACTTACTTCCAGATCTTTCTCTCTACTGCTTATTAAAAATATAAGCATCGCAGACAAAACCAACTATAGACACACACGTATATACAGAATAAAAGAAACTGAATGGATTTTGCATTTTTTTCTCCCATCATCAATGCTCGAGATATTTCGAGACTCTGTGACACACCTGTGTATATAATTTATACCGCTGGAAACGTCCACTTCTAGAAACGCCAGTAGCATTCGCAATTGGCTGAGATATACCACACACAGACATCATCGGTCATATTTTGATTCGCGTATTTTTCCCGCCAAGGACGATTAAGGGAGACTTTACGGCCATTCGAACGAGAACGTGAAGTGATTGAATATTGCGTTGTGTGATCATCCGTATAATCGAGAAAATCGCGACAACAAAATTTATCCTCTGTTTTTCTCAATTCGTCCTCGTATCAAACTTTTTTGTTCGCCATAACCGGCATTCTATTTAAAAACTCGCATAAATTACACCGTTGGACTGGTATATACACAAACAAGCTTCAGAATTTTCTCGTAACGCGCAAAAGTTATATGCAACGCATTAGATGCACATATATACGAATAGCCACCGAATTTGGAAAGACAATGCTTCGTTACAAATTCATACGACCAACGGACGAGTATATCATCTCTCCTGTTATTATAAGACAGTGTCATCGTCGTCGTGTACTGCAGCGCAATAGAAGTTCTCGCTGAGACAATAATCGGGAAAAACCAGAATTTCACGGTAATTCTAGTAGCATATAATGGTATCTCTCCGTGTTGTTTTTTTTTTCGCAACCTGCTTATCATCCTAGGTTTTCCTCGACCTGAAAACGATCTAGAAAGGTAAAACTATAGCAATATCGTATACAAGGGTGTGCGAAGTATAACATAAAGGAATTTTTGTTTACGCCTCAACGGCCCCTACCACACTGCTTCTCACACGCGAAAGAAGAGAGACTACTGGGCCTTGGGAGAAGGGGTTTTCGGATATAAGCCTGGATACGAAGGGGCCCGTCTTTAGTTTATCAGAAACAAAGCTATAGTGCCGTGTTATACTCTCACTCTCTTTAACCCTCTATATACACAACAGTGTGCTCCCCCACTACCTTTGGTACCGCGAAAGAGAGAGAGAGAGAGCTCGCTTCGAAAAAGCCCGCGCGAGTTTCCCGTGACATGTCTTAGTTACCTTCGCGCTGCCGCCGCTGCTTATTCTCTTTCTCTGTGATCGTTTGCTATACACTATTGGGACGTCTCTTCTACTTTATTGTGATTTTCGATTTTATTTGGCTTGATTTCGATTTACACGAGGAAGATGACGAAGGGACGGATACAGTGCACAATGTTGCTGCTACTCGTGACCTACGGGTATCTAGTCAGTGCGCAGGTCGTTATTACCGCCAGCGAGAATCCTGTGACCAGTCCTGGAGCAAATGAACCGGATTTTAAGACTCGTAAGTTTGGATGCATTTGTTTACGTTGCGATAATTTAACCCTTGACGACCGATCTTTTTTTTTTCTTTTTATTTGAAAATAATACGTATATTTTTACAACATTGGACGTCGCTTACAAAAATCGATTTTGTAACGATCTCTCGTTATACAACGACGACTACGTTTCGGCAAAATTCGTAACGGGCCATTTACTTTTCATAATACAGAATTATGAAATTGTAAACAGGCCTCGCTTTATTACACACCGCAAGGTATAATTCCGTGCTATTTCGTCTCTTGGATGTATACCAGCGGGATGATTTCCAAACCGATTTTTTTTTTCCTCCTTCTTTATCCTCACGCCGAAACGCATATCACGTAATCCGTTACGTGTGAAAGAAATGTCTAATCTATCTAAACAAGTGTATCGCACGATTTTTTTTTTTTTTTTTCGTGAACGACACGATCCCAGCGAAAATCGGTTAATCCTCACGGACTCACCGCCGCCGCAATTATGCAAGAGAAGGATAACGACGTTCGCGGAAGAAAGAAAAGAGAGAAATGAAAAGGAGAGTAATAAGGAGCAACGATTTCCGGATGAATCGTTGCATCTGCCGATCGCGTAATCGGTTGCGTGGATTTTCATTAGAATTACAAAGACCTGTTGCAGAGACTTTCTCTACATCGTGTCTTCTTCAGACTCAAGGACGTTCTCTTACTCTAGATCCTTTTTTGTATAGCTGACCGAGTTATACGTGTGACCTGTTTCCGAAATCTCAAGAGGCTTTCGCTTTCATTCGAGGCTGTTATATGGGAATCATAGGTTCAACACTAAACACTTTTGTATTCCAAACTCGTTGAAATTTCAATTGGCTGCACTTGAACTCTTGACTCGGGATTATTTACTTGTATTCTATACTTACGTAACCGATTTATCGGTACGATTATCCCATCGATTTTGTAATTCTAAAACAGCGCACGCGATAGAATCTCTCTCCATATTACCAACCTCTCTAATTCGACTTACGTAAAATAAAACCCACACAACATAGGCAACAGGTGGAATAATAAACTTCGAGTTCAAACCCCACAAATTCCAGTCCCGACCCATAAACCCAACTCCCCATAAATCCCGAATCAATCAGTCTTACCGCACATAACCTAAAGTATGTGTGTGTGTGTGTGTGTGTGTGTCGCTACAGTGGCGTAACTCGTGCGGTGGCGAAGGTTATGTCAGAGCTGTAAGATTGCATAAGCTTAAGGTATGGCACTCTCAATGTGTAGAACTCACGCGCGCGCGCGACTTTCTCCCGCGTTTATTAGACACACAGACGAACCGGCAAGTCAATGACGGGTAGCCGGTGTTCTGTGTGTGTGTATGTGTGTGTATAAGTGAAAGCGCTGGGGATATACACAACAGAATTCGCGCTGCAGTCACTGATGATGATGAGTCGCGTGTGAGAGGTGTGTTGCCTTATGAGTATATAGTGTGCGAATTTTAAGTGGCACACGACTTGTGCCGAGGACGTTGACTACTTGAGATGCTCTACATTAGTATTGGGATTCCTTTATGGGTGAATTTTGCTGTGAATTTTCTAGCTGAGAGGATGGAGTGTGGAGTTGTTAACTTTTACAGCCTGTATTTACATAAATCAGAAATAAATTGTTTGCCAATCGGTCCTAGCTTACGCAATTAGGCTTCTATACATCAAAGACCATTATTGCGAGCATATAACGCATATTCGTTGCGAAGATCAGGTCAAGAATGAGTAAACCCTAAAGAAAACTTTTTACTTTATGCATTTGTTGAGCATTATAGGAACGAAAAAAAGGTCAATGGAACCGAGTTTCAAAATCTGCTACTGCTTCGTATATATACGCATACGATTTAACTTAGTCGGTTATTATATCACGTTTGCATTGAAAAAAATAGCTGATGATCGAGACGAGAGAATATACGATAAGAGTATACTATATATATACGTACACAAGCTTATCAAAAGAGAGAGAGAGAGAGAACTTTCTTAATTTTGTTAATTTTTACGCAGACTAATTAATTGCGCTCATTATCGCGCTTATATATACTTTGTTGCTATACGATAGTCAACTGTTGCGAAAACGCGCGCTTTCATCTAATACCAAGTGAGAGAAGATTCTCGGTAAGCTGTGCGTTATCTAATCGTAAGAGAGAGAGAGAGAGAGCAACGTGAGCACATAAAAAAGCTGTATAAATCTACGTCGTCGATTCATCAGAAAATATAACGCATTACGCTGTGTGTGTGTGTGTGTGTCATAAACAATAATTAGCGATTTGAATTTCGCGCGCAATCGAGGAATTACAATACTCGTTATTCTCGCTTGCGTTTTTTTTTTCTCTTTACGAACAGAAGTTGATTTTTCCTTCTGAATGCGGTACACGCGCTCGTAAAAAGGTGTCGCTTGAAAAAAAAAATGAATGGTTCGAGTGATGCATACAAGCTTTGGCTATTATCTGATGAGCAAAGACATGCTGTGCTCTTGTTGCTCTTGCGAAACGTTCTCTATAAATCGGAGGAAATTCTGAACGAAAAAAAAAAAGTTTGATATTTATATATACCTTTCACTTTTTCTATATATCTCTCATACGTTTATATCGTCTGTGATTATACTGCGCGCAGACATTTCTACGATTCTTAATCAAATCGTTGTTGATTATAGCCTCGCGTGCGTCTACCATGACAATTATGTAACTATAAATAGAAGCTTATCTCTCATCTATAGACGTGTATCGCATCATACGAGACAGATTAGTAGTCTCTTTCATCTTCTTTTTTTTTTGTACGATAAAATACATTCATAAACGGTTTAAAAAAAAAGCTTGATGCGGTAAGCGGTGACCTATATAGATCTATACTTGGATACTATAGTTATTCTAGAAACTCCAAAAATTTTGGTACAAAATACGAATATAACTTCACAGTATCCTCAAAGCAATCCACGAGCTTGTGCTATCATCGCTTTGAGGGTGTTTTTCCATCCGAAATCGTAAAAGTCCGTTAGAGAGCGATAAATGAGAGGTGATGAAAATCTCGCGAATATTTCATATATGTATCTGTCCATTTTTTTTCAAACTAGACGCGAGCTTTCTCGAACTGATAGAAAACAATGTGGAAGAGAAGATAAGAAGCTATCGGAGGTCGATCTCTTCGACCTTCGAACTTTTACTGCAGGTCCGATCGAAGGACGGTTTTTGTGCGAATCGTATATTACAGGATATGATACATCGAGGGCAGCAAGTTTTCTTTATTGCTGGAAGATCCGCGAGCTTAAATCTCCTTCGCTGTATCTGCGGCAGTTTAATTAAGGCTTGCATTATTGGCTTCCTGTTTTGACACTCCTGGTATAGCAATTCCACGTTCTCGATTAATTTTTTTTCTCCACCAGTCGCGTGGCTTTGCAAAACGCATACCTTGATAATAAGCGTCTGTGCTGGCTGGTACACGAGAAAGTATGTATACAAGGGCTGACAAGGAAGTAGGAAGACAAGACAGTATATCGCGTGACCGGTGTATAATCTAATTAGCGCAGAGAGACGGTATGAGATTGGACTGTTTCAAAACCGAGTTTATTAAGTCTTGCGTTATACACGAGTGCTTTTTCTTTTCTAATCAGAGCAATTTTCCTGTTACAGCGGAATACATTCTACCATGTGCCCGAACTGACCCAGGAATTGACTCCTGTATACAGAAGGCGTTCAACCATCTGAAGCCTTATCTCGTTAAAGGTGAAGTATATATGTTATACAATTTCGTGCGGTGACTCTCGGAGTTTTCTCGTTAGCTTGTGCTGACTGGACGCTTTTGTGGAATCAATTATTTTAGATTTGGTATTAATTTTTTTCATGCCACAGGTATACAAGAGTTGGACCTACCGCCGATCGAACCTCTAACAATTCCGGAACTAGGTATGGAGAACGGTCAGGGTGCCGTAAGGATTAAGGCTCTGTTCACCAACATCACAGCCTTCGGTCCAGGAAACTACTCAGTCAATAAAGTTCGATCCGATCTGAAGAATCTCCGACTCGATCTCCACCTGACGATACCAAAGATCGAGCTTCAGGGCCGCTACGAAGTTGCCGGAAACGTCCTGCTCTTCCCTATCCAGTCTCAGGGAGATTTCTGGGCTTTCTTTGGTAACACTCCATCGATTCATATTCAACCAAAAAAACTCCAATCAAAGCAAATTTTCTCACATCTTCTTCTTCCAGGTGACGTAGCTGCAATTGCCAGAGTCCAGGGTATCGAGGAGAAACGCGACGGCATCCGTTACATGAAGATAGCTCGTCTTCTGGTGGACTTCAGTCTAGGACGAGCTCGTTTCCGTGTAGTAGACCAGTTGAACGGCAACAACGTCATCGGCCAAGCTATGAACCAATTCCTGAACCAGAACGCTAAGGAGATCATTGAAGAAATGCGACCAGCTGCCAGTGCCAGTATCGCTAAACACTTTATGTCATTCCTCAACACAGCCTTTACCAAGGTCCCTATGAAAGTTTGGCTTCACGACACGTAGACTAGCTATTATCTCGCTGATATCGTTTATAATATACACTTTTGTTTCGCGCGAGATGCGTGGATTTTTCTACGTCACTGTGATCCACGTGCGTTTGTATATCCAACACCGGTTTTTCTGCGCTGTTGTGTTTCCCTTTTTCGTATCTCTATCGCTAGGCTAGACACTGATATAAAGCGTCGTTTATTATATTCTACTCTTTTTTTTTACGTCCGTTTGTTTTGATTCACGGCTAGACGGTATATATACATCAAACACACATTATCTATGATAATATGGTAAAAGTAAGCGAATTTTTCCTAGGCGTACGCACGTATTCAACCGGCGACCTTGCATCAGCTATCAGAAGCTGATGTAATTGTAAGTAAGCCGATGTCGCCGAAAAAATCGAGTTTCGTCACTTACCGATGTTTTTTGTACGTTATATTGTAGTGTGTAGTGTATACTATAGGTTACTCGGCTGTACTGGTTGAGTTAAACTGATTATCATTCCGCGAACGTCGACGGTATATTCATGCGCATCGTATTTGGACTTTTAATCGACTGTGTGTGCATTGAGAATCAAGTTATTTCGATCCTGGCATTGAGCTTGTCGAACCGAGAGCGTTTGAAAGCGTTGTGTAAATTTTTTCTTTTATTATTCTTCTACTTCGTTTTGTATTGTATAAATCATCGTCATCAGTATTGAAGGAAAAAAGTATCGGAGTTATGCATGATTTATACTTAGTATTATTATATACTCTTTATCTCAATACTCTATCTCTTTATATTATGTCATTACCGTACTTATATAGTATATTTATGCTTTTACCAAGTAGACGTACATAGCTATATGCATCGAAACAGCATCACCAATACGTTATATTTTTAGCTCGTAATTTTCCCCTCTCAGTATATGTATAAAAAAAAAATATGAGAATTGTAAATAGTCACTGTGGAAAATAAAATTTATCCTATAGTGGTATATGTATATCCTGAAACTGCTGCGAAATTCAATTATTTCCAACACTGCAATATTGCGGCTACGTCGCTGTTACGTCGTATGACCTAGTATAGTTATAATTCTCTCTAGTTTGTATAAATGCGTAGTTACATATATGTGCACGAATGACACCGTCATTTCTTAGAATTCTTAATATTTGAACACGTTTAAACCTGCACAGACACGTTTTGGAAAAAGCGGACCTGACATATACTCATGAATAGTATACCGTTGCTGCGAAATTTGTCCCCATATACACTCAATCTAAAATCGTCAAATCCGTCAAAAACCGTCAAAACTCGTCAAAAATTGGGCGACGTTGCCATTCAGTTCAAAACGTTCTAACAGAATACCTTATTGACGAGTGTACCTGCGTATAACGACACACCCTACGGTCTGATTCAATACAATCAGGCCATATAATTGCTTTTCAGTTTTCGACGGCACCTATCTCCTTCCACCCCTATGAATTAGACGCTTCCCCTACCATCGCCACCTATGATCAAATTTCCTCCAATGAAAAGCTCCGTTACAAAACTCAGTGGCTCACTCATCCCTCATGAGACATTAAACTGATGAAAAGGCTCAGAAGACAGATTCATATTCGAGTTGATAGTCACGCGAAGGACATCTAGTGAATATCTTGTTAGTCTCATAGTAAATATATTCAATAAATACAATTTGAGTCTATATTTGCTCGGTATAAGCGTAAATAAGACGCGTAACGCAGCGAACTTAAACCGATCTCTCGAAACTCAATCCCGCTGAATGAGATCGTGAAAAACAGAATCTGTTTTCGAATATACACTCCAGTCACACAATATTAGCTCATTGTTGTGATCGTCGTCATCAGTAAGCGCCATGACTTACTCAAGAGACTAGGAAGTGCTGATCTAGTGTGCTCCGTTGCGCTTTCTCGAAAGTATAATCTTTTCCTATCTCTCGAAAAGAAGTTACACACACACTTCTATAGACAGTAGCCTATAGGAGCTTGTATACGACTGACTCTCGATAATAAATCGAAACCGTGGCGCTGATTATCAGCTGTGAACTTTGACACTACGTGAGTATACAAGAAGTCGTCGCAGTCCTCACACGTACTGGCGATGCTCGAGCTGTGTGTACCGGTTTAGTTTTCTCTCTTTCTCTCGTGCGGGAGAAAAAGCTCGCAGAAAGTGACAATCTTACAAATCGGTATAAAGCTAAGCGTGTGCACATGTGGTCTGCTGTGTGAAAAAGCCACACACGCACAATCGATTATT
Source organism: Pteromalus puparum (assembly GCA_012977825.3). NCBI lineage: Eukaryota > Metazoa > Arthropoda > Insecta > Hymenoptera > Pteromalidae > Pteromalus > Pteromalus puparum. The sequence goes on along the minus strand of CM053172.1, from coordinate 3,874,853 downwards.
ATCCTTCGTTCGTTAATCCTCGAGTTGAAGCTATAGTAAGAGAAGAAGCCATGGGCCACTTCACCAAGAGGCAATGGCTCACTTTGATCGTCATCAGCATTGCCGATTTCGCCAATGCAGTATGCGTCTCCTTACAGGCGCCTTTTTATCCCAAGGAGGTAAGCTCTTTTGTTATTTATTTTTGTTGTATGACGATTTTACTAGATTTATTAGAGTAGAGATCGAGAAAGATATCACGCATAGTGACCGTGAATTTCTGATGACCGGCAAATGTTTACGTGTCGGGGAGAGTTTTTTTTATTTTCCGTCTCTTTTGGCGACGATCCGTACGAAAATAACTCTCTCGAAAGCTTTGTATCGAATTTCGCAAGCGGCCGCAAAAAAAAAACGTGGACCAGAGATACGTCTGTGTGCGTCGGCATCTAAGCAATTTTTTCTTTTAATTGTCAATGGGTAATTAGACTGTATAGTGTGTCGAGGAACGATTGAGAAAGTTAGCTTGAAAAAATGCATCGAAGTCTCTCGAGAGCGATTTTCTCAAAGTCTCTCTTATCTCGGAAAATACAATGCCTATTCATCAGCCAAAATTACGCTGTTTATGTTTACTCTGCTGAATAAGCGCAGTTTATAGAAACTCATAAGAGATAAAGTCCATCGTATCCACCACGAGTTTTCAAAGAAATTCGACCATCTATACAAATGTATCCTATCTCTCGCGACACGATAATGTCGCCACGTGACGATAGGGCTACGTATATGCATGCAACGATAGCCACGTCCAAAGTTTATCGTCTCCGTTTATTCATCTCTTGCACACACAGCTTCTGAAACTGCGTAGCATTTTGATCTCTCTCTTAACGCACTAGTTGTAGTAGACACAGAATTGGATCGAATGTTCGATATATGTGTGCTAAAGTTACATGTATTGATGATGTTGATTTATACAGGCAGAGAAAAAAGGAGCATCAGCGACGGAGTATGGACTTGTCTTCGGTATCTTCGAATTCGTCGTCTTCATCATCAGCCCGATTTATGGACAACACGTAAGTATATCAAATGACACATGTATTCGGTGTGACTTCGGACTGAGATCGGTTTTATTATTATCCAACAGTGTTTGTTGAAAAGCAGCAAACTTGTTGTTGCATAAATATAGTAATTGACACAATCGTCTGGAGTCTGAAGTCATTGGAAAAAATGTAGTATCGCTATCCGCGACAAAGTTACAACAACATGAAAAAAACAAACAAACAAAATGTTCTAATTTTAGATAAACCGGATAGGACCGAAGTTACTGTTCAACGGAGGCATCTTAACGACTGGAACATGCGCTATCTTCTTCGGTATGCTTGACAAAGTCCAAGGCCATTACCCCTTTATTATCCTGTCGTTCGTCATTCGAATAGTCGAGGCCCTTGGAAATGCAGCTTTTCTTACGGCTAGCTTCGCTATAATTGCTAAGGAATTTCCGGATAATGTTGCCACGACGTTCGCCAGTCTTGAGACCTTCTTTGGTCTTGGACTCATCGTTGGACCCACAGTTGGTGGAGCTCTGTTTCAGGTTGAGCAACTTTTTTGAATTTTATTGTATTTGGATTTGGTACAATCTTATCATGAAAAGACTACGGAGTAACTTATTTCAGACTTGACAGTTTTTTTTTTTTTCGAAAAGCCTGTTAACAGTCTTGATATTATTTTTAGATTTTGAAAAAAAATCAGTCTTAAATTTTTAGTTAAAAAATCCTATATTTTATTTAAGAAAAAATATCTAATATGAGTATAAAATTCAACAGCTCGGAGGATATACAACGCCGTTCGCCGTCCTGGGTTCCGCGCTCTTTCTCGCCGCTGTGATGACAGCTTTCGTCCTACCCCATCATGAAAACAGCGAGGAAGACAACCACAGCACCGAAGGTGAGACTAAATCTCCTTACACTTTACGATATAAAAATTGAATCCCTCTACAATTATAATAATTTCCTATTTTCATATCACAGGAAAATTCATGAAGGTACTGAGGATACCAGGAGTACTAGTAGCCACGGCATCGATCGTCGTTACGAGTATGAGTATAGGTTTCCTCCAGGCTACACTCGAGCCACACTTGCGTCAGTTTGATCTAAGCCCTGTCGTCTTGGGTTTGATGTTCGTCATTAATGGTGGTACTTATGCCATAACTGCTCCAGTCTGGGGCTGGTTTTGCGATAAACATACTATTCCTAAGGCAAGTATATATACGTTCACCGTTTCGAGTCTGTGCGATATTATCGGTTGATCTTGTTTGAGAAAAAATTAGCGAAAGCACGAGGAAAAAAAGAGAGACGTTGATACCGCAATTTACGTCATTTGTGTCATATCTATCGCAAGAGGCCGTTGGAGTCAATATCATCATCAATATACATATCCTCAATATAGTATCAGAGACTTGAAAGTTAAAAAAAAAAATTTTAATTCATTAATACTTATATTTATTACAGGTGGCAACAATAGCCGGTTGCACTTTAGTAATGGTCGGCTTTGGACTAATCGGACCTGCTCCCTTCATACCTTCCGACACTGTAATCTGGATGACAATACTTGGTTTGGTTATTCACGGACTTGGAATGGCTGCTCAACTAGTCGCCAGTTTTACCGACTCCTTGAGGATCGCCATGTAAGTCTATAATTATTATTCTCGTGCTATATATAGCCGATTTTCTATATTGATTCATAATTGAATTCGTTTATCAGTACTGCATTGAAAATCGCGAAGCTTTGCATCATCGCGAGATAAAAGAACGCACAATATAATCTCTGGCGCCAAGCTTGAACGGCCTATCGGTCCGTTTCTTTTACAAAGCGGCTTATCGACTTTTCCTGCAGTGTATTATACATTACAGTCAGAAAAGAGCAGCTCTTATCTGCGATATTTTCACTATAGCCCCTGTATGACTGCAACCAGTCGTACATAGCTGTACACTGGGTTATCTGGGTCACAGGCGCTTTTTTTTTTTTGCCGATGCATCCATGTTTATATGTATATTATCGTATTTTCAGATCAAATGGATTCCCGAATAATCTCGAGACTTATGGACTGATCAGCGGACTTTGGACCAGTACATTCGCTCTTGGAGCGTTCATCGGACCGAGTGTCGCCGGTATTTTGTTCGACAATATCGGCTTCAGAAACGCCTCCATGTTTATTATCATACTACACTTAGTAGTGGTAAGTATAGACTGGTGATAGGTCTTTTTAATTTTTTTATTTCCGAGACGTTTAAAACGTTGATGTTGTTTAAAGAAAGCTGGAAAAAACTAAACGATTGGATATCGCCGATATTTAATTAACTCGCGGAACTATACTATACGCTCGATCTTCTTTTCTTTTTTTTTTTTTTTTTTTTTACTTCTCTCGTGCGATGTTTCGTAAATCTGCAATCTCGAGCGATTTATCATTTCTCGAAGTAGAATCGACGAGTTCGTGAATTTTCATTACTTTTTAAAATTAATACTAGCGACTGTAGTGTAATCAATCGATCTTCGCGTGGATTATGCAAATTCTCATATATCATTACGTAGACATACAGGCGTTGCGGTCATAGATCTCGAGTAAAAATCCATGGGAAACAAAGATCGCTCACGCGCCGAACAATCGAATCTCCTTTGAAAATCCGAAAGTGTTTTAAACTAGCGCGCGTATTTCTGCTGTAAAAACTCAAAGTAGTATAAACAAACAGAAACTACTACGGAAAACCGGAAACGTGAAGTAATCGTGCGATTTTTCGTTTTTTCTTAGTTTGAAAACGCGACGATGATGGAATTTGAATTGGTGTAAGAAGGTTTAATGATAACCTAAATTTTTTGAAAAAGTTACGAAGTTACGAAAGCCGCGAGTTTCAATAACGATTTTACGTAAGAATGTGTGAAAATCGGTATAAAACTACGAGAACTGCGATGATATATATAATTTGGATTGATCAAGCGATTTCACTTCCGTTCTATTGCCAAACTTAAAGAAATGCAGTAAGCGTGTTTTTCCGCTGCAATGAGACATCTTTATTTCTGATTGGGACAGTTTTGATTTCGTTGCGCTGGGAAAAAGTACGCCGTGGCTTTTCAAGCGTGAATTCATGCGAATTCTTATTTATTGCAATGACGCTTCTTTTTTATATTTATGAGACGGGAAAACTCATTAATAAGGCCCCCCTTTTCATTATCTACGAAACTGCATTACCGACCGTATACTAATTTACAGCCTAAGATTTAAGGAAAAAATATCTTTTACTTAAACAACGTTATATTATTAAATCGCAGTTTTATCATTAGAGAATAGACTAGTGTGTTTCATTAGGGATCTTGAACTCATTCAATTATCAGCGAATCTGTTTTACCGACGGTCCACTAAATAATCAAATTCATTACTCAAATTATTCAAAATAAGTAAAAAAATAGGTAAATTCCAGGCGGGAAATTCAAACATTCAATCTCACATGCCCCCTTTTAAAACAACACCCATAATCCTTAAATAAAAATCTAATCTCAAAACAACAACTCCACAGGGCGTGACAGCGTTAGTGTTCGTCACGTGCTGCGAACGCGGTCCCAAGCCATACACAGAGGTAAGCACAACGGACGAACTACGAGTCTCCATGACGGACAGCGGCCGATCCCACAGCACGAGTATGGCCCTCGTAAATGGCAGTGTCGCCCGGGGTGTACCGATCGACCGGCCAAGTGGTATGAACAGCCTCATTGCTTGCAACAGCTATTCGAATAGAGCCAGTGCTTGGCACAGAGCCTCATTCAACGGCCGCTACATGAACAGCTACGGCAGCTTTGACAACAAGCGCTATTTCGAGAGGACTACGTGAGGAGCTATTATGCGAAAAAATATCAATATATACATCGACGGACGGATGGACAGACGGACGGACAACGACGAGGATTATCGACTCGACTATATATATATACCTACATACCTTACTATATATATATATATATATATACAATACCTACTTATATCGCAATACCGCCAAGCTCAGCAAGGAGAGAGAATGAAAGATTTCCTTTTTTCGTCGCTTCTTTATAACGTATATACATGTGCACATTCGCTGCTTATGTTATTATTATTACTATATATATATATACTACCGCTGATATATACCGTTCAAACGTTTTCTTTCTTTTCGGGGGGGTTCCGAGCTCGCTGTTCCGCGTTTCTCGTCCTTCCAACCTATAGTATATATCTATATATACATCTACACACACACAATGCGTTACAGGAGAGGCTCTTCTGCGAATCGTAAAGGATATACAGTACCACGGACGAACGCTCGCGCTCTTTTATTTTATTTTTTTTTTTTTTTTATTGTGTCTGGCCGTTCAACGTCAAATGAATGATGCGCGTCGTATATATGCACGAACACAGGTGGATCTGGGGATGCGTGAAATGAGCTGCGAATGGAATTCACAAATGGAAAAATAAGTGTTTTTTGCCGAACCGGTATATATAAGCCCTCGTGTGCGCAGTCTCGTTTTATAATAACACCGAATTCCGCCTTTTCATGTATTTGTGTGTATACTTTGACGGAGAAATTTATTGCTAATTAAAATTCGATTCGGGGAAGCTCGAAAATCACATTTTTATTTATCGCTGTGTGATAAAGAGGTCAACTTATAGCTAACGCCTCGTTAGAAGGTATGATAAACTGAGAAACTGTATGTCGCAACGAAATATATAAGCACAAACAATCGTCCGGAAAAGAGGAGCCTGTATATGCATTTGCGGCGATGCGAGTAATTGGAGGATATGTGTACGCTTCGAGGAGAAATTGACGGTTCGAAAGTTTTTTTTATCAAAGCTTGCGAGTATGTGCGTACAATTTTCGGGAAAGTATAGTCGCCGATCGCTTGCTCACTTGCGCGAGTCAGTATATCGCACATTAACGATTCATTATGTAATTTTTGAAATGACCGCCAACTACCGTGGAAAGCGCGATTCGAATTTTCCCGCGCGTTCCGTCAATTCACGCTGTAAGAAGAGAATCAGCTTATACGAGTGTATAGATGTGGATAATGCTTTATTTGGTGTATTATTTAGAGATTTTTTTTTTTTTTTTTTTTTTTAATTAATTTTATGTGTATCGCAACGATTCTGAGGAATGTGTGACTAGACATATTTTATTGTAAGCGAGTACGTATACACGATTGTAAACATATAAGTATGATTTTAACTGTGCGGTTGTATCTGTTGGAAATCAGACGGAACATGCAATTTTCTTACGTAAAAGAGGCTATAAAAATCAAGAAGCACACGATGTATATCCTGTGCGGTGTGTATCACTTAATTTTTGTAGATATAATTTAAACATCCTCCTTATTCTCCTTTTTTGTCTTCTTATAACAGCAATTTCTAGGAAAATTGTAACAGATGAACGTTATAGCATTACTATGATCGGAAGAGAAAGTGTGGAAATTATAAACGAAGATCTAATTAGTTTTAGTGTCATTTATATGTATACGATGGATTTTAGTGTGGATGAATAATCAAATGTACACCTTTTTAGGATTGATAATTTATTTGTAGCAGCACAAACGATATGTATGATAGAATAAAATTGTTTTTAAAAAGTCAAAAGCTTTATATTTTATTAATTTTATAGTTCTCGAAAAATACTCCAAGTGCATGTAAGCTGCCAAAACCTAAAAAAATTCCTCAAAATTGCATAAGCACACCAACAAGCCCATCATCAGTCATATCTCTTTCTAATACGCACGAGGAGTCACTCACGCGCAAAAAGACAAAAAGCGAAAGCGCAGAAAACACTTAGACGAACAAATTGTCTTTTCCCTTTCGACGTGTGTAGACTCTCATGATTTTCACTCTCGATGCCATCGCTTCTCTTCACAAGGCATAATACTCGTATCAGAAACGCACAGGATCTCAGCCGATTGAATTCCAAAGTGTCGAGGAGTGAATTCCCGGTATATATATATATATATATATATGTGTGTAAGCTCGTGAATCACCTTGTACGACTGGTTGGTATTCTCTCGGGGCTTGTGTACGGTGTGATATGCAAACGAGCCGACCTCTGCGGGGGAAAATTTACAAATGCGTTTTTGTCTTGCTATTTTATTATTATAGGTATCCCGGAGAGTTTTTTGCTGATGCTACGAGAGAGAGAGAGAGAGAGATGACAAATTAAGCGGAAGCTTGGATGATGTAGAGCGTTGGGTGATGTTCAAGGACGATTATTTGAGAGAGTTAATGGTCGTGCGATTATTTATTGTGGAAGACTCGATAAGAGACTGTGTTTATGCACTTTGGGACAATGGAAGCATTTTATGCGGGAGATTTGAATAATGACCGCGAAATATATTAGGACTTGTTATTCTTTCAGAGCTACTGTCGTCGTCGCGAAAACATAATACAGCTACTCTGTTCTCGCCTGCGGTGAAAGTATATGCATTAGAAATAATGTCTGCTAGAAATGTATATACAAGAAGTATCGGTGGAGAACAAAAGAACGCGTTCGGTATTGGCAAACGTGCGGTAATTGCGCCTCCGCAATTTCTTGTGTTATAATACAGATTTGGCTGTGGCGGTTGAGTCGTTTGCAATCGGGTCTAAATGAAATTAATTTCCATAATATGGTTGGGAATTTTTCTAAAATTTATTCTTTTTTACTCAGCTATATTAATATTTATATTTTTCGTCTGGAAGAAGCGACGATACCTAGATATGGGAGAAGACAAACAATTAAATGCACCACAGGTGGTATACGTGTATACATATATGCGGTAGACGCAGCGGTGTGCATCCAAGTGTTGGTCAGTATACATGCGATTATGCATCAGGGAAGGAGAGTATATTGCCCTGCGAGAGCCACTCGATACGTGTGTATTTTCTGAAGGGAGAACAAGCTAGGAAGAGGGAAGAGGCGAAGAGCTTCCCGTGCAGGATGAGGAATTAGCATAATAACAAATTTGTTTCCTGAGAGATAGACGCTTTTTGTGTCTTAGTTTATTTTATCTTGTCTTTTTGTCTTAATGTGTCTTAGAAAAATTTTGCATTTAGGTATAGGTACAGCTAGTATACGACGCAGCAGTTTTGGACTAGCCCTTCCCTGGTAGAAATTCAAATATTATAAATGGTCTTGAAACCAAAAATTGGTCAGAAATTTCGAAAAAAAGCACAACCTGTCTGTTCCGTAACGCTAGTAAACTACTACTTAGCAACAATGTATTTAAACATATAGGGCGTTTTTCTCGAGTAAATAGTAAGTATTTTCGAATATATGTGCAAAGAATTGTTTATAATAATTACGCTAGGCTATGCGAGCTGATAAACGCCTAAATGTCAATTCCGTAACCGTCAGTTCCGTAACACATAATACAGTAAGTATCATTAATACATTAATAATGTCCTAATCATTGCTTTTTTAGTATTTATTTAAAAGGCTCCAGTTACAAGGAAACGTCTAATAAGAGTCTAATTTTTTTAAATAATTCGTCATTTAACGATATTGCGATCTTCGTGAATAAACGAACAGGCTGTCAAATATTGAGTGAATATACATATACATATAGATAGATAGATAGATATATATAGCTTAGACGATTTAATTTTTTTTTTACCAAGTTAAATTAAAATTTACTGGAGTTTTAGTAGCGCGAATTACAAAAATGTCAGTTCCGTAACCTAGTCAAATATGGATTGTTCACATAACTTTTTATAAAAGTAATATGTTGTGGTTTAGCTTTAGGGACTTATTTTGTATGTAATTCCAGTTAGAATAACCGTCCGACAAGTTAAAAATAGTCGATTTTAGTATAGAACATTTGTGTGCCCGTTTTGAGCCAGTTACGGCAGAATCACCCATATATATTTTTTTAAAACCAATCCTGTCACTTTAAATATGACTATTCTACAGAGAAATAGTCACATTTCTCAAGTCATTTTTCAAATCACTTTCGACTCCTGAAATTTTATGGCTTGTCACCTATTGCCCCACAAAATTCAAAAACACCATCCGCAGCTGTAGCCACCTACACTTCGCGATTCTCACCACGAAACAAGATCCTCGAAGCCATAACGCGTAGCTTAATGAAGCGTTATACGCGTAAATCAGAGCACGAAGCCCTAAAAAAAAGTCGTCTCATCAGCCATACACACCTATTTTCCATTTCATCCTCAATCCCTCCCCCACACACACATACACCCATTTAAATCTCCCGCCCAAAGGCACACCACCTGTATACACGCGGCATCACTCGCAAATATTTCTAGCTTGGAACGATAATTGGCTCCAATAGTTCACATCGTATATATACGCGCAAGTCTCGAGGGAGAGCCAATTACTGTTAAAAGCGCCGCAAAACGGCTCTCGAGGAAACGCGCGCCTCGAGAGATGGAAAGCGTTTTATTTAATTACACGCTATACTATGTATCCGTAATACATACCGCACTACTACGTGATTAGGCTATTGTCGCGTGCGGTGCGTGTTTTGTGTATTATACTCACGGCGATCGACCCTATATATGTATAGTCGTTTATTAGACCGATATTCATTGCAATGAGGGACATAATTCTTCTCTTAATTATTGCACGATCATGCAAGAAAATTACGAGGAATCTCGAGGACGATGAGCCTGAGAATATTCCTACTTAACGAGCTTTTCTAATTTTACGCGATATATAGTCTAATGAATATGCCGTCTGCTCGCGCGACTTTATTCAGACTAGTGTGTCTCATTTTTTACACAACAGCAGCAGTTATAGTATAGTCGTAAATCAGGCCGCCGTTTCGCGTAAAAATAAGCGCGTATGCGGGATCGTATATATAACGACCGGTTGAGAGAAGAGAAAAAAAAAAATTATTGCTCGTCAAAGTTCAACCGAGCGGATAAAGATCGTCAATTGAAGAAACTAAATTATAGATTGTGAGAAGACATTGTGCTTCGGTCGACGTTTGCTTTATGGAATAATACTGGCGTTCGACATGAGGCTATACGGTAAATCTTCTTAAGGATAAAGGAAGAAGCTGGAAACGCCGCTTTTGTGATCTGCTTAGTTCTAACATGTAGTAAGTATGTCGTTATAATAAAATCCTGGCACATAATTGCGAGTGCGATAAATAATGTTAGTGTCCCTGTTTATACTCAGCTTTGCACATACTTTCACCGTAAATGAAGAGAACTGCGTACCGTTTTCTTCATATTAATTGAGCGAGCGATCATTCTCTTAAAAAAGTGATGTGAAGCATTTAATTGATGTACAATTGCCTGGTACAAGAATTAAGGAACGCGAATTAGAAACGCAACATAACCTACAAACGCTTTGAACTGTTAATGCTCAGCAGGTTCCTCTCTTTAAAAAGTGATGTGAAGCATTTAATTGATGTCCAATTGCCTGGTACAAGAATTAAGGAACGCGAATTAGAAACGCAACATAACCTACAAACGCTTTGAACTGTTAATACTCATATATCAAAATTTTTCTGATTTTCGAAATCGGGCTGGATGAACCCCTTGGCAGTCGATTCGAGAGGTATGTACTTTACGTTCAGTCATCGCGCATGCGCGCGATTCATTACAGTGTCATGGCCGCCGACGCAGCGTCACATAGAGAGCATGTGCACAGACTAAAAGGACCCCTGCAAACAGGGGCTGCTGCAGTCTGGAGTGTCAGTTAGTGGGAGGCATCAGCGAATGATTGAACATCTTTTATAGCCTTTCGGAATAAATCGTAATACTTGTGTTTGTTAGCAAGTGAAAAGTAGATCTATCGCCGAAATGAGTAGTCACACGCTTCGTCGAGGCCTCCAACCGATTTTCGCGAGATCGTCGCCGTTGCTGCAGTATTGTAGCAAGGCTTTGTCTTCGCAATATTACGCGATAGACGAGAACATCTTCGGACTTTCGGAGCAACAGAAAGAGGTCAGTGATATGCGTTGCTCGAGTCTTTCCTCGTAGCTAACGATCTACCGATCGATTCATTGATCGGTAATACTATCGTTAGTGTGCGCGTGGTGATATCGGAGTGAAGTGTCTATTATTATAGAGTTATTGGTGATTATTGTTGATTGTTTTTCAGCTGAGGAACTTTGTGTTCAACTTTGCGCAGAAGGAACTCGCTCCAAAAGCTGCTGAGATTGACAAGAAGAACCATTTCGACGAACTTAGGGTAATGAGATAAAGAGTAAACAGTTGTATATTCGTAGCCCATATCATATTCAATAAAAATCTGATAAATACTGTACGGTATCTTTTTTCCAGCCTTTCTGGAGAGAATTAGGAAAACTCGGTCTACTTGGAATAACCGTGAAAGAGGAGTACGGTGGAACAGGCGGTGGATATCTCGATCACGTAGTCATCCAAGAAGAACTGAGCAGAGCATCAGCAGCTATATCGCTGAGTTACGGCGCTCACTCGAACCTCTGCGTCAATCAGATCCACAGAAATGGTACCGAAGAGCAGAAGCACAAGTATCTGCCAAAAGTACGTATAATAAAGAAAAACTAGCGAACGTAATTTAATTAAATTCAAACTCATCATCGTAATCACGAATACGCAGCTATGCAGCGGCGAGCACATCGGTGCGTTGGCGATGTCGGAACCAGGCGCCGGCTCGTACGTAGTCTCGATGAAGCTGAAGGCCGAGAAGAAAGGCGACTACTACGTTCTGAACGGAAACAAATTTTGGATCACCAAATGGTTCCGACGCCGATACTCTCGTCGTTTACGCCAGGACGGATCCCAATGCCGCCAAGAAGCAGCACGGAATCACCAGCTTCATCATACAGAAGGGCATGGAGGGTTTCAGTACCGCACAGAAGCTCGATAAACTCGGAATGAGAGGCTCGAACACGTGCGAGCTTCTTTTCGAAAACTGCAAAGTTCCTGGTACGTTGCTTTTTTTTAGTGAAACATACTTAATTGTAAAATTGTATATTATGTTGAATAATCGTTTGGTTCCAGCGGCTAACGTACTGGGAGAGGAGAACAAAGGGACCTCGAAAGACTCGTATTGGCTGGTGGACCGTTAGGGTAAGTAAAGAAAGTATGAAAAAAATGATGATTAACTATAATCACTTGGTTAATCGTGTGAATATAGAATTATGCAAGCTGCCTGCGACGTCGCATTCGAGTATGCCCACACGAGGAAGCAGTTCGGTAAACACATCGCCGAGTTCCAGCTCATTCAGGGTAAAATAGCAGATATGTACACGAGGTTGTGCTCCAGTCGAAGCTACCTCTACTCGGTAGCGAGAGCCTGTGATAACGGTCACGTCAACGGAAAGGATTGCGCTGCTGTAATACTCTACTCTGCGGAGAACGCGACGAAAACTGCACTCGATGCCATTCAGATACTCGGTAAGTTTATTCACCTACTTTTAAGAGTATTAGATTGGCTTTTCAGCGTATAACGTAAAACTACGATTGTTTTCAGGCGGTAACGGCTACATCAACGATTACTCAACTGGTCGGCTGTTAAGAGACGCGAAACTGTACGAAATTGGCGCGGGCACAAGCGAAATTCGCAGAATGGTCATCGGCCGGGCAATTAGTGCAGAGTACTCATGAAGCAAATAATTGTCATCGCATGTATCGTGTAAACTATAGATATTAATAAAAATTTATCGATTTCCAACCGTTACAACCGGCTCCGAAATAGTAGGTTAATATCATACACACATCGATCTTCGACACACCACAGGAGAGGACTCGATAGTAATCAGCTGCAGTACTTTCCAAAAATAAAAGCTCCTCATCACACCAAGAGCTTTTACATAACAAAAAATCCACAGGAAATCATGCTGCCGTTCACTCACATACTTCCGTAGAAGGAAAACAAAAATCGCGTCTCTTTTACCTGCAACGTACAAGAACCCGTCCAATTTCTCCGTCGTGAGAGATATACACACGCATATATATATATATATATGTATATACGTGTGTGTGCGAGAGCGTCTGTAGCCTCGAGCAAAGCAGGTATACCTGTTGACGCGGTGCGTTCCACGCGATAAGCTTCAGGGGAGAGAAAGATGCTGTGCGTTGTGGCTCTTTGTATATAGGCTGCTGCATCAGCTAAGAAACGAAAAAAAAAAAAATATATATATATATAAAAAGAGGGACTTCGTGGGTGCAGTCGAGATTGAAAATTCCCGCTCTCGGCTGCCGGTAATTAGTGGATATGTGAAGTACAATACGACGACGTTCTATTTCTGGGATAATAATATAATAAAGAAGATAAAAAGGAGCGTAATTTTTCCCTTTCATTCAGACCGATCATTATGTCATCTCCGCGTGTCTCTCTTTCTCTCTCTCTCTCTCTCTCTTGAGCGCAAAGTACCTGTCCAAGGCCTCTCTGTCTGCTGTGTGCGACACGCGCTGCTGTGCACGGATACGTTATATACAGGTATAATGTGGATCGCATCGTGGGACCGAGCCCTACTCTCCAACTGTGCGTGTATAATGTGCATTTAATACGGGACCATCGAATTTCAACGTTTCTTTCTTTCTATCTCTGTGTCTGTGTGTGTGGGTATTTGTGGAGGGGAATTTGTCTCGGGATTTTGAACGAAGGTATTTAGGTAATTTGATTGTTTCCTTTGCGCGCGATTGAGCCGTGGAAAACTTGGGAGCTAGGTATATGCGCGACCGGTTTGGATTAATTTTTCTAGTATAGTCGTAGGTTTTAGAAGAATGAGTCACCTGCGGTGATTCAGAGATTTTTGGCTGTGTGGGTAATGGTTTCGATTTATGGATAATTGATTGTTGTGTATACTTTTTGTCTGGGGAGAGCCGGCGATTTTCTACGAAGAGACGATCTTCTAAGGATTACGAGGATTCGTCATATTGACCAGTAGTTAATTTGACTTCCTTCTATATAGTATAAATATAATAACAAAAAGAAGTGATTCAAGACAAAAAAAACACAATTCACAGAATTTCCATCCAGGATCCGGTTAGCCAAGTTTATAATCCTTACAGAATATAAACTTCATCCTATATCTCATAGCTATCCGATGCAGTGTAACGAGAAAGAAATCGAAAAAAAGTAACAATACTCTTCAGTACAGAACCACTATAACGACTTCCTCTATCGTCCGCTTTTTACAAATCAGTATACAACAATAACGCTCGAATACACACACACACACACACATCCTTCGCTGCCACGAAGCGCAAATAGTAGGCCATAGTCGCAAGCGGCTGATTAATCGAAACTAACAAAAAAGGGTGCATAAATAAACAGAGAGTTGGAAAAGCATGCACAGGTAGAAATTCAACTCCGCACCTGTGCCCTAGGACATCTCTCTCGAAAATACCCACATCAGTGTGTGTGTGTGTGTAACAAGGTGCTGCCACCTGAGGATCGCAGGTGAGCTGCTGGCAACAGGTCGTATTATACACAAGAGAGAGAGAAGGGGAACGGGTAGCCGGTACACCTACTATACTGTAATATAAGGGGGAGAGAAGGCGCTCTCTTAATGCGCATGCGCGAAGGCCCCGGCGGGTCCTTTGCCCGGCTGGCGACTACTCGCGCGCGTGAGTCTACGCCGACTCGAGGGCCCAAACGTATCGTGTAAGCATCAGAGGGAGGAAGTTATAATATACATTACTGAGCTTCGAACAAGTTATTTTTTTTTTTTTTTTTGTTAATATTATTGTTGTATACGAGTGATCTTACCGCTGCTGTTACTGTTGTGGTGGAGGAGGAAAAAGAAGCTAATACAAGTGACTTTAGTTTTACGATATAGAATATAACAATAGTTATTGGCATTCTGTGCGTGAAGACATTGAGATTCATCGCGTCGAAAGATCTCCCCCGCATTTTGTATAGCCACAAGAGATTCGCATCGGAGAAGTATAAGAGAGAGAGAGAGAGAAAGGATATGGACGAAGCCGATCAGTGAATCCTAATAAGTTGGACGACTCCAAGGTAAGCTTCAGTGATACTTTCGCTCGTTTTTTTTTTTTTTTTTTTTTTTTTTTGGTCGAGGAAAAAATAATACTGAGCTTCCGCAAAATCGGACGACCGTTAGTAGTATAACCGTCATCGCTTCCGTTTCTTAGTTTCTACGCGCGAGGGTGAGTCTATCGGACTGTTTTCAAAGGGGCGATGTATATAGACAAGGGAAAGTCTCTTCACAAAATATTATCGAAAACTGTTCCATATAATATAAGAGACATACGAGAGGCTTCTTCTCTAAAGAAATACGAGCCTTCTTTTCGTTACAAAATCACACAGCGTTGCATATATATTATTATCGCTCGGTTTCACAGATCATTTACATGTTAATTCACGGGATTAGATAAGCCAACGTTCTATATGCGTGAATTTTGATTGGCTCTCTTGCGTCATTACTTTTTCGATGCTTCTCCAATATAAATATATCCTTCGTTTATGCATCTCTCTTTTATACATTTATAAATATAGTCTATAAACTCGGTGTATATTGCGTGAAATTAACGATTCGGAGCGCGAATCGAGTTAACCAATATATCGAATGGAAAATAATACCTTCGTTGGTGATTTGAATGCTCGAAGGTTTGTCAATTGGTATAAGCAATCGAAAGTCTGTGTGGAAATGGCTTTCGACATTTTTTTTTTTCGCGAAAAAGTGCGTAAGTACTTACTCGTCATTCCGATGCGTATGTATACGAGAGAGACAAGTCGTAATTCACTGAGGAGACGCTTATACTCTGAGATAAACTTGGAAATTTATACACATGTATATAATAAAAAGAGCGAATCTCTCCGCTTGAGTTTTCACTCAGTATTCCTCTTAATTATCCCTAACGAATCGTATACACGGATTATAGTATATATACAGCAAAAAAAAAGGATAACAATGAACGCGAAACCGTTTTAATTTCCCACGTGTCACTGAGCGCGTTGCCAAACTTGAGAGTGAGTCTCTTCTGCAATTTTCCTTTCTCAACACTATACCTAAGCTAGAAAATTTTCACCTGTCTCAATACTTACACCCGCAACATTTATAAACGCAAAAAAAAAAACAAAAATTATCATCGTATTTAACCTTGATCGTCTCAGTGAAACAGGTCAAACACACACACACATGTATCTCTGAAGAAACTCGATTTTCGCGATGTGTCTCAGGTCGCGGCGAAAGCTCAGCAGCCACAGTCGTGATCGTGTTGCTATACAGCTTTCCTCTCACTCGCTTTCGATCAAAATTCCATACGGCTGCTGCTGCAGGCAGCTATGCGCTTATATGGAGAGCTGAGCTCAAGAGCGTTTAATGGGTTGACGGCTTTTATATTCGAGCTGGCAAGAAAGCTTGTGATATTTTGTGATGTGGATACGGGGTTTTGTGTTATAGGTGAATCGAATATAAAGAAGCTATTTAAATTAGCGTATTATGCAAGTGTCCACAACTTCGTTCGCATGCGAGTATCGAGTATATAGGCGTGTATATATACATGTATAGGTGGAGTAGTTAGTATGTACGACTGGTGTATAATCAAGAAACGGAGGCGCGAAGATGATCGCGTGTGTTATATACACTTATATTCGTTATTATGAACTTTCACCTCACGACTTTGAAGCTTCTTCTTTTTTCTCGCCGAATATCATTATAGGAGAGTCTGACGAGTGATAGACAGAAACCGATACACATTATTGTGTTGAGAGGCCAGTGTCTATACGGGTCGTTATCTCTTGGCCGTTTCATTCACGTGTTTGCAAGTACAGCACAATATAAAGGCTTGTCTTGTTACCGAGAAATCGAGATCGGCCAGTTGTTATCTCGGAAGGATATGTGTAACAATGCAGTTTTTAATGAAATATTATAAAAAGGCAAAAAAAAAGCTCTCAAAATTAAGGTCCTTACACAACTACTTAATTCTTATCCTCGTTTGCTTTCTGGTATTGCGTAACTATACGAATATCGGAGAAAAGACACGTGAATAGAGATCACGGGTCGACGAATATTACCGCAGAAAATCGCTCGAAAAAAGAGAGAAAAAGCTCTTTCCGCGAACGTCGCCCTCAGAGTGTGTTATATATACGCCGAACACAATGGCTCTGTGCCAGGGGTATAGACATTACACTCCTCTCTCTCTTTCTCGTCTGTGTGCAGACGTATATATACACGCACATGCGGGTATATGTGCGTGTATATAGGTACATAAGCGCGGCTCTTTTATATAGCCGGGACCGGTCGCCAACCAACACCGCACAGGTTTACTATATAATAATTATAATATAAATGCGTCTACGGAGATATTTTTATATATAAATATAGTTTTGAAATTCCCGCTTTTTTCTTAAACTCCAAGCTTCCATATACATCACACTCGAACTTATCCATATAAAAATCATCGAAAATTTACGACAATGTGTCTTCTCTCTCAACACGTATATAATTTTCGCGGCAATAAGTTCGAGAACTCGTTTTAAAACAATGGGATTCCAGTGGCACACTTGACGCCCTGCATATAACACAAGGCAGTGCTTTTACACTCTCGAGAAGCACAGACGAGTCGAGGCCATGCGTTCGTGTACCTTTAGAGCTCGTCGGACCTTTTATTGCTGTTGCTGCTGCTGCTGCAGGAGAGCAAATATCGCACGGGCACCGGAAGCGATATGTTCCTTTTTTCCATTATGCTTTCTAATGCTGTTTTGGTGTATAGGATTTTTTTTTTTTTTTGCTTTTGTTTTATTGGGTGAAGGTTATTACTCATGGGTTATAGTGTATTGTAGTCAAGGATTTGGATTTATTAGAGTTAAGAGATGGGCTTGTATTATGGTTTTTTATATCCTGATTTATTATACACGACACAGTTTCTTACTCTGCAATATGCAGCTTTTTCTATTTTTTTTTTTTTCATTCTATGTAAAAAAGCAAATCATTGCCTCAGCATTAAGATATGCGTTTATAAACCACAAGCATATTATAGTAGCCTTGAGATATCGAGCATTTTATAAAACGACTCGAGGAGATCCCACACACCCATCAGAAGAAAAAGTAAAAGTCGTCGCCTCTGAATTCAGCATATATCGAAAATATAATCAACGGAAACTTTTACCGTTCACTTCGCCCGATCAAAAAACGAAAAAAATCGAAACGACACTGCAACAGGTACACACATCCGCGAATCGGTCCTTACTATACACGTATTATCCCAAAAGAAAGCGATCTCGCGGTCCTGTTACACTTTCACCACCGATGCGTATAAGTATGAAATTTCGATGGTGTGTCCCTTCGAAAAAGTTCCGGCAAAAGTAGGTCTCGTTTTTGCTTAAATACTGCAAAGTGTTTCACACGCAGCTATTATACACTATAATATAGTCTTTCTCGAGTTGCAAATGTTGCGTAATAATACAGCGGCTGGATTAAAATCGCCACCTACGCCTATATTACACTTTTATCTCTTTCTCTCTCTCTCGAGTGTAAAAAGGAGATGCGGTAAGGGAATTTTTAAGGAATGTCGCGCAAGGCGCGGCTACTTTGAATTAATGCATGTATTATAATTCCATACTTGTATACAGTAGTCTCGATATACAAGAAAAGTATTTTTCTTCTTCTCTCAGAATAATATACAGACAGAATAACAGAAGAGAGAAAAAAAAAGGCTACACATTTACGAGAGCGTTGACTCCATCCGTGGGCAATCATCCGCACGTTTCTCGATACACGCATAGAGGTGTGTAGTTCATCGTTTCCTCCGGCCTCGAGTCTTAGAAAAATTAGCTTTGGAATGATATTCGCTTGGAATGCATGTATATATAAGGACGTTGTATTGCTGGTGTGTATGGATTGTGATACAGGAGGCATTGACGCGGATTTCTAAGCGAACGCGCGACACTTTCACTTGCGTTATATACATATATATATATATATATATATATATACAGCGTCGATGTCCGATTGACGCTCGGTCACATGTATATACATATATATATCGTGTGCGGATAGTGCAGTCTATTATACGGCGTCTGGCTATAGCGGTAAGAGAGCTGCGGTTGGCTACTGCGCCTATAAAGGTTCGATCTGTTATACAGGCATTGTCGT
The DNA here is from genome assembly GCA_012977825.3 of Pteromalus puparum. Lineage (NCBI taxonomy): Eukaryota > Metazoa > Arthropoda > Insecta > Hymenoptera > Pteromalidae > Pteromalus > Pteromalus puparum. Next base: position 3,855,824 of record CM053172.1, on the reverse strand, counting down.
TGTGAAAATTTATAATAAATTCGAATTATTCTCGATTGAGATTTAACGGTTATAATTCGGCATTCGAAAGTAGCTCGTTAAAACAAGGCCTGAAAATACACAAGAGCTCAAAGTAAATGCAGTAGTAGTCATTCCCTCTCGTTGTGAAATGTCCTGGATGCACATGGCATCAAGCTGCTGTTACAGATGGAGCAGGTTTCTGTTGTAGCTTGTGCAACGTGTGTATCCGAGAGAGATTTATTTTTCCAAATTCGGCCCGACTATATTATTTGCGTAACGCGAAAATCGAAAGTTCAAGGAAATTAAATCGTCGCTTTTGCATATGTATTTAACGGATGCATATGTGGTTCTTGTGTAATTATATAAAGTTGACAATTTTTTGACTAGTTATTGGTAAATTCCAGAAGGAGATTATTGCGAAACCAAAAAAATCAAACGTATTATCAGTTTTTCTCTATTATCACTCTCGGCTTCCTGTTCGTCCAGTCGTGTACTATAGCTATACAGAGTCAAAACCTGTATATCTATACAATATACATATATACAGACATAGGCTGTGTCACGTGCCGCCTTTAATACAACTCACAGCGATTTCAGTATTCCGCATGTTCCGCCACGCCTCTGCATAGTTTTCGGTTGACGCCAAACACGTGCGCAGCTGTTCCGCTCTATCTTTTTGCGTTAGCTGCGAGACAGTATAGTCTATAAGGCTCTAAGCGAGAGGGATAAGTATCTTGCTGTATTATTTCGGTTCTTGATCTTATTTCCCGTTTGTGTGTAGAGTTTTGAGATTGAGGAGATTGATTCGTGACTTTGGCAAATTTGAAACATAAAATATGTTTTAATGGGCTTTCGTTTACTTCACATATTGTTATGTATTACTGCGCGTAAAATCGACCAGTCGGTTATTCAATTATCGTTTTTCTCGAATTACAAAGTCGGCATCAATAAGCTTGTAATACTACACCCACTACCTACCACTACTCTCCACATACTGAAAAAAAAAAAAAATGAAAGTGTATAAATACATATAGCAGCTATATGTCGAGCAAAACAATTGAATTATAAAAATACACATTTTTGTCAGTCCGAGTAGAGAAATGGAAAGCCGGCCGCAATTATATTACACCGTTTATGCAATGAATATAATTCCAGTTCAGAGGAGACAATACACGAAGTCAAGCGCGTAATGCACAAAAGCAGCTGTTAATTTCACAATTTAAGACGGCGCACAACAGCGCAACAATAAAAACCGTATAATCCGATTCCTTTCGTAAATCCTTCTCATGTATATACCTATATATATATACATCTCATCAGAGAATAGTAGGCCGACAGGATGCTGACACTCGAACAGTAGAAGTTGAAAAATTAACATCATTCTTCCGATAACGATCGACAATGCTGACCCTTCTTTTTTTTTCAAGCTAAGAGAAAAAACGATTACAGTAGCTTCAGAGACAAGTGAGAAATGATTTTCTTCATATTATCACTTCCCTGACACTTCGTGTGTGACTTATGACCTTTTTGCACAGCCAAAACTATAAACGACGCGCATATGTAACACACTTACTTGCGGTGTCATAACTCGTTTTTCGGCCAAGCGAAAGGATCCGTATAGGAAAAAAACTCGAAGCTTTAATCCGCCTCACGTCCACGAGCCGCAGTGTAATAAAGTGGCCAACACTAATGCGAGAATATACGAATTAATCCGCGCAGCGCTTTTGTGATACGTAATTCCCGTCGTTTTAATCTCGAAGGATTCGCGCTATTTATATACATATATGTATCTCATAGCTCGAATTCGATACGTGTGTGTATAGAAGACGTTCAAGGTCAACTTTTTGCGCTTCCATTCGCGGAAGAATAGGTCGTTTCAGATGCTATAATCGGGAGCATCTTAGATCGGAGCTGATTAATAATCTTATAGTGTTTTTTTTTTATAGATCGCAATTACACCATTACATAGTGTGATAATTATTACGCAATCAGGATGTTTATACCGTTTTTTGCACAATAATAATAGCCGGTCGAACGAGTCGGCGAAAAATTCTCGAAAACGAAAACAAAGAAACCAGACGACTCCGTCCACCAAAAGCATAATATAATATAGGATCATCTCGTCGAACGAAATCGAAATGATTTTCTGAGCCGAGAGATGCTTATAGCGCAAGGTCGTTTTCTTTTTCCCTTTCCATTGGGACCCACATGACACGGAACACTTTCATATACAGACGGACCACTGCACGCGCTAATAGGACCGACCGTTTACGGAGTAGTCTATGCCGATTCCAAGAACACGATGCGGTTAACCGATTTCTTATTTTTTTTTTTTTTTTTCGATTTTTGCGTTGGCACCACAGGGAATTATTACAAGGAATGACATTCCTGGATTATATTGGTTGATTGTGGGGTGTAAACGATTGATTAAAGCAGATGGCTCGTTACGTCGTGAAAATCGATGCCAATCACGCGTGACAGTGAAAATCGGTTGCTGACAGGTGATTTGATTGATCGGTAAGGAAAAAATTGTTTGTCCAGGCACGAAATCGAAGGATTGATGGAGTCGTATTAGTGGCTAGTATGTGTGATGAAAAAATGACTCGACAGCTTGACGATTTGTATATACTTTGTATTTTGAAAGGAGATTTTTTGAAAGATCGCAAGGTCTCTATTATACTGAAGGTGAAGAATCATTGAAATCAAGATCTCGAGCTTGGAGTTATTAAGGTGTCTAATCAAGGCCTCGAGACTCGTATTTCAGTTCACTGCAGCTAATTCGTACAACGTATGATTCCTTTTCGTCTTATTTATTTTTTCCTTAAAAGTCCTTATAACCGCTTCCTCGTATAATCTGGACGTGATATGAACGTCGGCTAGTGATTCGATATATATTATAAATTTATGGGTGTGTCTGAGAGAAAATTACAGTATCGGTGCGGTCATCTTAAAATCGACGAAATTTCACTATTGCAAAAGGTGAACGAGTGTGTGTGTTTCAATGATAAATCAGGTTTTTTTTTCGCAGCGACGACGGGAGCGTATCGATTGGGTAACGGCTCGGAGGTAGCTTTTGAATTCGATTTTTTCGAAGGAGAAAGTCGAGCGAGATCTTATGTGTCAACACTAGCACTTTAAAATTCGCTATTCGAAAAAAACGAAAAATTAACAGTTAAATAATTCAAACAAAGCAGTCAACGTTAATTCGCGACTCATCTTCAATTCAGCCTCATCTTCTTCACCCGACGACGACGACTCCAAATTGTAAAAATCATCTCTCGCAGCACGTGCCTGGTCGCAAAGGAGAAAGATATGCTATATGCACTTATATAAGTATCGGCTCGAGGCAAGGCTGTCGCCTCAGTCTATCCATACACACATACCTGTATACACTTTCTATGAGGCAGCCGATCCGGCTTTTTACAGCCGCCAGCCATATATATATATACACTGCATATCGGGCTTTTCGAAAGCTGAAATATTTCTACAAACTCGTCGCTGCGACGTCGCTTTTTGCTCTTCTAAGTCGAGAGATACACCTGCGTTTGCATATATATATATATACTTTTAGTTTACGCAAAAAAAAAATCTCGTCGCGCTTCGAGTCACGTGCGATGCAGCAGTCGATAAGTCGCGCCCCCGCCTTAATTAATTCGAGAGACGCGTTGCCGCGAGACGTACGGCTGCTATAAAGGGAATAGTAATAAGAAGTCGCTGCTAGCGGAGCGTAGAGAAAAGGGCGCGAAGGAAATTTTCTTTAAATTGCTAATTTAGCGCGCGTGCGCGAGATTGTTTATGGATACAGTGTTTGTAATTGCGGTATGTGCTGTTTTTATATATGTACATATAGTTTCGCGGTGTCGTTGACTTTGTTAAGCTCGTATATATATATATATATATATATATATATATTTTATTTGTTTTTTTTTCAAGCGTCTGTAAGTGGGATTAAATTGAATTTTAATAGCGATCGATTAAGAGCATTGAATATTAATTGAGTATTAGAAATCAAGTTAGCTAGCTTTTATCGGAATTCTGCGAGCGAAACGGAAATTAGAGAGTTGTTGAATTAATAATTTGACGTAAATGCATATAAGTGTCCGTTATAGGATAGACGGAAAACAAAACGGAGAGCCGCCTAATATTAATTCAAAATTATCTCGATCGGTTAAATATCGGCTTTTCTAATCTCGCGTGTGATGCTGCTAGGAGTTATATATATATAAGTGCAAACAAACGTCTCTCCTGTCACCCATATATATATATATACACACACGTATAAACTTGAATATACAGTTATGGAGTAAAAAGACGTTCGAAGTGAAATCGTCAATCAGCACAGTGTCGCGAAATATTTTTCCCCGTTGGAGAAATGACAGCCGTGAACTGATTAGCATTCGGTCGCGAGAAAAAAAAGTGAACGTGTATATGTGTATACGTGCAAGGCTGAAGATTTTGCAAGACGTCGCCTACTGACAAGTGTTTGTCCTGTACATACTGGGAGAGATTGTTGATGTGTACTGGTAAAATACCTCGTAAAATACTAAAAAAAGACAAAATTTAACAAATCAAATCATCCTTTATACAGTAAATAAAAGAAACATTAAAAATCATTCGTAAATTTTTCACAATTCTAAACATCTTCTCCAAGTTTACAGCAAAATTATTCGTTGGCGTATAGCCAAAGCATCGCTGCATTCCCTCGTGAAGTGAATTATTTTCGCGGAAGGTTTTCAATCACAGCAATTGAATTTTTTCTTCCTTCTAAGCTTGTAGTACACACCTGTTACTAATGACCCATTCGTTCTAGCACGACATCACTGCGGTACATAATGGTCATCTCTCGGCGTTATACTCACGCTTATAAACTAAGTTAATAGAAAACGTCTAGTCGCGATGCTTTACACGCTTCATTAAATAATTGCCGCGAGGAAAACGACGCGTTGCTGCAAGCTTTTATAATACTTTCTTTTTAGAAAACATATGTATCTTTTTGTTCTGCTGCTGGACGAGTGAATTTAACGCAGCTTTCGAACGCGGAAAAGTGCCTTATATACTCTGAGTTTTCCTGCGTATATGAAAAGCTTTCTAATTGAGGATCAAGTAGTATTATATGTTTGTAATCGCTCGAGATGCGGCTTCGGTATTTTATCGAAGCGCATCTGTGCACATCAGCGGGTCATCGTCGCAGTATGTATATGTGTTGCTATAGAGAAGTGAATGGCGCTGAGAGAAGATCGTGTTCCCTATCGTGTCCTCGATCCTCTCACTTTATCGGCTTTTTATTATATGAAAGGGGAATTATCCGAAGGAGAGAGAAGTCGAACATTGTGTGTTTATAGCGAAACTTCAATGTCAGACACGAGGTTTTTCTATATACAGGTAGTGGTGTTATCAGAGTTGACGATCTTAAATTGGGTGTGTATATGGGATTGCCTCGTTTGACGGGAAAATCCGATCTTTTTGAATATATAGGGGTGCGAATATCTCGAATTTTTAATCGATCAACCTGATAAAAAATAATTACGCGCGGAGAGATATGAAGTGTTCCGAGAAAGTATTCAATCTCTTATCCCTGCATCAAGGTATAGGTATACTTATACAAAAAAAAATTCTTCATCGACCTCACACCACCTAATAATCGCTGCAAAATTCTCCTCATCCATACTTGTTCGGTCACGCTTAACTGCAAAGTATATTGCGTGGGCGTATTCGCATTGTTCCGTACGGAATGTAGAAAGTAAAGTATGTTTCTTAGGTAATACACACAGCCGAGACTATAGAGTCTCTCTCTCTCTCGAATGCAACACATCGTATATACCTATATATACACTTTAGCTATACGACGACGAAGAAGATGCGCAGCAAAGGTCATCCGAGAGAGTATATGCAACGCGCCATTTGCCGATGCTGCGGTTAATGTACGACACTTTGTTTCGGAGTTTATACCGAGTGTATGTGTGAGGGGAAAAAAGTCGGTTTTGACGAGATACGCGCAATTTTTTTCTTTTTTATGTAATAAGAATTTATAGAGGCGTAACTCGATTGCATAGAAGAAAGCTTTCCTGGATCGTAAATAAAATTTACGGCTCTATGTACATATAGGAAAAAAAAAAAAATAGACGAGTTTCATATATACGGAAAATGCAATGTCGCGCTTGTTTACTTTTCGTTCGGCAGAATTCTGGTATATACTACTGCAACGGTAGAAGGAAGCGGTATCAAAATGAAGCTTTCTTTACTGCGGCACTTTTACCGAAACTGGTCAGACCGGATCGAAATCGGATCTCGTTTCTCTCTCTCTCTCTCTCTTTCTCTCTCTTCCGAGAGCGAAATGACAGAAAGTTTATACTGCAGTCGAGCGTCGAACCATTTCGTCGTTATGCGGATGTTTATATCGATTATTGATTCGGGGTTATTCTTGTAAAATTTTCTCGAGTTTATAACTTTCGTGTTAACATCGATATAGTCGTTATCCTTATAGGAAGCATATGTCCTCGGTTTTCCATTATTCCATGACTTTCTATATATAAGCGACTGATAATAACGAGCAACCTTGATACTTCCGTTCGGACTTTGACACTACTACAGCGCGATGTGAGAGCCAGTTATTCGTTCGAGGTTACGTAAAGACATATGCGTGCATAATCTAAAAATACACATTTGCATAAATCCAATTTTACCCACACATTTTCCTATACACATATATACTCCAGGCGAGAAAGTCAACGTCGCGTATATAACATGATAAATTCAGAGGCATTTAATAACCGATCGTTATATCAGTACGATTAATCAAAGGTAAAAAAAAAAGTGTTGTTAATCACACAATGGGATTTCACTATAGCTCGATTTTTTCTTCTCTCGGTGAAAGGAGGATGCTCCCTTCGGAAAGATACAATCGAGACACGCACACGAGACGTTTCGGTGTCATAAATCAGAGAAAAAAATACATCAGAGGTAGACTGACCCCTTCGAAAAAAAAGAAAAATGCAATTAGTCGTTCTCAAGCTGCACAATGAGCGAAAGTTGAGAGAGATGCGTGCGCGTCCATTATTTTGCCAAGTCGAATTACTTTCCTATCGATTAATCAATGACGATCGATCTCAATCTATCTCTTGGGACAATTCGTGTCTATTGACAAACTCGGCAAAGTTTCTCAAGATAATTAATTACATCACGCGGTGCGGCTGCAAAAGTTTGGTGTAATCTCATTATTTAGTCGCATAAGCGGATTAATATAGTTTCGTATAAAATTCCAGACGACGTGTATACTCGTGGGAGAAAAATCAGAAATGCATCGAATAGATTCTTTTTCTTTTCAATAATAAAAGTCGTCCCAAGGCCGCGAAATACCAGTGTTTAAAAGAGCGTCTGCTCGTAACTCGTCCGTCGTCTGTGTAATAATCTACATATACTGCTGGAGAACAATGATGTAAATTACTGCGCGATGATTTACAATTGCAGTATAATAGACGTTTTATATTTATCCGGACTAACAGCAAAGTTTAACTGTTCGTCGAACTTGAAAATCCACGAAACTATACCATCTCATCTTTCTAGGATGTAATATATACGAGCTTCGTATGGCGAGAAAGAATTCGAGCGAAGGAAACCAGCTCTCGGTCTGCTAGTATATAAAAATTCGTAATAAATCCCTCAGCTTTCATCTATACATTTCTCTTATTTTTCAACCAGAGTATCCTGGAACATACAACTGAATCAGTGCTAATAAGGAAGAGCGCGCAAATTACGTCAGTATTCGAAGGAAATCACGTACGAGCGAGAAGTATAACTGCAGCCGCGTGTGTATGGTTAGCGAAACGAAAAGCGAACCCTTCGTCTTTCTCGCGGTGATTCAGTCCTTTGTAAGAGAGAGAGAGAGAGGCTGGTTGGTTCTCAGGGTCAACCACTTTTGGTTTCGTATAGGTCTGCTCCGACTCGATGTTTACACGCCAATACAACTACACCGCTTGCTGTTGGTCGTTTGCCCCTTGGCTGTATGTGTACACTCATACACACAAGCAAGTTTCTGTACAGGAGACGCAAAGCTTTTTCTCTTACGAGTATAAGTCGTCAAATTCAAGCTTTTATCAGACCGACAGATTTTTACGGCTTTCAGAACCTTCGCGAATATCTCCAAAATGATCTACTACCGCTTGTGTATAATAGCTTGAGTAAAAAAAAAAACGAGTGATTTTCATCATCGATACATCGCACAGTATAATGACCCCTACGTTTATGCATAATCTATATAGCCCGAAGAGTTAGGCATCTTCTTTCATGTACGTATAATACCCTGTACGTATACGCCTCTTCTCTTTCTCAAGAGACTCGCGAAGAAGGATCGCCAAGAGAGAGAGAGAGTAGAAAAAGGGAGAAGAAAAAGCACGCGACGGAGAAAAAGAAGCATCAAGAGTCGCGAAGGGCAACAGCAGCGGGGGCAGAGAGAGAGAGAATCCGAGAGAAGCCGAGAGGCTTTAAAAAACGAAAACGATCTTCTCTCTGCTGAGCTGCCGCTTTTGCTCGGCGTAATATGCAGGCGTGTGCGTGGCTATGCAGCCTGAGAGAGAGAGAGAGAGAGAGAAAGAGGTTTCTCTGAGAAACGCCAAGAAGGATCTCCCTCGAGCTTCTTCTGCGATGACGTCACGTAGATGCGAGCGTCCTTTTTTAGCCTACGTGAATTTTGCCTTGTATATTTTATCGTTATATATTTTCTTGCAAAGTCACAACTCGATGCAATATATAACAGTATATGTAAAATAGCTGTACATCGGTAATAACTTACATTTCTCACTTTGCGTGTTACAGATCGACACTACCACCGCATGACTGAGCGCGTGGAATCGGCAACTGCTGCAACGTGAGAGAGAAAGAACTCGCAAGTATGTCGGACGACGGTGGCGGTGGTACGGACAATCCGGCCTTCAGCAATGACGAGGATACGACCTCTTGTAACAACTCCACATCGACGGCTAGTGCCGGTCACAGTAATCATCAATCCGATTCCGAGACCGGTAAGAACGACCTGGAGAACGGCAAGAATGGATCCTTCGTCTCTCAACACTATGTCGAACCGGCTAATGGTAATTCAGAGAGCAAACAGTTCACCAGCGAGACGAGAATCGAACTACCAGATGACAATAGCCAGACACCTGGGAAACCTAAACAGAATGGTGTTCATGGCAATGGGAATAATAATGATGTCAGCTTTCTCAACACGAGCGTTACCAGTGTAACCAACAATGGTAAGTTTAGTTTTGGATGAGTTTTCACTTGATTCGTGTATATTATCGTCGCATGCTTGGGACGACCTTAATCGCTTTTACGTATGGAGAGTTTCCCCTGATATCTCCGCACGATTCGATCAAGGTCGTGAACCTTCGATGCTGTAAACGAGAAGAAAGCCACGAGTTATATACTCTTCGATGTATCGATGCTACTATGGCTGATTTCTCCGTATTTTTCCTTTTTTTTTGTAATACTTCGAGAGATCGTTTATGGGAGTTTTCCAATATTTCAGACGTCACCGATAAGAAGGAGCAAATCGAAGCCGTTAATCTCGAACTGGTATCGATGAAGCCCTACGCCGGTAAGAACAATCTACAAACCAAGAATCACGAGGCCCTCGAAGTACCGGCTGACCCTTACGAGGAATACTTCGTACCGGTCAACGAACGCAGAAAATGCATCAGGTATGGAATTATTATAATTACAGCTAACTCGGTAATAAGTGCGTGCGTCAATGTGCTGTTTAATCACGCTGATTAATATACCATATTCTTCTTTTTGCAAATCTGCATTTTTGTGTTATTCGGGATCGATTCGCTTATCTCACTCTTTCATTTCACGTGTGTGTATGTGTGTCTAATGATTTGCCGCAGTCCGTCTTGTGTCTATATGCGCATATAGGAAAATGATATGCGAACAATTAGGATGTTATTTTTTTTAAAAAAGATTTTTTTTTTGAAAAAACTCAGAGGTATTTTATTACTGGTTATTATGACCCCAAAATCAGCAGAAGCCCTGACACAGAAGTTGAAACCACCGTGGCTGGAGTCCGATTTGACTTGGGTCCGGGTGTTGGCCGTGAGGGACTCAGCCTGAGAGACCCGGCCGCCGGACTAGTCGACTATTCCCACTGGCTGACTGCCCTCAGGTACTTCCCCAATGCCACGGGATGCTTACGCCCAATTCAAAGCGAAGCCCCCGAGTTGATGCTCTGGTCCAGGATTATTCACACTAACGCTCGCTTCATGATTCCTAAGGGGCATTTTCTTTAGAGACATATCAGGTCGAGTTCCATCCTTAGGCATTACGTTGATTTAGCAAACATATAGCCAAGACCATTTTTAGAGAAAAAAATCTAGTTACTAGTCGTACTAGGTCTCATTCAAACCCACAATCACTTCATATGGAGAAGGCTGTCGATACAGATGGCATGAAATGTAATTTAACACCATATATCACCATAAATGTAATAGGAAATAATATAAAGCACTCTTGGTTTGTCAGGTTTAAAAACATTGTCGGTTTAACAAAACTGAGGGAGCTTTTAATATGCAACTAGCGGCTGACACGAGGGACACTGCACAGCTGTATAAATTGCTTTAGACTACATGGCGTTTCAAACTTGAATTTGTCCAACGTGAAGATAATTAATTGTCTCTTTTCTCTTTTCAGAGGAGAGAAACTCTACGTCACGAAGGATAAGCGGTCTACCGGTTCATACTGGAGAAGGGTACTGTGCTGGGGATGTGGTCTACTGATAGTAGCAGTCATTGCTATTATTGCCATATTAGCTGGAAGTAAGTTTTTACATCACATATGTTACATCAGAATATCAATTTTGTCCATGATGGCTACTAATGTCGAGATATGTAATTTCAGCTGGTGTTATATTAACACAAGAAGCTACGCAGCCACTGCTGAACGGAGACAAAACCAGTTCTCGACAACTCAATGACGTGCAAACTGCAGGAAGTCAGGAGTATATTAAAAATCCTCCGCCAAGTCCGCCACCTGCAACATCTACCTTTACGCCATGGCAAACAACGGATGAAACACTATATAAACTTGTTCCTAAAGCATTGGATGGTGTTATTAAATTAGATGACTTAGAATGGAATGATGAGATGAATGACCCGAAGTCACGAGTATACAGAGACGTCGCTAAGGACATAGAAAGTAGTTTAGTTAACATGTTACGCTTAGACGAAGGCATGCCACTAGTTAAAGTTTATTCCATTTCCAAAGATGGTGAAGTTAAATTCCGAGTGAGTCAACCTGTTTTCGATAAGCCAGGAGACACTCAAGAGTATCTTGAACACAAATTCCGACTTAATGGCAATTCGGTTAGTAAATATCACGTGAACCGATTAGCATTCGATTCGCTCGTCGATCAATGTCAGTCTGGAAGCATGGGGTGTAGTGATAGCTGTGTTTACGATTACGTTGAGGGAATTTTTGTGTGCTCATGCCCGGAAGGAAAGGTCTTAGACAAAAGTGGTAAACAGTGCGTTAACAGTATGGAATTGAGCAATATCGATTTCGTAGAAAATATGCCAGAAGACGTACAAGGAAGAAGTAATATACACGATGACGTATATCATACGGATGATCACCATTGGCAAGATCCACATCATGGTCTGCACCATGAACACGACGAATCCACGAGCAAAACTGAGAGTGAAGTCGATCCGTCGGCGGTACCTAAGAGCGAACCAGAGCCAGCAGCAGAACCTAAAAGCGAACCCGAACCATCATCGGAACCCAAGAGCGAACCAGAACCAGCAGCAGAGCCTGAAAGTGAACCCGAGCCAGCTTCGGAACACAAGAGCGAACCAGAACCAGCAGCGGAGCCGAAGAGCGAACCAGAGCCAGCAGCAGAACCTAAAAGCGAACCGGAACCATCTGCAGATGTAACGAGTGCTTCAGAGCCAGCTGCTGAGCCTAAAAGTGAATCAGAACCAGCAGCAGAGCCTGAAATTGAACCCGAGCCATCTTCCGAGCCCAAGAGTGAGCCGGAACCAAAGAGCGAACCCGAACCAGCTTCAGAACCTACGGCCGAGCCGAAAAGTGAGCCGGAACCATCTGCGGAACCGAAGAGCGAACCCGAACCAGCTTCGGAACCTGCGGCCGAGCCAAAAAGTGAGCCGGAACCATCTGCGGAACCAAAGAGCGAACCCGAACCAGCTTCGGAGCCTGCGGCCGAGCCGAAAAGTGAGCCGGAACCATCTGCCGTACCAACTAGCGATTCGGAGCCTGGCGCTGAGCCAAAAAGTGAGCCTGAACCGACAAGCGACTCGGAGCATACTGACGAACCGAAAGGCGAACCATCGGCAGAGCCTAAGAGCGAGCCTGCTGCTGAACCAGCTGCAGAACCAACAATCCAGCCAGAATCTACGACAGAGCCAAAAAGTGAGCCCGGACCAGCAGCAGAACCAGAGCCTGCGCCTGAGCCAGCAGCTGCTGCAGAGTCAACAAGGGATTTAAAACTGCATGCTGAGCCAAAGAGTCTGGCAGGACCATCAAGCGAGTCAGAGCCTACTGCTGAGCCAAAAAGTGAGCCAGAACCGAGTGCAGAGCCTAAAAGCGAGCCAGAACCAGCTGCTGAGCCCACGAGTCAGCCAGAACCATCTGCAGAGCCTAAAAGCGAGCCAGAACCAGCTGCTGAGCCCGCAAGTGAGTCAGAGCCATCTGCAGAGCCTAAAAGCGAACCAGAACCAGCTGCTGAGCCCGCAAGTGAGCCAGAACCAGCTGCTGAGCCCGCAAGTGAGCCAGAGCCAACTGCAGAGCCAACAAACAAACCCGAGTCTGAGATGGAGCCAAGTAGTGAGCCTGGCTTAACTGAAGAACACAAAAACGAACTTAAGTCTGCGAGCGATTCTGAATCAATGGTAAAGAGTAAAAATGAGGCAGAGTCAGTATCTGAGCCAAAGAGTGAACCTGAACCAGCAGCAGAGCCAGAACCATCTGCAGAGCCCACGTCAGAGCCGAGTCCTTCTGCAGATTCTAAAAGCGAGGTCGAACCAGCTGCTGAACCAATGAGTGACTCTCAGCCTTCTGCTGAACCAAAAAGTGAATCAGACGGTGAGCCCAAGAGTAAGCCGGAGTTGCATGTCGAATCAATGAGTGATGTAGAACCAAAACCGGAACCAGAAACTGTTGCTGAACCAACAAGCGATTCGGAGCCAATAGCTGAGCCAAAGAGTGAGCCAGAACCATCTCTGGAATCTACTTCCGAGCCGAAAAGTGAACCAGAACCAGCTATTGAGACTGTAAGTGAGGAGAAAACTTCTGCTCAGCCAAAGAGTGAATCAGCCTTGAAGGATTCCAGTGAACCAATCGATGAGCTAACGAAAGAAGCAGAACCATCGTCTGAACCCAAGAGTGAACCGGAACCAGCAGCGGAGCCGACGAGTGAGCCAGAGCCAGCAGCAGAGCCTAAAAGCGAAAAAGAATCAAGCGTAGAATCTGCAGTAGAACCCGAAACCTCCGCGGAGCCTAAGAGTGTGTCTGAGCCCTCTGCTGAACCGGAACCTGTGGCTGAACCTACTATTCAACCAGAATCATCTACTGAAATTGTAAATTTAGCAGTTTCAACATCTGAACCAACGGCTGAACCGTCAGCCTCTTCTGCAGAGCCACCGAAGATCTCGGAAGAGGTTGCAGATGAACCCAACACCGAATCAAAATCTACATTAGCAGCAAAACACGATGAAACTACAGACAACCAAGTTCCTGATGAAAATAAGACTGAAATGATACCTACCGAACCAAGTGGTCAAGCGCATACCGAAACTCTTGATACGAAAAAGGTTACAGATGCATCATCGATAAATAATGTCGAAGTCTCCACAACATCAACGAGCGAACCAGCAACTGTCATAGGACTTGACGAAGGGAAAGAAATATTACAAATGATTGAATCTACTGAGATGAATGGAAATAAACGTACATCAACGGAGACACCTGTAGACCAAGTATTCGTTAAAAAAGCTCCTCGTCTTGACAAAGATGAACAAGATAACCCTAACCCAATCGAATCAAACGTAAAAGATCTAGTAACTTCTAGTGTTGAAGCTAATGTAACAGAAACTGCCGCTTCTGATTCTTCCAACAATGTGCCGGATGACAAAAATAAAGAGCCAGAGATTTCGCTAAGTAAAGAAAATCCTGAAGATCAATACAATGATATATTTGATGAGCTCGTTCCCAAAGGATATGGTCAAAATGATATAGAATCGTCGCAGGATGTAAAGAAAGATGAGAAGAAAATTCAAAAGGTTTACAAAGAAATTAAAAATATTGAATCTGTAAAACCATCGACAACTGAAAGCGCACTTGACAAACATACCGATGATCCCAACATGACGTCTCAAGTACCCATTTTACCGATCGAAATTCAAAATGACATGTCTACGACTGAAACTGTGGAAAAATTAGATGCGCAAGCAACGTCTCAAGAACCTGATAAAGAAATCATTTTGACAACTAACGTATCCAAATTGTCAACCGTGGACGCAAAAACCACTGAGCAAATCCCAATATTGCCAGAAGAATTGCAAACCACAGATGCTAACAAGCAAGAGCACACAGAAACTACGGCTGATTATACAATCGGCAAACGTATCGATGAACCAACGGATGATGCTGATGAAAAAGACGCGGACAAGTTACACGCATCTGGTACATCAGAATCTGTAACGACGAGTATCAATCTAGGCGAAGAAATTCCTGACAAAACAACGATGAATTACAATATCTTATTAGAGAAAAGCGATGCGATGGAGGATGTTAAACCAGTTTTTGAATCTATCGCGGACGATACTACACCGCAATCGTTTGAATATGTATTCCAGGTCACAACTACTACTGAAAAATCAATGTCACCAGAAGAATATGAAGAACTGACTGAAGAGCAACTACGCGTTGTTCCTTTGGAAGAAAGAGAAGAATTCAAAAAACCAACCGATGATCAACAAATCAAGGTTAAAAAAGAAAAAGAATTGAATTTGGAAGTATCAAGTGAGTTCGCGAATAATGCACCTACAAAAAGTAGTAGGACTGTAGAGGACGACAATATTCCAAAACTCACTTCTGGAGTATCAGAGTCGGAAACAAACACAAAATCCGAAGAAGTGGCGCACACATTTGATGCTGACATAAAAATAATTACTAAACCAAACAACACTGAGTCAAGTACCAGCACGAGTTCGTATCCTAATATCATTCCTGTCTCAGAAGATCTCGAAGATGATTATCATTTCACCGAACCAACCATTATATTAACTTTCAACAACCGACTCGCAACTACAGATTTGCCAGAGTCTACTATAAATACAGAGAATATGCCAAACGTTTCTGAAGCTACTACTGCCTCTTCACCAGTAGTTGAGATTTCTTCCACGGAAAATGCAGCTAACGTGATTAAAACTGACGAAACCACGAAAGAGCCCGAGAAAAAAGACGAAGTTCAGCCAGAAATTTTAAGTATCCCAGTAGCAATTCTAACTTCGCAAGATGAAACGCCTCCAATTTTCTTCTCCAAATGTAAAAGTGGTCAATTCCAATGCGTCAATGGAACCTCTAGAGATGGAGCTTACTGCGTCAGTCTTTCCGCTAAATGCGATTCAGAAAACGACTGTTCCGATGGATCAGACGAAGTCAATTGCGAACAAGAAGGTTGTCCCGGAAACTTCCAATGCGCCAGTGGTCAGTGTCTCAAACGACACCTTGTCTGCAATGGTATAGTCGATTGCGATGATGGTAGCGACGAGAAAGAATGCGATAAGTGGAAGTGCATCTTTGACGAGATGCAGTGCCCTAATGGTGAGTCTTTGGTCAGAATTTTTCTATAAATGTGAAAAAAAATCAAATAAATCTCCAATTTCTGTTATTGATTTGCAGGAAGATGTATTCCACTATTGTGGCAGTGCGATGGTCGGCCGGATTGTGAAAATCATGCCGATGAATATACATGTTCTGAAAGCTGCGGTAATGACGAATATCTTTGCCCGATTGAAAAGTGGTGCATACGTCAAACGTGGCGTTGTAACGGTGTATCCGAATGCGTGAATGGAGAAGATGAAAAGTTGTGCGAATGCGCTATAGATCAATTCAAATGCGATACTGGTGGATGTATTCCAGCCGATCAATTATGCGACGGAGTTGAACACTGTCCCGATAGATCAGACGAATGGAATTGTCTGAGTGTATCCAGTAAAAATACAACTAGCAGTACTGAAGTCGACAAAGAAAACAAAGAGAATGAATTCTCCACCCGAAGTGGCTTAGTGAAGATAAGGTTTGTATTAATCGATATTGATATTCACTATAAAAGAAACAAAAATTAATCAGTCATTAATTAAACTCGATTTACTCTCCAGACAATCAAGCGGCGACGACAGATTCGTATGCTCTGACGGATGGACGGATGAGTTCAGTGATCAATACTGTCGAACTTTAGGATTCGCTTCATCCGAAACAACGCAATTCATCGAACAGGGATCAAATGAAAACTTGCTTCAACTAACTCCAAACGCGAGTCCTAATTCCTCGCTCGTTATCAATTTGGTGAAGATAAGTACTTGCAAGTCGGAAAAAATCGTCGAAATATCTTGTCAAGAATTTTCCTGCGGTTCTCATGAAAGCGTTGGGCCTACAGCTCGATTAGTGGGAGGTACACCTGCTAGCGTAGGACAATGGTCCAGCGTTGCGCTTCTAAAGGAACCCAAGCATGGAGCTGCTTGCACAGCAAGTGTCCTTAGCCCTATGCATGCTTTAGCGAGTTACTCGTGCATTCATAGGTATGTGATTGATTAAATTGGCGCGAAATTCAATATTTTTTGGTTTCAAATTGTAAAATGAATATTTTTGTAACTATAGTTACAGACAGAGTAGCGGATGGCAACTTTTTGTTGGTGGAAATCTACTGAAACCATACAAAGTAAAAAATATCGTACCTTACCCACAAGTCAAGTATAATCAATTCCTCTACAACAACGATATTGCACTTGTTGAACTAGCAGAGCCGCTGACCTTCTCGAGAAACGTCAGCGCCGTTTGTCTTCCTAATCAATCGTTCCAGGTAAATTGTGAATTGCGATATAATTGAATTATTATGAATTTTAGAAATATTGTTAACGCTGATATTGAAATTTTTTAGCCACGACAGCTATGCGTGACAGCTGGATGGGGATTCCCCGTAAATGGAGAAGTCGATTTACAGCAGTACTTGAAATTTTTACCTGTGCCGACTTACGATTCAGAGGAATGCAATGCAACTAGCCATTACGGTGGTTTTATTACGAAAAACGATATTTGTGCCGGATTTACCGATAACGATAAAGGACCTTGTTATGTAAATATCAATTTCAATAATAATAATTTGACAGAAATTTTGAATTGCAAGAGATTAATCGAGATGAATTTCTTTTTCAGAACGATGAAGGTGCACCATTGATGTGTGTCAGTGAAACAGGTAGATGGGAAATTCAAGGATTATTAAGTCATCACAGCAGATGCTCAAGAGGTCATCCTGCAATATTTTCAAGTTTGACACCAGCTCTTTCCTGGTTGAGAAATTCTGTGCCAGCACTACAAGCCAATACTTGATTCAATGCGGAGAATATTTTAAAAAAGCATAATATTAAATAATTTTAATTTGTTTTTTATACGAAAAGATGAAAAAGGCAAAGTTCACAAAAAAGAAAATATCAGCCATTATTTTCTATGGCTTGTATTGTTAAGACGTTTTTATTATTTATTTCGTTGTTGACGAAATAATTATAATTCACAAGTGCCAAAAGAGAAAATTTTGTTATCAACTTAATCGAACAAATCAAAAGGAAATTTTAGTGGACTCAAATGAATGTTTGTCCATGATGGCGTATAAGAACACACGATTAAAGGCACACTATAAACACACGTACTTATGCTTCGGCAAACTGATGTAAATAATGTATAGAGCAAAGATTAATGGACTCAATGGTTTTATATATATCTTATCTTGATTTTTTAATGTACTTAAGATTCCGAAAGATTATGTATAAATAAGTCTATGTGATTAAAACCGAGTAAGGAGAAGTGTTGAGCGACTACTAAAATTTATCCTCTGCATGGTTTTTAAACAGCAGAGAAAGATATATTATTAAGATGAATGTATATAATACATTAGTTATAATACAATAGATTGTTACAGTTATTATTATATTAAAAATATTGAATATTGTATATGTATAGTCATTAATTTGAGTGCAAGTATTTTAGGAGATAAGCTAAAAAATAATAAAACATGTAATTACTCATAAGTCAAAGCATTTAATTAAAATAATGTTGTTTAAATATATTCTTATAAATTACAAAAAAAGTTATTTAATCCACCACTTTTTTTGGTTCAGCCTTTCTTTCCAATTCACTTACTTCAGTATCTAAAGCAATCAATGTTTTAGAAACATTCATAATAATATCATTATACCTAGTGATCATACTTCTTGTTTCTGAATTCACTTCTTCCGCTTGTTCCCCAAGTTCCACATACTTCAATGATAGATCATGCAGCTTTTCTGACATCTCTGGCAAATTCTTGAAACGATCACTTTCTAATACTGGCAATAGTTCTTTCAACTGGAGTAACCTTTGAACATTTTCTCGAATTTCTGGTTCCACAGCCAAGATGTATTCAAGTTTCACTTCTGTTTGCAATTCCGTAGGCTCAAAATCTGATTCTGTATAGCTTTCTAACTCTGGCAACCTCTGAATCAAAGTATTGATCTTTTCTCGACCAGAAAGCGCTGAAGCAATCAGAGTATTTGCATGAGCAACACTTTCGATAATGTTGCTTTCTGGCATTGGATTTTCAGTGTTGGGTTTCTTTTCCAATCCATAGATCTTCTTTTCCAACTCGTAAATTCTTTTTTCCAAAATTTCTTCAACTGACGAACTGAAAAGCAAATTAAACCTTTTTTACTCCAAAATTATACAAGCAATATTGTAGGTTATGTCAAAAAAGGTTTTTTTAATATATTGATCTACGTAAATAAAAAAAAACAAAAATTATAAAAATTGTATCTTATACAACACTTACCTCATCTTTAAGGCTTTTTATAATAATCAAATATATAATAATCAAATAGAGAACTTAGAAGTTGATAACGATTACTGTTTTATAACTTGATCAAAAGACTATGCTCTAATTTTCATAACACGTTAATCATACCATTACAAATCAATAAATTTTCTAAAATTCATGTTTCTTCACAGTAAAAATCAACACTTATAGATTTATTAATTACATTCTATATACAATTTTGACAGATTCTGGTATGCAGTAACAAACGTGAAGTATGGTGCACAAAAAGGTGAAGCTGAAGGTAGGCGAGAATCGATTATCTAAACTACATATATAAATGGGTGGGAAAATTTAAATTCTGTCGAGGCAATAATTTAATCTGTCTACTTAAATATATGAATGATGATCATTTGAAACACATTACAATTTTGCGTTTTATTATAATGTAATTTTGCTTGTATTCTTACATTACCCTATTTAAAAAAAAAAAAAAGTTAGATCGAAATAACAGAATTGTCTTATCACTCTTATCATCATAAACTCAAAAAATTAAGTAATGATGATTATCAGTTTTTTCTGTATCAAAAATTTGCAAAATTAAAAAAAAAACTGTAATACTAAAACTTAATAATTTAATAAAAGAATGCGCACCCAACAAACATATAGTTCTTAAAGAGTACTTTCTGAACTATGTGTTTGTTGGGCATAGCCCAGTAGAAAAAAAAAGAAATTCTACAAAACCGCAATTCCTTAACGATACCGGATTCCAATAGTAAAATTATCCGCATCGCATTCTTCCTACGCCAAGAGCGCGTGCAATTTCAAAATTTTCAACTTTCATATGCGTCTAAGTACATTTTGCATATGGTTGCAGCCTACTGGCGTGTAACGATATAACATCAGACAAATAAGCGCATAGATAGCCGGCGAAGCCTTGAGATTTTACAAATAAGCTTTAGGTCATATGGAGAGCTCGTAGGAGGCTCCTATACAGATATATACCCGCTCTCTGCGGGAAATGAGCCGTGTCATAAACATCCGACGTCTGGTTTCCAGATTTTCGTTTCCTTCCTTCCGCGTGAGCTGCATCTTGTGGCAATGTGTTATATATAGCCCTTTCCCTCTTAGACCCTTATTTCGACCCCATATGCACACACAGATGTATGTATGTATATACGCTTTCCCCACGGATTATAATACCATCATGGCCATACAACCTTTCAAGTTGTACGATTTCTGTTTTAGCCTCTCTTCTTTCGTTTCGCTACCGCGCGCTAAAGCCCTATATACGTATATATAGATATACACAGACGGGCGGCGACGGCGACGAGGGAGAGAGAGAGAGAGGATATAAGTGTACACACTTGAAACACAACAACAGCAGGCACTGTACTCAATAAGCAAAGTACGTGCCTGGCGGGAGGGAAGCAGAAACTGTAGGCCTCGACGACAGACAGAGAAATATATATATATATATATGTATGAGTGAGACTGTGAGTCGGCCTTTTTACGCTGTTGTTTGCAATTGTTGTAGTTCAAATATATATATATATAGAGAGAGAGACGGTCGCGTTTCGCTTCTATCAAACGATTCGCTTTATTGGTGAATTAACGTTTTTATTGGGGACTATAAGCGCCGCTTCGAAACCGGAACGTTTCGTAACGTTACGTGTGCATAGATCTTTTTTTATACGGGTTCTAAAATACTCTTTTAGATGATGCGTCTGTTAATGTGTACTTATCGTTTCGACGATAAAGACGTTGATTGATAGCTGATAGTTATTGCTTCGGGGTAATTTTTCATATAGGATACGATATATCGAGATAATATGCTTCTCGCCGGGACAAAGAATAAAAAATTTCGGTCGAGCGCCAACGTCTTTTTCAAACATTATAATACATCATATTTCTATATGTATACACATTGTATATACATATATTCTAATAAAAACCAACTAACCTTTGTAAGTATCATCGAAGCCTCTTGCTAAGAAGCAACAGTCGTCCTAAAATATACCTCATACATACATCGACCGCATGAAAAACAAATCCCGGTTTCTGCGAAACTTCAGTCAAGGGTTGCATCCGTGCAGCTTATTATATTCCGCGAAACGTGTGCATCGAGCGTAGTAGGGGCGCCCCCATCGCGAAAAGAGAGAGAGAGAGAGAGATAGGGAACGATCTCTGTGTATATATGTCTCTCGAGAGTCCTCCCGCAGTCGCGAGCTAGGCAGCACACTCGACAGTCGACATCAGTAGTAGATCTGCGCGGGGCGAGTAAGCACCAGTCGCTCACATATACACACACTGTCATGGCCGATGGCGCGGAGCCAATAGCAGCAGCAGCATCCCAGTGCAAAATCTTCTCGTCGTGTAGTGCTTTAAAAAGTTGGAGCTCGGCGAAGGCCGTAAAGTCGGTCTAAAGCTGAGCCGTGTGAGTGATATGGAGAAAGATGAACAAACGAGCTCCTCCAGACGGGACGACGTCGGCTGCCAACAGTGACCTGTCGATCCTGTTGTTGGAGGATACGAGCGTGACGATGACGGACTCGAGGACAACGAGGCGCTCGAGGTTACGGGGGATAGTTGGTATTTGCCTACTGTTAGCCTTGGCTGGTATGCTCTACCTTGGCTACTTTTGCCCTGATCACGTCTGTGCCCTTAGCAGCCGAGATCCTAAGGAGACGACTAGACTCTCCGAACCTCTTCTCTCGGGTGAGACATTGCACTTTTTATTAGGCACAGCTTGTTTTTCGAGCGGCTATTTCCGTTCGGAGGATTCATTTTTCAGCTTTTTCTTTTTTCGTCTTTTCTTAATCGAGACGCGCCGGCGATGCGTTTCGCTGCGTAATAATCCGAGTCAGCGCGATTGTGTTACACTATACTTTCTCTCTCTCTCTCTCTCTCTCTCTTCTCTGCTGCATATGTGTGCAGTGTGTTTGTTTAGCCGAGAATCGCGGAATCTCTGCATATTCTTCGCTCTTGGGGATTTTTCCGAGATTGCGCTCTTCTGATGCTTGTAATCGCGCGCTTAAGTCTCATATATCTATGCATGCGAGACTTTGATTATGTGTGCAACGCTCTAACTGCTTGTTTATTGAAAGAGAAGCTATATTTAAATAGAAAAATGTACAGTTTTTGCATGAAACGAGTGTGCGTGTGCTTTTGGTTGTAGGTAACACCCTTGGCCTAGGATCTAATTCACTTGAACTAGAAAAAAATAATTTTTTGCCAGTACATCCTGCGTTCAAGCTGCAGAGCATTCAAGGAAGTCTGGGCTACGATGATATCTTTTTGAACGACACCTTTCAGTTCGACATCAATGCTCACGATGTCATGGTGTTCCTGCACATTCAAAAGACTGGTAAGGAATCCTATTTCTTTGATGAGAACTTTATACAATCCTTTTGCATTATTCAATACAAGTCTGTGTGGGTCATTTGCATAAAAATTGCAATTTCCTGTTCTTTGTACATTATTCTTTGAATCCAGTTAAAGTTAGTCTTTGTTTTTTACTTCCATTATTCCTATTGCTTGTTTGCATCATCATTATGTTATCAATGAAATTGTCCATTTGATGATGTACTCAAACCAATTTTCTCAGTATAACAATCATCTTATGCAACCATTTCTATTGCAGGAGGCACTTTGTTTGGTAAACACTTGGTTCGTGATCTTGATCTGCAAAGGCCATGCTCTTGTCAAAGGCGACGTAAACGCTGCATTTGCTTCCGTCCAAATCGAACTGAAAATTGGTTGTTCTCAAGATATTCCACTGGGTGGAAATGTGGATTGCATGCAGATTGGACAGAATTGACGAGTTGCGTTGATTCTGAATTAAACAAAATTGAAGGAGATAATGTTAAAAGAAGATATTTTTACATAACAATAATTCGACATCCTGTGGCGAGATATCTATCCGAGTTTAGACACGTGCAAAGAGGAGCCACTTGGAAAGGTGCTCGACACTGGTGTGGAGGTGCTCAGGCTAACATACCTCAGTGCTATCCAGGACCTAATTGGAAGGGTGTAACTTTAGAACAGGTATAGTTACAATGTTCACTTTGTTTTGATTATTTGAAATATTGCAGCTGCAAATATTTCACATTGTTCTCTTTGCAGTTTATGGCCTGTCCACATAATTTAGCAAGTAATAGACAGACTAGAATGTTGGCAGATCTATCTCTTGTTGGTTGCTACAACTCATCACTTAGTAGTATAGAACGAGATCGACTTATGTTAGCTAGTGCGAAGAGAAATCTGAAATACATGCCATTCTTCATGCTTACAGAGTATCAGAAGGTAAATTTTAATTATTAATTTATATTAATTTATTATTTGCGTGCACGTCAATCATAACATATTAACAATCCAATAACTCATTTAATTTTTAAATATGTTTTTACGTTTATTTCAATCATAAACATCATCAATATTCAAAGGCATCTTTCACGATATTTCAATGCAAATATTTACGTGAACCCCAGATGCCTTATGTATACCATAGTTTTGTTTTTCCTACTCTCTTTCTCACTCTTTCTCCCTCTATGTATATTTATCTTAAAATGAAACTGCACAGCTGCTTCATGTTAACCCTCTTGCTCACATTTGGACCAAGCAGTTTCATTTAATGAAAGAAAGAATTTGAAAGACATCTTTCTTTCATCATTTTTTTTTAATAGCCAGCTTTTGACTAAAAAAAGTTGGCAGAAGACTAAATGTGTTTAATAACTGTAAGAAGACCTTATTAACTTTTCGCAATAAAGAATTGTGGATATTATTATTTGGCCACAATAAGATCAGCTTTAAAATCAAACAGGGTTTCAAGAAATTTTCAAACAAGATTTTCTAACGCTATTTTTTATAATTACGAAGAGCTTTTTCACACGTCCTTATCCTGCATCAAACAAGAATTCATCGTTCCAAAGTGCACTGCTTGTCTACATTAATTATTAACAGCTGATTAAATAATGCAATAATTATCACCAGGTAGGACAATATTCTTTCGAGGAAACGTTCGGAATGAGATTTGCCGTTGCTTTCGAACAACACAACGCAACGCTAAGCGCTGCGACAATGGCAACTCTTACTTCTGAACAACTGGATGCTGTTAGAAGGCTTAACAAACTGGATCTTGAACTGTACGAATTCGCGACGAATCTTGCATTTCAAAGATTTCGACATCTCAGAGATCGTGACCCCTACTTTGTTCAACGATTCCAGCACCTTGGTGAGTTGTCATCAAGGCAAAGTGTGACTGAATTTAATTGGGACTCAGTGATAGAAGATACAACAGACATTGACTAGACGCTTTGTGTCGTGCACAGAGAGGTCAGCACAAAAATGAAAGTTTGTCCTTTGCCAAGTGCAAAAGGATATCATGCATTTTATTTACATAAAGTGTTACAAGTTACTTTACATTTGTAAATTTGCCCGTTCACCTGCATAAAGCAGTACTGTGAAACATTTTTTGCTTGCGTGGTAGATTTAACAGAGGCAACTAATTATCTTTATTTTAACGATTCCACGCGAATAGGAAATTTTCATCAATGCTGCACATAGTTGAACTCACCAAAAGTTTTATAGAAGCTTTTTTGGGCGAGACCAAAGAAAACCCGTAAAAACATAGGCCCAATCTTCGATACTTATTTCACAGCTGTTTTACATGAAAACAGCGTTGATCTTATATAAGAAAGTATCTTACGTGCGATCGTCATTGTTTTAATTTTAGAACATCTTTTCATCAAAGTTCTTCCACTTGTACGCACATATGTTTTGTTTTTACACAGATGGTTAATACTATAAATGAATTTGAAATCTATTGATATTTCAACAAGTCAATATCAAGCTCGCGTTTTAAATTATTTTACGATAATTTTTAACAATTCGACTACCAAATCAAATCATTTTTTGCTGTACATTCATTTACATTTAAATCCATACAAATAACTGCCATTACATTTAGTACATAGCTGTGCCATTAATTTATTCCTAATCTTAAAAATTAGATCAAAACTAAATTGCTATTGTAGTTGTACATTTTCTCTAATTAAATTAGTTAACAAAAAAGTTTAAATTGAAAATAAAATGTAACTCATGTTTATTCATATTATAATGATATATGTGTGATAGTGCGAATAAGAGCTCGAGAAGTGGAAAAATTGTGATATACAAACTACTTTAAAGTACTTTATTTCCAAAGGTCTAACTGCAAAGAAAGGCAGTAAACAAGAGGCAAACAGCGAATATGACTCAGTATCAATGAACATACACATTATTATGTATTGATGGATGATTTCTCAATTAATTATGCTCTTCCAAAAAAATTTTAAATGCGAGTTTGTATTTAATTACAGCTTGTTCTTATGATGAAAAAATCTTTTTTACACGCAAAATCAAAGAAATTTTGATATTGCCCTCTGTGTGTATGCTAAGAATTGTTATGGGTCATAAACACAGTCGATCTTATTAGGTTTATTGATGATAGGGCCATACAAAGATCTCAAAACAGTGAACATTATTGTGCACATTAACGTTTACCAGTAGTTTTAATTATTGGATACTAATATTTCATTTTTTTTTTTAATTTTTTTCCCATAAGAAATGTTGAAATCTATTAATCATTGATTTTGTATATAATATCTTCAGTATATAAAGACGTGTAGTTTCTAATCAATCATGTTATACGTTACTAAAATGATAACAAATCAAAACATCATTTATTTTAGTGGAGACTCTGTTACAATTTGAATTAACTCTATCATTTATCTGATTTATAAGGATTCTGATTGATCATAAAACAGACAGTTCTTAATGGCAAAAGCATAGTGGTATAGAACGATTTTTAATCAAGAGTTATTTATGAAAATTATTTGATAAAATTTAAAATATTTTTATCCCGATATTTTTTTATAAATGTTGCTTTACCACTGTACAAATTTTACAAGTCTTTGTGATTTATTTGCGGAACTATCAATAAATTATATTTTAAAAGAAATCTCGCGCTCGAAACAGCCTAAAGTTTATGTAAGCAAAAAATAAGAAAGTTGTACTATCACATAGGATAATAACTAATACTCAACAATGAACGTTGATACGTGCAATAAGACTATAGGTTACCAGAGTAGTTATTTCATACGATTGGAATATTATAATAAACCTAACTGTAACATAAAGCAAATATCTTTTAAATACTGATGAAATTTTTTATCAAGTGCGATATTTCTGGTTTGAGTTGTCGAAAAATTGTTAAGAAATGTTAACATATTTTGTAGTTACAATATAGAGTTGATTTAAGTTAGTTTATCTAATCATGTTGTTTTGAACAATTTTAACAATTTATGGTATCTTGAACAAACTTTTGAGTTTGAAATCTTGTTACGCATTTTAGTAGTAGTAAATTTTTGCAGTAAGTACACAGTAGCAATGATTGGTATGCCATTGTGTGGAATATCAATTATTTTAATTGTGCTTACTCCTGAAAAGAGATCTTGAACAAAAGTATACCATATAATACATTTTTTTCTTTTTTAACAATGTTTTACTGTTTTCGGAAAATATTGATAATATTAAGGACCAAAGACATTACTTTTATGTAGACTTTGTAAAAGTTTACACTTTAATCAATCTACTTATTTTATTTGCTAAAATTTTTTTGCAAAATTTATATTCTTTGTATATTGTACAAACTTTGCCAGAAAATAAGGCAAACAAGTTGAAAATTATTTTTTGAAATTGATTTATGATTGAGAATTCTATTTACTGAGAAAGTAAACAAAAACTATTGCACATCTGATTTGAGCAGGTTTCAAAATACCATAACAGTGCCATAAGTGAATCCAAGGTTCACAAAAAAAGCAACATTTGAAAGCTAGTATTTAAATGACACTTAATAAAAGTTTATTGGCAAAACTAATGGCAGACTGAGGACGTATGCAACCCACTTTTTTGATCCAGTTGCTGAAAATTACACTTACTAAAATTCTTTGTTATAATCATTAGAATTGTTAATTACACATTATGTAAAATTGTGTTATTAACAAGGTGTTGCACCTGTTTAGAATAGTTATCTGTCCATTAGGGAATGTATAATAATAATAATAAGAAGAAAGTCAAATTTGAGATGAATGGTCAACGAACCCATGACATATGCCTAATGAAGTGAACAAAAAGGTCTAAGCCTTTTATATCTTGTTTATGCAAGTGTAAATAATGTATCGAATAGATCTAAGTATTACTGAACTAATGGATATAAAAAATCGTATATGAATTGTATACACGTATAATTATATTTAAGATTTCAGTATACTACTATTATAAAAATAAGAAAATATATAGTTATTGTAATACATGGCAGCTTGATAAAAAGTTGTTTGATTATGTAAACCTTTTAATAAATCCTGAGAATTCTCAAGTGTTTTGATTTTGAAATGTTCTTCCAATTTTTTTTCCCTTCATCATATTGTGGTAAAAATAATCTTTGAATACAAAAACACATATTAAATAGAATTGTATATTATATATCGATAAATATTTTTTCTGTATCAACAGTATTTTTTGTTATATTACAATGTACTGCATACACTTAAATTAATTTCAATTAAATTAATTAAATTCACACACTGTGTTTATACTTGCTCTCTGACAGTTAAAATTTGTTCGTTGCTAGAAGACATTAGCATGCAACAATACCAAGGGTGAAGGAACTTTGAAAAATGTATTAGTACATTTTTAATGATTCAATCATTAGTTAGGTTCATTCCTTTGATATTGATTATGCTTTAGATGTAAACAAAATGAAGATTAATCACAATGCTCAAATGCACACATGTGGATGGATGATCGGAAGGAATGTAGTTGTGTAGAGAAAATGCGCTAGTTTTCTAGAGCAGAGATTGCTCCAACATAATTTTTTCAAAGCCCATTGGTGGACTGTGTGCAAAATTTTCTAAAATAAAATCTAAAATTGCACCATCGTCAACTGAAACAATTTAAAATTGAATATCAATTATTTTTTTCAATTTAAACAAAACATACGTACATTGATAAATGCTATAGCAGTGATTTACCATAAAGTACAGGATAAGTCGTTCCCTTGATGCCCATGATAGGTGCTTCCATTGATTTTCCATTCAAATAAAAATTCAGTTCTACGTGATCATAAGAGATACCCTAGAAATCAATACAAAATTCATGAGATAAACAGTCACTTTCACTATGGTTTTTCCATAAGCATATTTTTCATTCTCTTACAATGATATCTCCTTCCTGAGGCAAATTTTGAACTTTATGCAACTCTTCCTTATTGTGTCTTATTACTCCATCTGAATTAAAAGCCCAGCTTTCAGCATCCATTCCACCCACGCTTGTATCAAGATTTGTAGACCTTGTTGCAATGCCTACTCCCCATATTCCTTCTTGTTGTATTTTTACTTCAAAATAACTTTTGCTTTGTACTAATGGAGCATTTCCTAATACTGCTCCACGACCACATACTCGTCCACAATTTTTTACTACTACGACTTCTTGCCCTGGAAGGTGAAAGAAAATGTTATACTTTATCGTCCATTCAGCACAAATGGTGAATCTATGATATCAAATTAAGTTTTCCTTATAAGGGGCAATGAACGGAAAAAAATTGATAAAGATTTACCCATGTTATTTGTGTCCAGACAAATGTAATTTTCTTCTTTTTGGGGCTCATGTTGAGCAGTAACAAGCCCAAAATTATCAAAGCAATTTCTAAAGCAGGCAAACATCGTTTTGTTACACTACTTATTGGCACTTTTTCATATTCTTTCCATAACCATACTCTTATAGAATACACTAGTCTGTGTTACCGAGATAAATCGATTAATTTGAACATTATACAAACTTAGGAATGAATTACTAATTAAAAAAAAAATAAGCGGAGATCAGTATAGATCACAGGTATCGGAGCACGACGCACCACTAACGACAGATGACAGAAAACCTTTCACGGCTTTGACGCTTGCGCCGTTAGTGTGTGTGTACACATATAGATATATGCTTGGTGATGGTAGGAAAATGGCTTCCCTCTCATTCACAAATCCAATCGATATATGACGATGCTGTGAAGTGAAACGGCCGTAGCCTTATCGTTAGTTGATAAGTTAGTAGCAACATATGCCATGTGGATTATTTTATCAAATTAAATTTTGTTTAAATTTAGCTTTCTGACAAAATATCATTCGTTAAATTTTTTCATAAATGTATTTTTACTAGGTGCATGCATTTAACTTTAAATTTAGTAGGTACATATTTCAATGGTAGATTTTATAGAAAAACAATTATAATATTGCAGGGTTAAATGAGAAAACATGGAAATTTGTACCAAAAGGTGTTTTTTTTTTATTTATTAATATTTTACATAAATTTATACTCTGCTTGGGTACAGCATCTGCAACAAAAAAAAATCAATTAGGATTAGTAATGATATAGACATTTTTTACATGCATGTTATTTGTAAAAAGGTTTCACATTATAATTATTTTATTAAATCTTATCACTGCTCCACAGCAAATACTAGCACATTTTTGAAAATGTTTATTTTTAAATTGTCTTTTTCATAATGCTTAAAATAGATTTGTCCAAGCACTCAATAATTTATGGATACAATTTAAATGATATTATAAGTTGAGTGTTTAGATTATTCAAGAACTGTATACAAAAATTTGAGAAAAATAACTTTTCAAATATACTATAGCCTTGGTTGAGAGCAAAACTAGAGTACTTGATTGTATGGCTAAGTTTTCAGTGTCTTATTATTTGGTTCATATTTTAGATTAAAGAAAGTTAAACAGCTTTATGAATTGTTTGATGAAAATGATACTTACAATCCTGATGCGGTGACCCATGGCCTTAGCAGGTAAATTCCTCTTGAACTTGGCGCGCACAGATCCACTGGTACCATGTGGACGTGTGACCTTTCCCCAGATAGCCCTGACTTTCGTCTTCTTTGTGGTCTTTCCGGGAACTGGAGTCTTGTTCTTAGCCTAAACAGTTGAATTAACAATAAGTACTTTAGATCTACATATCTATTCATTTAAATAAAACTTCAGCTGACAAAGAATGCTTTTTAATATTTAATATTAGATTTTCTACTATTTTATCTAATTTGATCTAGAACTACATTGAAAATGAGTACATTATGAAATTGGAGCATATCACTTGAAGAAGCATATCCTAGCTGTAAAAGTAGTCTTGTTAAGATTGTAATTGAGCATTAATAATGCTGAGACAGATTTTTGTGTCATTATCCTCTTTTTACTACTAACAGAAAAATACCTACTTTCTATAAGCTTTTAATATACACTTCTTTTTCAAACTAAGAAGATTACAATTCTTTGTCATAAACTCTGATGGCTAATTGCATAGTTTAACACAGTTGTCTGAAATCTTATTTGAACTGTTTCTGTTCGTATTTTCTTTATAACTTGAACAGTCAAATTTCAAAAGAAAATTTGAAGAATATTTCACATACAATCATGGGGAATAATAAGAGTTTTAATATACAAACCTTGTACACATAGACACAACGCTTTCCGATGTAGAAATCGGAGTCACTCTTTCCCCTGGCTCCATCAATTTTCAGAAGAGCTGTGTGTTCATGTTGGTTACGCAGACCTCTCTTGTAGCCAGTGAAGATAGCCTTAGCATAAAGACGACCGTGCCTCTTGAAAGGCCTCTTCTTCAAGGGGACAGGCTCCGCTGGCTTCTCTTTTGGCTTCTTGGTCGTAGCCTTTGGCTTTTCTACAACTTTGTCCGCCATGTCGGTATCTAAAAAATATTGAAACAATGATCAGTTACCTTTCTTTTAACTAAACTAAGTGTTTTAATCGAAATCATCTTGATGTCACGTTCGATCAACAAATTTTTCGTGGTTATGTGTATAATACAGGTTAGGAACCGCGACTTCTCGTCGGTCAACGAACAACAAATCTAAAACATTAACAATCACACGCAAAGACACATAGAACAGTGTCCACAGATGTAACTTGAAAAACAAAACGATTTTAACACAAAAAATATAATTTCGCCAATGTATCAATACAATTCTGCTGCGAAGTATCCGTAGACCACACGAGATATCCGGTTCGTAATCCATTATAATCAGTGTTAAAAAACAAAAATTAACGGTAAAAACTCGAAAGGACAACAAAGCAAAGGTCACTTTAACGGTTTTCAACAATATTTTTTCAATTGTTCACTTAAATAATGTCATTTTTTAATAAAAATAACGGGGTTACCCGAATCACGCAGCGTACCTGACGTGTACCGCGGATGAAAAGAAACAGGAAACACTGCGCCCCTCTAACGGTTAAGTTGGTAAACGCTCGCGCTCATATGGCGGGAGCGCGTGAATTGAAGCGGTCGACAACGTTGGCAACGAAAGAGTTTTTGTTATCATTTGAACGTTGTCGTTAATATTCTCGACAGTTTAGAATACTTAGTTTGTAAACAATTTTTTGTTGTGAATTTTTCAAAAATATCAATCGAATGATGCGAACTAATTTTTTTTTATCGACCGATATAATGCTGTCAAGAAAATTTCTTTATCAGTCAGTAGATAAGAATACTGTATATTTACGTTTATAGATCAACGCGAAATAAAACAAAGTATGAATATTATTAAAAATTCAAATTTTAACTTGTTTGCTTTATATAATTATAGGTAATAATAAAAACCAAATTAGGATTAATCAAGAACATTTGGACTTTTTACTATCATTTTATATACGAAAATAATTTTTTTTCGTCTGCTCCAGTATGGCGCGAAATTTGAATTTCAAATCAACTTTAAGACCTCCTTATCATTGCAAAGTATCTTCACTGATGCTTTACGTTCGGTAATTACATTAACAAACAGGGAATATATAGGAGAAGCAATAAAAGCAGCGCGACATCTTCAATTTGCCGGTGAAACTAAGCGAAAACAGAAACGCGATTTTGAGCACGCAACGCAATCAGCAAAATGAAGCATGAAGTGCACTCTCGTCGCGCTCGGGGAAATCATTCGGCGCTCGCATCGTTAT
Organism: Pteromalus puparum; assembly: GCA_012977825.3. Taxonomy (NCBI): domain Eukaryota; kingdom Metazoa; phylum Arthropoda; class Insecta; order Hymenoptera; family Pteromalidae; genus Pteromalus; species Pteromalus puparum. The sequence goes on along the minus strand of CM053172.1, from coordinate 3,823,694 downwards.
ACGCAAAAATGAAATCCAGAAACGGCCGTATACACACACATATACATACGGAAAACGTCAATCACGACATATGGCCGTGCATATACGTCGCTCTTTGCCGTTAAACGTGCGAACCACAAACGAAATTTCAAGCTGACAGCTGTTAGAGCTTCTATATATATAAAATACGTCTATATAGACGATGCAAAAGCGCGTGGGCGTAAAAAAAAAAAAAGAAAATCAGAAGTACTTGCTGGGGGGGGGGGGGCGAAAAAAATGCAGCGGAGCCTCGTTAGCGCGTCAGATTTTTCTGTCGCGTCGTCGCTAACGACATTTGAGTCGAGGCGCCGCAAACGTCGATACTATAGCTCTCGTGCGCTCGCCAAAAATCGTTTCACGGACTCGTTATTGTAGCCAGGGGGGAGACCCTAGGGATTCGCTTTTTCAAGCGTTGACTTTTCTCGTTACAGGTGGCAGTCGAGGCTTTCGATTGTCATCGTGGAACAATATTTTTGCTGAGAGGGACCCTAACGAAGACATTGTGCACTTTTTTTTTCCACGTTGAAAAATAATAATTAAATGCGATATGACAGGGTAGCTTTTTTATTGTTCTTTTTTGGACAATTTTTAAAAATTTTTGAATCATTAAGTTTTTGTGTTTGAATTCTCGCGCGCTTTTAAAGCGGTTATACCGTCAGGTGTATTATTATCTGTATTTGATACATCTGGCTATAAAACGAGAGTCGTATCAATATTCATTAGTGTATAATACGTCGGATCGACAAGTTACTTTCCGCAAATATACCATTATTCATATGTAGGTATATAACTCGCTGCAATATGTCTAAATTAATCATACCCCCATCGGTCCGTCTATTAGTCTTCATTCTAGTATATCAGTTTCAGAATTACAGAAACGTTCATTTTATGTGTGCCATTCAATTAAACAAGTGAATGGTATACATCACGAAATGTTTGGTAAAATTTTCATTGTTCTACGCACAAGTGCGCGTTTATATTCAAAAGCATCAATAAAATACGTGTATATTGCAGTGCGATACGTGCCTATCGCTCTAATATAGTTGACTTTATTATTCCTTCTATATGACTCGTTATAAAGCATTTTATACGTGTCGGATTTTCGGCAATGGCTATTTTGAATTGTGTTGTATGCTTAAATGCTTAGATATCTTGATTATTAAAATAAAATTTACGTCTATATAATAGGAAAGAATAGATTTTATGAAAAGACAAATCTCAAATTTCAAAATGAAAATGATAGCATTAAAAATCATAGCGAAAGCTTTGCCTCAATCAAAAGTTATGAGCAATTAAATATAGCTTTAAATTTGGCAAAAAATGCACGAAACTCATAAATCTCGCGAACTAATGACCAATCAGGCTTTTGGAAAAAACTTTTTTCCACGAAAGTGCCTAACGAGGCAACATTTCTGCGAAAAGGAGATTAGGCTAAACCTCCGAACACGTTTATTTGCATGGTATATTGCAGTACTTTTAAAACTAAAAATAATGAATGTGAATCTATAGGTATTACGAATTGTTTCCTCCAATTCAGCGAACACTGAAAATTTGAGAGGGATTTTCGCGATATACACGTGAGCGTATAAAATTAAAATTTGTCGAAAATCCGTAAAAATTTTTCATAATAATGTTACATATTGTTCAAAGTTATTTAGCAACTGATCTTTGTTTCATAAAATCATAATAATTCTCAAAATGTATAAACCTGCAAGATTGCTTTATTAAAACAAGGCGCAGAGGCTAGTGCGACACTCACTCGATTGAACTTAAGCCTGTATCTCTTCGCCATCTACTACTCCTGTCCTTTTTGTATTTTTCTTGCCGCTTCAACTTTCTTTTACTCTTGTTTACTCAGTCCTTTTACTTTCTCGCAAGTTTATTTTCCGTCTATTTTTCTTGCTGTCTTCGATTTCTTTAACCTGGCTTTTTCCTTTTCTCGTGTATAACGTTTGACCTTTTCACGCCTGTATTTTCGCAGAACAAAAAAAAAATAGTTATACTAAAAAAACCAATCTGTATATCTATATATAGTTCACCATAAATATATATATAGATATACTTTATTTAAAGAACCACGTGACTAAGGTATAACTTTGAGGCTCGTTTCAGCGCCCTCTGCCGGGACATGGAAGTGGGAATAGTTTATTTTTAAATTTTACCTTCGATTCTTCCAAAAAATTAGTGCAGAGAACGTCGCGCATCGTCGAATAGTTTCGTCAGGCTAATTGCTCCCGTCGATGTTTGGCAAGCCCAGGCAGGCGCGAATGACGGGCCAGCCGTCGCCGCGTCTCACTCGTGAACAACATCATCCATCTTCCACGCCCTCCGAGCGATATCCCGTCGCCGGTCTCTCACGTCTATTACGACGACGACGACGACGACGACGACGATGCTACATGCGTCGGCGAACCCTTGTTATATGTTTCTCTTGGTTATACTCAAGCCCCTGAGCCATCACTACGAGGACGATTTCTCTGATGGAATTCGAGAGATATGCAGACGCTTTATACTACGCGAAAGGGGATCTATATACTGATTTCGTTTTAATGACCCTTATTTTGATTGAGGTGTCTTTTGGTGTAATGGTTATGGTTGGTTTATTCAAATTTGCCGCCGGGGAAATAAATTGAGGCTGGTATTTTTGAATTAGCGGTGGAAATAATGCGTTATTCGCTTGATGGGTGATGTTTGATGTAGTAATTTGATTTGCCGATATTTCTCGTTGATTGTTTGATTATGTGATATATTATAATTAGTAGAAATGTATTTATATTTCAAGTGAAGTTTGATTAATCAAAATATAGTTTTAATTGAAGTATCGAAAATCCACAGTGTAATATACATTTCATACTAAATTAAATGAAAAAGAATTTTATATCAGAATTCGTGCAAAATAATGATTAAAATAATACATTCATATCACAATAAATAATTTAAAAAATTCAACATTTCACTAATAGAAATGCTTTCCCTACAGAAAAAAATCGAAAACCAAATTTCCGTATTAAACATTCCTGACATCAAAATAAACCCCTTCAAAATTAAACGTATAATAATTACGTAAAGCTTGAAAATACCAGCGCAGTTGAATTTCTACAAATTCTCGTTGTCTCTTAAGCCCAATTATTCATCCCCACAATAATAACGAATGAAAACCATCCTGCACTGTCACAAGCACGTCTACACTCTCAACGCTTAAGATACCTCTCGCGCGCCTGTGGTTTTCGTGTTTGAAACGTCGCAGCCGCGAATTCCGCGACTCCATACTTCCCTACACTCTTCTCTCTTATATATATATACACTCCCCCGCATTAGCCAACACTTGCTGGAGTACTCCTGTGTACTCCGCACGTATTGTATTAATATCGTCGACAGTCGCTCCTACTTGTGTACGTATTATATGTGTAGAACGTATACGTATATACAAGAAGACAGAAGCGCTTGATATCGTGGATTTGAGCGGTTACACGCGACTGTTTCGTTCTGCGAATGCAGGCAAACAGTGAAAGAGACGCCCGCGAGTATAGAGTCTCTTCTCTGCTAGAAGGTTGATAAGACTCGTGAGAGGAGCTTGGCATATATACGCCTAATCTCGGGATATGTGTATTCGAATAGATGTATAAATGTGATATCTTCTCGAACAGCTGAGCTAGTGCTTCATTCGTGTGGAGAGCTCGCGACGCGCGCAGTTATAGCATGAGTGGTTGAAGCAGTTATTGGCTAAAACAAGACAGTTTTAGCATTGATGAGACACCACTATATCTAGACTTGATACTCAGATCAAGATGAGTGAAACCAAGAAGTGTCTATGCGCCACCTATTGTTGCTAGCCAGAGACACGGAGAGTTTAGGCAGTGACGAAAGGGCCAGTCCAAAACTGCTTCATTTTTATATATTGATATCGCTATATAGATTTCGATATTTATCGAAACTCTATTATCATCCCTACTTTCTACTTATTGAGAAAAGAAAATTAATCACTTTATATGTAATAAATATCTCATACTTCGCTCAACATTAAGGGGCAGGCTATAATTAAGATTTTCAAAAATATTTTAAATATAAAATAATATGATTTACGAATACGAACGAAAGGCAAACGAGAAACATGTAAATTCGATCAATTCTATATATAACCGCAATTATTTTTTTATAGGAGGGATTTAAATTTTCAGAGATTTTCCGATAAATAAACTACGTCAAAAATATCCTCATTCCGGAAATATTTAAATAAGCTACGGAATTTTCGTCCATTTTAACATTTCATGCTTCATAATGTTTTACTGAGCGTAAAATTTAGTTTTTCGACGAATCACAACAAAAATCGAAAAAAAAGCTTCGAATGATAAGACACATCCTTAACGTTAATAGAAACTTATCGCATCAACTCATCTCCAACGTATATATAATCTCCATCTAGCAAGCTCGCTCGAAGTCATGCCTTATCCTCCCCTGTGCACTAGCCTCTCGCACAGAAAGGTAAAAAGATCCGTTTGATCACGGCTAACTTTACCCACTCGCGAAACTATACTCGCAACGAGTGCCTTCCCGCAAAAATTCATCTCCCGTTTGCTCTCTCTCTCTCTCTCTCCTTCTCTCTCGTGATACGAAAGTTGCTGGAGAGTCGAGAGGGCGAGATAGCGGATTCAGACAACGCGGCGGAAAAAGCGAGTTTGAATTATTCAAGGTTTCTTAGCCTGGCGAAACTGAAAAAGGGGCGCAATAAGAGAGAGAGAGAGAGAGAGAGAGAGAGAGAGAGAGAGAGAGAGAGAGAGAGAGCCTGGGAAAATTTAACTTGCCGAGCTTAGACACAGGGCTACAATTGCGGCTGTTTTCTCTCTTCTTTTTTTCGCGTGAAATCGCTGTGCGCGCGAAGGGCGGTAGCAACGATGCCCGTTGAATTTCAAGCAGAGGATCTGTGATTATTAGCCGGCGAAACAGCTGTTGTCAATATTGAGAAGCTTTTAGTGGGTTTACTCTTTCGCTGACTATACGATATACATATATATATATATATATATATATATATATATATTCTCTGGTGCAGTAAGGGATTGATTATTCATAGGATAGGTGTGTGATGTGAGAGGAAAAAAAAGCAGTATACGCGTTGTGTAATCCAATTATCGTCGCGAGGAGAAATAATGACTCGAAAAATAAAAGAGAGCGAACAACCCTCGATTAAATTGATTAAACGAGCGGTTGATTATATGCGAGAATTAAAATTCCGACGCGGGGGCTAATTAGAAAAAATAGTCCCTCGGGCACGCTGCTCGGAAAAAATTATTCTCTCGGTAGCAGCAACGACAACGACGACGAATAAAACGCGTATACGCTCGATCTGGTTCCGCTCTCTCTCTCTCTCTCTCTCTTTCGTTACAGTATAGTGGGTATAGAGACTCTACGCTGCTATAGCTCTCTCTCGGATGAAATATATTTTTGCGTACGGACTGGTTTTTCGCGCAGCCGAGCTAGCGGAAAAGTGCTGGCGGAAAATGAATTTCGCGTACGTCGCCGTAGGACGACGAGACTCTACTATATATGTATATAGGAGAGAGACCCCCCTCTGACGCGCACGTACGGCTGCGCGCTTGGCTTTTGGCATTTCGTCGTCGGACGTGAGCGTGGCGAGGAAAATTAAAACGCCGCGTGCGACGAGCGCGTTCTACTGCAACGGGAAAAGGAAATAAATTCACTCGTAATTTTTTCGGCTATCGAACTGACTGACACGCCTCGGTGTATTTTTTTTTTTTTTGGTTTTTGAATGTACGTTTGTGTAGGATTTTTTTTTCGCGAGTGCTTTGTTGGCGAGAGTTTATTTTGTGTAGGTTTGTAGGATCGTCAAGGAGTGGGATAGAATTCCTTTTTTTTAATTTTTTTGAGAAATGGAAATAATTTTTAGATTTGTGAAGATAATTCTATTCCAAAAGATATATGCTCAAAAAGTAAAGATGAAAAAAATTAGAGATAACAACACTTGCGTCATTAAAGTTTTTATTATAAACTGTTTCGAAGTTTTTATTATGAACTGATCGCAACCATCAAAGCAAAGCAGTTTTGGACTGGTCCTTATCTCCCAGCAAGCGATCGCTCAAACTGTCCGAGTTTCTGGTAAGCGAAGATAGGTGGCGCATAGAAGCTTTTCAATTTCTATTATTAAAATATGCGAGTTCAGTACATATATAGCGGTTTGACAACCATAAGTACCAAAACTGCCTTTTGTCGGGCTTGCTTATGAGCCGTTCATGCTATAACTGTCGACTGGAGTTTGCGTGATAATTTCGTCTTGATCTTGAAAATTCGTTCTTTAAAACTCGTGCTCTAGTATAGTAGATTTGGACTTTTGGGGTCATATAATTTTTTATATAAAAAGAAAGAAAGAATAATTTACCGATTCATCTCTCGCTCCTGATTGTATATACGCAATATACACCTAAAGGAAAAGTTAGCTTACTTATAACGAAATTAGCTAATCTTTAATTACCTAAGAACTATTGCATCAATTTCTCCTCCGGACACACACACACACACACACACACACACACACACACACACACACACACACACGAGATGCAGTCGCGGATGATAGATTTGCGGAAATACGAGTAAACCGAAAATAAAATTGTGGGATGCGTGAACCTTGAAAAAAAAAATTGCTTATATAGATTTGACGTGAAATAGCTCCGCAGACGCATAAATATGTATAGTGTGTGCTATAAGTACACGTCTGCGTATGTAGTGTCGTCGTCGCTAGATACATATACGTGTGTACACACGCGTATATATCGAGGGCAGATTTATGATGGCATTCGAGCAGATTTCCGCGGTGGATTTTCACTGAGACTCGTATATTTCAGTTTATACGCCTATGCATGTATGCAAGTCCATTTCGCTGCTTTTTCCCCCGATACCCAGACTTCCTCCTTGCGCTTCTCACACTGTATATAGCCTATACATAGTAGAGTACCTATATATACAGTAGTATGGGTAGTGCCTAAATTTCTGCGCGTTGCAACGCGTCACGTTCTTACACGGGTTCACCGCAAGAGTATAGTACTGGCTTATTTCACCCGATATAGTTACTCAGGATTCCCGATAAGTTGATGCATTAAATCTCGCGTAATATATGCATTGGCCTTATTTTTACTCATTATAAGCATACGACACGCTTATTTTGGATATAATATAGCATATACACAGGTGCGCATAATCCACGTAGGCTGCGTAGACCGTTTGCGATAAGGACCTAATGTTTTGCTTACAGCTTCGACGCATATGCACCTGTACCACGAATATGTATATAATATGTGTGTATGTGTGTGGCTACGTATATATGCATATACAGGCGTAGAGGTATGTTTGTGTGCGAGGGTTGTGTATTGGCTGTACGTAAACTCTGTTGCTTTGGACAAACATCGAATACTCCGATTAGACGACATTGGAATTTCCGGCCAGGCCGCAGAGAGCTGCCTGCCATCCCTTCCGGCTTTGGTTATTTGTTGTTTTTGAGAATCATTTATGACGGAGCTTCGACGCTGTGTGTGTTTGTCTTTTGTGGGTTGTTGTTTGTGCGACGGCATAATGTGTGGATGGGAAAGAGATTGCGGTGGTTTATTGATAGGGAATATTCAGGAAAATATTAATTAGTATCGGTTATTGTGGAAGTTATTTTGTTTTTGGATATTTACTGCTTCGGTAAACGTTTGATTAGGTTTGTTGAATTTTCTTTGTTGATAAAACACAATCGGACTCTGGAAAGTTAAAACTTTTTTCTTTTGTATGTAATATACAGTTACCAGACCCACAAGTTGTTTTTGTTTTTTTAAATCAATCCGAGTATGAAAAATATCGTGTTTCTGCTTCATAGTGGTAAACATATTTTTTCTCGGCCATCAGATCGAATTCTCCTCTGGAAAATGAAGCACATAAAAAAGTAATGAAAAATAGCCACGTATTCATAAGTAATTCTTTGCATTCAGAAAAAAAGGAAGTTTAATTGTCGACTTTTTACTTGAAAACAGTTAGTTATAAATCTTCCACGTTAATTAATAATAGAATCTCCTGTTTCCAACGAAGCCTTGTTACACAGGCACACACACCTTCAATCGAAATATTATTTGCCCTGTGATATTGGATTGCATCGGTAGCAAATAACTAGTAAATTCACTCAGGGAAGCATGTAGCCACAGCTCAACTATATATATAGACCACAGAACTATCTATACACAAGCTTATATACAGCAGAGTAGTATTATACCCAAGAAGTCAACAATAGCCTTGAGATATCCGAGACAATTAACTTTTCTCGCTCGTCCGCGCAGCCGTATGATTCGCCTGGTATATCCTTCGAAGGAGATCAATTTCCTCCATTTTCGCGTCTTCGGTGACAGGTTCCCCTTTAACTCTCTCTCTCTCTCTCACAGCGTTGCTGCGCCGTCGGGTTATCGGAAATCCTCTTCATCCTCTCTGCGTTCCGTCTTGCTCTCGCCCCGTATAAGATACTCTTCGTTCTGCAGCTAGTCTCCGCGAAAGGAATTTTTCCGAGGCTTCGGATACCAACGCCTCTTTTGCGTCCCGGAGCTGAACAATAGGCGCATATGCCGCACATGCCGGCTTCTTCATATCTCGATGGTTATATTTGCAGGATTTTGGAGAATATGGTTCAAGTTCATAACTGCTGTGACGTAACGAGTAATTTTTGCAACTAACAGTTATAATTTCAAGCCGTAGACAAAAATCTCGAGGTGTACATCGGCTGTAATTGTTCGAAGGTACACGGAAAGAATTTTACAATAAAAATTACTAGAAATTAAGGATCAAAATTATACCGTGCTAGTACAGTAACGCTCGGACGCCGCGCCATCTGAAGCATTTTTACTTGATTAGCACAGTAAAATTTTCGGTACTTTGTTATTTTTCTCCATAGCCTCTATATTATAATATTTTGTTATATACATGTGCGTGACGCATTCTCAACGTCATATTATTGATAAATAAAGGGTTATTTATAAATGACAGACTTTAAACCAAGAAATTTGTTGATTCAACGAGCGTACATCGGAGTTAGATTTGGAGGTTATGGAAGCAGATGACTCACATGAATGAATTCCTGTGCAGCACGGTAAAAATTTTCGCCATCAAAAAATTTACACTGCTTGGTTCAGTAAAATTTACAAGGAGCAAGATAAATAATATCTTAATTCAGATAAAAATGATTACCGTGCTATTCCGGTAATTTTTACTGAAAAATTCTTTTCATAAGCAAAGTTTCATAGTATTTAATTTTTGACAAAAAGGTGGAAGCAAAAAAAAAAAAAAATTCTAATTAACCCACTCTCCAATAAAACGTAAAAAGGTCGAGCAAGTATCACGAATAGGTATAATATGGAACAAGGAGCATATATATAACAAGCATAAATTCCAGAATTATCGAGCAATTACTACGAAAGTGTTCGCCGAGCTGTAGAATATGAATGATCTTCGATAGATTGTACAAGAAGTAGCGACACAAAGAGGGTGATACTTGCACGTCTGTTGTATGCGACGAGCAGCAGCAGAGGGAGACAAGTGGGAGCAGAGAGAGAGAGAGAGAAGAGAGCTCGCAGCTGGTAATAGAAAAGCCAGAGCGCTCCAATTTGCTGAGAGCACTCTATTCAGCCTCGGCCAGACTCCCTCCCTTACACTTCTCCACGTATCTTATTATGTTTGTTTCTTTTTGGCTCTCTCTCTCTCTCTCTCGGCTTCTCGCGCCCTACTTCTTGGCACCACTCGGCACTTTCAACTCTCTCTTTCGTCTTGCTGTACACCGGCTTGCTCTTGACATCTGAATTGTGCGCTCGTCCATAAAAAAGCATCGCCGGAAGTATGTATATGCACGAGCGCGGCGTTGTAAAATGTTTTATCTGCTCACTTATGCGAATTGCTTCGTTGCTTATAGTTCGACATCCAAACGCGTTTATAGAGGAAGAAAGAGTAGGCTGTAATTGGGCAGGAATTAATTTTTTTTTTAATTTAATTTTAAAACTTTATATAGAGAGCAAGTATAGGGACGAATACGAATGCACAAAAAAAAACTAATAAAGTAAAAGTTCGTAATTTCGTCGTAGCTCAAGAAGCATAAACAAATCCCTCCTCGTTATCCACAGCTGTGCACTGTATACAGTAGCTTCTAGGCGATAAATTGAAAAAAACACCTCATCGATTTAAAGCGTCTTTTGGCCTCTCGTTAAAATTTATCTCTTCCCTACCAGCCTCTCTCCTCCCGAGAGCTTAATTGTTAGCCTTGTATTTATCGTCGGTATTTTTCTCCGTTCAACTCGGCTCATTTCGCATACCAACGCTATATATCTACTGCAAACTAAATGCTCGGGGACGCGCTAATGGCTTGACATTTGTCAGAGTAGGAGCTTGCACTAACGCTGTATGCGCTGGAACGACGATACGCCGAACGTGATGTGGATATAGCCGAGCTAGAGGGCTTTAACAACTTTCGGCTCCCTGATAATGTATCGGCTCGTGCGCGAATAAGATGCATACGTGGAAAAGAGAAGAAACGCTTGTGGACGTGAGCGTAGGAGGCTATTATTAAAGTGTCTCGTTGAGAATCGACTACTGCTCAATGGGTTTTAGTGCGTAATTTGTTTGCTTGCGCCGATTTTTCTTCGCGTTTTGCGTAAAGTATTATTTTTTTCTATTTGTCTAATTAGTGCGAATCGTTCACGTAGCTTCTCTTTCACAATAACGATTACGAGAAGAAAAGAAAAACTCTAGACGCTCTTTCCTTGCGTTCATTCTCTGATATCAGGACAACGAGCGCGCGCTATTTTAAATTTATATACATACAGCAACGACGATATCAAATATAACAAACGAGAGTATAAAACAGACCCTCAAAGGCATTGCGCGGAAAAACTCGACAATTCACTCTCAGCATAACACAAAAGAATATTCCTCACCAAGATATATATAAATTCGTTTCGTATTTCACCCACACGGTACTGTCACCTGTATACATTTGTTTTCGCTAAACAAAGGAAGGTATATCTTCACGCGTATAATAATGAGTCAGACAGCGAGTCCAGTGACCTCTTCGGACCGGAGACACTTTTTCAAATATAATATTATATGTTTTCTCGCGTTCGATGGAATGTTCGCGCGCGAATAGAAAACTTTTCGCAGCTTCGGCTCATTTCGCTCGAATGAAATTTTTCTCCTCGCTTGACTTTTCTGTACTACATATATATAGCGTTCTCTCAATGCTCTCTTCATTCGGTCTGCTTGGGGACTTGGGTTAAACTTTGCGCTTATTCTCTCGATTCGATTTACCCGAGAAAAAAAGGCTGGTAAATATCGCGCTTGAGAGAGAGAGAGAGAAAAGCTGATTTGAACGGACTGCGTGACTTGGCTTTAATCCCTCTTTTGTGTAATCCTTTCGGTTATATCGCCGTGGGCTATTTCTTTTGGATATCGAGTGCCAAGTGCTATGGCTCGTGTCGGTGAAAAACGCAAGCTTTCGTCGCTTTTTTCCCCACAGAAGAGCGAGTTTGATTAATCTCTCACGATTTAATAATATAAAGGGAAGCTTTGATGGGACTGTAATTATTCGAATTTGAGCTCAAGCATTATTGGACGTATTTCGAATTTCGCGTGTGGACCAGAAACGCAGGGATTGCTAATATGCTCGTTTCACGAATGATTGATTGATAGAATTTCACTCATTGTCAATGGGCTTGTGCTCGTGTGTTACATTCCATTTGATATTAATATAGCGACTAATAATTGTATACAATATATCGGCGAAGCAATTATTATGCGTGTATATTGATATTTTTTATCAATACACGCATTTTTATACAATTTTGTTTTTCAATTTGCTATTCTAAAAGCCCTTTGTTTGATATTTTAACAAGGTTTCAAATAAAATTCCAAAGCTTAACTAGAGCTTTAATTAGAAACAAAATATTTTTCTCTTTGAAAAAGCGTATAGAGCCGAATCAGTTGCAGCGTTTTACAACTACAATTTTTTTTTTTCATTACCGGCGGCTCTTTTTCGTTATTTCAAGCAGACTCGTCTCTAAAAACTATTAAATTTCAATTCTCATCTCTGTCGCGCTTGAAGTACAAGAAAAATAAATTAAAATCCACCGACGACTATTCACAGCAAGATAACAGCAGCGCAAAAAATCGTCGAGTTGATTCTCGCGATTCGCCTTAATTTAAACTTACTCCTCTCGACGTGCGTCTTCTCCAAACAGGCCGCGATATTAAAAGGTGCCTTATATACACCCAATTATTATTTAGCCAAAGAAACGCTGGCAGACTCCATTCCAGTTCTTCAAGAAAATCTCGACGCGTATTCGAATCGACTTCGTCTTCCAGGAGAGACGAGCACTTTTTTTTTTTTTTTTAAATAGGAGTAGCGTTGTTCCCGACAGCGCGAGAAAAGTGTTAATCAACGCTTTCGCTCTTGGGTTCACTTAATTAATTGCTCGGCGTCTACCATAAAGTGAGACGTTATCTGCCGCGAGAGTAGCGCACTTTGACTGTCGATCGAAGAAATCGATGTCTTATTCCTTTTCTACGGCCTCCTTTTTCTCTTGCATTGCTGGCGTTAAGTAACTACTAGGTACCCATCTTTGATCATCCCCCTTTTCCAACGTCTCTCTTTCAATTTCTCGCTTTCTTTTTTTTTTGTTTTCCAGCTCTCTTTCTCCCTTTTGATTATCAATTCAATCGAATTAGACAGCGAGGTTTTCTCTCAGGAAGCCCTCTGGGCAAGAATTTTAAGGCTATTTTAGTCGTTTTGCAGCAGAGCCAAGGGAGATAGTTCGTGGTTTGGAATCGAGCATTATATAAGAAGCTCGGCAAATTCGGCCCACTCGCGAACGAAATGGATTAAGCTTTTTTCTTAAAAGCTCGTAAGAGAAGGAGCGATTCTTTCTTATTTCTGATTTGTTGACAGAACCTTTCACCTTCACTACGTTCTGTTGTTTCATTTTTAACAAACTAGGAAATTTAAATGCGCTTCGCGCACCTGTTATTATATAATCAATAATGTCTTATTCTAGAATGATTTTAAATTTTGCCGCCTGCTGAACACTAACAGCTCAAAGCGTTTGTAGGTTATGTAATAATATTCGCGTTTCTAATTCGCGTTCCTAAATTCTTGTACCAGGCGACTGGACATCAATTAAATGCTTCACATAACTTTTTTAAGAGAGGATAAATAGTTTATACGAAGATAGTATATATTACTTTTTCATTTTGCAATTGTTTTTGAAATTTATGCATGCTAATTCCACTCAATAATATCATTTTTATTCCAACTAATATTACTTGGATCAAACCAGTTCACTTCAACACACGGCTACAAAATACTCATCCACTAAGTATCCTGAATCACGAAAACATCGAAAGGTCAGTGCAAAACTTTTTACAAACCATTTACCAGCTTACACAAGTCCGCAAACAATCGGCGCCCCGTGTGGACTAATGAAAAGCGCCGTATTTCGTGAGTACAGCTATCGGTCCTCAATCACGTTCGCAACGTCTATCTATTATATAGTATCCTTTTATTACCTCCGCTCTCAAGATCGCGATTCAACCAGCTGAATATATCTATACATATATAGAGCCGGAGCACCACTCGTTTGCTTCTCCGCGCGAGTTGGCGATATTTCAGCGACGTTCTCTCTCTTAACTGCCTTTGCTTGAGTAGAGAGTCCGCTGAAATAGCCTTATCCGGGGGATCTTTTGCAAAATTATCGTTTACGACGAGTTGCGTGGAGAAGAATACTTTGGCGGATGTCTTTTTCCTAGTGCTGTACGTCGCCGTTTGCACCGCGCAGTAAATTCACGATAAATTACGCTTCAAGTACGAAGATGGAAATGATTAAGATATTGTATCTTGCTGCGAGAAATACTGTATGAGTGAATTTTCTATAAGATAGCTCTCTCTCTCTCTCTCTCTCTCTCTCTCTCTCTCTCTCTCTCTCTCTCTCTNTCTCTCTCTCTCTCTCTCTCTCTCTCTCTCTCTCTCTCTCTCTCTCTCTCTCTCTCTCTCTCTCTCTCTCTCTGGCCAAGTTCTTTCAGTGATGGGTATGTCACCAGAGATGAGGAAACGTTGATCTCGTTGACGATTTACTTCACGGGAAACGGGTTGAGCTTGTGGTTGCCCGGATAGACGTAGAGTCCACTGTTCTCGGTTCTCGAGCATGTGGTCGTTCAGGTGCACGAATACGGCCATCATGGTGTGATTCTTGAAAGGGAAGGAAGGGTTTTTCTCTGGTGGTTTGATGTGCGCCTTTTCCATATGAGATTCTCGACAAATCAAGGAGTTTGGGATTCATTATTTTATTTAGCGATAAATAAATAAAGTATCATTACTAAAACATGTCATTTTTAAGTTTGTTTATTGTACACAAAATTACATAAAGACACGCCCATGTTGGGTTACTAGTAGAGTTGATGAAAATTGGATCTATCTCTTCTCTCGCGGTTTCATTTTATAATCTGACAAGTCTTTTTGGACGCTATTTTTGTACTGTCGAATTTTAAAATGGTTGCACTTGCCTTTACTAGTAAGCCTTTGTTTATGATAGTGCCGAGATACGAAGAATAGCTCTTGGTCCGCCGCATCACCTATTTGCGTACTTTATTGGTACCGTGATTAGGCGCGCGGTAACTACGGATAAAAGGATCCGGCGCGACGGATACATCAGATAGTGTCGAAACTCTACATCGTATTTTTTCTCGAGCGCCGAGCCAGTATTAACAAACTGGGGGTTACTTTGGTTCAATTTACATGAGAAAATACAATTTTTTAGATAAAATAAAACGTATAGATAATGACGTTGACTCACAAAGAAGATATAGTCTCAACTAAAAGTGTGAATCGTATACGTAATTATACAGCTAAAAAGTCAAGTGCTAAATGCTGTATCATTACAATACCGTACGCGAAGTTGATGTTATAATCACGGTTCTGTGAAGTGTCTCTCTCGCTCACCTCGTCTTTCTTCGCTCGAAACTAGTTTAGGACGCTGCACATCATACACCGAAGGTAATGACGCGCAGTAGTGTATATAAGTAGCACAGGGTGTTCTTCCTCACGTATAAGTGTATTGTGAGCGCCAGCGCGCAGAAAAGGGCAAACTTTCCGAGACAGCATAAACACGATTAATTTTCCTCAAGACTCGCGCGAGCAAGTTCGCGCGGTACAAGTCAGGGGTTTCGCGTTCGTTATGATTGCTGACGCTACGATAGCTATATATATCTCATGTTAGGAGTATAGGTGCTGATATTGCGGCTTTGAACTTTATATAGGCTTGGGCTTTTCGCTTATTTTGACTGCGATGTATTTTTACGAGGAATAGTGTTTTCATTTTACGATTCATTTTTCAATATATTTTTCTGATGCAAATTATAATCTAGATCTAAAATGAATTGTATATGTATTCCAGTTTCTACGTTGCGTTCACGCTTTTCATTGTATATAGTATAGTATAATAGAATTCACTATTCTTGACATCATTATATTTTGATCATATTGATAGGTAGTTTTATAAGATAAATAGTACTGGTAAATATAAGCTAGTACTAAAAAAAAAGTTTGAACTTCCCGGCGCTCTGGCCTTTTTTTCCCGAACATAGGCCTGCTCAGCCGCAGCGACGCTAGGTGGCGCACGGGTATTTTGTAATTTCCTTTATCACTTATATAAGAGCTGTGCTACCTGTGCCAAACCAGCCTTGTTAGGCCTGCTGCTTTTCATGGAATTTGTTCTGTCGATCCATTTTTTGATTCTCAAAACTGAAAATTTATCATATTTATTTCAATTGCACGCAAACTATATGCATACAAAAGCGTTTGCATCAAATCAATGAAAAACCTGTGCCTATATGTATACAAGAATGAAGGAACGCGAATATTATTACATAACCTACAAATGAACTGTTAATGCTCAGCAGGCGGCAAAATTTAAAATCATCCTGGAAAGATATAATTGATGGTATAATAAGAGGTGCGCGAAGTTCACTTAGTTTTCCTATACATAAAAAAAGGAATAATATAAGCAACGGATCTATCGATTGTACGAATATATATACAGGGCATGTCGCAAGGACGACGCATACTAAAATTATTGGCTCGAAATTCGCTCGTGCACTGCGTTCCACGATTTATTCGCGGATTTCATTTTTGCTATCTCCCTCTCTCACACGACACCGCCTCCACGCTCTAGGTATTTTTGGCGTTCCAGGAAGAAATTCCACGAGTCAGAAGTTATACGTGCCGCTCGATAAAATGCATTTGATTTTACCATCGTGCGACGACGACGTGCGAGGTGCAATTTCGTCAGCCACGTAAGTTTCGAATTAAATAAACGTTTGCTTGAAAAAAAAAAAACTAGCTTGTTAGTTTGAAGCATACAAGTTTTTCCCTTCCGCAAAGCACCATCGAGTTTGAACACAACGACGGACAAAAGGGACATACGTGCGGAGAGAGAATCAACCACAGCTATGAAGACCTCTACTCTCTCTCGAACGAGTAGTCGGCCAAAATACCATGGCAATGAGACAAAGTGGATTGAGCCCTACGAGAATTGTCAGTTGCGATTGTCAGGTGTACTGCAGCATCGACGAGTCTGCTTTGATCCTGGACTCTCCGCTTCGTCAGCATCGAGTCGACTGGATAATTGTATTACGCTACTCGTCCATATGTACTGCAGTCATGCAGCTCATATGCATACGTTCGTTATAGGTGCGCGGCTCGTAAAATTTTCCGCTATGCGACTCTCAGAAGCTAGGAGTAGGAGGAGGAGGAGCTGCTGTAGTATAATCTAATCTGGCGCCTGGTCCCTACTATACTCCCACACGATTCTGCTTACATCGTGTTTGTATTGTATGTCTTTGTGTGGGTGGAACGTGCGTGTGCAGCTTTGAGGCAGATGCGCGGCTCATGCAAATATGCGCAGGCGAAGGGGATCTAGCTTTAAGGGCACATTTTAACGGATCACGCTTTTACGGTAAGACGCGTCCTACCTACTTCGCGTCGACGTCGTCTTTTGGATGAATCCGAGAGAGAAAGCTCATGTGTGTGTGTAGGGATGTCTTATATGCTGATACGCGTATTCGCGAGAAAGGGCTTGTTGTTGCAGATGTGAATAGTAATTTTTTAGAGAGCCCTTTTGTGTGTACACAATGTGCGTACTGATGATATAGAATCGCTTGACTCTAAGTTGGATTGCTTAAGGGGACCTAACCACCTTAAGCACCTTAAATTGGCACACTATAGCATAGCATAGCACTAACCACCTTAAATTGTCAAAAAATGAAAAATTGGATTTTATGTTTATATTAACATTAAATTGTTTAAAAAATGTATTAAACAAACATATAAATTGAAAAAAACTATAGAGAACAAGAAACAATTTTTATATGTTCCAAATACCAGGTGCAACATGTCTCCGAAGGCCAAAATTCACAATTTCCATTTTTTCACTCAACGCAGACTTAATTCACTTACTTACTTTGTGAATTACTTAATTGTGAATTTTTGCCTTCGGAGGCATGGTGCACCTGCTGGTATTTGGGACATATAAAAATTGTTTCTTGTTCTCTATAGTTTTTTTCAGTTTATATGTTTGTTTAATACATTTTGTATACAATTTAATGTTAATATAAACATAAAATTCAATTTTTCATTTTTTGACAATTTAAGGTGGTTAGGTCCCCTTAAACTTTTAGGAAGCTGATGTGTACTCGTATGAATAAGATTTTTTAAATGTAAAGGCAAGGTTTTTAAATTTTTCTACCAAACTTTTCTATACATATGTAAAGCAGTTTTGGACTGGCCATTTTATCACCGCCTAGACTCTTCGTGTTTCTAAAAAGAGAAAATAGGTGGCGCATAGGTACTTCTCCATTTCTCTCATAACAATATGCGTGCCGAGTCTAGATATAGCAGTGGTGTGTGCCACTAATGTTAAAACTGCCTTGTTTTGCTTGCTGCTTCGACCGCTCATGCTATAGCTGCTTAATGTTGGAATCGCGTTGCGCGAAACTGTACATTAATTGAGCGCTGGTGACGCCTGAAATGATACTCGTTATAATCAATCCTAAGTTCTAATGACTTGAAAAGTGAATTCAATTGGAAGATTAAATAAGATAAATCAGCGAAAGCAGGTATATCTCCCTTCGAAAAAAAAAGAAGAAGAAAAAAATTGAATCTCATCGAACGTGAACGAAAACTGATTCGCCTCTTCTCTTTCTCTCTACTCGTCGCGATAAATATCGTGCGTGTAAGCTTAATTTTATATCGGGAGTTTTAACGCCCGAGCGCGGTAAATTTCGCCCTCGGAAAATTTATCAGGGGCGCGGCAATCTCCCAGAGTGATAAATAGCTTGGTTAAAAAGTGTCGCGGCTCCGAGGCATATAACGCAAGGTGTGGAAAAAGCGACGAAGGAAAGAAATAAAAAAAAAAGGGAGAGTAGACGATGCGAAGTAGGCGACGAGCGCTTCGTTCGAAAAAAAAGGGCGAGAAAAGGGAGGAGAAGGAAGGAATCGGTTAGGCGCGAATGTATAAATTTCAAAACGTAGGAGGAGGCAACGATAAAGTTTTGCGAGAGCGAGCGCGTGTGACAGAGATATGCGAGAACATGGGTTGAGCCTCTGCGCGCGCGTTCTAATATTTCCTCAGCTATCCCGATGCTACAGCAGCCACAGGATGCAATGCACTTGTGAGCTTTTTATTTCGAATTGCGAGAAAAATTGTATTCTCGCTTTATTTTTTGACGAGCGGTGATTTCGTAGATTAATCTATAGCTACCCGTGCCGCAGTTTTATAATTCGATGATAAATCTACCTCGAGGGGATGTTAATCCGAGCGTCTTTTTATGCCGGCATTCATTTTTAATTTTTATTTAAATGCACGAGCAAGCGCATTTCGAACGCAGTGTATGCGAAATTTTAACTTTCAGGATAATTATTCTTCTTGATGAATCTGTGGCCGTAGGAACGAGGAAAAAAAAAAGAGTTTTTGAAGCGTCGTTTATTTTTCATGCATATACGTATAATATACGCGCAGTGTATATATTCTAAAATTCCCTTGAAACACGAGAAAAATTCTGTTTACTCAGTTATAAATTCTCGTAGAAAACTGAAAATTATATTGTGCCGCCGCTATGATACGTATACGTGAAATATATAAAGGTAAGAGGTTCTAAGGATTTTTAACGAATAATAGCCTCGTTATTTTCCTGGTTGTTCGTTGTAATGTGTTTTTTTTCGTGGAGTTTGAATTATTTCGCTTTAAATTACGCGTACATCGTTTTTTCGTCCTCTTCAAGCCTATATGTACTATATGTATAAGATTTAATTGTATCAATAATCGATCACAATAAACACTTAGACCTATCAATCTAGTCAATCCTTAAATGCAAGTAAGAAAAGCGTTGAAAGCATTGCCAGCTGATGAAAGCCTGTAGTTGCGGACACCAGGGGATAGCCATTCGTCGGGTCGTTTCGTTGCGTTTCCGCTTTGGAGTATACCGGGGCGGGCACGTGCGAAACGAATAGCAGTTGACAATGATTAATTAGAGGGAGTCTAGTGCGCTGGTCAGGATTTAACGCGTCTCTCGCGCTGCCCAAGCCTGTAACGTAGCGTTGTATTATTAACGGTTTGCAGATTACCTCTGCTCTTTGTCGCCTGGTTTCTTTTTTTGTCGGTTAACTGGTACTTGATGACGATTCGAGTACTTATACTGATGAAAGATGCAGCATTGATTTTTTTTTTTTCATTCTGTGTATGGGAACTACTGATGGATGATGCTTCCAGGATTTAGTGGTTTTGAGTACGGAATCCTGGCTAAGTTGAAACAGAAATTAAGCTGCTTATATTTAGAGGGATTTGCATCAGGGGCTGTATATAAATTCATGAAACATTAGCCAGTTTGCTCGAATAGCGCATCACTCGTTATATGCTAAATTGACTAACCAAGTATAGTTTGAATCCCGTTTAGTTGTTAAATTATAGAATAAAATTCTCATTTATTCATCTATATACTCATCAAGTTCAGCATTTAATTCACAGCAAAACAATACTGTATTCCACACACTGCATTAGCTCGATCAACATAGAGCTATAGCTGATGCTCATCATTATTTCACGTTTTTCAAATTTCCAAAGCTCATTCCCAAAATTTGAATTCGAAATCGGATGTTATCCCGAAAGCTCGAAGCCCGTAGCGCACATTCGAGCAGAAGCAAACGTGCAATTTTCATGCTCCCTCGACGAGCTATTTTATTCAAATTCGCTGCACAGAGCCGTGGCTACACAGAGTACATATTGCTTTGAAGCGGTAAACCATATATGCAAACTAAAACAAATACTTTGCACGACTCCTACTCCCACACACACACATATTCGAGCTTGCAAGTGTAATGAAGTCGATGCGTCTTGTTCTTGGAGGCCTCGAGCTTTGTCTGTGTATATATATATGTAACTCGAATACTCCATCTCCATCGTCGCGACGCTTCTGCGCACACACACGTTGGGGAATTCCAGAGCAGTTACGGGGATTCCCCGGGGCCTTACGGCCAACTTTCACCGGTGATTACTCGCGTCATGATTGAGCCGCGACGTGTCCTGCTCTATTTCACTTAGCTTCGTAGCCATACACACACACACACATACACACTCGAATGAGCTTCGGCCATCTGCATTTCCCATCGTGTAAGGGACGGTGAGTTTGCGGACGTCGCTAACTTTCTGCTGGATTTTCCCTGACACTCTGGGAGAGAGAGGAAGAGGGAGACGGAAAACCAGTCGATTCTCATCGCATATGCAATCCACCCATAGCGTCATCTTTATTAATCGAGTCCTCTCGAGGAGCTTTCAAGCACTTGTGTACTATAACGCGAGATGCCAGACTGTGTTATATATTATATATATATAGGTACTGCGAGAGTTTCAGGAATAATTTTTAACTGCACTGGCAGCACCGTGAGTTTCGAGTCAGGGCTCTACCTCGAGGGAAACGACGAAAAAGCTCTCTCTCTCTCTCTCTCTCCCTCGCACACATCACGTGTCACGTGTGTCACTCGGCTCTACGAAGCTCGAAAGCTCACGGTGAGATGGAGCGCGTGGGACGAGGATAATTCGAGTAATGGTTGCGCTCTCGAATGCGTTAGGATTCCTGCCAAATCCGGAAATGCTTTTTCGGACGATGTATTACCCCAGATTATCGCATAACAGAAAATCCTTACGAGAGAGCTTGATGATCTCTGACTGATACGACGAGGGGCATATATGTACACGTTTCTTTCAAATCGTTTATACATTGGAATGCCCGGGAAGGTTCGATTTATCTCGGCGTGTTGTCGCTTTTTTTTTCAAGCTCTCAAGCTTGTTGATCGTCGCTCTTGTGTGTAACGACGTATACACAGTGACGAAGGGAATAAATTGATGGTTCTCAGCTACGATCAGGATCTATCATCCATTTTATCGTCGCTCTAGATAACGAGCTGCACGGATTTTCATGTAACCGTATATAATGATATCAAATTTCTAATCCTTTTTTCGAATATTTGAAAAGCTAGAGGTACAAAGGAGTAGTGTCATGCATAGTCGTGTACTCCGGTGACCTATATTCTTGATTGCTCGCTTTCATCGATAGATATACCTATATATAAGGGATAGTAGTGCTGGAGAAGAAAGAACGTTCGCATATACGGTCTATATAGCTCAGGTGCGCCTGCATAAATCAAATTACGCTCTTGGACTGGCCGAATACGGATAGGGTACACATTCGTTGAGCGTTCAAAGAGGGGAGGGCAGAAGCGGAACTTTGTTATCCGGTAATTACTTAAGAGCCAAGCCCCGAGAGCGGTAGCATAATTGCCGAGCGACCGCCGCACTGCAGCCGACTACTACTACGACTTTTTCCTCATCGGCTCAATTTGTCATTTCAGCCCGGAAGCCGCTTTCGCTTTGCTCTTCTTTGCCGCGGATACTATTGAGCCTAGACTATATTCAATCGAAATGGTTCAGAGGTATGAGTGAGAGGTCGTTTATTTTGCTTCCTTTGCAGAGAAAGAGAGAGAGATGGCTATTCGATGTGTGTTGCATACGTGAAAATAGAGGTAGTCGTTAGTTATTTTTTTTTTTTGGAATATAATCTGATAAATCTGAGAGTGTCTTTGTGATTATTTTATATTCTATATAAATTTCTTGATTGATGTTATTATTGAACTTTTCGAGTTTTTAACATAAAAAAAAAAAATTGTCAGTTTGTTATTTATCAAAACCTGTTTCATATTCAAAAAAAGAACTTTGTAAATACAGAAATGTAAATTTTTCATGAATAAATGAAATTTTGAAATGCATATGCAAATGCAGAAAACCTTTTTGAATAATGCAGTAGTATATATAGTGACTCAGCTTTTAATTTAAAGCCCCCTTTTGATTTTTGTCTCATTATAATGCATAACCATAAACATTAGTAAAAATGGCTTAATTCTTACTAAATCCCCACAAAATATCCTATAAACGTATTGTGAGAAACATATTCGCTCCAATCGACCGCACACCTATACCTCACAGCATACGCACATAAGGAATGCCAGAGAAAAGCTAGATATTTCCTGTAAAAGTGCTCTGAGACTCTCGATCCATAGCAACAGTAGCGTCGTCAGCTCGTTCATATTTTCACGTCGCCTTAAAGCTAGACACGTGGCTGCGTCAAGATATGCACGCACGAATGAGCACTGCTGATACAAGCTATATATATATATAGATGGGCAACGATTTAAGACACAGCTAGGGGTAGGAAGCTGGAGAGAGATAGGAGCTGTGTTTGTGTCTGGTAGAAGCTGTGTATATGGATTGCTAGCTTGGGAGAAAAATGGGATGCAGGAGGCAACATGTTTATGAAAGCTATACGGATAAATACTTTGTCGATTCAGCGAACTGGTTATACGCCTCGAGGGTGTATGGCTTGCTGTCGTGAATACACGAGTGAATTAGTATAACGCGAATGTAGGAAAGAAATGATAAATCTTGCAAAAAGCAATGGATTTCAAGGATGTGGTTAATTGGAAAAAAGGATTAGATTGATGCCTGCTCATGATGGTTTTGTTTAAAAATCTTTTTTTAATTATAATTTAATCCGTAGACCGTGTACAGTAAAGGCGATAAAACTTTTTATTATATGCATCATCCTTCGCGTATAATGCGAGTTCTGTGTTGTACATTTTTGGCTATGAAATGTTTGTCTAACCATATAATGCTTTTTATGCAGCATCAGGATTACATTTCTTTCGCGGACTAAATATGAAAAGCTTTTTCTTGCAGTGCAGTGGTCGTATGTTACAGAAAGAGTGACAATGTGCGCTAATTTTTTTTTTTTTTTTTAATAAAAAGCACACAAAAGGTAGCATAACGATGTTTGTTATAAGGAGTTATATAATTTTTAATCGAAAAATGGCGAATATAAAATCGTTTCGACAATTTATTATAAGCGTGTACCATCAGGGAAGAATTAAATTTCAAGAATATCGTCTGTTTTAAAAATAATTAAAAATCAACAGAGACGTGAAATTATGACATAAATTATAAATGAAAATAACGTTAATTATTGAATTAATTAATTTCTCGATCTCGATTGGTTTCGCATTGGTAAAGAAAATTCCACGCGGAAATACATTTAAAAATCCTGAGTGTATTCGATATGACTGGCACTTTGATGTTTTCCATTACCTTAAAAATACAATAATTATAATAAAACAACGTTGTTTCGAAGGAATCCTTTCAATTATGCTTACAGATTAAATCAGGTTAAAATACAATAGGAAGCCAGTTATGCTTCTGTTAAAACCAACAAAATATAAAAAATTGAAATTATTTGATAATTAATACAATATAAACCACGAAAATAAAACTCTAATCCAATTTGAAAAATAAAATCCTTGAAACTTGAACGAATTCTTCCAAAAGAGGCTATAGCTTCCTCCCAAGTATCCACCAAATCAGCATATTTCAGCATCATAAACGCTAAACGACGATCACACTGTGACCTCATAAGTTTGCATTATCATATGATTTACCGAAATTCACCACGATACAAAAGACGAGGGTCAGAGAGAGCTCGCTAGCTCGCGATAATCAAGTACAAGGTAAGAGAGGATCGTAGAATTCCTAAGGGTGTTCAGGACACGGCACAAGGGCTTCTCCGATATATTCTCCATAACCCTCCAAACAATCGCAGCGAGAGAGTTTGGCTTTCTTGATCCCTTGGGCTATTCCAGAGATTCCAGACTACAGTACCATCGCTACAAATACGCGCGTATTATATAAGATACAAGTGGCTCGCTTCCGGCCGATCGGTCGCTTATAGATACATATACATATATATAGCCATCGGATTATTTCAGTAGAAAATAGCTCGGCGCAAAGTGGAAATCAAAGTGTGTAGAGGGGGGGGGGTATAGATATATATCCGATGGCGAATTTGTTGCGCTGAGGATTTCCGCGATTTTTGGGAACCTTTACGACGAGAGCACCGAATCTTGCGAACGAATCTCCCTCTATATACGAGCACTCGTGAAATTGCTAATTCGACGACGGCGGCTTCTTCCTTCCCTCTTGGGCAGTTCTTTTTTATTAAGAGAGTAGAGAGAGTAGGGGGGGGGGGGAGTTATTTTACTGCGCCTCGGCGACTAGGACGGAACTGTTTGTTCGTAAAATTCGTCGTTCCCGCAAATGCGATCTTCATTTTATTCGACCATTCGAGCTAACACATTTTCCCTCCGACGAGAAAGAGAGAGAGAGATGATAAAGTCTTTCTATATCTTCCGTCGTCGAGAGATTTATTCGGGAACGAGCGACAACTGCTGCTACGACAGCATTTCAAAATTGCGCGCGCTTGATCATTTTTGAAGTTACCCACGCTAGAGTATGGTGAATTAAATTCTGTCCAGTACGCTCGTACGTCAGATTTTGATATTCCAACCGCCACCGCCGCTTTTGTGTATAAATATAGATACCGCAAGTCTTTTATCAGAAGCTTTTATATGAATGCAAAAAGCCATATGACTTGTATATGCTGACCGCAAACAATATTGCGGTTATAGCTATTATACAGATGTAACGATTGCGGCAAGCGTGACCCGAATTTAAATTTTGCATAAACATAAGCGAGTAGAGGTTACGAGTGTTTTACTCGCTTCGCGTTATTTACTGTACTTTGTATACCAAACGCTTGCCGGGACGTTTTGTTGCGTCAAGTTGTGAGCGCTGTATATCGATGTTACACTAGTCAAGAGAGGATGAGTTACGCGTTTACGTGATACGATAACGTGGGATGATTTTCTCGCTTCGTATCGTCGTGAGACTCTTATCGTCAGTCGTATGTAAATTTTGAAAAAAAAAAAAACATATTATAAGCAATGCAAATCGTCATCCTAAAGTTCAGAACAAGTGCAAACTCGATTTGTGACTAAAATTGAATCTATTCAGTCGTAACAAATGAAATGAAAATAAGTGCAAATCTGGAGGCGCAAAGTGCGTCGCCTAAGTTGAACGCTTGCGTCAAAGCTGTAGTAGTATAGGAGAGAGAAGAGAAGCGGAAGATGAGACTATACTGCACAAGTCAAAGGAGATTGACTGGCTTTGAAGCTCCTATCACAATAAGCTACTCTCCTGCAGCCTTCCGAGAACTATTTTCAAGATAGAGCTTAAGGATTTAGAATCTTACTCGTATATACACTCGCTTATCCAATTACGGACGTGGTCGCTTTGTTTGTTATAAGCTCGTTGTGTGTGACGCAACGCTGCAAAGATCCAGTGTCTGGCCAAGAGAGATTTCTTGTGATGGTTCGCTCTATTCCAATGATGGTTCAGACATCCATTGTTCACCGATTCTGATGCTGTGTGTCTTTGACGCGTATTGTCTTGAAACTATTGCGTCATTTGTCGTGACGCCGATAGATTATATTCATGTGTGTGGGGATAAAGATAATAGCGAGAAATTCACTTTCCGGAGCCAATTGATTCGATTGTTCGATTCTTTTTTTTCTCTGCAGTCCAATAACAGCCTTGATTTAATTGAGGAAACGTTCATGTCGCGGCGAACGTGCCATTAGAGCTTAACTAGGGTCATTTATTTTCTTGGAATCGGAGCTTTTTCGCCAACTTTCCGGGTAATTCGTGGGCTCATAATTTCGTGGATGATCATTTTTCTGGCGGTATAATTTATTTTATCGATTTGCACTGATGGCATTTCAATCTGAAAGTAACTTAGCGTACGACAGTTTGGTTTATTTTGTAGTGTAGTAGCGAAAACTCATAAGCTGAACTTGACTCCTAGCATGTCAGGTACTTCAGAGGAAGAACCAGCCAAAGTGACGCCAAATGACTTGCAAAACGTCGAGTAACCAACACCATACTAAGAAATTTTCAACTCTTTAAAATTCGTCGTCGCACAACTCCGAATTGATTTCGCTGTAAAATTTAATCGTAAAACCGGCACGTCTGATTGAACGTAAAAGAAAAATCTCCGAAATGACTGCATTATCCCTTTATTCGTATTTTCACGCTCGCGGAGAGTCGTAAGACGAAAAATGCGCAAGCACTCGAGGAAAACTCTTTGCCGCCCGTCACACAACGCCCTGGCGATACACTTCCGAAGGTAGTTTCCTTTGGCGCTTGTTCGCGGAAATGACTTTCAGAATCTTAATCCGGCGATAAAATCGTGACTCTAAAGAGCCGAGCGTACGCCGCGCACATAATACACGAATTTCCCACCGTTAAGTAAGAAAGTGCACATTGAAAAATTATTGCTCTTTAATGCTTGCGTTTAGTTTCTGATTTCTCGTGGAATAAAGTTAATTTTTATTTTTGTTTGCTCGAGGGATCTAATTGTTGTAAAGGGTGAAATGTATGATTAAATATCTTTATGGTGAGTTGTACCGCAGTTTATTTTGGAATGTTCGCAATACCTTGGGCAATGAAAGCGAAACAGTCCTCTTTTCTGCGGTCGTAAAATAGTTATTGTAGTGAAATCGTAACAAAATTATTAAATGTTTAATTACGAGCATTTTCTATTCAAATAATTCAAATTCTCAGTGCTAGGTAAAGAGTATTCCAAAACTCTTTTCATCAAATACAAAACTGTTTTATCGACCTGCACTAAATACCCACGTTTATAACAAGCCTCGGCAATTTATGCAGCGAAATAAACTCTTCGACTTTCCATAATCACTTTATAATCAGTTATAGAAAGTTTGAAGTCTCGATATAAACGGCACACTCCAAAATAATTGGAACAAAAATGAACTTGCTGTCCAGTTATCGAAATTTCTTTCCGTTGATGTATAGGTATTACTTAAAACTTTGAAGTGCAGTCAAAGCATGCTTATAGAAAACTAACGAGTGAACTTTTTGAAAAAACAAAAAAGGTAGTTCTACTTAGTACAAACGAATACACACAAATTGTGATCAAATTATCAGCAATAAACATTTCCCATCCAAGGACAATAAACGTGCTTAAAATATCTGCCAAAACCAGGAGCATCGCCTCAGTAGATAAACTTTCCCGAACCAATAATATTTTCGCGGTAAATCGCGTTCTATATCTACATCGAAGCCAGAAACGTATAGCTCGAAGGGGACAATGCAAAAATCCAAGCGCCCGCGCGGAATATACAAAAGGAACGGGCTGCTGCATTCTCATATCTCTCTTTCTCTCTCTCTCTCGTCTTTCAATAAGATTCCGGTTGAGCGAAGAGAGTCTGCGACGTCCCCGATCATATTGAGAATTCCGGCTGCCGCGTCCGTAACTACTATACTACTGCGCAGTGCTGCCGCGCGCGCCAAGTGGAAAATATCCGGCTGCTGTCGGATGCACGCGCAAGACTATATATATAGACACACTTCTCTGTCGTATTTTGTTTCTCGTCTTTGGGGACACGTCGATGCTTAGAAATGCGCGTTGGGAGCAAATATCTGTTGCGGTCTGTAAACAAAGTGACGCTTGGGCTATGGAGGAAAGTTTTACGCTTTGAGAAAAAAAAGGACATAAAGCTGATAAGTTATAGATTTTTCAAGTCAAGTGTGTATGCACTCGAGATAAATCTACGAGCAATCTTCGCGCTTTTATTATTCAAGAT
This sequence comes from Pteromalus puparum, assembly GCA_012977825.3. NCBI lineage: Eukaryota > Metazoa > Arthropoda > Insecta > Hymenoptera > Pteromalidae > Pteromalus > Pteromalus puparum. The sequence goes on along the minus strand of CM053172.1, from coordinate 3,795,511 downwards.
GGAAAAGCTACTCCTTTCGAATCCCACTTCACTGAGAGAGAGAGAGAGAGACTTTGGATTATACGACTCGACACAAGGAGCCTTTCGCTTATGGCTGCGCATAAACTGCACACGTGTAAATGTATGTGTGTGTGTGTATAGACAAACAAAACAGACTAACACATATACACACAACGAAGCACAGGTGCTCACAATAGCACGTTACAGCCGTACACTACTGTACACTCTATATACTCAGACGAGACTAAGAGCAAGAGGTGGAGGAAGTATACGCGAAGGGGTCGAGTGCTTCGGATTCGAAGCTAGTAGTATAGTGCCGTTCTGTGCCAAAGAAGCTTTAGCTCTCCGGCTGCATTGAAGCCTAAGTCGCGCGTAGTCGTTAGCCAAACATCGCACATTACGCTTGTTATAGGAGATCAAAGTTCTAGTATGTCAAGATTTTGGAAGCTCGGCTTTCGCTCCCGAGACGCTTCTTTATAATTGCTTCGTGAGGGATAAAACACGTCTCTATCCCCTTGCTGTGTATAGGAAACAATCAACGAGTTTGCTTTCGCGTGAAATTCGAAATAGTTGCGTATGAAAATACTTTGCATATGAATTCGCGGTTCGCGCTTTTGAATAATTAATTTTTCAGGTCAAAAAGAATATAGAAATTTTAATACGCTCGAAAAACTTACGGGAATTTAACATTTCGAACGTAAATGAAGAAATACCGACTGATGTGGAAACAAGAGGTATGAAATTAATAACAATGAATTAAAAATATTTTGAACTTTCTCATACACGAGCTCATGGTGGATGTTTGCAATGTAATAACAGGTAGGATGGTTTGTTCAACGACGCATAATTAATACTGTTTAAAAATAGCATTAATTATGTAATATTTTGGAAAATTACCTGCTAGCATATTTAGTAAGTTAAATGTAACACGTATGTTTGAATTCGCAATTTGATTAAATTATAATTCTGGTAATTTTAAATCCACCTACAAGTCGATCAACCCCAAGTTTGATCAGACGAACCGTAAACACACGTATGCTCCCTAAAAATCTCGCATATAAATCTCCCGACGAGCACATCGAGGAATAAATAGAAATTAATGCAAAAAAAAACAGCCATAAAAATTCACCTCATCCTCGGGCGTAGATCCCTCGCATAAAACCCCACCGAAAAATTAAATCTCCCTCCATAAAACCGTCTCCAAGATCGACCGTATTTCATCCTCTCTCCTCAACCTTCCATATATAATATACGCAACAAACGATAAAACGAAAGCAAGATTACAAGCCACGATCATACCCTAATTCCATCGTAAAACTCGAGCAGCAGCAGCAGCAGCAGCGAAATTACCATGTCCATACAGCCGTCAGTACAACGTCCCCTTTTTTTTTTCACCCGAAGCTAGATCCCGCTCACACTCCCCCGACATTTTTCGACAGTCGAAAGGCGTTCGAACGCGAATAACGTATTACAGTACGCGAGGGTGCGATAAACGCTTTGTTCTCTCTCTCTCTCTCGCACACGGGAAGGTCCCGACTGCCGATGAATAACGGCTGAGCATACAGAGATTGGCGGCAAAGCCAGGAAACGAGCAGCCAGGAATTGTCTCGTCCTTACGGTCCGGCTGACAGGCGCGTCCGAGCGATAAGCGCTTGTCCCCCTACCCTATACCCTCGTGTTAACTATCCCGCGAAATCACCGCGTCGAGGACACCCACCTACACCTATACGTGCATATACATATTACACAGCGACTTGTGCGTGTGTATGTGTGTGGTTGCAGAGACTTCCACGCTGTTTATCACCCTCCGCACGAGGTAATCCTTGTGCTAGTCGGTTACGCGTGCGGTGCGTGCTTTAATGAGTTTAAAGGATTTTCTGAGAGAGAAAGAGAGAGAGAGTTGTGTGTGTGTGTGTGTGTGTTCGTCGCCGTTTCTTTATGCGGCTGCAATGGTAATTACCGTGGCTTCGCATGGAGATTAGTCGATCGTGTACCGAGGATTTGTCGCTGCTTCATTTACCCGCCCATGCAGTAACGCCTCTTTCGAGCAGCTTCTATTTACATGCTTGTGTGTAATGTATCGTTCCTTTTTCCAAAAGTTGCTCTGATGATGATGATGATGATGATGATGATAACAATACTGGTAGAAATCGAAACCGTTGTCGCGATCGAAACTCGATAACCTTGCAGAAACCAGCATCGACTCGCTCCCGAAAAAAGCTCACACACATACACACTCGATAATCAAACACACGGCAGCGTTATATCCGGCTATAATATTATCTCAGCGTTCGCGCGAGCTCGGAATCATAATGAGCATCGCATCCTGGCATATTATCACCAAACACACACGCATAAAAACCTTCCAAAAGATATCGGCATCTGATGCTGATGCTGCTCGCGCGAAGCGATAATGATGTCACGTCCTCGACATACACCTGAGGCGATCCTTCATGCGCCGCACAATATCGGCCTAACGAGCGTATTTCGCGACAGATTAACACGACTGTACGTATGTGCTGTATATATGGATAGTCGCAAACACAGGCGTGCGTGCAGTGCCCATTGCACTCGCGTGATCTTGTCATGGACCAGTGCGCGGGAGATTTGAATTCTTTTATTCAAGCGCGCAAGCTCGGAGCTTGTAGCTGTAATTATCGGATTTCACAAGCAGATAGCTCTGTTATCACGTGCCTGGTTTGCGCGTTGCGCTATTTTGATTATTATTACCCGGTGGTGAGCCTGTTTGAAATGTGTGATGTATATTGCTAAGGGTTTGGGATTAAAATGGCGATGGAATTGTGTATTTGTGTGTGCCTCTTTCGAGATGCCAAAAGAGAAGAATTTTCCAAAAACGTAAACAAGTGACCCACCCGAGGTCCACCTATACTCCTCCCCTCTCTACACAGACCCACCCACAGGACCACCATAAACAGTGCATCGGAGACCCTATAAAATTGCATCGGAAACTCGGTTCCACATCAGTCTGACTTCAAAGCTCTTACGCTTAACGTCGCTCTATATCGCTCTAGATACTTTAACCAAAGTCTCATCAAATTACTTAAGTAAAAATGACCAGCAAGAACTCCAACAAGTCTGTGAAGGCAATCAAGCGAAACGCAGTAATCCAGGCTCCGACAATAATTTCGGTAGAGCGACAAATTCAATGTGAAGTCTAATTTCGATTTTAATCTTCGCAACAAAATAAATTATCACAAAAAATAGTTCAGTATAACAATCCTGCGGTTTTCTTTAAATCCCAGATGCGCGAAAGACCACAAGAATGTTAATCCTTACAGGCTAAGCGCTTTTAGCCTCGATTTCATCGATGTTCATATTAACTCACTTCCGTGTCAACCGCTTGAGCGACACCAATGATCAAAACCAGACAGTTTTTGACTTGCCCTTTCGTCACCGCCTATAAAACTCTCCATGTCTTTAGCTACACTCAGAAAAAAGTCCTTTTGAGGAAAAATGAATCTTTTTGACTCAAAAGGATAATAATCTTAAATATGTCCCCAAGCGGCACTCCGTTTGATTCAACAGGAAAATAATCTTCTCGCAAGAAAAATAATTCTATTTCCCCGAATAGGAATCAGTTTGCCACAAGAGTAAAAAATTTTGATTCTAATAAATAATAAGTTTGAAACAAAATGAATCCTATTGAGGGAAAAGGAAAATCTTTTCACCATCAAAATTTTATTGCTAAAAAATATTATGATTCTTACCCGAAAACGATTCCTCTTGAGTCAAATGAATCATTTCTTGTGGTAAGAGGATATGTTCTTTTTTGAGCCTTTTTGTAAAATTACTCGAAAATGATTCTTTTTGAATCAAGAGGATTCTTCTTGGTGAAAGATGAAAATGGCATTTTTAAGCGAACATGGTACTTAAAATGAAAAGGAAAATCCTCTTGGCTCAAAAAAATTAATTCTTGAGTTAATATTTTTCTTCTGGAATCAAAATGAATTTCCTTTCGAATCAAAACGATTTAGACAAGAGGAGGATCCTCTTGCTTCGAACAGGCCATTTTTCTGAGTGTAATAGCGACTGTAGGTGGCGCATGGACACCTTTTCATTTCTCTCATAAAAACATGCGCTTCGAGTCTAGATATACTAGTATGCCACCAATGCTAAAACTGCCTCGTTTGGCCCGCTGCTTTGGCCGTTCATGCTGTAACTGCGCGAAGCTCATATTTCCCAGAGATGATAAACAGCAGCCACTTGCTGCTTCGAGAGTATCAGCGTCAAGTATCGAGAAAAATAAAACTGGCTAAAATGCGTACTAAAGCTCTTAAGTGGTGCTTGATTTTGGGAACACGCTTAAACGAGCCTAGCAAGACTCACCGAAACTACACACAGCTCGTTAGCCCTTGTGTATTCTAATCGGCTCAAAAGCTCTTCGAAAGAGCTTTCGCTCGTTAAAACCGTAGTTTTTTTATTTTCTCTCTCTCTCTCTCTCCCTCGGGTTGATGATCGATCGCAGCACAGTAGCGGCGTATATGTAAATTCGTTTGTCAACACGCCGTACGCGTCTCAATTTGAATATTGCTCGCGCGCGATTTGACGTTTGATTCGAGGCGTCCCGGTAACCGAATTGCCTGCGATTCAGCTGCGCTGCTGGTCAGCCTGCAATAGGTATATACAGAGACTGCATAGCATCACTATGCAGCGAAAGCTCTTCGCATCGCATTTGCATAAGACGAAGTCGCCGGCCACCAAGAGAGTTTACTCGCGGCCAGTCATCTTTCCATCGATGCGTTCGAGCGTGTGTTTACGTATGTTTACTCGGTCTGCCTTGATTTTGAATTGTAGATCGAATGTGTGCTTGCGAAGCTTTTTTTTTGAAGAGGTGTGCAGTTTATTACAGCTTTATTATATTGTGAGTATGATATTTAAAGGTCGACGAGCGAAAGTCCATAAATAAGCTGGGAATAAATTATACGTCGTCCGGGACGATGCGTCACTGTCCACCTACTCGAGCGACGACGTGTGCCCGGACGTAATAATGCATAATGCTAATTGCATGCGACGCGCACTTAGCTCTCTCTCTCTCTAGCTGCACACACCCGAGGGCCGCACTGGTGACGCGCTCTTTGAATTTGAAATTTACTCCGTTGTGAAATCTTTTGATATTTATTGGTTCGAGCTTTTTTTAACTGCATACGCAAATGAAATAATTTTTAATCTCCGAACCGTGATAAAGGCATGAATTTCAAATTTCCCGCTCATTCGGAAGCAATCAGTCAGATATCGCTATTTAAAAACGGTTTAACTTTTTCACGACGATGGCATTCAATAACTTTACGCAAATGAAATAATTTTTAATCTGATCGGAACCGTGACAAACATAAATTTCCAATTTATTCGCGCTCGTTCAAAGCCAACCAACCCAGATATCATCCTTTACTTTTTTACGAATATTAATACACAGCGAATCGACGTTATTTAGGTTAGCCAATAATTTCCCGGAATAGCTACCAGCGATTTATTTACGCTTATATACATGGTTCAACAGTATATTTACGGAGAACGCGTGCACGCGTGAAAATATCGTGTCACGATTAAAAAAGTTTTCGCCTAACTTAACTTTCCACTTGATGCTTCCAGCGATTAATCCCCAGTGGCGTGACGAGTGGCCTTAATCGGAAAGATAATCGTGTACATAACCGTTTTCGATGATGTGGCAAACGTTGGAGGCACAGTAATGGAAAAAAAAGGGAGATAGAACGAGATACAGGATTTAATAAAATGCCATTCGAGCAAAAGTTCAGGGCTCATCGGCTTCCACGCGTATATGCGTTCAAAGCTCGGCAAAGCTCGAACTTGAGCTTTTATACCGGAGCTCTTGTCTTAATCCCTTTTGTGAAAGTAACTTCATAATCTCGAGCGTTTACCCTTTACATCCGGCTGGCCTCCGGAGTTATTTTATACAGCTTTGCGCCTGTGTTTGTTTTCCCGATGATCCCATTTCATTATACTCTCTCTCTCTCTCTCTGCCCTGGATCTTTTTTTTAATAAAACCTTGTGCGCGACCCGTATATCCTTATATTTTCAATTTCGTCGACACGTATTATTCCCGTCGAATCGATCGAGTACAACTTTATTATATATACAGTCAATGTGGTCTTTACAGCGAATCAATTATGTAACGTCAGAGAAAGATCAAAGTGACGGGCGTAAAACAGGCGTAAAATAAATTTTTAATCAATTCGCATGCATTATTAAACGTTCCGAGAATTTGAGGCTCGAAAATACGATCGGCAATTTATGCTTTCATTTTCTCCGCTGAATAATCAGCTTTCGATTAATTAACCGGCACTCAATTCCGGGTAATTATTCCGCGCGTGAGCATAAAACGCGAGAAAAAACGTGTAAAAGAGGCGCTTATACACACACATACTATACCCAAGCGATGGAATTAATCGGCCGGTGGTTTCAGCCGACGTGACCTATCCTAAGCAAAGCAAGTTATAGCGAAAGTTTGCCTAACCCGATAATGAGAATCGCGCCGCTGCGTTAACGCTGGGGTCCGTTCGAAGCTTAACAGAACTTGCTTGCCTGGCAGCTATATATATAGAGATAGGAGAGGGGGAAAGTTTCTTTGGTATATGTGTATATACTGTACAGTATATATAGTATACTGGTCCATCAAATTGACTCGGGCGAAATGGTGGCCTGATTGAGTCGTGGTGCCGTCACGTTAGGTAATTATAATTACTCGAAGCTACTTGTGTGTCTCCGGACACTTCTCCTGGGAGTGTATAGTATAGTATGTCTGCTGTGCTTCTATTATCGAAAGAGACGAGATTAGATCACGAGATAGTCGAAGTTTAGCAATTCCGAATAATCCTGGTGATCTCTCTCTCTGTCGTGTTGTCGGGAAAAGGATCGATCTCGAATCGAAGCTTGAATCCTGTGTATATAACATAGATGTCTATCTTCAAGATTGGACGAGTGTAATTATAAAGTTGGCGCTTGGAAATTCTACGATGAGATGAGGCACGCAGATGTCTGCTGAGTCAAATGAAGTGTAGGAGTTTCTATAGTATGTATAAGAAACTGAGGGATTGTTAAATTTCTCAACATCAGCATAGGCAGACTCATACTTGCCGAAACATTCGAGTATCGCGGGTAAAGTTCGCTGCTGCAGAGTGTTAATGATTTCGGTGGCTCAGTGAACTAATGCATTAATCAAACAATGCCAATGGCAAACCACGTGATTAATGAGTTCGAAACTATCGATGCAAGGGATGGAAAAGAATTTTATAATAACGTTACGTGCTTCTAACGCAGTGTATTACTCGAGTGTAAAAAAGAGGTGAAAACCTATTATATATACATACAGTAGAGCCAGTGCAAGTTTACCTTTCGCAGTCAGTCACGTGAAGTTTTTGAAACGTTGCACAACACAGAGTACACGAGCTGTAGGTACTGCACAATGTATATATACATGTATATACAGACTAGAGTTGGGGCGTTAGTCTCTGTTCTTTGCCGACGTTTGTTCGCTGCCGCTTCTGCTGCTGCTGCTGCATTCCTTAACCGCGCGCGAGCACAAAAGATATTTCACATTGTTGACGAACAGCCTCGTAAAGTAACCTCCCGACGGATAGTTTGCACAGCCAAGTTTCCGGCCCTTCTTTTGTCGAGTGTATATAGGCAGACTCCCGACGCCCTCGTGAAATCGACGATCATTATGTGGCGCGTCGTCGTCGTCGTCGCCCGCTCTCCGAAAGTTTAATAGCGGTATCGGTTATTAATGGGGAATTGAGGCAAGGTTTTTGGAATGTTTTGTAATAAAGAGAATTGAGGGTTGAATTTTACAGTGAGTGGCGAGATTAGAATTTTTAGTGGGTTGATGCTTTATGGAAAGAAATATAAGGCTTGGAAAAAATACGTGACAAATATATATTTTCATTCATGCATGCACACATGTGTAGACAGGGATACATCAGAACAAAGTAGTTTTGGACTGTCCCTTCTCCCAACACTTGAAGTGTCCGTGTCTCTGGCCAGCGTTTTCCTATTTCTGTTTTTAAAATCTGCGAGCCCAGTGCATATATATATATATATATATAGCGGTTTGTCACCTTTGCCAAAACTACCTTTTGTTGAGCCTACTCGGGCCGTTCATATTATAACTGCCTTTGTTGGTTTTCGAATTTGATTTCTTCTTTCTTATACCGGAACTACTGCGTTTGGGCTACTCATGCTGTAACTGCCTGTGAAAAATAGACGCCGAATTCACTATCTATAATATGTAAAGGACCCAATCAAATTTATTTACAAATCCCTCGGTTTATTCATAATAATTTATGCAAAAGAGTCAAACCCAATCAACGGATGTAAAAAGTTAGCCCGTGTATGTTACAAGCCCATCCACAGCAGCAAACTGCCGGGTAAACGAGCGTTGTCCCCGTGTAAAGGAATAAAATATGAGCCCTAAAAATAAACTGCAAAGGGATCAACAGCAGCTACGTGCGTTTATATGCTGTACGACGGTCAGCTACGGCTACTAGAACGACTATCGGCGATAATTAAAGGCAAGCTACGGGACCGCGAAACGAGCTTAACCGCTACGCTAAAGAGTCGTGCTCTCTCGCGTGCGTCTCTAAAGAGAATTTTTCTCTATAAATTCTCTATATAGCCTTGCGCGCTCGGAGCTTTTTGAACCAAAGTTCGGTGTTCCGGATTTTAAAAATAGATCGTGAAAGCTTTTTAAATTGGAAAATCAGGTCGCCGTGGGTCTCTCTCTCTCCCAAGCGATACTATTATATAATATTCGAACGATAAAAAAAGTTATTTATCGGCATACATCGAGCGACCCTTGTAAGTGATAATCCCCAAAAAGCTGCCCCTTCGGCTATATAACCGAGCTTTTACTTCCTCGCAAATTACGCACACTCTAGAGCCTTCGGACTTCGGATGCGGCTACAAAGTGAAATTTGAGGCATAAAAAAAAAAAAAAAAAAAAAAAAAAAGAGGAAGCCCCGACTCAATGGAACGAGACCGGGGGGCGAATACTGAAAATCGCTATATACTTGAATCGCTCATAGCTTGAGGCTGTAAGTCGCGCGCGAGGGAGAGAGAAAGGGATGGTATGAGCGAGAGGAGAGAGAAATCATCGGCTAAACGTAGTTTCGGCCGTTAATGAGATCGCTGCTGGAATTTCGTGCCTGCGGCCCTCGCTCATTACCGTTGGCGCAGCCGTTCGCGTTATATACGTCGATATTCATAATTAAATGCCGCCTGCATTCTGTCGCTATATGTATATATCGTTGAACCCTCTCTCTCTCTCTCTCTCTCGGTTTTGTATACGGGGTTTCTATATATATGTGTGTCATTGGGCGAACGTTTTTCCAGGAAGCCGTGCAGGAAAGCGAAATCAATACGCGATGCGGTTGGGCTGTTTGATATTGTTAATTTTGCCGATTATTTTTAATGTAAATACATAGTCGATATTGATATTCAGGAAATTGGAGAATTCCTGATAGAAAGTAAAGAGAATGGAAGCTCTATGTGCAGAATCCTTATAATTATGGCATTCATGATATTGATTACATGAACATGATTCGCGGAAAATTATTATTGTATTGTTATTAACTGGAATTGCGCGTATTGTAATTAACGTATGACCGACATACTTTGAGAGGGTATAATTCTGTTGATTTTAAAATTTTAAGAAAGTCAGAATAATTTAATTTTACGAAAATGCAGTCTGAATAATTGTTATACAGAGAAAATTTTACAACGTTCTCTGTGCATTATTATTTTTATTATTTACCTGAATTTAAAAAAAAATTCAACTTCTAATTGAATTTAATTCATTTTCCAGTGATGAACGTTTTTATCGCTAATTTTTTAAAATAAATTTGATTATAAAACAAAAATATTTGCACAGCGCCCACAGGCTCCAAAAAACATAAGAAATAGCTTGCATCATCATCCTCCATCATGCACTAATCTATCAAATACATCACACGATCAATTAAGCCCAACCTCCTGTCCCTCTCACGCCGTTGTCGGTTAATTATCGAGCTTGAGCGCAAAAGTCGAAAAGCTCTACAGAAGCTCTTTCGTATTCAACGGCTTGGGCGTCAGAAATTTATATACGAAGCGCAGTGTCGTACACCTGCGCGACGCGGCCGTGTTCGAGCCGACGATACACGGGCCGTGTCCCCGACAAATTGCGCTCTCTGCTGTGAGCAGCTCGCTGCGAAATTGCGGATATGTATATGTGGTCTGGCGAGCTTTGCTCGTGGCAGCGCGAGTCGTTTAATATGGTGCTGCTACGCTTTGGATGCCATGCTAGACTCTCATGTATTGAACGCTTCAATTGCAGCCTGGAATTACTGTGTTTCGCATGATTGTTACGCGTGTAAAGATGAGGCGGCATGTAGTGACAGGCTGGAATTTGGGTTTAGTTTTTGGATTTAGTTTTGAAATGATTGGTGATCTTGATGATCAAAATTTGAGTAATTATTAAGATAAAAATTATTGATTTTTGTTTTTTCTTTTTATTTGTGGATATTTATTATGAAATCATTTACATCAAAGAGGAAATAATCTTACAAGTGTATAATGATACAGTATTTACAAGTCTTGCAGCAATGCTGAGCTCAATTAATTAGCATCATCTTAAAGGACTCATTGAGCTCGGCGCAAAGTTCCTCCACCGTTGGGGTTTGTTTGTGTTCACGGCTTTTGGGTTTCGGTTTGGGACCCAAACGAGACCAGACGCTGCAACTACTACCTTGAGATCTGTCACTTGGTGTGTTACTAAAACTACCAGAAGATCTTTCACTGGAACTTTTAAGCGACATGTCGCTGAGACTGTCACATGATGGTCTTCTATCGCCACGAACTTCTTTGGCATGGATGCCTAGTCTGGATTGAATTCTGAAGATTTTAGTGGCCTCGGGTACTTTCGGCGTTACCAGATGGATTCTCAATTCACGACCGTCAAGTTTACCGTTGCATAGCTTTATTGCCTCCATGGCATCCACTTGTTTACCGAAGAGAACCTGTGCCCTTCCAAGGGACTTTCCAGATCCGTCGTACTGTACACGGGCATATATCAATCGTCCAATACCACTGAATAATTACTTGGCGTTGTTCAGTGAGTTGAGAATAGCATCTCGCTTGAAATTGTTGTTGGGCTGTGCAGGTCTGCTGCGAGATATGCCGCCGTGACGACGATCTTGCTTGACTCCACCACCTGGTTTGATTCCGTTGGTAGCACCACGAGGTTGGCTCGCCTTCACAGACTTGTTGGAGTTCTTGCTGGCCATTTTTACTTAAGTAATTTGATGAGACTTTGGTTAAAGTATCTAGAGCGATATAGAGCGACGTTAAGCGTAAGAGCTTTGAAGTCAGACTGATGTGGAACCGAGTTTCCGATGCAATTTTATAGGGTCTCCGATGCACTGTTTATGGTGGTCCTGTGGGTGGGTCTGTGTAGAGAGGGGAGGACTAGGTGGACCTCGGGTGGGTCACTTATTTACGTTTTTGGATAGTTGCAAGTCTTAATAGGGTCCAGAAAGCTTTTTCAGGGGTAGTTCGGTGGGTGGGCTGGAGACATCTAGACTTTTAGCTGGTATGCGAAAGTACGATTTTTAATTTTTTTAAAACATCTGCTCTCTCCAAACATTCCATGAAGCACATTATTTTTTTTTTAAATTATCGTATGCTCGAAACTTGTCAAAGTTACCCCTCGAGGGATCAGCCCACGCAAGCTCGCCAAGTAACATATCCCAGTCCCTACGTAAAACTAAGTTGCGATTCAATTTTTCATGCGTATTTACCACAGAAGAAAATGGTCACAAAGGACAAATATTATTCCAGTCGTCCCACCGATGACTCCCCAACTTGGAGCTTATAATTTCATAAGTCGAATTAGGTATCCTCACGAGGGTCGTATATCGAAAAGCTGCTTTATCACGTCGCACTGCGAAGTCAAATTCCAAATATTAAAGCATTTCTCAAAGTGGTAATTACACTTTGAGAGAAACGCGCGGAGGTCGGAACGAGACTCGCCGACGATCAAATTATGGAGTTATCTCCGTCGTCGTCGTGTTTCTAGCTGCTCCAGATTCTATGCGGGTGTCGAGGAGACTACTGAGATCTAGTGATATTGTTGAGGGAAGTATTGGCTTCGTCGTTTGGTTACGGGAAGAGACGAGGCTTCGAAACTTTTGGGATCCGGCCGTGTCTTTGTATTATTGCAAATGAGGCAAGATAAAGTTCGGCTATTTAAAGGGAAATACATTTATACTGTTCTCTCTCGAAGCAGCAGTGGTAGCTTCAGTTGCGTAGGTATATAGAAAGTAAAAAGTCTCGGGCACGTTGCGGCCAAACTAGTTTCCGAACTCGCGACTCTCTCTCTCTCTCTTGTTCGAAATCTTTTCCGATTTATATCATTCCAGACGTTCGTTTCGTTTATACAAGAGTCGATTCGAGTCACCCCTCAACGTGTATAATCTCGAACAAAGTTTTGCTCCAACGAATTTCACCTCTTGACGCACGAAACCATCGTCTATATTATTTCGCCACGATACGCTCTTAATTAAAATTGAAAAAAAAAAAATCCGCTCACATAAACGCTTCAGCGACGCGTTTTTCACGAAACTCAAGCTTGTCGAGATTCAAACTCACCGTTGAAAGACAAGGTACAAAAAAAAAAAAAGAAGAAGAAAGCGACTCTTGACTCGGAACAGAGGTTCCGACGCAGTGAGAACCCCGGACACCTCAGGGGTATTTCTAAGAGCCAAGTGCGCGCGAGTATAACGACGTAATTAGTCGCTCGCTGCGTTTTATTAAGTCGTCGTCGTCGTTGGCAAAAAAAGAAAAAGAAGGCAAAGAAGCCAGAGCGCGACAAATGCAAGAACATCGGCAAGGGGATCCGGAAAGTAGAGAGAAAAGGCTGAGGAGCTCGAAAAACGACTGCTACCGTGCACACCGCGAGTCATTAGGGGGGCGTAATGCGACGTATGAATTTTGATGCTGGCACACGGGTCCTCTAGAGTCACTCGAGGTTGTGGCATAGTCGTATACCGCGACATAATTTCCCGGCACTTTTTTCGGCTGTAGCCTCCTCTCTTTTCAGCGCAACGGCGTCGTTACGCCTTCCTACATCAGGACTGCGTGCGGTTCTTTTTGAGAGGAGGAGACCGCAATGAATGCGCGAGGAAAGTCACGAAATTTTCTTCAGAGCCTTTTGGGACACGACTTCGTGTAGTCTAGTTTGGGTTTGGCTTTGATCGCTGAGGTCTCGTCCTTGTTGAGAGTTGACAATTTAGTTAGTTATACAGGTTTCTTGACATCGGAAAAAAAGGTATCATATAGCAAGACAGTTTCTCGCCTACTAGAACTTGGACTTATATTCGGAGTGTTTGAGCGGTGGAATGAGTCCAGTCCAAAACTAATTTTACGACTGATAGGCTTTGCACTATACTACGACTAATTCGGAATTTTTCTTTTTTTCTCTTTAAATTTCGGCGCTTAATTTCAAAATTATTTTATTCGAAACGACTTGAAAAGCTCGAACAAAGAAGACCATCTTACCACAACACCGAAAAAAAAAACCATAAGAATGCAACCAGCCTGCTCAATAGAACGAAAGGAATGCCGATAATCGCAGCAGCCTCCTATATCTACCCTAGCTTAATCTCGTATCGAGTATCGGCAGCGATCCAAGATGCATATCGGATGGACTAAAGAGGGTGTCCGCGGCAATTTCGCATATCCCCCCCCCCCCACTCTCTCCTTCCCACCCACAGGAATGGCTAAGCTATAGAACTCAAGAGCAAGAGCTGCAGCAGCAACGCTGGCCAGGTACACCACTGGGCTGCAGCTACCAAGGAGATTAAGAGGGATGATAGTTACGAAAGCGCTTTGCGCCAAGTTTCCTCAGGCGTTGTTTGTTAATGCGATAGAGCTTGGGGGGGGCTATGCTGTAGCGCTACTAGGTACACCTCTGTATACTTGTAACTTTGCCTGTATGAGTTAGAGTACACGTGTTTTGTCGACTGTTGCAGCCCAGCCAGCCGCTACAACAGCTTGGAAACTTTCGGTTTTCACGTTGCCGAATCCACGCGCGCGACACTTCATTAGCCGTAATCTCCCTTTCGGGACTGTGCTGTGCGCTCTTTCGTTATACGGGAGTAGAGAGAAAGAGAGAGAGAGAGAGACGAGGGGGAAAAAGCGTCAAAACGTCCGTCAGTCTGGCTAATGGCTGTTGCTGCTGCAGCTGCTGCGTAACCTGTACGGCTTTTTACTGTCAAATCAAATGCTCACCTCTCTGGAGACCAATAACGACTGGTTGAGCTTGAATCGTGTTTCGCTATAGTGTTTACATCGTCGCGTTAGATCTTTTTTTTTTTTTAGTAATTGATTCGATAGCTGGCTACTATGGTGATTTCTTTGAAATTTGAGAGCAGCGATTATCGAAAAGTGTATACCAGAGACTTGCACTGTTAATTTTGAAACACTAAATACTTACTAATAGACATAAAAGCACATTTCTTGAATACAACTTTCAATATTTCAAGCTCACAATTCAACCCCACGTATTTTCAACTCACCAACCACACGCCGTCAAGACACTTTGATTATACTAAGAATCTCGTCTCCTGCTGCGTGAAATTGTCAAGGAAGAGTCGTCTCGTAGAATAGCAGCGTCTCGTTTCTACTGCCTGTTCATACCTAATCAGACAACCGCCGAATGTACTCTCCTCCAGAATTCAGATTTCATGCTTGAATTGTCGATCCTCTCTCCCTCATCTACGGCTATATACTATACACACTCAATTACCGTATCACGGAAACTTGCTCGGCAAACACTTGAAGATTCAACATATAGTGAAAGCGCATACGTACTCGGCCGTGACAAACAACAATCCCTTACTAAACTTTTCCCTCCAGCGTGTCCCTCTCTCTCTTCCTCCGCGCGTAATTCAATGTTTGCCTTTCTTTCTACCACGTTGTTCTCGCCCTCTATCTTCTTTCGTGCAAACCATCTGTCTGTACGCTTGGCTCTTAAAGTTTATAACTTACGTGGGTTTAATTTATTTCGCGAGTTCTCTAAAGTCATACATTGTTAAACTGTTATTCGAGCTTTTTCTCGGGAATTCATTAAGCGCGTTATTCTTCGAGTATATATATATATCTGTCGAAACCGCTAAAAAAAAGTCTCCGACGCAAACAAGCTTTCGACGCAGTTCCGTGCGCGGAATACACGCTTCGTTATTAAAAGTTGAAATACATAATTTATTAGCATAGCCACCGAGCTTTCTCGCGTGCTGAAGTCGTCCTTTATGCTTCACGTTTAAAAAAAAAAAAAAGGAAACGAAAGAGGGAGCGTCGAGGGGAACCTGATTAGCCGAGAGAGAGAGAGAGAGAGAGGAAAAAAGAAACGAGACGAGGACGTGTCACAAGGCTTGCGCATTTTTCAAGGGGAAAGAGAGAGAGAGAGAGGCCTCTCCAGACGAAGACAGAGAGTCACGAGGCAAGGAAAGAGACAGGCACACGAAGTACAGCGTCCAACATGTTGCTCGAAAAAATGTCCAGCAGTTCGTTCGGCAAAGTCGGAAGGGGGTACGTGAAAAAGCGCTGAAATAGTCGAGAGAGGGAAGCTTCTCTCTTGTCTTTCGTCGGGCCACTCGTTCTCTATCTCTCTGACAAACTATACGCTTCCTTCCTTCCTGGAAAGCATAGCGAGATTCTATGTGTAGGTAGAGAAGAGGGAGAAATATGCGAAAGAGAAATATCGCCAGAGCGACTGCTATCCGACTGCTGCAATGTCGGGCATCTCTCTCTCTCTCTCTCTCTTTTAACTTTTCTGCTGCCGCTGCTCGGCCTTTTGCTATTTTCTGCGAGTCTCTCGTGCGTCCACGTTTGCTATGTTCGTGTTATTTTCCTGGTTTGTTTCTCTGTTTGTATTTTTGCAGTAGCCGAGAGTTTTGGTTTTGAAATTGTAAGAGGAACTGAGTTCTGGGAAAAACGGTTGGTTGGAGAAGATTGTCTATTTATTAGCTATACGTAATGTTTACAAGGAATTGTTACTTCTAAAGTTGAAGAAAAGAGGATTAATTTAAGCTTTCTGGTATACAGTTGCGGTTATGATTTCTAGGTATTTGTAAACGCTGGAGCATCAATTTGTAACGAACTTAAGCTCAGATAAAAGCTCTGTTTCTGTACTTTGATCACAATTACTTCAAACTATTTTTCTACCTGGAAATCTCTACTGTAACTCAGTACAAAACAATTTCCAGCCAACCCTTTCTACCGATAACTCTCAGACCCATTCTAATCTCCAGGCGTCAAGCTTCGGTTCAATTATGAAATTCTCATTCGCCACGTCGTTGCTCCCGTAAATTCTCGGAAAAAGCTCTCCCGTATTCTCTTTTCCTCTACACATTTTCTCTTTCTAGCAGCAATCCATGTAATACTCATGTATATTCTTACACTTTGAAGCGGTATAGCAGTCAAAAGCATGCTATACTCCTGACCGCGCAGATATTCCAAAAATATCATCAGCAGAAAAGGGCCGAGGAAAGAGAAGGTACATACATATCAAAGATAGGAAAAAGCGCCTCACCTTTCGTATACATTCGCGTGCTTTTGTAAAAATGAGAATGAAATCCCATTTATTCGCAGAGAACGCTGTACACCTATACACACAGTCTCAGCGAAACGTAGAGGTTTTACTTAGAAGCCTCAAGGCTTCTCTCTATCTCCCAGGCAGCACCAGTTTCTCCATCTCTTGCTATATATATACGTATACGCCCCCTTCGCGCGCGCGCGCGCGAGGCGCAGATTCTATTCTTAAGAATTTATTTTCCTTTATTCTTGCTTCGCGCAAAGTTGGAGAAAAAGGGAGTAAGTAGATCCGCTGCGTATGTGTGGTGCAAGAAACGGCATATGGGACTCTCCTTATACGCAGGCGTTGCTATATATATATATATATACGTGTGTGCCGATGTATTACCAAGCAGCGGCTCTTTTTCCCCGGGCGCGTTTCGCGTACACGCTTCTGCTTATCGCTTCTCACCCCTCTTTCGCGACGTCTCTCTGTATGTGTGTATATATATACGACGCTTATCCACGAGCAGGGTCTGATTTAGGATTTCGCTATCGCGCGCGCGGAAAAAAAAAGCGTGTCAAGTGGCGTTAATTGCGCATGCGCTCTTTCTCTTTCTCGCGAGTATGAGCACGTTTTTCACGTATATGACCCGCGTCATTTTTCATCTTAACGACTACGACGTCTTTCAATGGTCTTAGCTAACGCTGCTGCTGCTGCTGCTGGTGAAATATTTTTCTACGAAAGCGTGTGTGAGTAATAAGCGCATACGTCGAGGAATATATGCGGACGCGTTGGCTGGAAAAGTGCGCGTCGAGGCTGAATCAGCGGATGGAGCTATGCTTCTTCGTTTTTCGACGAGACACTGCTGCTGATGCTTATTTTTACTCGAGAAGACGAGCTTCGTGATTTAGCTTTTTTGAGATGTAGGTGTATACGTTATAGACGACGAGTCTGACTATATCCTGACTTATAGTCTATGTTCTACTTATAGTCTCTTTATACTGACGTTGAAAAGTCTCATATCTCGTTTCAAAATCCGAAACTTATTTTGCTTGAACAACGCTAATGACGAAAACGTACACGTGAAATACGTCGTCGGGCACAAAAGCCTCGTATAACGATATTCCAACAAAAACCGAAAGAATTTCTTTTGTCAATGGCTCGACGTTAACAGCAAAATTCTAAAATTATATACGAGCCACATAGTAGCTTACCGCAGTCGCATATGCACGTCTTTACTTCAACCCAGTTTTTCTCACATACAGCATCGCAAACTCCTCCAAAGCATTCTCAAGGTAATTAATCACAAAGTGAATCGCGCAAAACGCGAGTAAAAGCATACAAAAAAAAAAACAAACAAACAAAGAGGCGTCGTCGTGCACAACACCGCAAAAAGCACATCAGGCGGTCCGAGTAAACAAATTTTTTTCCTTCTACGCAGCTGCTGCTGCTGCTGCTTACGAAGCAGTTGCACGTCGCTTGAAAGATAATGCGAGAAGCTTTTTACGCTTCGGGCTTGTTGGTGCTTTTTTTTTCTCTTCGTTCTCTGTGGTCCTTTGCGAGTCCGGACGGGATATCTCGGTTGGATAGCGAGTAAGGAGAGACGGGTCGTGAGGAGGAAAAACTGGTTGGTCTACGTGTGTTGCGAAACTAGTCGCGGTTGTGTAACGGTTTTGGTTTTCGAATGGCAAGAAGAAGAAGTAGGAGGAGGAGAAAAAATGTGAAGCGTGATTCGTCTTATCTGACGCTGGGGTGTGGCTGTTTAAGGTTAAGTTGTAGGTATACTATGGAAGAGACGTGAGATATCGTGATGCATGTTATGTAAGTGTGATTTTTATTTTGCGTTTATTCGAGAAATGTATACTTATTTTAGAAACTGGAGAATATAAAAATATTTTGATACTTGAAACGTACAGTAAATATATGTGCAAAGAAAATGTAATATTTAGAATAATTCTATTTAATTTCGTTGATTTTCAAAAATCGGACCTGACTCTTATCAATGAGTCGTTCGAGTAAGCATCACGTATCTAAGAACTCTACTTAACCTTGAAAATGTAAAAAATTAAAACGTCCGGAAAAACTTAATTTTATTGTACCATAACGTATACGCGCGGACCACTAGAGCGATAGCAATATCAAGACAAAGCAGTTTTGGACTGGCCCTATCCTCACACTCCTTCGAGTTTGGGATAGGTGAAAGTAGGTGGCGCATACGCACTTTTCCATTTTCCTTACAATAATGTATGCCTCGAGTCTAGATATAGTGGTGTGCTACCAATGCTAAAACTGCCTCGTTTGGCCTGCTGCTTTGGCCGCTCATGTTGTAACTGCGCGAGGCGCGTTCAAGTTACTAAATGTATTTTGGCATTTGGTTCGGCTGGCCTATTCGCCAAGCGATGGGCAGTTTCCTTCGCGTATTTGTCGCGAAGAAAACTGGGCAGATCTGGCCAGAAATTTAGCATAATACACATTTAAAACGTTTGGCATAGGAAATTCCTAACCTGATGAAATTATTGATAAATGAATTAAACGTTTTAAAAGTGGCAACCTAACCCTATACATGTATGTACACACTCATATAAAAGTGTACCATCAACATGCTGTACTGACTGACTTTGTGTTGTACAAGTGCAATTACTGTGTAAAAAGTGGTGTCTATGTATTCAAAATCACCAATGATGAGGTCTGCTGAGTGATTTTCATAGATGTTTCAATCTCATCAGTATGCGAGTTAGTTACTGTCCATATCTAAATCTGTCATGATCAAACTAAATCCAAGATATTAAAGTTTGATGTCTGTTCTTTTGTGTAGAGACTTGTTAAATTATTCCAAAACAGACTGCGATGACAGTTTTTACTTAACTGTCTTGATTCGGCTTTTGATCTTGAACCTTATGGCCTCGACGTCAAAATTTACAGGTGGGTCTATACATGAAAATCAAATTCATATCAGCTAGAATGATTTCCACTTAATATATTGTTTCAATATACCAATACAAATTAAAATGCAAAATTTTAGCCCTCTGCGTATAATAGTTTTTAAATGAGACCAAAAACAAAATTCTCACTGATTCCGATTACTTGTTTTATAATTTTGTTTTGGCTCTCATTTATAATCAATCATACCTACAGGACTAAAAATGTACATGTTGATTTGTATTGGCATATTGAAACAATATATTAAGTCGAAATCATTCTAGCTGATATGAATTTTATTTTCACCATAGACATACCTGTAAATTTTGACGCCGAAGCCATAGGATTCAAGATCCAAAGCAGAACCAAGACAGTTAAGTAAAAACTGTAATCGCAGTCTGTTTTGGAATAATTTAACAAGTCTCTTTCCAAAAGAACGGACATTAAACTTCAACATACTAATCTTGAATTTAGTATGATCATGACAGATTTAGACATGGACAGTAACTGACTTTTAGAGAATTGATAAACATTAGATCAGAATTGTTAAATACTTCTTATCGAGAGTAAAAAACGACGGACGATTTTTTTACCATCTTCCTCCCTAGGTCTGTCTCGCCGACAGACTGCTATTATGAGACCATAACAACACTTTTTTCTTCAAATTCAGCAAAAATACATTACGTTATTATTAAATTATAATCGTCAAGCTTGCATATTTCTCTTTGTACCATCAATCGCAACTGTAAACAAACTTCAAAACCCATTCCCTCATCGAAAATTTCCAACCCAATAATCGAAACATTACACTCCGTCATTACAACACAAACAAATCTACATTATCGCATAACACATTTCACTCCGAAAATAGCTAAATGAAAGCATCAAAACGATACGAGCTGATTCCACATCAGCAGCGTTGAACGATGCAAAAAAAAAAAGAAAGAATACTCTCTCAGCCGCTCACGGCAAGCGAGCACGGCATGGTTTATGCGACTTTAACGAAGTGTGACGTACGACGCGGCCGTTAATGCCAAGCGGTTAAAGCCTTATCTCTTAACGCCCTTGCGAACAGTTCGTCTATTCGCGAGCAAGCTCTTCGTAGACAGCACAGCCGTCGAGCAATAAAACCGCGGGCGCAAACGATTCTACCTGCGTAACGCTGCGTCCTTGATAAGGAGACGCCCTGGTGCATCTCTATCTCTCGCTTTCGTGGATTATTCGTGTAACTGTTACAGAGTTCGTGTTGTATGAAGGTTTTATTGCTTATCGCCGGCGATCTTTACTGTTGTAGGGAATTTTGTGTCATGTGTGTTTGTTACTGGGGACGATAAAAGTGAGTTTGCTTAATTACAGCAGCTGATGGAATTAGTACACTTAACATTTTATTTATTTATTTTTCTTACAGAAAATCCAGGCAAACAAAGCAGCACATCACTCTCGTACGGAATATAATACAGATACGGCATCGTTGGCATTTTTCACGCGCGATCCAGCACGCACGAGCTAGCACACAGTATAGAAGGCATATAATAGGCCTGAGTGTGAAGCGGATGAAGGGCTTGAAAAATCCGCGACTATTCCTCGCGTGCATGTGCACTATATAGGTAATACCTCTAACACCACTGCTACTGTGGAAAAACCGAGTGGAAAAATTACCGCCCGGCAATATGCTCGTGTGCGAACGCGTCATGTGCGCGTATATAGAGGTTCGACGGCTGTCGACAGGCGCGAGTTTCCCTTCACTTCGAGAATAACGACCCTAATTTTGCATTCGGAGCCAATTGAGAGGAAAAGTCGCGAACCCAGTTGGCAGTGCCAGCTCGTATAGGGAAGAGACCTTCCTCTCACTCTCTTTCTCTCCTTCGGCTTATACCGAGTATATTCGAGAGAGTGAGCGGCTGCTGGAAAGATATTTCTTTTCCTTTTTCTTCGAGAATTCGGCGAGACCCAAAGAACAATGAGGAGTCGTTTCTCGTTCTATCCTCATCTTGTTCTTTGCTTTTTCTTCCTCTACTTCGCAGAGTGACGTTTCCTTTATTTTTGTGTTGATAGGAGGTGCGATTGGAAATTGGAAATTTTTGTCTTATACCTAGTGGGGAATCGTTTCCGCTCTGTCGACGACAGAAACTCGAGAGGAAAGTACACGGTGATGGATGATGAAAAAATGACGAGCTATTTGTGTTTGTTTGTACCTTCGTGTAACAGCTTCGTTCAGTTGTTTTCTCGATCTGTAGATTTTTGATTTTTATTGTGCTTGTGTTATTTGTTCGCAGAATTGAATAACAAGAGTCGATGTATCGGGTACAAATTAATAGGTTACACGTATATGCTTTGCAAATATTTGCATACACGAGAAACAACAATTATTATACTGCAGATTGTAATCGATTCGGCAAAAACAAATGTTTGTTCTATTTTTGTAATAAGAACTCGATTTCCGTGCAATAAAACTTTTCCATCGTCCAAATTAAAATATTAAATCAACAGCAAGCTTCGCAACATCCGTTCATAACTTTTTCAAAAGCCGATAATAACGTACGTCAGCTGAGCAAAAAACCGACGTTCATCGCAAAAGAGTATATACATAATAAAATGCGTTAACGACGACGGCTCTCGTCTTTGTTGTCGTTCAACTTGAAGCAAAGTCTTACTCAAGTCCATTACGCAAATGCACATTTGCGTATAGAATAATTAACCCGGAGAGAGAGAGAACGTAGCGCTTTGTGCGCCGCAAAACTCTTGCTGCCGTGCTACCCTATATATGTATCTAGCATTAAAGGGAGAGATACCTCACGCGTGTGTGTGATGGCAGTAGTCGCAGTTCTATACCTTTGCGCAAAGTGCCGCGGATGATTCGTGTCGTCGAGTCTCGTACACTTTGACGGCTTTACTCTCGGGCGAATAATCATAGCTCTAAGATTTCTCTTGCTCTTGTGATTGTTCGACTTATACTTATTCGGAGTTTTCGACGAATTTAATGTGAAGCCTGATTTCAATTTTAATTTTCGAAATCAAATTAATTTTCAGAAAAATTAGTTCGATAAAACAATACTTTAGCGCTTTTTTTTTTTAAATCTCAGATGCGCGAAAGAACACGAGGATAATCCTTAAAGGCATCTAAGCGAACTGCTTGAGCGATATCAATTACCAAAACCAGGCAGTTTTGGACTGGTCCTTTCGTCACTGCCTAAACTCTTCATGTTTCCGGCTCGCGACGGTAGGTGGCGCATAGGCACTTTTCCACTTTCCTCATTACAATATGAGCGACGAGCCTAGATATAGCAGTGTATCACCATACTAAAACTGCCTTGTTTGGCCTGCTGCTTCAGCTGCTCATGCTCTATCGGCTAAATGTAGGCAGGTTTGACATAATTACTCGTACTTCACAATGACACCAGCAAAACCACAGCGTACAATACCTATATATCCAACAATTAATAAAACGAATCCACGTGAATCGCAAGCTATATACGTGGACAAGAAAATAATTCAGACCTCGTCCGCGTGAGACGTTCCATCATATTTCATCCCGTCTCTCTCTCCCCCTTGAAAATCCACCAGTAGGTCTCAATCTCGAAGGAAAACATAATTTACTCTCCACTCTCTCTCCTTTCGCGTTACAATACGCTTCTCAATTAAAGTAAGAGCGAGCTCGGTGCTAACGAAGTCTTAATTTCTTGATAACGATAGCCATTATGCGAAAATCCGACGACTCAGGAAAACAAGTCGTAGTCGTCGTCGTGGGCGAGAGCAAATAAAACTTTGCAGACCTTCTGTCTCGTCTTTACCGGCTTCTTTCCACCGCGCGTATATCCATTTCCTTCCTTCCTTCCTATGGTCCGTCGGTTCGAAAGGGGGTGAGGCAAACGAGGCGAAAAAAGAACGCCTGGGGGATTACTATGCCGCGTGAATCTCGACGACGACAAGCTGCACGCTTCGTTATGCTATGGAAATTGTTCCGACCAGCCTGGACTTTTTGCGCTTGCATTTGCACGTAGATCGATTTGCTCGTCGATTTTCGAAAGTCGAGTAGCCTCCGTAGCTGCAAGCTCTAGCTCTATTTCTTGTTAATTAAATTATTTCCTTCCGGAGAGGATGTGCAGTGTTTCCTACTTCTTCGAAAAATTCAATCCTTCCGGAAGTGCTATATTTCGTTTAGTGTGTCATGTCTCACGTATAGACACACAAAGCTCTCCGTCATTCGACGTTGGAGCTTTGACACATTCAAGACACACAGCTGACCATCTCTCCCTCTCACCCATCGTACATATCTCGATTATCCTCAGCTTTGACGCCAAGAGCCATCCGCTAAACGTCTTTCCCTCTGCTGTCCCACGTCGACGCTCTACCGCCAAACAATATCATCGTCGGTCGCATACACACGTCGTCGCAAGCTCGAAAATCGTATATAACCCGCACGTATGCGAGTTTGCAGTAGACGCCTCGTCGTATTGATATTTAGGAGGTGCTAGTCTGCGGACAGTATAGCGGCAGCAGCTGCGACTTCTCTCTCTGTGTATATATATCCGTCTCTGACTCTGTGGCAGTAGTCAGAGTGTGTACATTACGCGTCTGGAGGACAATGGGCCTCTTCGAGTCGAGTGAATGAACGCAGTGGTGCCAGCAGCCGTATGTGTACACAGAGGCTTTCTCTTCCCCTTGTCGCAAGCTCGCCCCCTACGTACAACTCTATCTCTCGCGCATCGAATTTCCAGTAGCAGCACATCCTGTATGTATACACAACAAGTCAAACGTGCGGCTTACTTTGCTCTCCGCAAGCTCTATTATTTCTTAAGACCGCAACGCTCTAGAGTCTGTGTGATTTGGATTATCAGCACAGCCGGTCTATGCCTGAATTAATCGTATCGTGTTCGACACTTCTACCACCGAGAAGAAGCGATGCGCTGATGTATTCGCGCTGCTATACTGGAATTGAATTCAAATCGATCAATGTCGAAGCACCTGCGGTTATCCGACGCGCATATTAACTTTGCGCGTCTTCGTCGTGGCTACAGACAAAGCTCGATGTCTCTGTGACCATCGAAAGCTGACGTGTATCGCGTTTTTCCCCCCCCCCCCCCTTCTCTCACCTAGACTCATTTGCATTCACTTTGACTTTTAAATAGCGCGCGCGTGCAATCGCATCGAACATCGACGCTCCAGACAAAGTAAGCTCGCTCAGAGAACCCTAAGGGCTGTGCTGTTGTTGCGTATTTTTTGCCCCGTTATGCTCTCCCCTTCACTGTGTTTGCATCTCCGTTCCTCTTCTTCTTTACTTTTCCCTGTGTGTAAGTACGTGTAGGGGGACTATGGCTGGAACGCGTATATACTGATAAAAAGTGAAGCTTGATTCAAACGGAAAATCGATTCGTATCCGGCCGCTCGAGCTTGCTGCTATTTTTTTTTTGTTTTCTCTCAGCGAGGCGTGTCATTGATTTTTATAAAAATATACCGGCTGCAGTTTTGTTTTTTGCCCTACGCGAGAGCTACTCCTATTATATCTCTTGTAGGCAAGGGAGAGAGAGGCAGGTTGAACAACCGGTCCATTGTTGCGCGTTCTCGAGCTCAGAGATGTGAGCTTTATTGTTGTAGGAGTGTACGGACGGGTCTGTTCGCGTGTATGGAACTTTATGATTTGTAAGGGCCAGGCTGACGTGCTTTCGGTGGCCAGTGGCCTTTAGCGAAATAATTGAACGTTATGTATAAGAAGTTTAAACTTCTGAGGTGCTTTAAAGAGAAGATTTTTTTATTATTATTTAGGTATACATAACTTGGCCATTCACTTTTCTTCGATAGTATAATCTTCTAAATCTGTTAATCGATAACAGTGCAGCTTAGCATCTATTCGATACTATATCGAGACTTGTTGCTATGTAGATGAAAATAATAACCTGACCCAAATTCAAACGAATTCCGAATCATATAAATAAAATTGACCGACCGAGAGGGTAAAAATAAATGAAGAGATTTTTTATCCTACGCTCATGGTTTTATTTATAAAATCCAAAAAATATTGATTTTCGGAAAATCCCTCGATATCAATACCAAAATAAAACAGTTTTGGACTAGGCTATTTGCGAGCCCTTTCGTCAGCGCCCAAACTCTTCGTGTCTCGAGCAGGTGAAAATAGGTGGCGCATGGATACTTTTCCATTTTCCTTATAACAATATCCACTTCGAGTCTAGATATAGCGATGTGTCACCAATGCTATAACTAGGGCCGCTCATACTGTAAGTGCGGGAAGCGCATCAAAGTTGCTACTAATAATTAGCTGCAAATACAAGTAACACAGCCACAGATAATTAATGTACTAATACAAACCCATCGGAAAGTGCAAATTACGAATATTCATTTGAAGTTTGCCCTCTTGACTCATCCCCTGCTACAGCACTGCATTACGCACTCGGTCGAGTAAAAGGTGCCTTCTTAGCTACAAAACTAAAAAAAAAGCTCGTTCTGTGAGTACAACACCTCATCTCTCTCTCTTACACACTCGACCAGCTACTCAAGGGAGTGCGAAAGCCGAGGCATTTTTATTCCGACCAGAAAGATCAAAGGTGCCCGACGAAACGTGCCGAAACTCGTATACTTATACTTGGTGGTGGCCGCAATCGCGTTTGCCCAAGGCAAATATGCATTGAATGCGCGCAGTGTTGCACCTTTTCGCAGCACTCTTGAAAGAGATAGATACGATGCTGCGGTGTAAGAGAGGCTCCAGCTGCTACTACTGTACCACGTATACGATTGCGCAAACTCTTGAAATTTCGAGGACCGAAGATGTGTCGGTGATATATTTCACACAGTATACAAGTGTCTGCTTATCGTAGAAATGCAAGCAAAATCTATTTACCATCAACATTTTTCTCAAAGCTAGACACTAGAGGCTACAAAGTTTTCAACATCTAGCAACGCAATGATTTCCTACTTTTTTCCTTTCTCACATCAAACAATCTCTCGAGAAGCGAGCGAAGCACAATAAAGCTTGCGGCTCCAACTTCCATCCAATAAAATCTCGGGGACGTTTAAAGGGCCAAGTGTTTGCGACATAAATCGCCGAACTTTGAAGAATACTTTAAAGGCGCGCTGCTCTCCCCGACACTATTAAAACCAGATTCCCAAGCGACCTTACGCCAGTATGCTCACCTTTCCTCACTATACCTCTACCCCATATATATATATATATATATATATATATATATATAGCTATGCATACACGTATATACACAGCCTCAGAGCTAAGTGAGGAGGCAGCTCACCGCGCGCTTCAGTGAAACTAAATTAAAGTCCTGCAGGACTTTAGGATTACATCAAGGATTTATCGTCACGTCCTGACATCGAGCGATTGTTGTGCGACCCACTTGCAGACGGCTCTTTCTATAGTTTCTCACTTCTCACCTTTGAGTCGAAGTCGCTGTCGCTTTTGGCGTGAAAAAATAAACCCTGACTATATAGTATACGCGTCAAGAGAGCTAGTTTCAACTCTATTCAACTGTATAATATAGTTGAGCCACGTCTTCTATCTCGATGAAAATTTCGAGACGTGTCGCTCGCTGTGGTACACAAGATGAATAGCGGATAGAGAGATAAGTTTGCAGGCTCATG
This sequence comes from Pteromalus puparum, assembly GCA_012977825.3. NCBI lineage: Eukaryota > Metazoa > Arthropoda > Insecta > Hymenoptera > Pteromalidae > Pteromalus > Pteromalus puparum. Next base: position 3,768,402 of record CM053172.1, on the reverse strand, counting down.
TTTGACGCGTAAACGCATTCGAGAGAGATGGGAAATGCAAAGTCCTGGTAGATGGCTTCTCTTATCGCAATCGAAGTTCGGCTTAACAAAGCATCGGAGCTACTGATCCGTTTATACGTCAGCTGCCAGTTGCACTTCTCGTGACTTATCGATTACCGGATGTATATCGATGGTATTATTAAACGAGAGAGGCTAGTTCCCTTGGAAAATCCGATTCTATTCATTAACGGACGAGGGAGAGCTTATTGTGTAAAACTTGGTAATTTGATGTTGGATAATAGCTTTTGGCTCGTTGGAATGAGGCTTAACCATGAATTAACAGTTATACATCCAGAGCGGTCCACATATTTAGATATGATCTGCAATCAGGCGACTTCAGATAGTTATAGCATGAGCAGGTCAAACAAGGCAGTTTTGTCATTGGTGGCATACTGCTATATCTAGACTAACATCTAGTTATGAGGAAAGTGGAAAAGTGTCTATGCGCCACCTATTTTCAGCCGCCAGAGACTCGGAGAGTTTAGACGGTGACAAAAGTGCCAGTCAAAAACTGGTTTAATTTGGACTGATCGCAACAGTGGTTTTAAAATAAAAATGTTTGGTACACAAGTATAAGCTTCAAATTTTGTTTTCAATCAGAGGACGAAAAAATGATTTCCATGTATATCAAATTTAGAATAAGATACAACCAAGACATAGCGATCTGGCCAAACAATATCTAAAAGTTGTTCCACCTCTCCACCAAGGAAAAAAAAGCGTAAAATACCGTTCTAATCACGACGGGCAAAGTAGAAAAGTCCGCGCGTATTCAAGCTCTCCTTTTTTTTTCTTCAAGCGCATGAGCTACAGTTCGGCTTAATGGTCGTTCGAGTTAACTCGCCCGCTGCTGCTACCTCTCCTTCTCCTTCTCAGTCTCTCCAGCTGGCGTAAAATTGGCTCGCTGAAATTTCTCCCCTCGTCTTATACATATGCTGGACTGCTATCACCTGTGCACACCTTCCTTTCTTCGGATTTTTCGGATCCAACACTTAACATCTCGTTATCTCGTGCGACGAATTCGCTGACTCTTGGATTTCAGAAATGTGATATGGTATATCAAAATTTAACGACGCTTATCTTTTCGGGTTACTTCTTCAGATTAGAGAACTGCTTCTAATTATCAAAGTAAGGATATGGGTTTTGGTTATCTCTGGTGGTGATAGGGAAATGTAGCTTCAACGACTTTCGAGACGTGAGAACTGCGAAAATTGTCAGTTAAAAATCTTTAAGCTCTCGAGGTTAACGTATAAATTAGACAGGATAAAGCAATATAAACCAGATATAGATGCGTCGATTTTAACGAAGCGAAGGTCCATTCTTCGTTCGTAGCGAGTTAGATCCCTTAATTTACGCGGCCCATCGCAGCTCGAAACTCGATAACGATCACTCGTATAAGTTGGCGGTTACAAGTCGTTCCACCTCCGTCTTCTCTACCTTCACCTCAGACTCTCAATCACGTCTCTTTCTCTCTTTCGTATAGATACACACAGACAGTCTAACGCATTCCGCGTCAGATTCAAAGCTCGGTTATACACTCGTAATTACGCGCAGTGGGCAACTTTAAACTGCATAGCAACGCTGTCGTCTCTTTCTTTGTCTTCTTATGCTTGCAAGCGAGGAAATTTCGCTCGCGACTGTCATGCACCGAGCTTTAATTTTCTTCGTTCACCCCTCTGTACGGTTGTTAGTGTCGCGAAAGGCAAATTTACCCGGAGATATGATGTATCTTGTACGTGACTTTGCTTTTGGTGTCGAAGTAGAGAGGAAAGCTTGGAAAATTGCTGTTTGCAGGGATTTGACTTTAATAGCTTGGGTGGTGAGGACGATTGTTCGCGATTTATTCTGTTGATTTTGAAAGTTAGACCAGCCGCCGCTGCAGTGCGTATTGACATACGAAAGCTGTATTTAATCACTGCTAAGAGGTTTTTGGTTTTTTTTTTTATGTTGGAGCTTGAATTACTGAATCGGAGTTTGGAAAGTTAAGATTGTTTTTAAAAAAATTCGCCATATCTAACGCAATACCTTAACCTTAAAGCCATTACGTATAATACATGAACTTATTAAATTCCTTCCTCAGCACATCGTAGGTATATACACCCAAGACCGTTTCAGCGACAGAGCATTAAGTTGATTGAAATTCTCCATCGCTCGTCCTGAAATTTTTCAAAAAGCTCGTCGTCAACTATTTCCGAAAAATATCTTGACGCAGAAGTTTTCCCGTCAAACCTTTACCAGAAAATCCCTCGCCTTTCAAGTGTGTTTGTGTGTGTGTGTGTGTATACATAGGACATCGTTAATTTTGCCACCGCAGCACACACAGAAGCTTTCCTCGGCATTGCGTAATCTGCCAGCGCGTTACCTTGAAGCAAACGCCTAGATATAAGCTTAGCGCTTGCCGCAAGCTCGCGCTGCAAATACGCGCTTCAAGTCCTGTCCGCCCTAATGAATTTCTATAGTCTAGGCATCTCTGCGCATAGCGTAAAAGGCTTTGTGTGTGCGTAGAACTACTGCCTAATCAGCCGAAAGGAAGTCGAGAAATATAAAGGGCTTTAACCCCTTGAAAATGATTAATTTATAAGGTTGAAAGCTCAAGCGGTCAGACAGAGATAGAGTTCTCGGGTCCAAGACACAATTGCTTCGACAGCAGTAGCGAGAAAATTGAAGGTAGCCCTGCGAGATAGAGCTCGTTAGCCTTGAAGGTGACGAAGTGTTGAACGGGTATAGAGAGAAATTTCAGTCAGCTCCCCCGCTAGCGATATAACCCAACCCCCTTATTCGTCAACTACCGAAATTACTTGGGCGTATGTGTGTGTATATGTGGGGCAAGGAGAGGAAGAAGGCAAAGTCATTGAATTCCTACGTCCTCTCTCTCTCTCTCTCTCTCTCTCTCTCTCTGCGCTCTGCTTTCTCATTAAGAATCTATTAGAGCCTCGAAATGCGCAGCGAGTTAAAAAATTGATGTCAAGCCTCTCTCTCTCTTGCCGCAGTGCATGAAAGACTTTTCATTTCCTTTAAATATACGAGTGAGGGAGAGAGAGAGAGGAAAAGCCGTTGGGATTCTAGGTCACCTCTGGGAAATGCGCACCGATGATTAAACGGCTTGGAAATGACGCTACTATACTGGAAATATTATTGGTTATATAGAGAGACATACACGTGCAAGCTCGAGCTTGTTTTTGCGTAACGAGTTGCTATTGATTTCATTACACGCCGTTGAAGAGGCACTTTGCCGTGTACGGTTATATATCGAGACAGCTCCAGCGGAAAATGTATAAGTGCCGCACGAGAGAGCCAACGCTGTGTACACACAACCGAGAGTTAATTACGAAACCTTTTACGTGTATAATATGTAAACTCGCTTTAAATTTTAGAAAAATTGAGATATACAATCCTATAGGGTTTACCTTTGGTTAACCGGAGATAGTTTAGTGTATAGTATATCTGACCATATCGAGTACTACTCGAGGTTTACGGTTACCCACCGAAGCTCGAATGAAATTACTTCTCTTGCTTTGATATAACACTCATAGACGAAGAGCAGACCCTCGTGAAAAATACACGCTTTAATCTCAATTACATAACGCTGTATATATACACCTCCAGGCAATGCTTCTCGCTACAGTCGCCTTGCATTCAGAGACGCTTTGCTCGTGCTGTACAATAGACATGCCTCGTACAGTGGCTCTGTTTGGTTCACGCGTCCCATCCCCCCACACGTGTGTCTATATATCATACATGTATACAGCTCGGACCGTTTTCAAAGGACACCTTACAATTACAATACACAACAGCGACAGGAGCATCTTGCAATAGTATATCCTCGTTGAAATTACACGTGTACCGGAGAGCTTTGTCCCGTGAAATCCAATTTAAAATCATTCACGTATTTTTCGCATCAGCGTCGAAACAAAAACACTCGACCCATCAATAAACCATACATCGAACGCTGCCAATAAGGCACACATAAGAGCAAGCGCGAAGAAGAGTATAGAAGCTGGAAAACGAGAGTGAGAGAGAGAGAGCTGCAGGAACAAGCGAAGCAACGGCCACGTTGAATCGATCCAAGAGTCCGTAAGAGAGACTCTCTCTCTCTCTCTCTCTCTCTTTCTCTCATGGAAGGGGTGACGGTCTGGTCATACGTAGAGAGGGGGTTAACCACCCCTCGTCGGAAGGGTGAGATACCCATCGGGGACCGAAGGAGAAGCTGCGCAGGGGTCGCTGACTTTCTCCTCTCTCTCTCTTGCGCGGGCGCTTCGACAGACGAAAACAAGAGTAGGGGTGTGCGCGCGCGCTCGTCGTCTGCTAGAGAGAACGACTGCGGTGCTCGTCAGTTTGCCGGCGGTGTTGCTGCCGAGAACAGGTGCGCGCGCTCGCGCGAGTGCCAGTTTCACGCCAGCAGTATAACAGCTCGTATTCACGCCCTGTATAGTCCTTATACTTACAGGCTATATATAGATTCTATATATACTCGTCACGTGTTCTTCAAAGAGGTTCGCGTGTGTGCCTGTGTGTATATATATATGTAGGTCTGACTCGAGCTCGACTCTTACTACTACGAGTGTGTGCGCGTGTGTGCGTTGACATCAGGATGGACGACGAGGCGTAGAGATCGTCGAGGGATTGTGTGTGAGAATGTGCGCTGACTTGATGGAAGGATACTTCAGGTAGGAGATGAGATGGTTTCTTTTCTTTTTTTTTAAGAGTGTATATACCTACTGAATAGACAAGGACAAAGCAATGGTCAGTGGGCGCGACGATCTTTGCTGATATATACGTGCGGGGAAAGGCACAGAGCGCATGCTTCATCTGTAAGGCTCTTCACGTACGCGAAGGTATAACCACGCGAGTGCGTGACCAATTATGCTACGGTCCCTCTCTTTATACGTCCGTGAGATCGTCGCTCGTGTGCAAATCCGTCGGCAGTGTGGACCTAAATAAATCTCTCTCTCTGTATAGAGCCCAGGGCGTTTTGACTCCACACGTACGTTTATAATTGAAGCCTTTCGGAGGAAATTGTAGCCTGTCGATCGTTTCTTTTTTTCTTTCTTACAAAGAAGAAGGAGCTTCTCTTGGGTCTAGTAATAAATTATACGAAGTTGTATATAGCACAGAGAGAGAGAGAGAGTGAGAGAGAAAGAGCCGCGAGTTTTCAAATTAAGCGCGCGCAACACGAGGTAAAAAGAAGCGGCAGCGACGAGTCCAGATGTAACACTGATGAGGTCAGAGCAAAGTTCGACCTGTATACCACTACTCTCTGCCTCTTCTCGACTACACGTTATATATATATATATGTATATATATATATATATATATATATATACATATAAACTGCAGCAGCAGAGAGTAGGAAAACTCTCGGCTGCTGCCAGTCTGCAGAACGATAACTGGTTAAACTAACCTACTATACTATGTTTCTCTCTCTCTCTCTCGCGCCTCGACTAATTAAGCCGCCAGAACTTTCGAGATGGAGGTCTTGCAGCCACGATACAGCCACCCACACACACACACACACTTCGCCGGTAGTTATAAGCGGCCACCCGCGAGTTTTAATCTCGTGCGACTACTACTACCAGCACTGGGGTATATAGAGAAAAAAAAATCCGATTTCGTTCATTTAACTTCGCGCGGCTCTATACGCTTTTCTGATGTATACGTAATCACACTACACCCCCGCAGAGCGAGTAATCGCTTTACAGGTGAAAAATTGTGCGATACGCAGATGTTTCAGTGAAGACTCGTTGGTAGCTGGGAGAAAAAGAGAGAGCGGCACTTGTATCCGCGGGCTATTCAGAGAGAGAGAGAGAGAGAGAGAGAGAGAGAGGAAGAGCCTGTATTGTTTTCCTGGGGGACACTCGAGCGCGCGACTGATAAAGACGCAAAGGAAAAGAGAAAGAGTCGGATGATAAAAGGTAGGGCGAGTCACTGCGAGAGGAAAAAAAAGTCACATTAGCTTTGTTGCCTGATAATATATATTCTCCTCCTTTTTTTTATATTTCTCCAAGTATACCTTTTCAACCCTATATATACATACAATTTCGAATGACACATCGAAGCTTCTTAATTTCCCTCTCTCACATAGGTGGGAAAACAAAAGGGGAGAGAAAGAGCCAGGCGTAAAAAAAAAGAACGACGCACTCATCTCAATAAAAGAGACCCTCGAAGCCATGCATATACCCTCGCGTACAATGCTTCGTTGGAAAAAAAAAGCTCCACACCAATTCCAGCGTGTCCGATGTGCACGTTTCACGCACTCTGATTTCTCTCCTCATTGTCCTCTCGACGTGCTTTGCTCCCATCCCTACTTCCTCTCTTTTTTTTTTTTAGGCCTACCGCGCGCGAAAGAGGCTCCTTATATGTAGTTGTGCTCTTTGACACCGCTGTTGCTTTGTCGTCCGACTATGCTGACGCCTAAGGGGTGTATTCGCTGCGGAGAGGATTGAAAATTATGACGGTTGTGTGTGAGGGAGAGAGCTTTGAGATAAGGATTTTAATTTTGAATTTTAAATCAAGCATTTATCAAGCATTATATAACAGTTGCAACGAATCACATTTTCCAGTGCAATGGCTCATCAGAAACTATCACTCGTAAAGAAACTCAGATTAAAGCACCTTTTTCATACCCATCGCTTCATCTATCAGCCGTAGAAATCGATCCTATAGCACAGTTTATATATACGTCGCAACGCACCTCGTCGGCTCCATCCTTTGATCTCGCTCTTATCGCAAGCGATCCGACAATAGCTTCTCTATATATACATCTCTTCTACTGGAAGTTTCTTCGTCGTCATCGGCGTCGTCGCGGCAATAAAGTTTTACGCCACGACGACGGCTGGCCTCTCGTAGATTTCCTATACCTATAACGTCTCAATGCACAGATGTACATATATACTATCGAATGTAAAAAATCTTCGAGAAAGAGAGCTGCGCCTAAACAGGCCTTTTTTACTGGAAGCTTTACGGACTCGTTCGCACGTTTTATTTTTTTTTCGAATTCAAACAAATGGATTACCTTCGTATATATATACGTATATGCAGTCGTTGGAGGCACTCGTGAGATTGCGAGAGAGAAAAAGTTGTGGATCAAAGTGTGCGCGCCGTTGAACTTTGATAAGAAATTTATACCGGAGGAAAGATGGCTAAGGGATGAAAAAGGGAGGAGAAGCGAAGAAATGAAGCGTCTAGATAAAAATGAGCGGAAATGAGGCTTGAGATTCTCTTTGCAAGTACAACGACTGGCAATCCATACGGTGACTAATGAAGTGTGGGCCGATCCTCAATTTAGCGGAGTAGGCTTTTTCAGGCTCGTTTATACGACGTGTAAGGCTATTTGTCGTCGCTGATTTTCGTTGAAAGAAAGAATATATAAAACATACATATATACAGTAACGCATATGTAAAACGAAATTTTACAATGCAAGAAATGAATAATTTGATGAACTCGAGCACAGACCCACCCACGCAGTTCAGAGAGTCTGAAAGCGTATACAATAAAATACCGTTACAATCGCTCTATATATATCCCACTCGAGTTAAAGCTCAACGCGTGTAAATGTATACACATAAGCTCTCGGGCGAATAAATTGCACGTCAAATCTCGATTATGGCACGACAATCGTACACACACACACACACACACACATATATATAGGACACGTCGCTCCCCGTACCACACAACAATGGCTCGCCTTGACGCAAAGCTGTTTACCCGATTCCCTATATATACATATATATATACGATTTTCCGTTATATCGCGACGAATATTCATTTTCCATACAGCTTTTTATTCTTATCCAGCGATAGATCGAAGAAAAAAAACTTTTAATCTCTTCAAAAAGTTATATCACTCGGCGATTGTTGCGCGATGAGAAGAGTGCCGCGGCGCAGCCCGTTTCCATTATAATTCCACAGCGAAACTATATAGCCGCTCGTCGGGGACGAGAGAGAAACGGGAGCAGTTCTCTCCATATAATTGCACGACTCTGAAAAGACCAAAGATATACAATAACGAGGGGCGAAATTCGATTGTATGAATGCCGCCGTCGCTCACTAAGATTATACGCTTGACTGTGTGGGTGTATATATATATACATACAGATGGGGGGAGGGGATGAGATAATTGCTTGACGTATCTTTGCTTGCAAGTCTTAACCGCAGACGACTGGCAGACTCGCCTAATGACGTCGTTACCGACAATATCGCCGCTAGGCGTAATACACGTTGACAATGCTCGTACTGAGATAAGTATATTGTTATTGTGGTGGTGATTTATTTAAAAGGGAATTATTAAGAGACGACTTTTAATAATCACTTATAGTATATTCGCTCGAAAAGTTTCGAATAATAATAATAGTCTTGAAAAATAGTATAACATCACTCTCGGAAATGTATCACAAGAACAAAGATCCCGTATAATCTAGTTTAAAGCCGTAAGTGCACATCCGTTTCAATCAATCTCCCTCTCATACCTTATACATATCACAATCTAGCTTTGTCGGCTCTCTCTCTCTCTCTCTCTCTCTCTCTCTCTCTCTCTCTTCGTATCTATAAAACAGAGCCAAAGGAGAGAAAATTCTCCTTCGCAATCGCGGATAAAAAAAAGTATAGTATAGCTACGCCGAGGTATAATCCCAAGACGTCGGAGCTCGATAATGCCTCGGAAGATTTCCAGCACCTGCTTTAATCTTCGAAGCTATATAACACTTCGATTTTGATCCAAGAAGAAAAACGAATTTATTCTATATTATAGAGAAAGGACAAACGCGAAAATAGAAGTACACAGCATGTGCAGTGGCCAAGTGCACTCGTAAAAGTAATTAGCATAATAAATTAAGCCGCAAATAAAAGCGGGCAACGACGACGAGCTGCTGCTGCTGCTGTTCCATGTCGTGTAGCGGGCATGTAGGTATACGTACACAGCTGCGGAACGAGTACCGGCTGCGAAAAATAGGAGAGAGCTAACTCGTTGACCTTGTTTCACTGTATACATGCTTTTGGCGTTCGTTAATTTTTACCCGAGGTCGCGATTTTCTTTTTATAAACGCTCTCACTGCTTTTCCTGCAGTCGTGAACCTACATCGGTCTCTATATCTATACGAGAGATAAGGAGGACGGATGTAAGGAGAAAGACGAATCGAGTCTATATCTCTCTCTCTCTCTCTCTGTGATTGATCTGCTCGGTGGTATCTCTCTTCGCTTTGATTCCAAACTCGTCTCTCTACTCTCGGATTAGCTTCCTATATAACGTATATATACTAATTTACAAATATCTGAGCTCGGCTATATATACACACCGTATGCTTCTTATCAAAGGAGAACTAGCCGTATAGATAACTTTCAATACCAGAGAGTGAGACACGCCTTGGTTTCCCAAGCTCTGTATGCACTGAACCATGTCGGTAAGGGTGTCCGAAAGGGTAGAGATGAGAAATTGCTTTGACGTGATTCCCCGGCGTGGTGTCACAAAATTTCTTTATATCATGGAAATTCGTGAAGCTACTACTACTCGCGAAACTGCGAGAGAGCTTTCTTGAACATGACTAGCACGTATATAGCCAGGGATATATTGATTTTACTTTAGCTACCCGTGTACGCTTATACTGCAGCCGGAGGTTATTTCGTATGCGAAAAGGAGATATGTAGATGGATAAGTTTTTGAAGCGATTTTTACGTTTATTGAATGCTTTAATGCAAATTACCACAATGATCTCAAAACTAATTTAAATAATTTAAAATCCAGAAAGATTAGCCATCTCATTAGTGGTGCTCTCCTGTATACACCATCGTCGCGTCGCCTTCGCATAAGAGAGCTTTCCTCTCGGATATTACAAAACCGAAAGGGAACGAGAGGGATTTCCGAGAAGAGAGTGAGATTAAAAACTGTCCCAGCATAGCGGTGCACTTGAAGCTCCAAGCTCGAAACGTGCCCTCTCCGTTCCGTGTCCTGGAAAACATTAGGCAGATCCTAAAAATGAGATCAGGCCAAGTAGAAAACTCGGACGCTCTCTCTCCATTTATTTTTACCTTCCTTCCTCTCCCTCTCTATATATATAACCTTTGAGCTTGCAGCTTTATCACAGCGACAAATTCGACGCCGCGCATTAATCCCGCTTCCATTACATTCGCCTCCAGAGCGCTGAAAGCCGAGCCGAGAGAAACGACGAGGTTATGGTGGTCATTTCAGCCATATAATACCACTGCGCGAAGCTGTACGAATACACACGTTTGTGTATTCTATTTTTCTGGTACAGACACATATACCTGATGCAAGCCTGTGTATTATACGTTCTTTGTTTTTCGAAGCACACAACGCGCGTGTGGTTGCGATTAAATCGCTGGCATAACGATAACGATAACTGTTAAAGTAACGGCCAGACGGCCGTTTAATGCAGAATGACGATCGGCTTGTTCGTTTCTTCGCTGCAAGCTCGGCCCGTAAAATAAAAGTGAATTTTACGCACTTGGCTACCGCTGCTTTCCGCGAATCTTCGTTATCTCAACGCTGTAAGTTATTGTTCTCTTTTTTAGAATGATAGAGAAAGGGTAAATTGAGTCGAACAAGATTTTCAATAGGACCTCCATCCCTAGAAACACATGAGCAGCTTTCGTCAACACGATCTACTCTCTGCTCCTGTAAACACACGTCGAATTCGCATGGTATCACCTAACCAGCGTATTTTCCGCGTAGAAAAGCGGCCGAATAAAATTCCCCGCTGGAGATAAGATTCGCACCAACGCAAGTCCAATTATTTTGGCAAAGCTCCAGAGCTGCACAGTAGTCGATGCTCTTTCGACCTGTGTATGTATGTATGTATATGTGTGTGTGTCTATCAACGGGTTTGAAAGAGAGGGAGAGTAAGCTCGAAACGAGAAATTACGCGCGAGAAGTTGCGGCGTTAAAGGTCGGAAATCGCGCGGTAATTGAAAGCTCCGGTGGAGGAGTGCTTCGTCGAAATTGAAAGCTCTCTCTCTCGGCGCGAGGGAAAATTTTTTTTCTGTTTGCAGTATACTGTGTGCTTATAGAGGAATACTATATTCGGGAAGTGTCGTTATTAATTTGAAAGCGGCGGGAGTATCTAATTAGCGTTTTGTACGCCTTTATTGTTATTGATTACCGCAGAGGTGAACGAATCGCGCTTGCAAGCGCAACACGTGAATGAACACCTCTGCAAAAGCTTGAGCAAAAACCAGCGAAAAAAATACGTTTCTATATAAAAAAAAATTCATCAATTCAACACACACACATCCATTGTCGGCCTAAGAGCATCTGCAGTGCAATTTCGCAGAGAGGCCTGTGCATATGTGTATCCATCGACGTCAAAAAAAAAGTTTACACACACCCACGTATACACGCAAGCGAGAGAGAGAGAGAAAGATGATCTTGAAGCTTCTAGCTATATAGACGCTGGCGCGCGTTTCAATATCGCCTCTCGCGTATGATCCCACTCTCGGTCGTAAATTTGAATATTACGCGGTGCAGCTTCTTTCGATAGATATAATATTTTTTAGCGACGATGCACGCGCCTACGTGGATAAATCTTTTCCTACTCGTGTGGCGCATCAGCGGAAAAATAAATGTCGACCGAGAGAACACAGAGAAAGAGAGCAGAGAGTAAATCGATCAGGCTCACACGTCGGGGACCTTCATCAATCGAGGCGAACAAATGTCAGTCGTGTGGTGTATGCGGCTATATAGAGCTTCGAGCGAATCGTCTTGGATATAATCCTTTTTCCCCCAACCGTTGACGCGACAGTTACTAATCCGTCGTAGAAAAGCACTTATGACTCTGTGTGTGTATACACACTTCGATTCCGTTTCGAATATTTCGCTACGACGACGTTGATAAATCGCTGTTTTTCCTTTACTCCCAACGACGACGATGTTTTTGCCGAGTGTATAAGCCGTAATCAGGCAACGTCACTCGTTTGCCTTCTTATTTTCTCGGTTGACGTCGACGTTATGCTTTTTCGGATCTCGTATGTTTATATACGTATCCGATTGACTGGTTTCCGTCCGTAAGCCTGTCTCTTTCGCTTGAATTTAGGGTTTTAATATTTTATCGCTTGCGCGACAGCTTCGCGTCGAGCTGTGGTTATTTATGATTTTTCGATGCAGCGAAGGTAAACAGATCCCGAGGAAAATCCGAACGACGAGAGATAAACGGCGAGAATGTGTGCACACGTGCAGTTTTGCTATCGGATTTTCCTTCAATTAAACGAGAATTTCATTCCGACTACTTGGAAATACATATTTGCCGATAACATCCATCGCGTATGATTTCTCGAATTCTCAATTGGTATCTAAATGCCGTTAGCGATAAATAAAATGAACGTATACGAATGCGCTACTCTTTCGCGAACGATAAATAGAATCCGCTTTGTAAATAGAAGCAAATACGTTCGCTATCTGTATTGACGGGATTCAATTAGCTTTCGTGGAACCGATACGGCTGTAAAGACACGAGAACGAACGAACTGAAATCTCTATTTACCTCCCGGCGAGAAGAAGACGGATAAAAGGCTCTGCTTTTGTGTGTATGTGTGTGGGTGTGTATCCCAGGGAAAAACTGAGAATAGCGAGCGCATTGTTTCTGGTTATGGATTCTCGTTTGCTCAGCCGCGTCGGTAATAAAAAGCCCTATCTGTATCGGGCTTTACGCGCGTCGATGCAGCAGCGCTCAGGGATGTGTGCGCAAGCTTTCGATTGCGAAGCCAACGTTTTCTTCCATCGATTTTTGCGAGAAAAAAAAATGAGATTGATTGGGTTTGTTAGACGAGAAAATTTCTTCTAATTACAGACGCTGTGAAAATGGAGTTTAATTAGGGACGTTTAAATGCCGCTTTTGCTTCAAGATGGCGCTTACGCGTCGTCGGGATAGGTTAATTTGACTGGAATGCTTGTGTGGGGGAAATTTCTCGGATGGATCGAGTTGAATTTTGTATGGAATTTTTGAAACATTGGGGTAGGATATAGAGAATTTTAACGAATTTCTTTATTTTTGGGAGGGAATACTTCGCGTAGCTATTGGAATTTCGAAATTTGCTTTTCCAGCGAAATAAAAATTATTGTACTGAGGGATGGAGAAAATACCGTAAATTTTATGTAGAAATGATGATAAGAGAATACGTGCGAGGTTTTTCACATTGATATTTCAGGTATATTTATACATGCCCTTATGTATTTCATGGAGATTAAAAAAAAAAAAAAAACTGCGTACATATCAGACTGCCTGGCTGAAATAATAATAACTTATACTTTACAGTATTGTTTTATGCCAGGAATTTTATTTTTGATTAATTCAAAAATATCTTGTGAACATTGTTTCAAATTTATGTAGTTCCTTCCACGAGTATACTGCTTTTTTCTTTAAATAATACGATTTAAATAAAAATATCAAGCGTTACACCAAAACACTCAAAACTCAAATTACATCTTCATATGGTTCATAACCCTCTCTTACGACTTTCTTAACAGTGAACTATCGTTGTTCAGTCAACTATCATTAAACCTTACGAACTTCTTGTATAAATTAACCAATATCGGTTATCGAGTTTCCCGAAAACTTGACTTCCACATCCTCAAGATTCTCTCATCCCACATAGCTCCTTCCCTGTATTTCTCTCATCTCAGTTCACGTTCCGGCGCTTGATTTCGAAAAGCTTCAAAATTAACATTTCCAATCATCGATTTCTTTTTCATAAACTCCAACTTTCCCAGTGATTCCACACCTTCCAACTTTCCACCCTATATACAACACTCAATCAATTAAACCCTCTCAACTCCTCGATAGCCAACATAGTTTCTCCTTCGTTAGCCACTCCTCTTGGCACTTGGCGAACGGACTGTCCAAGTCTCGTTGCCCCCCGGTGAGTGTAATATCCCGCAGCCACTACTATAGCTTCGAGTTTTTCAACTCAAGCATCAACTGTACAGGTAGAAGGGAACTGGGTGTGGAAAACCGCAGGAATGTCGATGGTTGGAATTCCTGGTACGCGGCAAATCTCGAATAGCGATTGCGACGCCGGAGCAACTTTCTTAGCCGGTTGTTTCCTCGCCGCAACCTATCAGCGTTGGCGTCGTGTTCCAGCCTGCGAATTTCGGAAATCCATTAGACTAGCCGAAACTTGATTTATTCGTGGACCTATGGAGAGGAATGTTATATTATGTGGTTGTGGTTTGAGATGCTAATTGAAGGGGTGAGATGATTTTTTTTATTTTATATTATTTCTGCGCACGATGTACAATACGCTCGGCAAAAGTCATTCCGGTTCGCCGTGTATTTTAATAATAAACGTGAAATGTTGCATTGTTAACTAACTTTTCGTTTATTCGTTTCCGTTCCAAAAATTTGCCTTCCTTTCACGCGAAAATAAAATTTAATAAAATGAACAGTAGTAGCATGATAATAATTTCACGTAAAATCGAGTGAAAAATAATGCGAAATTCCAGTATTATTATAAAAATACAATTTAATTACGTTCAAAAGCAAGAACATTAAAACGCTTTCATTTTCCGTAAAATTGATGCAAAATATAAAACTCTGCTTTCAAATTGACCGAATCATCAAAAAGTCTTGAAAACTAAAAGAATCCATGAGATAAAACCAAACACAAAGAACACACATCACCCGCACACTTATCATCCTGAAAAAATCATCCTCCTCCTTTCAACCTTATCTCTCGACGTCACGTAAATGATCGCCTTAGTTTGAAAGAAGCAAACATCGTTAAGCGATAATCCAGCAACTCTTCTCTCTTTTTTTCTCTCTCTCTCGCGAGAAAAGAAAAAGGTATATTTCTCTGCTCTCGACGCCACGGTATGAGCTCCCTGGGGTTGTTCGCGACGCGCCATGAATTTTTCCGCGATGACCCTCTATATGTATACGCTTGGCTCGAGAGCCGCAGCGGCACGCGGTTGCATAATGTAATAACCCCGTGGACTACTGCGCAACGTACTCCTGATGCTAGAGAGAGAGAGAGAGAGGAGTCTTGAGCCTCGAACGGACTCGAGGGGACGAGATTGCACGCGCATTAGGAATTGTAACGTTAAAGGGCTGCAGAGTGAGCTGTTCCTATATGCGGTTGCGGTGCGCTGTGTATATACGTGTAGGTATATATAGATGTAATATGAGTGCTGGTAGAGCGTGCGCGACTCGGATTGATGTGATTTTGGAATCGCGGCTTTGAGATGCTTGAATGATTTATTAACTCGATTGTACATACGTATGGCTGAGACTGTGAATGTAGTGTATATTTTGGATGTTTTTAATTGATTTGTTTAGTTTATGAAAAAAATTTAAGGCTATAATTGTTTTGGACTGGCTTTCTGGTGCTCTAGTCCCTGGCTAGCGCCGCTAGGTGGCGTTGAGACACTTTCTTGTTTCCCTCATCTCAGTCTGCGCGTCGAGTCTAGAATCATATAGAGTTGTGCAAAGTGTACCAAAACAGTATTATGCTTGCGCTTGAGCCGTTCATGCTGTAACTGCCTTAATCTCAATTATTTAAAGATATTTTTACTTTTGACTGAGTTGACAAAGTCACCCCTTAATTCCTTCTAAAAAACGTTTGCACCCAAGAGCGCGATTATCCATATCATAATGGCCTTAAAGAACGACCGAGAAAAAAAAATGTCTCTTTCATCTTTCCCAGAAAGTTCTAAATATACGGTCGAAGTTCAACGATTAATATTTACGCGAATTTTCACACAGAAAATCCTCGAGACACACTCCAAAATACAGGCATACACTATACGAGGGAAGAAGCTGCGTCGAACGACGTCAAAATTAAAATTTTCGAGGGTGATCCTTTTTAAATTTAATATATACACAAACAGCTTCCCAGTACATAGCGGCGTGAAATTTACGTCGATTTTTAATGGAAAAAATTCTTCTCACGTCCGGAACCTATAGTTCGTCCTCCCGTCGATGTATATATAGCAATGTGCACAACTTTAGCGTCGGTGTGCACAGCTTTGAAAAAGCTCTCTTGTCGCCGAGCCCGAGCTTTCTTTGCATTAAGCGTCCCTAGGCGAAATCTGGATATTACAGCCGGTTATGGTTATGCCTCTCGCAATTTCCCCGGCCTAATTTCTCCCACGAGAGCTACTCTATATCTCGTCCTCCTCCTGTCGTCTTGCAGTGCTACCAACCTATATATGTACCTACGGCGTCTCTCTCGAAATTCTAAAACTGCAGCGGTCGTCGGACGTGAAAAATCGTTTTGTTATTAATCGTGTTTATATAGCAAGTTTTGCGATAGCATGCGAGCAATTTATTGCTAGACTCTCGAGTCTGCAGTCGTAATTTTTGCGATTCATGGCTTAATGATCGATCTTAAAAAGGACTCGTAAAAAGCAGAGCTTGTTTTGATATACGACCAACTCACGCGGATGAATTTTAATGCTTCGACTCTGCGCTCTCTATACGGCCCTTTTTTATCGCTGAATTATTGCTGAGCGCGCGCACCAGCAGCACGGAGAGTGTATTCCTGCAATTAAACGACCGGACGTATATATATACGTTGATGCTGAAAGCCAGAGTGGAATATAAGCTATGGTGAACGTATGAGGAGAGTTTATCGCTGGGGACACGTATATATATACAAAGTTTAGCACTTGGAAGTATTAGTAGCGCACTTATGTATTGCGCTTAGGATACGCTGTGTGTGTCCTAAGAGCGGGTGGGAGGAAGGAAAAAATGGTATCGTATAACTCTGGCAGAGTACTTTTAATCTTGCCGTAACGACTCTTCGTGATAGCGATGGATATGAGTTACACAAAAGTTCTGATAGAATATTATATTGAAAAGACGAGCTTCGTGTTATGTCGTGCCAGTCTGATTCGACGGCCTGTTCCGCTCGTCATTTCATTTCCATAAAACAATTTATAAGTAAAAATGGTTGGATAGGTGATAATTTTCTATAAAACTAAATTTTCTTTGCATTATTAAATTGTTATTATTCATGAAAAATTACGTTTGCGCATTCACAAATATAACTACGTTTTACATTATTTGTATTTTTTTGTCGATTCATCTAGTTAATTAAATTTTGATTCGATGTGCTTTGCTTTGCTTCATCTGTATTTTGTTCATGGTAAACTGTATAAAATCATTAATTTTTCAAACTATGTACAACATAAAATCCTATTTTGAAATGCGATTCATAAGAATTACAAATTAATATCGTCGTATTGTGTTGCATCTCAGATCTTAATCATTTGATTGGCCTCTTCTTAAGGGGACAAACCACCTTTGAAAACTGAAACAAAAAATTGAACATAGCATTTTAATTTTAATATACATTTGAAAAAGAGTTTTTTCATATGAAAGTACATATGAAAAACATTAAATATCTAAATTTTTACCTCATTTCAACCTGATATGCCTCCCTGGCAAACCAGACAGTATACGATGACTCTTTTCACTGTCCTGGACACGCCCCTGGACCTTAGCATTGGTGGTGGAAGGGCGAATGCGCCTAGGATTGGACTCGTCGCAAAGAAGGGTCCTTCCTACACTTGAATCTTCATGACCCTCAGGTAGATGGCGGTGCAATAAATGCACGTCATAAATACTAAAAGTGGTTCTGGGAATTTCCAAAGTAGGGTAAAACGTGTAGAGACACGTTTTCCTCATTTATGATTCATAATCCACGGGTCTATTAATTTATGATGTATAATCCAGGATTTCCTTTTTCCAATGCAGTAGACAAGCGTATCCTGCAGTTTGCATCATATTCTATTGTCGGATTGGGTCCGAACCACTCTTTTTTTTGTAGTATGAGCTGAAATGAAAAAAAAACACAAAAATTAGAAATTTAAGTACCCTTTACTTATCATACTTAACTTAATTAATCATACTTATCTTTTTTTTGGCACATAGACAAAGCATTGTTTTTTTTACATTGTGTCTGCTGCGCATCCATAACCTCACCTGTCACTGTTGACAGGTCTCTGGTCGTTGGCCTTTTTCATCTTATTCTCGGCGTAAACCGCATCGGCCAACTCCGATAATTCGTCTATCGTCCAAAGATGCATCTGAACAGTTTCCAAAACGCGTTGTATCTCAGCAGGCAGTTCACTCTTCCATAGCAATATAAGCAACCTCCTGCACGCTCGGTTACCAGCTGTCAACTCCAAATACCGGAAATAATCTGATGGCACTATATTTTCGTCCATTTCCACATCAGCGGGATCATCAGCTTCTCCTGATTGAGTCAACTGCTCGACAATATGTTTTTTCAGACTTCCATATTTGTCTACTATGGAAGGATTCAATAAGATTTGGTTAGCGACACGAGCGTATTTGGTTCCAACCATTGAAGACACGTAATAGAGTTTCACTTTGGTGTCCGTTATGTTGTGAGCTGCAAATTGAACTTCGGCTAACTTAAACCAAAGGTTGACTTTGTTTGGTGAGAATAACAGTGGTATCGGGGCCGTAGGCTCTCTTTCACGGGGTCGCATCATTTTCTGTTTTTGGTATAGGTACTGCGGCACACTGATGATTCACTTGAGAACAGGCTGAAACGTTGAGAGCTGAAAACGTAAATTTTAGATCCGTTCAGGTTGAAGACTGAAATGGAACTGATGCTTTTAAACTCTGGGCCTCCTTTTATAAGTCTGTTTAGTGGTCCCATCCCTGTCCCCACCCCTGTCCAGTTCCGCCAGATGGAGCGAAAGTTTGGGTGGTAACTTTTATGATACACCGTAAACTTGGGTGAAGCAAAATTTCTGGAATCTGAGAAATTTTCCACAGTAATGTTTGTCTAATGAAATCTTTTGTTGTTTCGTAACCCTGGTAGACATGTTAACGGTTCAATTGCTTATTAATGGCTTATTTAACCAAATTCGTTAATGAACTGTTTAGAAATTCTCTAAATAACCGCTTACTGTAATAGAAATTATACACGGCTTATATTTAGTTTACCAGGCATGCATGTACATTTGTGAGGTTAGAATGTTCATCAATGAATGTAATTATTATAATTATAATTTAAATAAGGGCAGGAAATGCCAAGAACATTAAATAATTTGTAGGAAATATATTCAAGTCATATATAGGTATATTTTGAGGTTAACAGGTTAAGATAATCCCCATATAAATAAATCAGTTTGATTTTATTAATGCTTTAACTTGATATATTTAATTATAAGTATCAGCTCTTGACAATTAAAAAAGAGTATATATTAATAACTTTTGATTCACAGTTTAAAAGATATTCAAAAACTTCAAAAGAATTTCAAGCACTTGCTCGTGGTTTTTAATTTTTGAAGACAAATGTTCTACTAACTTCTGAACTGTAAATTAAAAGTTATTGATTTATATACTGTTGGAATTCGTCAATAATGTGTACGCACAGATACACGGAAATGCAGTTACACGTATATAGCAGTACACACGCAGTCTACAGATGACCAGACCCAAAAGCGGCAGCCCGTATACCTGAGGTTTATGGCCCCCCAAGCGGACTACAGACCCCAAGCGCAGGATCGAGCGCGTCAGTTCCTGTACGGACGCAACGAGAGCAACACACGAAGCAGAGCATAATATCTAAATACAGTTTCTTACAGTTATTCAGTTATTCTTGTAGACATTCATTAATTGTTAAATAATAAAGCATCTCTCTATATTTTCACATACTCCACGCAGTTTTTCCTGATATTCCAACATATACTCTTTTTTTGAATTGTCGAGTGCTAATACACAAGTTCAAATAAAATTCATTCTGTTATCATTTCAATTGGCTGATTTGAAATTTTGGTCAAATTGACCGTATGCCAAGCGAAATGTGAAATTTTCATCTAATGTACTCGACAAGCCACAATGAATGTTCGAAGGGTTCATTTTTAGTTTAGTTTTGTTTAATAAGACACTAATATAAACAATATCTATTAATTTGTTTAATCAGATAGTATGACATGATGAAATAAATGTTGATGACTTGATATGGGCAAGTGAAATGAAGTGTAGTGTATGCGTATCATATACACTTTGTACAGACAGTGAAGTAAAAAAGTATCAAATTCATCAAATTGAAGTACTAATAAAATCAAACTGATTTATTTAGGGGGTGCTAACCGTTAATTTTCTACCAGGGAAATAAATCTACTTACATCAAAAATATTTATAAAAATACTCCCAGATTTATTAGTGACTAAAAAACGTTATTTCTATCAAATGTCAATAGAGAAGCAAACTAATTCCCGTCACTCTTCCCCGAACTGCCACTATTTTTGCATCCAGTGCCCTCATCCACATGCAAATATCTCCGAATCGACGCTGCCAATCCACCCACACACACATCAATCCCAAATCTTCCACGTCAGTATTCATCGAAATTTCCCGTCGCATCACCCTACGATAATTGCTTTCTTCTACTCTCCTCTTATTGTCCTCGAGGTTATATCCATCCACCAGTCAAACAACCCTCTGTCTTTTTCTCTGTCTCGCCTGTGTACACGCATATCACATCTATATCATCCCGCGCTACTCGCTTGCAAAAAAAAAGAGGAAACAAAGCCCGATAGCGCTTTTGGACGTGTCCCGAGGGTAGAATCGATTAATCGCTCTGCGGGAGCGCGCTATGCCTTTTTTTCCAGCGCGTCGAGATTGGAACGACGAGAATAACAAAAAATAAAAAGAAGAAGAAGAGAAGAGTAGAGGAAAGGTATATAGAAGCGCTGATTTTTCCACGAACGCGGTAATGACTTTGTTTGCCGGTGTTGGGAGGAAGAGCTTGGCTAAACTCCCTTTCCCTTCGATTTATCCAAAAACTTCCGGCCGCACGTCGCCCTGTCGCACGCGCCTCTCCGCGAAATCCAATTGGAAGTTGGCGGCTGCGAGAGTTTTCCCTCTCCCCCTATATAGAAGAGAGAGAGAAAAAGGTATCCACTTTGTTACGACATACCCAAAGTTTGTATCGCAAATTGAATTCGTCCTCCGCACTCGGTAAGTTTTCTCAGGGACGATAGGAAAGCCCGCGAAGATTCTATTATTATTTGACTCGCGTGTGTATGTATAGGCGACTTTTCTTTTTTTTTTTCTTGACAATTACTGCGTAGTCGCTTGGATAAAGAATTTATTATACGACTGACGCTTTCGTTCTGAAAGAGATGCATGCTGGTTAGTTTCGATTTTCGATATCTCGAAATAAGTATTTGCTTATTCTGGATATCTCTTGAGTGACGCGTTTTTTTTTAATATTTGGATTGACACTTCCTGTAAAAAGCTTTTTTTATTGATAACGTTGGATAAACGTCCAATTTCAACAATTTAACTCGCCAGTTAAAGCTAGAACACGTATATATTATGCATTCACAGTATAGATACATAGTTTAAAACGCGAATCCTGACTAATGAACTCGCATTGTTGCGCCGTGTATATATAATTGAATCGTATAATTAGCCTTCATAAACCGGCTGCGCAAGCTGCAGAGAGAAAGCACATTATTAGTTCAAGCTCTCTCTCCTTTCCTCTCAGCTCACAAATAGAATCGAGCGCAAATAATCCCGCGTTTGAAAAACTAATGGCTTAATTAAGTCACCAAAGAGAGAGAGAGAGAGAGAGAGAGAGAGAGAGAGAGAGAGAGAGAGAAAGCTCGTCACGTCAGAGTCATCCCTCTCGAGGACGTAAAACAAGGACGTATATATAGTATATACGCAGAGGCGCAGCTTTTTCAAAGCCGGCGTTTTCCCCGAAAAATAAAGTAATTTCCAAGCTTGCACAGAGCCGCCCTAGAGATTTCGTTCGTTAGAGGTCGGCTTTGCGCGACAAAAGCACCTCACTCTCTGTGTTTCTCTGTACACATCGTGCGTAGAGCCAAGTTGAAGAGCTATAAAACGCGGTGCGAGGCCACAGCTGCTGATGGCAGAGGAGGCAAACGCGCAAGATGAAGGGTATTATCGGAAAAGAGCTTTGTCGCTTTATTACACGACCTCTCGAGATTTTGGCCGAACAAGAAGGTATATACCCCTTTTGTATTATACAGCGTTTGCTCAAATATTTTTTTCTTCTCTGTTCTCTCGCTTTGTTCTTCAGTCGTATATGAGCGTAAACTTGACTCTTGCTCTGTGTATGTGTATGTTACGTCCTAAGTCGTATGATGACTGTCAATCATTTGAAAATCATGAATCATTTAATGGTTATTGTATTAAGAGTAAACACGGAAAACGATTCAAGCCTCGGAAGAGAGTTGAACGCTTCGATGTTTAGACACTCCCGCGATCAAAAGAACGGCGGAAAATGCCTGTACGGGAAACTGCTTTCTATTAGGAATATTATTGTTTATTACTGATGTTAAACTAATTATTCTTTGATAACTCTGATTATGTTGATATTCAGTATGTGCGTTCATTGAAATGATGATCGACCTAATTGAGACGTAACTCTACGTCGTAGCGTCCTAAAGTTCGTTGTACGATAATTGAATTTATAAATCTTTAAGAGAGAACGAATGTGGGTTTCAAATATTCTGTTTAGTTAGATCTTAGCAATGCAAATAGGGCGTTAGTATCTCAAGCGCAGCGTAAGTTTCGGAGAGAGAGGGAGAGAGAGAGAGAGAGAGAGAGTAACTAGCTAACTTATAATAGATGTTGTGTCGACACCTACCTTTTGTAGTTCTTGCTTCTGCTTGGCCGGAGGCTCTGCTACCTGCTCGTCCTCAATGAATGCGTCGAAGGTGCGATTTAATTGGTCGAGAGAGATGTTGGAACAAAGGTCTCGTATTGACTTCACTCACGATTTATGCCGATATAACTTGATTTATTCAAATAACTAATCAGCTTGTGTGATTTACGCTCTTTATGACGCGGTGTAAATGCAAGACCGACGATTTACAGTATAATGTTAAATTTAGAATCCGAGAGACGGTGTTACATGGGCCTTTTGATAGTTCGTATGGTTGTATTTGGCGGCAACAGGTGTAAAGGTGTTAGTGATAACTCTGACGGAGAACTCCAATCAAAAAGCTCGGTTCCTCTATATGACCATATTTGGAACTTCCATATCACACGTACATAGGGTCTGATCCCTTTCCTAGATTATTTCCCCGCTCGTTCATCTCTTGTACTTATTATTCTCGAATTTCCGATGGCTATTGCTATCCGTCTTCTCCTCTTCTAGCTGTCAACCATCGTCTTCTTAGTAGCATTGCGTAATTGTCCTGCTTCGCGGCGCTTTTGTTCTCACTTCCGTTCGTTTGCACAGCTGTGGAATGTTGGTGGCTACTTCTTGATTCTTATTTTTCGGCACTTTATAAGTGTCATTTTGATTGAAATTCTGCGAATATGTCGTTTCGCGGATGCGTAGATGTGGCCGTGCGATGTTCCGTATTTAGGCCATTTCTCTTCTTCTGGCTCGTAGCCGTCGTCTCCAAGTCGTTGTACACCTGCTCTAGGCTCGTGGCTATTGTTCTGACTTCCGTTTGTTTGCACAGCTGTTAAATGCTAGTGGCTACTGCTTGGCTGATTTTATTATAGAGCTGTATCGTTTGAAATCTGCTGCTATGACACCTCGTTCGTGTGCGTACATGTAGTCGTTTGTCATTTCGTAACTGGCTTGTAGTTGGTATGGGGCGTTTCATAATTATGATATTTGTTAATTTTAATTTATGACTTTGCGTTCCGAAAATTGAATTCCGCGTAATTTGTTTCTCTCGATTCTGTCGTCTCTCGTTTCTTTATCTCTCTCGGAAAATGTATAATATATTCATAATTATAACTCATTCATTGGGCTTAAGTGAGTCATCACTCTTGCCTGTCGGTTTCTGTGTTCAGGTGTTTTTGAATCTAAGCCGCTTGGTTACCTTATCTTTTACTATTGTCGTCGTTTGCTACCTCAATTACGCTATAACTCTGTGGGACTATTGTTAGCATTGATTTGTGTATGATTGACTTATTATTTACTGAAAGTAAAAATGCGAAAATTTTGAGCATTTCACATGTGTATAAGTCTTTGCAGCCTCGAATTCTGAACGTTTTTCGGATTTACGTATACGCGGTCGAGCGAGATAAAGCTCGCAGTGCCGCTCTGTATATACTCTTTGCATTTGCATTTTTCCCGGCTTACTTTATGCACTTTGAGAATTGCCGCTGCTGCCGCGGACCTGAAGCGGAACAAAAGTGAGGTTACTGCTTTACTTTGAGAACACGATTTCACTCGGTCTTTTTCTGCTGTGCTATACTACGGCAGTGAAATTCCACGTCTCCAAACGCGATAAGCCCTCTTGTGTATATGTATACACGTAAATATATACGTATATACATAACTCGTGGTATGACGAGTTTTTTTTTTGCTGTTGCTGTTAACGGAGTATACACGTCGACGAATAATCGTGAAATACCGCGCGACGGAATTCACTTGTTCTTAGAGTTTAAAAGCTCCGGGACAGATGCAAATTTTCTCCGCGTATGTATGTATGGATGCGAGTGTAAAGTCGACAAACATTTGCTCTGCCGCAAATAGTATACAAGCTTTTGGCTCTGAATGTATGTGTATGTATACGTCAGACGAGCAGCTGGACGTGAGCTCTGCGAGGAGACGTAAAACAATAACGAAAACACCCGACGGAGATTGGCATCGTATAAAAGTTGCTTCTGAGCGAGTCGTTTTCACGAGCGAAACTTTTCAGTGACTGTGTGTTCGGTATATGAAGCTTGACATTTTTTTTAAACTGTCGAGTACGATCTGTGGCGGAAAAAAAAATAAAAATCAGTCAAAGCGTATTTCTAATCAACTCCTAAGCCAATTCCTATTCTCGTCGCTTCTTCTCTCCACACACCACATGCAAGCTCGTCGCGAAAGCTCACATTCCCGAGATACTTCAAACCGTTGAGTTTTTTTGGTCGCTAGTAGTGGGATTAGCGAAATTTCCTCGCAAATTGAATTAGAAAACTTTGCCAACTCTCGCGGAAAATTCCGACTTTTCGGATCGCCGAGCTTATATACGCAACGCGCGACGCGTTCTCTTATATACATAGTTTGCGGGAAATTGCGTGCAGACCCGGAGAACGGAAGCTTTCGGGGGAAAAGTCCACGGGATTATTCGATTATGCCTTGCGCCGTAGTTTCGCGGGAGTCTGTTATTCGGACTTTTCTCTCTCTCTCTCTCTCTCTCTCTATGCATTATACGTCGCCTACTGGCTCTATATACGGTTTCGAAAGCACACTTTTCTGGATTTTATCAGTTTGTGTGGGCCATTAAAAAACTCGAAAAGTAAAAAAAAAAACCGGGTGCTAGAGTCCGCATCGATCGCTCGGTAAAAATTGCACGAGAGTGAAGCATCGCGCGCTTGGAAAGGAGGACAAGTGGAGTCCTATATATATATATACACGTATCACTATAAAGCTTTCGGAATAATATGACGAGTTTGAGCTTTACGCGATGAGGATATGAAGGGGTGGTTATATATATATATATCGCTTAAAGTTGGAGGCAAAACGCGAGCCAGTTGGATAGGATAATAGCAATTAGAGCGGCAATTTCAGTCTGGTATACCTTATCGCAATCGCTAGAGGGAGAGAGAGAGAGAGAGAGAGAGAGAGAGTTCCGCTAAACGAATCGCCCTGGCGTAATTGAATCGGCCGTAATGCGTCACTGGAAGTAATTGCGCGAGCTAACGCTTCAGCGGTTCACTTCTCATTCTGCTTTTCTATTCCTCGGCTCTTATATAGCCTCTTTCGGGATTGATGCGCGCACCGCAGTCGTTATTCCCGAAGTGAAGCGCATTTGCTGTGTTGTATATATGGAGAAGCTTCGATTCTTGTATCTTATCGTTTTTATAAATCATCGAACGCACGCGATCGTTTGAATTAATCAAGCAGCACGTTCAACTCATTTATTTGCAGCGAAAACGAAGTGGAAATTAGATTCAATTTAGTATTTACATTACGAGCTTTAGAGAGCGCCTATATCAATTACAAGCCTGTCAATGACATGTAATTACGCCAAAGACGCGTTTAAAGCGAAAAAATTCTTGTTTACCTTTTTCTCATCGCACCTTCTTTTTTTCGCATTCAACAGCTTTTCCTTCAGCTCCGCACGTCTCTCTCTCTCTCTCTCTCTCTCTCTCTCTCTCTCTCTCTCTCTCTCTCTCGAGGCGGGTGTAATTGCGATTCACAGTACAGCGCGACGACGTCCTTCTAGGGGAAAGTCGAGGGGGCGACGGCGACGACGGCGATAGAATTAAACTCGTTTTCGGCTGGCGCGCTAGAGGGAGAGAGCGAGAAAGTATTTAAGTCCGCTCTATACAAGGCTAGAAACTCGAGCAAACACGCCCGAGATTGAAATGATTTTCCCTTAATATCCAATTACTCGAGGTATAAAAGCTCGCTGCTGCCGCTCCTAACTATAACCAGTAATCGGTCTTCGGCCTGAGGGACTGTGTGTATATATATATATATATATATAGACTACTATATATTCGTCCGACACTATACTATGCTATGCGCGTGTAGAAATATATATTGGTAAGCCGTGCCAGTCCAAACAAGCTTATCAACCCTAATCGCTCGATATAAGCGCGATAATCCCTAGCAGAGGCAGTCGCAAGCCTCGCAAATGTACGTGTACTGCTTGTTAAGAAGGCCGAACTGCCCTGTTACGCGCTGTATGGAAAGGGGTGTATATTCAATATCTCGGATTTTTTGTACAAAATGTATACTCGGTCTGAAATTGATTAGTCAGCCGATGGGCTGTGCAGATGAGCGCAATATTAACATTTTTCCACATTCTTTGTACCTAACTACTCGAGGTAATTACAAATATTCAAGCTAGCACTGAATTTAAATGATTTCAACATTAGATTCAGGAAGTTATAGTATGAGTGGCTCAAACACGATATATAGCCTCAAGGCAGTTTTGTCACCAATATATATGCGCTTGACTCGTAAATTGCGATGAGGGAAATAGGTAAGAGTTGATGCGCCACCTAGCGTTTTAAGATAGGAACTAGAGAGCATGAATTTTTAAGAGTTCAGAGAGAGGCTGCACGTCCTAAGGGTGACAGCTCTTTTATTTTCAGCGTTATTAAGTTCTTTCGGTTATTGTGCGCAAAAAGCGCGAGATATTTAGTTTCCTAACCTCAAAAAATCAACTTTTTCGAACTGCATAGCAATATATGAATAAAATAAGAAAAAATTCAGCGTACTACATAAAAACATCCCATTAAAAACTCATTTCCCTCCTCTAGCTCGAAGCGTCCGCTTAAAATTACCTTCGAACAAAAAAAAATTTCCCCACAAGCGCTCAGACGACCACTTACGTATATATACATAACACTGCTGCATAATACGTTTTCCCGGCAAAAGCCTCGGCCGTTTCCGCGGTCACCTATCCAAAACAAAGGCTTTCTCATAAGCCAGGCTTCAAAAACGTCACCGGCAAAAAATAAAACACCCTCGACATTTCAGCGTGAGCGCGCGACACCGAATCTCATTTAGTCGCGTGTCAAGCAGTGTGCGACCGCAGCGTCCTCTAGCGTCATACCGTCCACGCGCGTCTTTCGGCGTCGAACTAAAACTGCGCGAGTCTGAGGCTAACAAAAAAAAATTCATTTCCCTTTTACTCGGTTCTCTCTTTCTCCGCATTGTCTCTGCTCGAGCAGCCGAGAAAAAAAAACGCGCGGGTCCTTTGAATGCCGACGACAGGATGAAAAATTACTTGTTCCCGCGCGAGCGCCCTACTCGAAAGTGGGCCAATTCCCGTATAGCCCAAGCTGCCGTGTGATGTTACCAAAGCCTTTTGACGCTTCTCAAAGGGGAAGCCTAATTTTTCCAGCCAACAAGCACTTCTATTTCTACCCTTCAGGCGCGCGAGACGCACTCGAAGCGTCCGAAATTATACGCCTTCCCAGAGATTCGCCTCTTGGTATAGTAGTGTCTGGTATATACGTATATATAGTATATCCTCTCCAAAAGAGCCGGTACTTCCGGACTAATACCTCGTGCTCGTGCGCAGAAGGGGAGGGAGGAAGTTTCTCCCAGCGCGTAATTGTATTCGTGCTGCAGCAGCAGCTGGTTCTCGAGAGTTGGCCCGAATTACCGCGGAAAAGAGCTTACCAAAATGCTTTCGCTCAGTGGAGAGAGTGAGAGAGAGAGCACACCCGAAAGGGTGTACGTGAGTATATAGAAAAAAAAATGCCGAACTCGACAGCACTCTCTCTTCTCGTTGATGTTGAAGATTACGCACAGGGCTGTGTGCATATATAGTTTGGGGCTGAAGTGGCTTTCAAGTTTTTAAGCTTTTCAAGTACAGCCACTATATACGAGCTTCGAACGTTTTCGTGAATATTATAGGGGAGAAACGTTCTACTCTACGCGGAAAAATTTTTTAAATGTATGATTTTTATATGTAGCTATAGGCTTAAAGCATAATTCCGCAGCAATATGCGCGAGAAACAATCAGCTTGTTCCTTCTGCCACGAAAAATGAATTAATACGGTGTGTACGTCGCGCTTACTACGTGCCTTGAAAGAACAAGCAGGTGCGTATACTCGAGAGACGAGGAGTAGAAAATCACGATATACATATACACACACCTATACATACATAGCGTCAGAAAAACGAGAAAGGAAAATAACGAGCGGACGCATACGTCGAGGGTTGCATACGTAAAGGAGTCTCTGCGGATTGTAAAACAAACGCGATATACCGAATTCCCGACGCTCGTAAAGGATATATACCAGCGCTACTGCTACCTACTTTTTTGACTGGAATGTATATAGAGGGCTGCAGCCGCACATGTGCGGCGGTGTTACGGCTAGCCACCGCGCGGTCATTTGAATTGCCGCTCTGCTTTACAACCGCAGCGAATTTTTATTTTTCGAGAGGACTATTCGGGTATATGTGAGATACAGAATAAAGATTCGAGATGTTCGCTGTATCGATGGGATTGAGTTTGAGAAACTGGATTTAGTGTTATTTAGTTTGTGTGTGCTGTAAACAATTTTTAATTAAAAGTTTGACATGGGTGACGAAATTTTTTATACAAGATGCATCGTGTTTTAATGTTTAATTAGTTTTTGATAAATTTAATTATTTTTTTTAATATTCAATCACGTTTTTTGAGAAACTTTAATAGAAAATTAAATTATATTTTACTGGCAAATTTCAGTCAAGTATTAAATCATTTTCACTTAAAGATTCATAAACTAGTGTAAGTTAAATTTTCAAATATGCCGCGAAAGCTGAATTTTCAAATTTGTAATGTTGTATTTTCAATTTCCAATTCTGTGTGTAAGATGCATTTGTGAATTATATTGTACATAATTATACCGTAATCAGATAATATTACACATCGTCGAATGGAAAATAATCATCATATAATATGTTATTCGGATTTGTCTAATAACCATAGCAACCTATAAAGCTTCAACGCGCAGTCGAAATTCCATCGAATAATTAATTAGCAGTAGCATATACACTATAGTCTGATTGCAATTATGCATTCCTATTTACGTTTAATGATAAATTTTACCTCACCGAGTGTAAACTTATCATTTGCTAAGCTAATGCATGTAAACTTTGCCCACATATACCAGCTATAAATGAGTACATATTATTCGATCGAAGTACAACATCACTGCACTACACGACAACGACGTCGTCGCTGAAAAACAGATCTCGATATATTCTAGCTGCATCAGGCAAAAAGAGAAGGTATAATATAGTGATCGCTTGCGAAGGAGACGGTTTACGATAACAAGGAATGTTCGAATCGATCCGCGTTGTGCTGACGCTTTTGCTTCAGGAGCGATACTTTAGGCAAACGAAAAAGGGGGGTATAGAGGAAGAGGGTAAGAAATGAGCGATATCTTCTTATCGACTCAGGCACAGCTGCAAGACGCAGATGAAAGCAAATGTAGCGTACTCTCACCATTTCTCATCGACGGCTCATTCGATGGGAGCAGCTTCGCAAGCGAAAATCCGAGAAACTTGCAAAAGTGTAATCTTGAGCCAAGCAACTTTGAAGCTTGCAAGCTCCGCGCGTATATATGTTTATATATAACCGACATTATTACTTATAACGCAAGTTTAACGCGGCATTTACGATTGGCATGATCGAAACGTTCGTCTAATACTAATTCTAATGGAGTGTATAGGCACATGCATATAAGCTTGCATGTATATATACAGGAGCGAAACTTTGCGTATTTCGCCTCGACCAAAGTTCCAGCGTAAGTTGCTCGTGCGCATACGCCCGAGAGAATCCAGTGGCGAAGATGTTTAAGCTCGCGGCATAGGAATGTGAAATAATGTTGGCGCTATGTCTACCGGCTGTTTATTATACTCTGTGGAAATATTGTTTTTGGCCAGTTCGATGAGCGAGCTTTTTGCTCCCGTTTGTTTCTTTAACAATGTTCCGAAGCTTTGCCGCTGGGGCTGAATCGAAAAGTTCTATCTTCGGAAGTTGGTCGATTAAATAACTTGAACAATTCGGCAAACCGTATATAACTCCAAGCGAACGGCGGTAGCGTCGGCAGTGGTGGAATTCATGAAGCGAAAGTTATTTCATTGAAATTTAAATACGCGAATTCGGTTTGCAATAGTGGTCGCAAGGCTTGAAGTTTATCCAAAGTTTATAACTAATGTAATTCTCCCGTTTGAGGAGAAGAGAGAGGGAGAGACGCTTACGCCCGGACTCACGATTTAATTTATCTCATTAGCTTATTACCGAGGAAAAATACGATTTAATCGGGTTCTCTCTCTGACTTGGAGTTTTAGAAGTTTGCAGGTGCTGCTGATAACGCATTTAAAAAGGGCGCGATATTTAAATTTTTAACCTCAAAAAATCAACTCGTATAAGCGAAAAAAGCCACAGATACGGGGTCATCAACGATCACAGCAGTTCACATCAAGCGCATTCATTTGTCAGTCAGGTGCAAATGGCTATACCATAGCCTGCATATACCTATACCTACGCATATCAAGTTTAGAGAGGATCGATAGAGCTGCGTCGCGGCTCAGCACCCGGCGAATTATCAATGACACGATGACAGCAGCAGCCGCCGCCGTGGCTCGCTCGTTTAATGCCGGATTTATAAGTCAGGCACGGCGTATAGGACGGACAGCAGCGAAGGTGCTGGAAGCCGAAGCTGCCAGTCGCTTGCGCGCGCGCGCCCCGCTAATCGGAATTTATCGATGCCTGGAATTTACGAGTGTACGCAGTAGCTACTACTACTACTACTACTGCTCTCCTACGCTCTCGCATATAGGTATATATATATATATATATATATATATATATATATAGCAACTCGTCTTGCGCTGTGCAAGTGTCACACTTTCCCGCAGCTTATTTGCGCGAAGGTTTACGACGCTTTTGAGATATCGGCTCTGACGTTTATGCGCTACTGTGTGTGATGTTGCGATTCTTTTTTTTTTGTATCGCCTGCTGCTGGAATCTTTTTTAAACGCAAGCTCTTCGATGACAAGACTTGCCTCTGGTTTAATGCAGAGCTTTTATGTATGACATATAGAAGCATCGATAATTGAACGATTCCATATCGAAATCGCATTTTCCTATTGACCATCTATACTTATATGTATACATAGCACACTATACAACTCAACAAGTGACAGAGTCGCATCAGCTCTCGAAGAGACCGCAGTCGGAACAAATCCCATTCATGGTTGGCGACTCCTTTGAGGTCAGAGATCGAGAAGGCGCTCGCGCGCATTGACGATAATTACTATAGGCGAGACACCGCAACATAGAGAGAGTGCGTCGAGAGCTTGCATTAGCATATCTTTGAGCGTGAAGCCAATTACTGGCCGACACTTAATTGTGAGAAGATGTCTTTGAGCCGTTGCACTGGCCCGTCAAAATGTCACGCGCACTCGCGGATATGGAGACTAGGGATTATAGTGAATATAAGGCGTCGTTTCTACAATTGTTTTATTGGTTGGTTATTGATATGAAACAAGATTTAACGACTTTGGGCACATTTCGCGCAGTTATATAGCATGAGCGGCTAAAGCAGCAGGCCGAACAAGGGCTTGCCACCGCTATATATCTAGACTCGAGGCGCATATTGTTGTGAGGGCAACGAAAAAGCATCTATACGCCACCTATGTTCACCTGTCACAGACTCGAAGAATTTAGGCGGTGACGAAAGGTCTCGCGAAAGAGAATTGGTTACTATGTCTTTTTGATTATAAATTAGAGTTATCGCAAAATCAAATACACCAATATAGTGTCGTCAAAATCGATCAT
The DNA here is from genome assembly GCA_012977825.3 of Pteromalus puparum. NCBI lineage: Eukaryota > Metazoa > Arthropoda > Insecta > Hymenoptera > Pteromalidae > Pteromalus > Pteromalus puparum. The sequence continues at coordinate 3,736,153 of CM053172.1, read as the reverse complement.
CTCCTACACCCGCAAAAATAATGAACTTTGTGACCGTGCACGTGATTCATGGATTTTTCAGCAGCTAAAATCGTCGGTTCTATCCTCGTCACGCCTCCCAAACTATATACATACATATAACGTTCTCATACAGCAGCTGCAACGGTGCATCTCTAGCGTATATATATAGCCTCGGGTCAAGCATGCAAAATCCATCGGCACGTGAGTCGCCTACGAATGACTATAGTCCACCATGGCTCTAAACTCTCTCTCTCTCTCTCTCTCTCTCCTTCTCATCGTGATGCAACTTCTCTTTAGGCACGTAACGCGTTACACGTAGTGCGTATAACGACGAAGGAAACGAGCGAAAGGAGAAGAAAGAAGTTTTGATCTCCTTAGCTTGGATGGCTATTCTCCTTTCCGCTCATCTTCTCTGTATAAGAAGGAGATTTTGGCTCTCTTTTCTCTTTTTCGCTTCATCCTCTTATCATCTCGCTGTTGGGATATTGAACTATCCCCGAGATGGTCAGCTCCTTGGAATAGAGGGTCTCGAATTATGGACTCCTGCGCACGTCTCTTGGCTCTCGTTTATATTCTTTTTGATCGAACGACTTTTAGTTTGATTTCGAACGTATATACCTTTACACTTGTTCGTATAAGTCAGCCAGATTATAAAACTAGATTTTCTCGAAATCTATAGATATTGCATTAACCCTTTACCAAAGTCACTTTCGACTACTCCATTGTACGCCGCTTTTCTAGCTGCTTGCTCGAATTAATGGCAGAATGAAAAAAAAGCCCCGTCATACACCGCGTGGGGCCAATGAATCTCCTCCCCCTGGTGGAATGGAATGATTTTTTACATCCCCCCGATTCATCCTCGTCACCGCGTGCGCACGCGGCTTCTATGAATTATTTTCCATTTCGCCGATGCTTTATTTTTTTGCTATCCGGTTCTCTCTTTTTTTTTTTGTTCTCTCCGATTCGACGCGTGTCGCTCAATGCACGCGAGCAAACAATTCGGCACAGCAGACGACGACTGCGCTGACGCGGCGATTAATTTCGAAAATTTAACCAGTCGTATTGCATCGAGTTAAAAATTGCCGGAACACACTATTGCTGCAGCGGTTTAACCAGCTGAATTACGTCCGTAATTTTTGGGTAATCTCACCGTCGAAAACGGGGCTTCATTACCGTCGAATCTGTTTTATCGACCGTGAGTAGTGGATCATCGCATTTATCAAAATGAACTGCGTTATTTATTGCGAAAATCAAATTTGCTGACCTCACGTAATGATGCTGCGGGCTGTTACATAAAGTCACACGAAGTCGATACATCAAAGGCGAACTCGTAAATAATTGGAACGAGTATAGCTTCAGTAACTGGGTGGACGTTTTCAATCCAATTATTTCTGTTGATACATCGACTCCAAACCTTTTACAACACTCCATAACGTTATCTCGTAGGTCAAGTAGCTCCACTATTAGCGTTGAGAATCCCACTTTGTCAATAAATGCCGTTATTCGGTGTGTACGGTCGATAAAACAGTTTCAAAACCGACCCTTAATCGATCCTATCTCTATGGCGCACTGCAGCTATTGAAAATAACACAGACTCACCGACTCGCAAGAGACTTATCCCCTTGAATTTAGTTGGTTATTGGCTCCATCCTTTGCGGTATACGTACCAAAAAACATATGAAAAGTACACGTAGGTACATAAAGCGCGAAGCGTATAGGAGGGGGGGAGACAACAAAATACATCGGGCAATTTTCGTCGAGTCGAGTTAACGGCCCTCTCGGACGATAAACGCGAAGCTAGAGGGAGAAGATCGAAGACACATATATCGTCGAGGCTGCTCGATTCGTCGTATAAGCTCGTGTGCGCGCGGCACTTGGCCCGGCTTCACGAAGCTTGCAGAAAGAGAGAGAGAGCAAAGAGGAAAGAAAGAGAGGGAGAGGATTGACGAACGGCGTTCTATACGTGCTCTCTCTCTCTCTCTCCCCGACGCATCCCCTACTGTATATATACGTGCACACGTGCGCGCCTTTAGCGCACCTTTATGGCATCCAATCATTTTTAAGAATCCCCCGAGCGCGAGACGTTGGCTTCTATATAGCTTCTGCTGCTGCAGAGAGAGAGCAAGATTTCCGTCGAATGAGCAGATATATCCTGGCGCTTTGTCGCCGTCCTTCGATTTTTCCCTGGCTTTTTCTCTCTCTCTCTCTCTTGCTTGCTCCAGATAGACGTGTATACGTATGTACACACGTATATACACGAGCGCCCGGGGACTTGGATCCCGTGCGCGCAGGCAAGGCAATTCCGAAATCGATTGGAATTAAAATCTGCGGCAGCTCCCTGTATACATACACACATGTATATATGTATGTATAGCTTCTCGGGGGAACTAGTTGAGAGAGCCGCGAAACAAAACCGCGGCCACCCGCAAAACTGATTGCCCTCAGGGCTTGACTGTGCTTATGTGTGAGTTTCATCTATTCCGTCGCGAGTGTATTTTTGTCACCTTTCTATGCTATTCTCTATTCCTTTTTTGCGGTTTTGATTATTCGCTGCTGTGTATACATCGATATGTGTGTAATGCGGTTGCGGTGAGGTGCTTAATTAAAAAGAATAGGCTATGCTGGTATATGCATTTATTATTGAAATTCACACTTCTCACCTTGTTCTTCGAAGTTTTAATCAGCCGCTAAATAGCTCTCAGCCCGAGGCGATAATTTACAAGGTTAATGCTCGCGTTAATCACTGATAAAGTTCTCACAGTATTATGCGTCGTGTATTAACCACTCATTTTTAGCTTATACATGCACGGAAGAGCGCAATTAAAAAGTGATGTATAGATTTCGATTATTTATCGCGCTCAAAGTGAAAACGAACGCGCGTACGTGGCTCTTAAAGCGGATAAGGAAAAAATGAATATTGCATTTCACCGGTATATATATACATGTACAGAGCGTAATCCGACTGCAGCAGCGCTGCGCAGTTTAATCATCCGTTCGTCGATTCGGCTTTGTGCGGAAATTTTCGTCTGCTGTACTCGCACCTGCGAATAAATTACTGAATTCGCTGCGATGCTTTCTCTCTCTCTCTCTCTCTCTCGTGGGCATAATGGAAATTTATACGTCAAAAAAATTAATTTCATTCGGACACTCAAAGGATTTGTAGTAGCAGAGAAGTATTATGCTTAGAGCTTCTATAGCATTAGAGGAGCTTTTTAGCGGAGCTTTTTGAATTTTTAAAAAGATGAAAGGCTGGGAAAGTTGGATTGAAAATTTTTGATAGTTTTTTGGAAAAAGTATCTGTATCTCTTTCTCTCTAGATAAGATAGTAATCTCATACGAAGCCATTCCATTTAATCCCGTTAATCCCCGTCCAGTACATAAATAAACTTTCCCCTGACTAAATCATTAGCTCCAGCGACATATAACACGCTAAAGCTCTCGAGCTTAAGACTAGTATACAGCCTCCAAAAAACCAGGTCGTATCAGACAGCAGCAATAAAAAAAAAAAAAAAACCAAGATCCGAAAATCCTCAATACACAGGAAACATCCGGCTCTCCCTAGGGGTAGCTAGTTAGCGCCGGTAAATCGAAGCGACTCGCGCGTGTTTATGCAGTTCGAGTGTCTTCGTAACGGCCTTGCACACGTAACAAGGCTCGTGTAATCCGCTTAATTCCCGATAAGCCGGCGCCTAATCTTGATTGCATTCCCCTCTCTCACATCCATATATATATATATATATATATATATAGATATATATATCCATATAGCGCGAGCTTTCGCGCGCGTTCATCTCTACGACTGAATAGCCGCGTGCACTGCAGGGAGTGTGGGCTATTATCGTGGAAAAACGTCGTTTCGCGCAGCATCGCTGCTCGGCTTTACGGTTTTCTAGTGGCCGGTGCTTTGCTGCAGCTAACACGAGGCTGAGATTGATATCGAGGACTGTGTGTGTGTGTGCGGTTTGTCGAGAGTTTCTGTTTTTTTTTTCTAGTGCTGATGATGATTTTTTTTTTCAAATTATATTTCGCGTTGAATTACGAGGTCTGTAATATGCAGAACGTAATATTCGAGAGCTTTGGAGGTTTTATTACGTTTCAGCGTGACGCGACCAGTGCCGCCTGGCTTGCGTCATTTCAGATGAGGTTGATTGCCGGCTTTTTGCGTTTTACGCGATGACGAATATCAAAGGTTTTCCAAGAACGCCGGGAAATATTCGATAACTCGTTTTCTCCTCTAAAGCTTGCGATCGATATTTTTATATACATGTATATTATGTAAAAACGCAATTTGTCTCGAGCGAATTTTCCGAATGCTTATACACGATAATATATACAGTGAAAAGAAGAAGAAGAGGAAGAAGAAGACGAGGATATAGCCAGAAAAGTATAGAAAATCAGTCAAGACAGGCCGCTCTCGCGAGTCATAGACTTTCTCTCCCGAAGCTCTGCAAGCTCACGCCATACGATCAAGCGTAACCGCGATAAATCCCTCGGGAAAGCTCACAGCGTGACCTCCTGCACAGTCACGTCCATAGCGCACACTGCATCCATTATACTGCTCTGGAGCCTTACATATATATACACGAGCGACGTGTGTTATACACTATATGGCGAAAGGAAAAACTTTTCCCTGTATACGTGAGCAAGTCGCTTCCGGGTCACGCGTCTTTTCACCGCGAGCAGTAATGGACTTCTTGCTTGAGGAATAAAAGCGTCGTGTACGAGGTGGAGCTTTTTTTTTAGCGACGAAATTCGCTGCGACGCTTGCACGGATGTAAGAAATTTCGTGAGAATTAAATCAGCCTGCTGCTGCTGCTGCTGTGCAAGAGGGTCTTTTCACGCTTGGGAAAGCGTTTGTGAGGTTGTTGTGCTTTTATGACGTAAATGTATTTTTATTTTTTTTTTTTTATTATTGTGAGAAGATTATTCGTTGGGTGAATTTAGCTGTCGCAAAAGTTAAACTAGCCGTCGATTCAACTCTCTGAGTGTATAGTACATATATGGACTAGGTGAGGTGATTGAAATTGAGAATACGTCGATGTTTGCGTTGTGCTTATACGCTTGCGCTTTGTTTACAGTAGTGAAAGGTCGAGATTAGTCGGGCGACTATAACACCGCACGAAAGACTCGATACACGTACTATACGTAATTGCAATATTGCTGAAAAGTACTTATATTGTTGTTAAATCAGTTTTTGTTGTAACAATTTTTTTTTATTTTGTAAAGCGAATTTTAAAAACAAAAATAAAGACACCTCCGTAAGTTTTAAACTTTATCCAACTCTTTCTGTTGAAAGCTATAGTAACGCTAGGTGGCGCGTAGGCCTATTTCGGTTTTCCTCATCTTGATCTGCTCCCGGAATGTATTTAGGAGTGTACTACCTATGCCAAAACAGACCTGTCGGGCTTACTGTTCGAACCGTTCATGCTATAACTGCAACGATTCTATAATCTTTTTTTATTTTCATATAACTGTTATTACGTATAGTAATGTGTTTCCTAATCGATCTAATAAAAGTTAACCATTACACACAACGAATCGATGAATAAAAAAGACTCACTTCAGTAAGAAGTAATTTTTCATTTCTCACAGAAAATTCGAATAAAAATTCCTCCCATAACGCAATTTTCCCCCTATAATCCCGCACCTACCAGCACATAAAATCTGCATTATATATATATACTACGCGTATATAAAGCTCGCGGGTCCGCTCACTCTATAGACAAGCCGATCCTCACTATACACCAACCTCCGGTGTTTACTATTAATTAACAGTGTTTTAATTGACAAGAGAAGCCCTCAGACGAGCCGAAAATCGCATAACCGTCTCTCCTTCTCGAGCTTCGTCGATGAGGTACCTAGGCTATAACGTGCGCTCGGCTGGTTCTCCCAGAGAGAGAGAGAGAGAGAGAGAGAGAGAGAGAGACAAATTGGATCGCTTACGAAGCCGGCGGCTCACCTCTCTCCGTGTATATACAGGGGAGCTTTCGAGGAGCTTCTCCCCCTCTCTTTCGACGTATCGTTCACCCGGTATTCCTCAAAATGGCATTGTTGTCGTTGGCCAAGAGAAGCAGAGTAGTGCAGTTACTCGCCACAACGCAACCCTACCGTTATATAACGAGCATTTACGCCGCTTAGCGACGCTTTGGGCTGTTAGTAGAGCGAAGTAGTATCGTTCCCGTAACGCGTATACGTGTCCGAGCTTATAATACTCCTCGTCGAAGCTCCATTGAGCTATGATTCTACTGTGCTATACAAACACACATGTGATTCCGTCGTTTGCGTTTTACACGCGTTCATGATATAACGACCTTGTTGTTGTTGTTGTTGCTCGGAAGCCCCCCCCCCCCCCGTTTACTCCAAAATCAAGTTAAAGTATGGCTGAAGCTATAGAGCCCCCAGGGCGCTCGTATATAGACACATACACATACACACGTGGTGTGTGTGTGTGTGTATACGCACTCGTAAACGTCATGGCCACAACTGCCTCGTTCGACCTCTGGTTTTACACCCGAGTTCGAAGAAAAGAAGCTAGAAAGTTGCGAGTTCGTTCAGGGGTAACCGTTTCTCGATCAGTGAGCATAGTGTGGTACGGGTGCTTTGTTGGCAGGCGGTAAAATTGGAGCAGAGCCGTCGATTTTCTCTATATAGATGTTCGTGCGGTGTGTGTTATATATAGGTATATACCGTCAAAATTTATTATCATGGAGATAAGTTTTTAAGTCTCTCTTGGGAGAGGCAAGAGTGTAAATCTCGGTGAGGCGATCCTTGAGGTAAAGGAGTTGGAACTGAGATTGACGGAGCTAAGCGGTAAAATTTATTTATTTATTTGTTTATAATTATTTCACGATATATTACACGCATATGTTGATCGTATCGAATTTATAGGTGGAAATTCGTTTATTCTTCCAAAGCTTATATGCTCTGCCTCTATACGAATCGTAATTTACTATTGATGCGGATTACCCGTCTCTGTTCTCCAGCTTTTCGCTTGTGTATAATCCCATCAACATGTGCGCGAACTATTCAAAGCAATATCCCGTTGAAATTCGGTTTTGATGTTCCGTTGGAATTCTGATAAAAGCGTATTGGCGAGCATATTTTTCGTCCCACATGAAACTTCGATACATCGTGGCTTTGATGCTGGCGAGTTTCGAAATATTTTCAAATTAAGTACTGCAGTCGTAATAACGGACGTGTGATGTTGGAAAAAGTGTATCTAATTCATACTTTGATTATGACATTACCACATATTCTCTGTCAAAAAACAATTTTTTTTTATTTTTCTCTGAAACTTTTTTAATGAAATATTTTCGAGTTACATCACAGGATCGAAATTTGGCAGTTTCAACTCGCATAGAACACATTCCCCAGCAATTATACAGCAAACAATTATCCGTAAAAAACAGCATACACTTCGAGTCATCCTCCTTTCCCACATTGAAATAAAAAATCGTGCATACAAAACTCACGCGCGAAAAATTACGTTACACCGTAACGTTCTCTCGTCGCGTAATTTTATGCGTAAACGCAACGTTCTCGCATCGTCCACGGGGAGCCCAACCTACAGACGTAATCTTGGCCAATTTGTAATTCAAATGGACCTGATACGAGATAAATTACTGCCTCTCGCGTAGTCTCGTATCAAGCTACATAGCTGAAAGTGCATTGTCACCGAATCTTCCTTCCTTTCGCCATCTGTCTCCAGAATAACGTGTACAGGACTGATCTCATTTAGTTATCCCACTGCTACGCTCGTTAGGCTCCTTTCCCTTAAATTTTTCTCTTCTAAAATCATAGAATTGAATCATTTCAATCAACGACGCAAATACCCAAACTAACTCCGTTGATAACGAAAATCCGGCGGGCTTAGCAATTTACCCGAAAATCCGCGCACTTGATTAACATGCTGAAATAGGCTTCGTTTGAATCCATTAGCCGGCTTCTATCTCTCCTGGCTTTGATCCCAAAAAGCTCAGCCAAAAAAAAAATCTCCAAAGACACGCTCTACACCTGTGCCATCGCGAATTAATCCAGTTATACAATGCAAATCGTCATACCTGCAGCGACGAGAGAATATATACACGCGAGTATAACGAAGCGGCCCTAGGGACGAGTATATACCTACCTCTACATGTATAGCTACACAGGACGATTTCAAGGGAGCGACGTCGCAATTTATGCGTAAACACGCGCGCGATCAAATAGCGACGCTGTAGCAGCTGCTGCTGCTGCTGCTGCTGACTCGCCGTAATCGCAAGCGGCCTGTGCTAATGCTGGATTGTCTTTGCGCCGGCACATACGCGCTTCCCTGATTTCCACTCGCTTCGTTGTATAATATCTACGCAAATTTACGCCTTAAAATTTCAGCGTCTAATTTAACCCAAGAGAGGCTAACGCGATATACAGCAAGCTGGCGAGTTTAAGCCAGTTTCAAACTATCGCTGATTAGAGAGAGAGAGAGAGAGAGCAATTTCGTATAATATCTCTGCAAGCGCTGAGAGCTAGCGGACATTAAAACGCGGGACAAAGGATACGAGGAAAGTTCAAAGCCTGCATTTCTCGAGATAAAGAGGGAAAATTCCTAGGCTTATTACGAGTAATTGAATCACGCTCCGTACGGCTGTGTAGCCAACGTCGAATTCCAAGTATTTTCCTGATTTTCCTTCGAGAAAGCTAGAGCTGATACCCCCCTAGCGTAAATTACACACAGGAGGAAAAGAACGGCTGCATTTAAAGTCCGAGTACAAACTCTCGAGCTTTCGGGAATTCGCTGACGGTTTATACTCGTTCACACACACACATACACACATCACCAGAACGCGAGCTGTACTCGAGAGGGTAAAAAGAGGTAGAGGAGGAGGGACGAGGAGAAAATGGAGCCGTAAAAGCTTCCGAATTTCCCTGACGAAGGACGTTGCGTGCAGTCCGCGATTTCGCAGGATTTAAGCTTGCAAGTATAGAGAAGCGCCGATTTGGCACTGCGACGCTCTACAGAGATATACGGACGATTCGTTTGGCTGTACGAGGAAACTCTTGGATGTCTCGAGTTTTTTTAATTGTTTTTTTTTTTTCAATTTTTTTTAGAAGAGCAAGACTTCAACTTCAAAAGCTTCTGTATATAGCTTGGACGAAGTATACATATTCAGTAGTGAACGAAGTTTGCTTTTTCTGCTTCGAACGTGATGAAGAGCAGGTTTTGTTATATTTTTTTCAAAGAATATACACGCCGAGATAGCAGAAGGTTTTTTTATTCATCCCGAGTCGATATAGGTTAATTAATAGTAACTGTGGATTTTTCTCTCCGCTATATTTTCCAGGAAATTTTCAGTATATACATGGTATATAAAACTTCGCATACACATCTCAGCTATCGTATAACGTTCCACGAAAAAAATTCTAAACAATCGTACAAGAGCTCTTACAACAAACAAATATATTCGGAAAAGTTGGAGCCACAGAGATGATACCGGAGCTTTAGAAGGGGAGTCAATGGAACAAAGAGCCAAGGGGTGAATGCCTCGGATTTCGTAGTATTAACTGGCAGCTATAGACCTATTAGCCGCCGCAAAATCGTCTGGCATCTATCAGATGTAATCGTGGCCCTCCTCTTGTGGAATTTCCAATTGTCCGCGTGTAATTACACTTCGCAAGCCTCCACTTTCCCCCGCAAAGAGAACGTCTGCGATTCTCCGCAGTGAAAATCTGCTACTCGCTTTTGGTACTATTTGACCGAAAAGCGCGGGAAATTCGAATTCTATACTACTTTTTCCTGAGGACAAGCTTCCCTTGAATAAAAAGAATTCGCACGACTTTCCGAAACTCTATCCAAGCGAGAGCGAAACAAAGATTTACTGCAATCAATTTTACCAGCTCGTAACGATTTTCGCCGAGAGAACGAACGCGATTCCAAGGGAGCTTAATTCCATTCCCAGACTATACTAAATTCGTGCCCGCTCTCTCGCAAAAGAAGAAACTGAGGGCGTAGAGCAAGTCAGTGAAAATCTTATAAGAATTTCCGGCGGTGCTTGCACGTACAAGACAAGATTTTCTCAATTAGCGCGTTGCTTTCCAGCGCTTCGAAAAATGTTACCTTCCATTCCTTGTATAACGTCTCCCAAAGCGGCAACGAGTATAAACTCGATTTTCCAGAATTACGCGTTTAGTTTACTCTAATGCTGTGCGTAGTCGCTGCGACCAATTTGCCGGAAAAATATTCCGCTCGCCTTTCGACTCTCTACTGTGTCTACGTACGCCCTCTGTGTACTCTTTTTCTCTCTCTCTCTCTCTTGCTCGTAGCCCTGCGGGCCTGAATTTGCATAACCCGTACATTTCTCTTGCTCGCGTTCTCGCTACTGCTTCCTTTCTTTCTTTCTTTCTCTTCTGGAGCTTTTTTTTCGGAACGCCAACACTAGCTTTTACCTCTACTTTGCTGTATAACTGTTCTCGCGCGCTGCGAATTCATCGAAGAGCGCGCGCGAAAATTAAATAAAGCGCTTTTTTTCTCAGGGAGAAAGAAAAAAATTGATTTCTCATTCGGTACGCGGTGTAAAAATTTTCCACATAGGATGTGGAGTGTATTTTATATGTACGCTTATGGAATATGAAATTTCTGGATACTTGTGCAGTTTCTTTTTTCGAATTTCTTTGACTATATAGTTACAGCTGCAGTAGTGAGCTGCCAAAAGAAATGCTTGCGTTGCAAAAAGCTAACAGTATCTTTCTGTGTCACTTGCATCACTGACGTTCTTACGTATGTCGTAACCAGATGAAGTATGCGTATGAGAAGATTCTTTTTGCCTGTACTCGAGCTTCAAACGTCGCTTTTTATTTACGGGACGAAATCTCGTAAATAACTTCGAAACATTATCTAATGACACTGTTTTTGAGGTTAGGAAATTTAAGCAAAACTTTTACAGGCTCTCTCAGAAAATACGCTCGCGCGCATGCGTAACATCCGGTTATGCTCGCCGAGAAAGCCATATAATCTGATTCCGCAGCGCAGCTCCTCGCGAGAACCTTATACGCACTAAAAAAAAAGAGGAAAAGAGAGAAAGAAGGCTAAAACCTTAAGCCTCTTTTTTATGCCCCGTTTGTAAAAGGCAGACGTTTAAAAAACGCATTGTCGTCATTCACTCGGTTTGGCCTGTACTCCACCGCCGCATTGCGCACACGCAAAGCGTAATAACAAATTTTTCATTCTCGAGTAGCCGGAACAGACGGTAAAACGAAATCCGTTGAATTCACGGAAAGTAGACAGGCACAAAGGTCATTTTTCAAGCGCGCATAATGCGGGATTTCTCCCAGTTTTTCCCCGATTAACTCCACCACAATTACCTCCCCCCCCCTTAAAATCCTTTTGACTATACGTATACCGTCACTCGTCCGTGATGACGATGCTCGTAAATCTCTCGCTACCTCTAAAAAAGAGAAAAATCCACCTCTTGTAACACATAGCGTCGATGTATAACGAGCAGCCGTGCAACGTTTTGGAAAATTTCGGCGCAGCATTATCCCTCTCTCTATACCGAGTGTACTTACGCTTTTGGTATAAAAACGATAAAGCGCGCGGCCAGCCGGGGATTTCAATCTCATTAAACGATGTCCTTCCCCAGGATTACGTGGCGCTGCCGGATTTGTTTTAATCCACGCATAACGAGATAAAGGAGGAAAAGGGAGGGGGACTACTGGTATACATACATAAGCGCGAGAGGAACACGCGGATAAAGAGAATGAAGGGTCTGTTCTCTCTCTCTCTCTCTCTCTCTCTCTTTCTCACTCTAGTGCAATAAATACGAAGCTTTCGTACATACATAATATATAATCTCTTTTTTCTCTCGCTCTCGTCGTGCATTTCTCTCGAGCCGAGAAACTCCCGCTTCAATTTCCACTCGAAACGCAGATTTACCGGATATTGTTAAAAGCTGCATTATCCACTCCGACTCGAGAATTCATGTATTCCCGCGCGGCGGCATCGTTCTTCCCTCCGTGCGCGCTCTGAGCAGCTTTGCGCTTCGGTATATAAGGTATGACCCTATCCCAAAGCTGCTTGAGCTACTACTTGTATTAGAGCTATGTTGTAGCCCATTGTCTTGTACGCGTAGTCCTCTGTGCTTTATGTACTATAGGATAGACAAGTTTTCAAATTACGAGTGTGTATAGACACGGATATACATTACACTCGTTTAATTTGAAAACTTTTGAAGCAAGATCGATACAACGCGCGCGCATTTAATATTTGACTCCCCACGAAAACTGGGATGTTCTCTCTGGAGACTCGAATGTGCGGCTTGCGCGCTATTATCTTCGGATGAAAAATTCAGAGCTTGCAAGCACGCATAATCCAATGATTTGAATTATTCGAGATACTAACCGATTCTTCTGTTTTGTATTGTTTCAGGTAAATACATGCACGTGTTGGTGTCCATGAGCAATTTGTACTATGGGTGAGTGAGTAGTAAAATAATCAGATTACAGCGGTTCCCTTTCATAAGCCGAGATTGCCATTAAAAGTCTTTAAAGAAGTTTGCTACATTTGATTTAAGCCATTCTCAACGAGCTTCTTCACTTCGACGTCGATTTTTGGTGTCTCGAGCTTTTCTTACCGTCGTTCGATGCGATTCCTAGTAAAATACATAATGTGCAAAGTAGAGCTCTGATCAAAGTTTCCATCTCGAAGGGGAAATTGCGATTTTAAAGCGCTGTATAATGTGCATAACGCAGCTCGTAAAATTCTAAAAGAATAATATAATGAATTTAAGTTTTAGGAGGGAGAGGGCAATACTTTACTTTAAGTATTTTAACTCGAACGAGAGTAGTTTAAGAGATGCGCCTTTATGACATAATTAAACTCCCCTTTTCGTCCCCCTATCTTGCTCTTGCTTCTCCTGCTTTCTCTCTCTCTCTCTCTCTCTCTCTCTCTCTCTCTCTCTCTCTCTCTCTCTCTCTCTCTCGCTTACGCTTACGTCAAGCTTACGGACTTTATGAATTACTCCATAACTCCTTAAGTATCTCGCAAATAACTTTCTTAATTGTTCCTACTTGATACCGTGCATAATACACTGATTTATCTGGCTGTTTATCTCCTTCCACCGGCTCTTATCTCGTCTTCCTCTATCTCAGCTCCGAAATATTGCAAGACGTGCGCGAACGTACCTGCAGTCTTGTCTCTCGCGTCGAGTAGAAGGAGTCTCGATTGGCCAGACGGCGTATTATGCGCGAAATCATATTTCAACGTAAATGCACAGATTTTCCCCGGAATTATTTATTGATTTTCATTTTGTAACCACCCTGGTAGAAAAGTGCCTATTTAAAATGGTCGTAAAGGCAGAAACCGACTAAGTAAAATGTGAAAAAACTGTACATTTTTAATTCTTCAAATGTAGCGATATCTCGTGCATTTTTTATGGGTGAGAATTATATTTTATGAAAGCATCAATAAATCAATTAGTTTTTTGGATGCAAGATACACAATTATTAATATTTAGGCGTAAACTGAATAATTTTTATAATTTAAACATATGGCGAAGTTCGTGACCTCGTGCAGGGCGTGGGTTCAAATCCCCGGTTAGACAGAATTTTTTCTGATGCAAATAATTATTATATACTTTACTTTAAACAAAAAACTTGAATCCAAGCCTGCTAGCTACGATTTTCCAATTCCAACTTCGAACCGCGATGAGCCACGTGTAATTCAGTTGTGTTATTCGACCAACTTTAATGGGCTGTTTGTACTTAGAAACAAGGTAGGCAGAGTGAATTCAAGAACTATCCAATAAATAGGTTAAAAAGCATTTTATTCAGCCTAAGAAATGGCAAAGAAAACAACCTAGTTCTTGGATTCGCAGTCTAAGAACTAGCCAATAATGGGATTCCAGTTCCTACCAGGGCAGAAATGGACTTGTTCTTCTAAACTGTAATCCCTAATATACCTAACCCATACCTAGCCTCCCTAATCTCCCTAACTGTCTTTAACCTACTTAATTTACAAAACCTGTCAAATCTCCCCAAATGCCTAACCTATATACCTAAGCTGTTTTAATACCCATAAATTACCTAACCTATACAACCTACTAAACCTAGCCAACCTATCCTAATATCACCTCAGCGATCAGTCCAATAAATTTCCAACCTTTTCCAACGTTAGCTTCACATCTCTCATCCACTAAGTTAATTTTCAATCGGTCTCGCGGTTCAACATCGAATTAATCAAATACCTCGTCGTCGTCGTCTCTCCGTGGCTTTTGCTGTCAGCGAGTTACACGTGTGCACTTTACCCCCTTGGGACTCGGTCAGTCTGCAGCCTCGTCGCGGCTTTCGCACTATACATATATATATACCCAGCAGAGTTGCGAGAGTGAGAGAGAGAGAAAGCGTTAGCTGAATAGCGCGACGAAGTATAGGAAGAGAGGGCGTCGAGATGGGCGGGTTTCGTAAACTGCAGCCTTCCGCGGCCAGCTATAGTCGCTCTCCACTGCGCAGAGGCACGTTATTAACGGTGGCGCAAGAGAGAGAGAGAGAACGCGGGATTTATGGCTCTAAGCTAAAGCGCTGCCGCGGTCCACTACTCTCTCTCTCTCGCACTCGTAATACCAAAGACAAACTCGTTCTCCGCGACTGCTGCGGTTCTATATACCTGCTATTTATACGTCGAAGCTCTGTGTGGAGGTGAGCGTGCAGTGACGCGTGCTTTACTGGCCACGGCTGCTCGTGAAGCTCTTTCTCCGCCGCTAGCGTGAGACTTCTTCTAATTTACGCCCTCCCACCGGACTCGAGCCTCAACGATTTATATGCCTGGTATAGCTTCACCGCACGAGCTGACGTTGTATCGGTCAGTATAGCGCTAATTTCTCGGAATACAATTTTCCGAATATTTCGCTGGAAATATATAGAGGTGATCCTGTTTCATTCAGATACTTACAAAAAAGCTCATATAAGAAAATTCAGCTGAATCACTCAACGGCCTCTGCAGCCTCGTGACAAAGGGTCAAAAAGCTCAGCCACAGAAGAGCACTATATAGGAAGCAACTCTCTCTCTCTCTCTCTCTCTCCCCGAGTGGCCTTTCCACTCGCAGGCAATCGGTCAATCGTGCTTGCTTTGTTGCAAATGCTTCGGATGCATCCAAGCGAAGCTGCTACTGCTGCTTTCGGCCTAACTCGATTATTCCAGCGACACTCGGAGCTTCCGCGCAAACTATGCGCGGCGAAACTTTTCTTCTCTCTCTCTCTCTCACTTGAATCCCAATCGAATTTCAGAGAGTCCACGAGCTGTAGCTCTCTCTCTCTCTCTTCCTCTCGCCGCGATTTATTGACCGCCGCGCCTATACGGTAACCCAGTCGACTACGCCCTATTGTCTTTCTCTCTCTCTCTCTCTCTAGCTCTCTCACACTTTCAACCAAGCGAGTGTGTACAAGTGCACAGAGAGATAGAACGAGATCTTTGCGAATACCCTTGAGGGCGAATCCTTGTTTCTCCGAGCAAGAGTGCACTCGAAGGACACTTTGCCGCAGTGGTAAGAGACTGCTAGTCCACTCGTAATTGTTGTGTATTTTTCATGAGAGCGTTAGAGCTCCTTTAAAAATATCGCGCTCTGTTACTCTTCGCAGCTTCGCTTCCGAGTTTCCTGGATTTGCGGGCTATTTATACGGCGACGGATGGAGGATTAGTGGTTGTGTGTCCTTCTGAGTGTGTTTTATAGTAATTGCTGTTTTAACATCGAACAATAAAAGCGATGATTTCTCATTCGAGTGAACACACACTTTTCTCGAAAAGTATATGTAGAACTGTCTATGAAAGCTCGAAAAGGGACAATGCCGGAGGGAGAGCGGATATCACTTACTTCAGTCATGGACTTTTCGAGAACTCCGCTGCCGGGAATTGAGGGAAAAATGCCGAGTTTGAGAAACTTTTTCACCTCGTCGAGTGTCAAGTGCAGCTGTTAAAATTTTAAGAAAACTGTGCGCGCGCCCGATCCTTGATGCTTTCGCTCAAAAGAACTTCGCTTATTGAAAATTGATTTTATAATCCGTGAGCGAGAGAGAGAGAGACGAGCTCTCTGATCGCTTCCATTAAAACTGCGAGAACGGATTGATTTTTTTTCTCAAAAGAGTCCATGAATTTCCAGCAAAAAGTTCGAATGAATCGTTTGCTGAAATTATCGACGCCTGAGTTCTGGGTAAAACCTTCGACTCAATAATATTTAACAGCATCAGAGTCTTTGGATTTCAAGGGTCAAGAGGTGGCCGATACCTATAACTGTGTAGAATCCTGATTATAACGTAAGCGTAAATACACAACAGAATTTTCTTCGTTTTTTTTTTCTACTTTGAGCCTATGCAGGTTAAATTGACCCTAGACCCCGCCGGGACATCGAAAAAGCCAGATAAGTGAGCCCCAGAAATACACGATTTTTGAGGTCCGGTGTAGAGGCTATTTCTCGGTCTCTAGGAGTTGACCTGCCGAGACAAAAAGTACACGGATTTCTTTGTTTTTTCGTGCTCTTTAGGCCTATGTAGGTTAGATTGACCCTAGACCCCGCCGGGGTATCGAAAAAGCCCGATATACGAGCCTCAAAAACACGCGATTTTCGAATGTTGAAAAAAAAAATACATACAGCGATAAACTTTTTTCAACGACCTCTCAGACTGAAGGTTACGCATAAAAACTTAATAAAAAAAGTTTTGCATTGCTACGTAATCAAGCTACACCCAAGAATAACAAAAAATGCATCGCCAAGCTTAAAAGAGAAACGAGCGCGTAACGAACTCGACAAACATTAGAGCTCGTCGAGTCCAAAAGCAAAGAGCTCCTTTCACCGGCGATATAACGGGGAAGAAAGCGCGAGAAAATGAATAAAGGCTGCGTTTGTTTAACGCAAACTTGGGCCTCTTTTTTTTTTTGTTCTTTCTTACTTTAGTGCAGCTGAGTGAAAAAGACTCGGGAGGACTCTATACATTCACTAAGCCGTGAATGATCTGCGTGACATTATTCACTCTCCATCGGATAAAAATAATGGCTGAGTGTGCGCCTCTTTTGCGCTCGTTTCATGCGCGATTTAGAAACGAGCTTAAACTAGTCAGTGTAAATGACGCGCGCTTCTGTTTTTTTACGACTTCGCATATAGCTGTATATATTTTTCGCGAGCGGATTGTTTGTTCTAATCGTTCACGAGAGTAAAAATTCAGTGTGTAACTAGTGAGTGGCGCGAGAATAATTGAAATTTTTTAATTAACAAAATTGTTGAAATTTCCAGCTGTACAGCCTTCTCTGTCCCAAAAAAAAGAGAGAGATTTTGCTTGCACACTGGTGTGTTCCAGAAAATTAAATGCCCGGCTCACGTATATACCGCTGTAGAGCTGAACGCAAACGAAATTTTAATTAAACTAACTAATTACTCAATCATACTAAGCGAGAATCTCACTCTTTACCTGGCATGAAATAATCGTTACAGACTAAACAAGCTTCTCTTAGCGTCTAGTTTCGTCGTCCAAGAAAAATTTCTTCTCCAGAGTGGCAGGTACGTGCCTCAGGCTTCTTACGTTGCTGCCATTAATTAACGCTCGCAGCCTTTATTTTCTTCTCTTCTCTTTCTTTTCGCGTACGTCCCTCTTGCTTTACTTTACGTAAGTGCAGTAGCAGTCAGGACTTTATCCTTAACTCACCTGGTGGCCAAGTATAGTGTAGAAGCAACGAGGCCGAACGAAATGGTTCGAAGCCCACCGAAACCGCAGACTGTAAATACGGCCCCCCCAGCTTCGTTTTCCTCTGCACGCAAAAGCCACGACCAATACAACTTACGTCGGTATACTCTCTTACTATGTATATACATGTATACAGTTCCATTGAGAAAACTGCGTGCGGTCGAGCCGTTATATCAAGACCACGTCGGATTTCCTCTTCGCCGATCGTACATAAAAGCTCCAGAGGAGAGAGCTTTTCCGAAACTCGTTTGAGGATTGAGAGTTTTCGGGGATATTATCGGCTTTGGATTTCGCAAATTCGAACCATGTATGATGTTTAACTGGGATGTGTGTGTGTGTGTGTGTATTTAAAGGGGACGAGACCGCAGTAGTTGCCTGATAAATTGCCGAGAGCCAGAGCGCGCATTATGTTTTCATCCGCGAGTACGCATAATTCAACGGGCGGAAGCCTCGGATTACCGGAATCTATAATGAGAATTATTATTGTCTGATTTCAATTTCTGGGGGGGGGGGGGATTTGTGTATTATGGTTGAGATACGTCGTGTCTAGCTGAAGCTTCGTTATAATTTTAAGGTTTGATCGATTTTCTATTTTTGAGGATTTTTTTTTTTAAATTGGTCAGAAATTGACTTTATCCAAAGAATTTAAAACGCACAAAGACAAAAGGAGCGTCGTTTCGACAAGCCATATAATAGTCGAACGAACGATCGGACAAACGAAATGAAATCCATGCCCCTATATACACACACACAAATGGCCAAAACAACATTCCTCCTTCTTAAATCATAGTATAGTCACAGCGTCGTTTTAAACCCTATATACCTCCCAGTCCTGCTATCGAGCTCAGTCGATAAATATACTCGTGTAACGCCTTCCGGAGCTTTCTCTCTCTCGCTCTCTTTCACGGGTGGCCTTGTACACGTGGATTAAAGCGCGATACCGCTGTGCATATCGACGAAAAAAAAACAGAGCGAACCCACCCGCTGCTGGCAACAAAGCCCTGCGGCGACTATAAATTCCAGCCGGCCAAGCGTATATATATATGTATATACACGCGTGAAAAAAATCCCGAAGCCAGCGAAGCACGAAAGCACGGGATTCAAAGCTATGTGAATTACGGCGAGGTATTAACCGAACGGCTTTTTTTTCCCCGCGACGATCGAGAAAGCTCTCGCACTATATATAGCTATAGCTGTATATGCATGTATAACACACAGCTCGCGCTCTCGTAAGTACCGTGTGTGCGCGACAAAGAGAGTGGCTAACGTGAAAATTACATTTATGCACCACTTACGAGAGCAGCAGCTCCCCGGTGCTATACAAATGCGGTTTGAGTGCATTTACGCATCGTCAGAGAGTAAGAGAGAGAGAGAGAGAGAGAGAGGATTATGCAAATGCCGCGAATACTCTCTTCTACTGACACTCGTATGAAGCCTGTGCGTATGGCTGGATATGGGCTTTTCTCGTGGCTGCACTCGTTTGATGAAAGCTCAGCTGAACTGCGATATATGTGAACTTGAAAGTTGGGAAAAGAAACCAGTAGTCGAAGTCAATGTATGGTCAGGCACTGTAGTTTTGAACTAACGAAGCATCATCTCAAAGTCTATAGTAACAGATATATGCTATACAAGTCCTTATACTTCACAGCCCTTGCTCTCAATGCTATAGCACGAAATTAACTCAGTTTCCACCCAAGGATCGCAAGTGTGGAGAAAGCTGCCACGTCTACACATAGAAGAGGATGTTTCCAAGATTACGTCCCGAAGCACATACATATATATATATATATATATATACACCAGTAGTAGTACACGACAAGTCACGTGTATGTGCCGCTATATACCGTTGTCCACTGCTCGCCTCGAGATTACACTATACAGGCCAGTTGGAGGAGAGTAGCTTTACAGTCCCAGCCGATTGCCTGGCAAATAGGATCCACCGAGCAAATAATGTCCGATGCTGGGCTATATCGACTGTACACGAGCCGACACACGACTCGTCCTCGACGTCGTCTTCTCCTCCTCGACCCTCTTCGCAGTGGTATAGCAGCTATAGCAGCAGCTCCGATTGCGGTTCTCTCTCTCTCTCTCTCAGCTTCGATCGTTGGGCGTTGGATTTAATTCTTTGGTTTAACGGCCAGTGTAGAGAGTGTAATCCAGAGCTGCGGAAGTGAATTAAGGCCTGCCGGAGATTCGAGGAAATTAAGGAAGCTCCAGTGGCTCGACGTCGCTATATACTCTGCGGCCAGATTACGCGATGAGCTAGATTCTTCTTCTTCTTCTTCTTCTCTTTTTTTTTTTTTACCTTATTCGCTTGGAAATTTTCGGACGTGGATGGATGTAGGTAACGTCGCGTTCGATCAAACTTTATGCGCGGACTTTTTCTTTAATTCTTGAAAAGTTTTTATGGCTCGTCGTACTACTACCTAACTGGGAAATCATTTTTACGGCCGATTATAGAGAGATGTATTATAACTTTCCATCCGAGCTTTTTCCTCGAACTGCTTTTATTCCATGAGATTTATATACGTTCGACTCTGTTGTACAGTTCAGAAAACGTATAAACAACGTCGTGGTGGTTTATACGTATACGAGAAATAAAAAAGTCGAAAAAGCTCCAACCCGCTAATGACTATCGGCTTCCTTTCTCGATAATTCAACATCACATCAGAGAACTTGAAAACAAAAAAAAAAAAAGAAGCTTCAACCGCGGAGCTGCAAGATTCATCAAAACGTCAGTTCTCGCTTGGCGAACTCGACGAAAGAAGCCGGAGATTGCTGCTGCAGCGTTGAGGTTGTAAATGACGCGGAAGTGAAAATTATTTCAACCCCGCAAGTATAGCTCCTGCGGTCGCTTTGTACTAGCTTTTTGACGTTGGCTGCATATGTATATATAGAGACGGTATGAAGCTTGATTTCCCAGAGGCAGCCCAGAAGACGAAAGAGATTCTACTTCGGGATGAATATTAGCGCTGTTTTTTATTAGCTCTTGGAAATGAACGACCAATCAGGTAGAATGAAAAAATTCTCTTAAGTCCATATCCAGACGCGCATACATTACGTAAAGCGATAACGCGAACAAAGAGTTTCTCAACGTGTATATACAAACACACTCAGTCGGAAGAAAACGTTGCGTAAGAGTGCAGCAGCAAAGCACATACATTCTCGCTTGCAAGAGCTAATCCATAAAGAATCCAATGCAAGCTCCAGCAATACATCAGGCTAGCTTCTCCATATCACGCATCTCTCGAGGAATCTATGTAGAAAAATAATAAAAAAAAGGCATTGGCTCTTCTCGTACAATACAGGGCATATAACACACATCCCTTTCACTACAGCGTATCTCAGGTGAGTAATACGAGCCGGTCCACGAGCACCTGCGTGAGCTGGAACCATCGCTTAAGCTTGACGTGTCTGCTGCAAACTCGATTCTTCAAAGCAACGCGTTCTCGGTTACAAATCGCAAGCTAGCTCCACTATAGCTTGGTATATGCGCTTGTGTGTCCTGAGATTCCGCGCAAATAAGCTCGGCGATGCACAAAGCCGGTATTTAGAGTCTCTGTCTACCCACTGCTGTGTCCTTATCTCCTCTCTCTCTACTCCTTGCTCAAGAGAGAGAGAGAGAGAGAGAGAGGGACACATACATTGTGCTCCAGGCGCGCGCCACACAGCACAATGAGTACACCCGCGCAAAGGCAGCTGCAGCGGCGCCTTGTGTGTCACTCGCATCGGTTTTGCCTGCCGACCTTCCCTTTTGTGTAGGGGCGTGTGTACGTGTGAGCTTTAGCCCTACTGGGACTTTATGAATTTCGCGTATATAAAAAGTCAGCGCAGAGCTTTATTCGTTGGGGAAATTGATTAAATTTTTTTTTGAGAGAGGGTGGATGGTTGAAAATTTGAAATTAAATATTTGCTTGAAGCTAGCGAGTGAGCCAAACATTCTCGAAACGCTCATTATTATTATTACCGCTGTGTCTATACACTAACTTGTAATCGAATACACAGCAACGGGGTGCATTACGATTTATGAACGAAATTTTACTAATTGATCGCTTTATGAAAATACGTACGTAAACGCTGATGAAGCGGATAAATAAAAGTGTAGAATAACTCGCTAATTCAAAAACAATCTGACAATTGTTGCTCACATCGACGATGTATATCCGATATCCCCTGAACCATGACCTCGCACTAGAAGCAAAAAAAAAAACTATGAGTCGAGCTTAGCAACCAACACACAGTGCACTTGTTCAGCAAACCACGATTTTTCCCGATTCGGATATATCTCTCTCACTTCAGCTTTCACTTAATGCTTTTTACGTAAAATATCTGCGCGCCGATAAACCCCGAAGGATTTCCTTGCAAAGCCTCCTCACGTACACACACCCACAGATAAACGAAAACTAGGCTATATATCCAATGGGCGTCTCCTGCGTCTCGCCTACTTCCATCCAAGCAAACATCAGACGAGTCGTCGTCGCGCACATGGTATACAGGAATGCTAGCTGCAACCGAAGGAGGACGAGCGACGACAAGTGGGATTTTCCGTGTTTGCAGCTTCCCTTCTCTCCTCTCCTCTCTTCCTTCTACGGATAAATCGTACTTCGGAAACTTTTGCAAATAGCCGTAAATCAAAGTGAATGCGATAGTAAGTGCTGTCCTCTCCTTCCCCACTCGCGTCCGAGCTTATCCCTTTTGTCGTTCCCGACGGAGCCTGTCTGCAAGCTTCTCTTCCCCATAGCTGACATCGCTGACTTTTCATATTGATCCATTGGCTCATCCCCTACACTCCTGTTTCTTTTTCTTTGCCTGTATATATATATGTATAAAAGTGGAAGTAGCCAAACTAGCCGAATCTTGTTTGTCTGAGTGAATTTTCGCTAGGTCACGGTCGGAATACGCGATTTCCTCTATTTTGCTTTGCTCCGCTCGCTGTATCCGATATATACCAGGGGAAAGAAGAGTTGAGTAAAAAAAAAACGGCTAACGTTGTTTTAGTCCGATCCCCAGGCTTTTTGTAAAGCTATCTCTCGATGTTGTATGTACGCGCTTTTGAAAAAGAGTCGCAAAACAATTCCGATGAAAATAGGAGAAAAAATACACTCGCTGTGTGTGGTGTATATCGATAGGACTTCTTATTTTGTTGTTGCAGTGCTGCCAATCCTATGAAAACAAAAATAAATGGTGATCCATGAATTTTTTCTACTGTAAAAAAGGTCATATAATAATTCTATTCGTCCTCTGATCTGCATTGTTTGCATTCCTAACCTCAAAAGGTAAAAATTGAGAAAATATATTAACAAAAGTTGTATTTTCGTTATATTGGCACGAGAATCTCGATCTTTCTAAGTCAAAATTTGAATAGGCTCTTTTCCATTTCTCTCATAAGAATATGCGCACCAAGTCTAGATATAGCACCGTGCTACCAATGCTAAAACTGCCTTGTTATTGGCCTGCCTCATGCTACGTCTTCGAGACGTTCCGGTCTCGTCTTGGTTATTTTAAGCTTGTACATTGCAGGAAATTGTATTACCAATACCTAAAAGAATCACCCGCACTCCACCTTGTAACACTTTTACTATAGTCATTCATTTCCGGATGCATTTCTCCCACACATGAAATTCCTAACCTCAAAAAGTGCAAATCGAGGAAAAAGAAGTCCAAACCTCCGGGCTCGCCTAAAAGAATCTACCCCGCACTACACTCAAAATTTTATTCATGTCGTCTCTCGTACAGAAATCGAAACAGTACCCGTATGCATATATATATATATATATATATATATATATATATATACACACGTTTGAATGATACACTCGGCACAGCCGGCGGTGGTGCGTCGACGACTGCCGGGACTCGGCAACGTCCTACTTTCTTTCTACTCAGACAAGAATCCAATAACCGATAACGAATCGGCCTTCTCGATAAATGCGCCCGGCGAACAAGGCGAAATATAACAAGAGAGAATGGGCTGCAGACTCTATCCTTTTTTTCTCTTCTTTTCCTTTTTCTTTCCCTCCATTTTTCGAGCTGTATTATTTTCGTGAGTATTATGTCAAAACGTGTTTCTCCGGCTGCTCCGAGAGAGACACAATGATGAGGGTTATTTACGCTTGTCTTGAGAGAATTTCTCTGTTTTTTTTCAGTTTGAAACAATCATATATGCTTATATACATTATGGGGATGATTGATATTCCTACATTTGCATCCGTAATTGTCCGGAAAAATAACATCGATGAAGCGCTATACTGTGTACGAATTGCAATTGGGAATAATATCCGAATATATTTCGACATATTATTCCAGCTGCAATCACGCGTCGACGGGAAACGTTCGTAATGATTAAAAATAATATCAGTATCTACGCAAAACAAACTCTGGCTTTTCTCTGAAATAATAATCAAACGAAAATATATAACGAAGAGAAAATACACGCAAACACTGAGAAAAAGTTCGTCGACGTGCAGATACATCCCGGTGTATATAGGAGAAAATTTCGTTATCACAACACAAAGCTCTAGATCCTTATCATTGCGCTTATTTCTCCATTCTCTCTCCAGCAGCTACATCGTTTCGCGTCTCATTGCGTCTCTCAGCAAAGAGACCCCATTTTCTCGCAGCTGCAGAAGCAGCAGCTTTTTATCCTCGCGATAAACTCGCGCTGTCGTCGCGCGTGTTGTCCCTTGGGTGAGTCTTTGTACTATCGGAGCTTTTTCTTTCCTTCGGTGTCTACTGACGCGTACGAGTCATTTGCTGAATCAAAGAGAAAGTTTTTAATAACGCGACGAGTTATTTACTCATCATTGATTAAACTCTTGACTGGGTGTGGTATAGGAGATGATTGAAATTGAGAAAGTGTCGATATTCGTGCTGTGCTTATTACACTCTGGTATTGTTCGCAATAGTAAGAGATCATAATTAGTTGATATGCTTGTGTAATAGGTGTCCTTCTTTTGTTGGCTGAGAAGAAGTTGATGCGAAAGTTTTTTAAATAAATTTTTACAAGCATAATTTATGCGGAATCGTAGTTTTATGATACCGCAAAACGAAATAATTATGGACTGACCTATCCCCCACTGCTTCAACTCTTCGTATTTCTAGTTCCTGGCTTATGGCGATAGGTGGCGCATAAGCACTTTTTCATTTTCCTCACCACTATTATACGCGAAGAATGTACATATAGAGGTGTGATACCTATACCAAAACGGAACTAATGTTTGGGACGCTTTTGCTATATATATAAACTTTGTCTTTATTTCTACTAAACGACTTCTTCTTCCCTTGAAATATTCAAATGTAAAACTGCCTCAAAGTATAACTCTGATTTAAAAAAAAAAAAAAAAAAATTACTCCTACACACACACACTACAATCGAAAGGATATTTCACTGCACCAGAGCAAAATGCAGTTGTCGAGAGCAATCGTAAAAATTTTACGAAACCGTCAGCACACAACGCGCGCAAAAAATAAAACGAAATCCGAAATCAATGAGGATTTTCGCTTTGGCTCATAAATAAAACATCGAAGCTCAGTCTACTCGCATCCATTTGAATAGTCATTGAAAATCTCTGGCGTGAAATGTTTCTCTCCCCCCCCCCCCCCCCGATGGGCTAAAGTGCGCTGCAGCGATTTTAGTATTATATGCTTCTTTTTCAGGGCGTTAAGCACTCGGCCTCGTTAACCTCGTCGTTTCCAGCGCCCTCGCTTAAGTATGGCTATATCTTCTCGAGACTACCGAATCTTCATCGATCTCAAGAGTTCAGCATGTATATGCATGGAGGAGAAGTCGTTCGAGCGTGTCAGGAAAATGTAAATGATGCATAAATATTGATATTCAAGAAATTGAAAGCAAAGAAAAGATACGATTTAGTCCAATAAAGAAACGAAAACGTCTCCTCTACAATTCAAGAATAGCATTACACGTGACATTGACTTTACGAGAAGCAATAAAGAGCCGTAGCTGTCTATCCTACACACTTTCGTCATCTACTACCGATCGTATCGTAGTCAGCTTGTATAAAAAGCTGTCGTCGCCAAAAAAAAAAAAAAAAAATCGCTGCTGCCTGCAGTCGAAAGCAAAGCTTGTGCTATAGCTAAGGGAATCACACACTCACTCGAGTGCAGCAAGCTTTACGAGGTGTCGGCGGTGTGCAACGTTATAGCACTGACAAGCTTTCAAGCCTCATCGTCGTGTCGTTTCAAGAGCGTCGGGCCTCTATACTACTGCAGTGAAAAAGCAACAACTCTTGTCAAACGCAGCGTGGTGAAACTAGCCTCTTCTGTGTAGCTATTTTCCCCTAGCTCACGTGTGTGTGTGTGTGTGTGTGTGTAGTTCGTGGCGTCCGTTAATTAATTCCTTCCCTGTCCCTGTGTATATAGTTTGTATGCAGTGTGTGAGGCTATAGAGGGTCTGCAGACCCTTTTCCTTGTGGTCAGCAACGCCATCGTTCTCGATTTAATTAAAATCAAACGTTGCCTGCGTTAATGCAGAGAGAGAGAGAGAGAGATAGCTTCTGTATGAAACTAGCTCCTGAGCCTTGTAATTTCTTGGCCACAGCGGGAGGTGTTTATAGTTCTAGGCTGGTTAATGGCTGAGCTGTACTGCTAGTTTGAAAGAGCGATTATGCGTCGGTGGTAATAGTCTGATGTGTAGTGCTGTTACACGACGTGTCTTAGAGCTGTATTTATTATGTATTCGCTGGAGGATGGGTTGGTGTGTTATGTTGTCTGAGTTTCGATAAAATAGGATTATTTAAGTCGTTAACTCTGAGACCGAATCTTCGCTTCATTAAATTTGTTCTGTCTTATTGCATAGCAGAAAAGGTTTACTAATTGAATGTTGAAAACAAAAAAATTAAAATTCGATACTTTTATTTTTGTTTCTATTATTATGCAGAAAGGATCGATACTTTAAAACGATAATAATTTGAATGCAAAAGTTACTTAACGTAGGAATATAGTTCCTATCCGATGAGATAGATGGAGCATAGACGCTTTTATGTTTCCTTCATCAGAATCTATACGCCAATAGCATTTATATATAGCGTTGGTATAGGCCTACGCTTGTACCGCTCATGCTGTAACTGCTTGAGTGTATATGTATATATCATCATCAGTTTAAAACTGCGATGTTCATTGAATTTAATTTATCGGAGTATTAGCAAACTTTGTCGTCGATATTGTTAACATCATAGCCGGGGTGTGCTGTAGCAAGGCACCGAGGTGTAATGTATCTTTGTCGGCGCCAAAGTTTCAACTCGACTAATCCGCCAACAGCTTCGGCAATAATAATAATTATAAGGGGAAACTTGGCAAGAGTCTTTGGAGCATGTAACAGTTCTCTCTCTCACTTTGGCTTATACACCTCTTCGTGTGCTATCTCTATTTTTCACCTCTTTTCAACTCTTGAGAATCGGCATTTCAACAAGTAACAACTCCACTTCTTGCGGCTTTATAATTTCATACTGTGCGCCATGTATATACTTGCTTCTTACTGTCTCGTCTTTTTTTGATTTTACACCAGCGCAATAACTTTGTTAATTATAAACCCTCTTGTTTTCCAAAAAAAAAGCTCAAATTCTATTTTTTTATAAAAAGCTCATATATTTGAAAAATACTTTCTCGAAAACAGCAACACAACACAACGCTTGTCTCTCCTAGCAAGTGCTCGACATACTTCTCGCATCTTTTCAAATTCTCAAGATAGCTCGCTGCCGCGCACACTCGACGCTAGAGCGAAACAAGGACTACAAAAATCCGATTTCTTTCCGAACTTACGCGCGCCTTGTCTCGATCGATACGCCGTATATACGAGAAGCTTTCGCATATCTCCTTCGAGCAGAACACGATTTTAAGCTCGGTGAAGCGAAGCTTTTACTCCCCCTTTTACCTCCTCCCTTTTCGGAACAAGAACAAGGCTTGCTTATAATGACAATCGCCGTATGCTACTCGCATCAGTAGTACCGTATATAATACGCGGTATCGGCTGCACGACCGAGCGACACATTTCTCGACTCTCGATATATATACGATATATAAGCCGAAACACGAGGACGAGTCCGCAGGAGTTTCTACGAAAGGACGACGACGACGACGCGAGTTTCGAGATAGGAACAGCAGCAGCAGCTCTCGAGACTCGCCGACTTGGGCTTATCTCCTGCGCGCGAAACTGTGCGCACTTCCTTCTCTCTCTCTCTCCGAGGGTGTATACGCCTGGGTGAACGAGTGTGTATATGTATATACGTATGTAATAAACAGCTGCGCGTTGGAATAAGCTAAATTTTGCAGCAGCGCTTCGTAATTTCGTACGTGCCGTAATTATATATGTGCGACCGTCTGGCACGTCGAGAGCTTTAATCATATACATGCGTGATTCTCTCGCGCGCTGATGAGTAATTTTGATAATTTTCTTGTTTATGAGAATTTTGATTGGAATTTAAACGACCTACTGTTTTCAATCTTATATTATACGATGATTAGATAGCGATAAGAACGTAATACTTTTGGACTGGCTTTCCTTCTATATTAGGAAATCTAAGTGCGCTTCGCGCACCTCATATTATACCATCAATTATATCTTTCCAGAATGATTTTAAATTTTGCCGCCTGCTGAGCATTAACAGTTCAAAGCGTTTGTAGGTTATGTTGCGTTTCTAATTCGCGTTCCTTAATTCTTGTACCAGGCAATTGGACATCAATTAAATGCTTCACATCACTTTTTTAAGAGAGGATTATAGTATTTGGCTTACGACGATAGGTGGCGCATAGGTACTTTTTCAATTTCTATAATCACAATGCGCGCTTAAAATGTACTAGCAAGATCAATGCGCTCTCCGCGCGCTCTGCTTTAACATTTTTATAGGTTAGAAACAAACTATCACGCGCGTCCCGCCATCTATCTCGTAATCATATTGGCCAATCGACGACCATTCAGAGACCGAATATGATGATGATTCCTCTCTTTTTTAGAGTAGAATATATAGATGTGTGATACCTATGCCAAAACAGCTTAGTTGGGCCTGCTACCGCTTGGGCCGTTCATGCTATGTAATTCCATGTGACGGTTTTGCTTTTAAAAATTGGGTTGTTTAATATAAACTCGTATACTTTATATAACTGTAACTGTATAAAACCAAAAATTTGTCTCAGACGCCCTATTCAGCTAAATCCACACATATTCTGACCATGTATATATATCTTCAAAAATCTATCCCAATCAATCTCACCCATCATCGAGTCACATCCCATCGCGAATCCAAGACACACACACACACACACAAACACACCTAAGCGGATACCTCAAACACTCCGTAGGCTCGACGCAGCTATGATAATCCGATCTGCCAGCAACATAATTCCAAAGCGGGCCAGCAGCAACAGCAGCAGTAGTACAAAGGCCTGAGAAACATCGTCCTCCTACGCCTATAACAGCAATGGACTCCTCCTCACCGTCACCTATACACACACACACACACACATACACACACATATATACATACAAGCATATATGTATACATACACACATACACAGAGTAGAGAGCACGAGTCTAGGCTGGCTACCGGTTATGCGGCCGCTTTGAGCCGACCTATTAGTGGCTGCTAAGATCCGGCTGCTTGCTTGCGCCCACGTGAGCTTGCAGGATTCCACTACAGCAGGAGAGAAGGCTGACCGAGCTCTAGCGTTAATTGCTCTAGCAGCCGCGAGATCCTATACACGTGGCCGCGCTAATCGGATGCTCGATTGCTCGTAGAAGAGCATTTGCTTGTCGAAGGGCTTTTGTTCGTTATGTCTCATTGAGTTCAGTGCTATATACTGTTTGGGGTTCATTTCGCGCGCGATGTCTGAGATTGTGTGCGGCTGACCATAGCCTGATATTTCTACTGTATATCGTTGTTTATTTATATACTTTTCTTCATCTACTTTACAAAAGATGATACTCGCTATTGTTTCGATGATTAATGGCTCGAAGCTTATATATTCACAATAGAGCATTAAAAAATCTTCCTTCTTTCAAATTCTCCCTAGTAGCTTTGGCGCATCTCGCCTGATTTCATTAAGCGAAATAACAGTAATACCCGGACTTATTTCCACTGCAGTATAAGCACAGAGAGAATACCCACACCCACAAACGCATCTTCTGCTGGCGGGTCTCTCTCTCCTGGTTCGTATTGCACTTAGCTCGATATTAGGTACATTAAGGCAATACCAGAGCTTGCAGCGCCGTATACGCTTGCAGCTGCGGAATGAAACTCCACCACTGATGCTCACGTGGACGCGTAATGAGGACGGCGTCGCGCTTTGCAATAATAACCACTTTTATTCGTCGTATACGCATATCAAAGAAGCTTCATTTTAGAATTTTTTTATAGAAGCTTGGCTTATTGTGTATAATAGATTTATATGCGAGTAATGAGATTTTGATGTGTATACACGTATATAGTCTTTGATTTCTCGCGGTGGATGTATACGGCGGCTGATGCGGTTTACTTTGTGCGCTAAATTGATTAGAGTAACTACGCGAGAGAGAGAGAGAATTCCGCCGTGCAATTGAATGTGCAATGTGTGTATGTGTTGTTGATAAAGTTTGACGTAGTTATAGAGATTAGTTAAATTATTGTAATACGTAAAGTACAGCAAGGGATTACTCACAAAACGTGCTTTTCATCTCTTGGAAACTAATTAATTAGTCTCGTATCCGAGAATTATTCGCAAGCCCCATTAAAGCGAGCTATATAAATCAGAATGAACATCTATTGCAACGGATGAATTATTAACATTGACGCGTTAATTATTTCCTGAAATTTAACGCTACCACCGAAAAAAAAAATGAAAGAGGGTAGGGATACAGACACGATTTTCCCATTTATTACACCACGAAGCTCTCAGAGAACGCTTTCCCGCATTATCATCCGGGAATCTTTTTTTCTCTCTCACTTGCTCCCTTTTCTTCTTCTCAGCTATCTCTCTCGTGAAAAGAAAAAGAATGGCTAAGACAAGCATTTTTTCTCGTAAATCGCGCGCGAAGAAATGCATGAAAAGCTTTACACCTTTTTCTACTACACATATACTGCGGATATATTCCCTTGGTAATTCGTCAAGATCACCTCTGCGGTATATATAGGTAGACGACTGCGTCGGCTGTCAAATTGGCGAATGTCGCCTGGTATATAAGTTTGAAAACTGTGAAAAATTTCCACGACCCAGTTGCCTGTGCAGACTCTTCTCCCGAAATTGAATCTCTCCCTCTGACGTACACACACGCTCGTGTTTTATCATATATATAGTCGAACAAAAAAAAAAAAGAGAAGATAGCTTCAAAAAATCCGTTCCTGGGCGTTTCCATTTTTGATCCGACGCTGTAAACCCCACACAAAAAGCTTCATCCTCCCACACTGTATACAGCCTCAAGGATAACCCGTCCGACCACTCGAACGTAGGTATATATACGCCCGGATGCATAAAGACACTTTTACACGGGCATTAGAGTCGCCCGTAAAAAAAAGAAGAAGAAGAAGAAGAAGAAAGAAAGGCGCGGACGCGCGAAGGAGTGAGTAAAATTCGAGCTGTATATGCACATCTCTGGCTTTCTTATTTGAATATTTCATTCGGGCGCTTATTCCGTTAAGGACATTCGTAATCCTTGGCTCTAAAGGTCGAGCTTCTGCTGCTGCTACTTTATACTCGTCAGGAATATGCACTTCTTATAATACACGTGAGCTGTACAGCTCTCTGCATATTCTACGTGTATTAAACGAAAGTAGCAGCAGCAGCAGGCGGATGAAGCTTTTCTCTGCTTTCTGTGCGTTCGCTTTTTCCCAGTTGCGCTTCTCTCTCTCTCTCCCTTTTCAGAGCCCTTACACTCGCGTCCCTTTTTTTTGCTACATACGCGGCGTCGCGGTTCAAAGGCTGCTTCGGAGAATGGAAGCAAGAAACACGAAGAGAGAGAGAGCCACAAGGCCAGGAATTGTATATGTGTGCTACTGGAGTTTGAATAAATAATGCCAAGAGAGCCATGAATTATTGCTTCGTCGAATATCGACTTTCGGCAACAATCCGAGCATCTTTATCCTCTTCTCTCTCTCTCTCTCCTCGCTTTTCATCAATTCATAAACGCACTCGTCCCGTTACATTTTTAAACAGAGCCGCTGCGGACTTGTTTACCCGTCTTTTTTTTTGCGCTGTGTCTGCATATTATACTCGTGTGTGAAAGCGTTGGGTATCTGTGTTGTCCTAAACACGTCGACCATTAATTCCGACACTGTCCGTTTTATTTCGGACACACATATGTGTGTATATATATATATACGCATAGTCGCAATTCCGATTGAGCTATGCCGTGTGTTTTCTTTTCTTTCGACTGTAAGGTCTGTACTTTTTGCATTCCTTCCTTGTTTTTTTTTTCTCGTTTTTGTATAGATGTACGGATGAACGCGTCGTCGCGAGGACGTGAATCGACGCGTTGATCCTCACGTGATGTGTCGCTGATGTTTTCTTTTTGTGTGTTTTTTTTTGTGCTATGTTGTTATTGGTTTTCGTTTTTGCAAGAGTTATTAAAGCTTCAATCAAATTTTTCATTGAACACAGACGACTTATTTTATATGCTATGTCAATAATAACGTCATTTAAGTTAGTCAGAAACTACTACAGCTCTCATCAAGCAAAGGTAAATTATTATTCTAGCATTAAATTATCACTCTCCTGCACAAAAGAAAACAACATTACCCGTACATACACATAGCTATATAAGTCTCAGCAACTCCACGAGTGAATTCGACAATATCCCCAGGTCATTCATCCCAGGATCATGTCTTCACGTCTTGACGTTGAATTTGCCTAACACACACACACACACACACAAACATACACATTCAGCCGAAACTACAGCGCTCCGAGAGTGCAGCACTTCCACGTTGAGTTATTACAGTATTATCACGTTATTTAGGAAGCAAACAAGCTTGCGCTGCAGTGTAGCGCCTCGGCTGTTCATTGTCGTTTCTCTCCTCACTGCAGCAGCAACAGTATCAGGAGAATAAGGTTCTGGTCTGTTATACATAGCAGACTCGATGAAGTTGTCTATCTACTATCGATCGAAGTTATAACCTTCCCGTCATCAGCAGGAGTGAAGCGTCCGGATTTGCGATAGGAAATTACGAGCCTGGATTAGCGAACATTTATAGGAAAATTGAAAGCTCTCTCACCTTCTCCCTATATATCGTCCTTCTCCTTCTTCTCTTTCGTCTGCGAGTATATATTCTCGGCTCTTGGCGCGCAAACATTGAATTTACGACTGGCCGCCGCTGCGAATTCGAAACTTTCAATTTACTGGCTTATATTTTATTGTACTTTTTTTTTTTACCACGGACGTATATATGTTTATTTGATAGCCACTGCCATCGTGTGTATTTTATCATACAAAATTTCGACCTGACTTTTTTTTTAACTGCCGTTGGAAGCAAGTCGAGCGTTATTTCCAAGAATTCCTTTGTGATTCCTTTTTTTTTTTAATACTCTGTACTTCGCGTGCGTATACAGTCGAAAAATAAAAGGAGCTTGCGAGTATCGAAAGTTTGCCTTTCGCTGTTTTTATTTCCTTCGACGTGGAGAACGTTATACACACAAAGTACGTAGATCAAACGTTATACATGCAATTTTCCTCTGTACGAATTTTTTCGAATTTTCTTTCCTGCGTATACTAGTTCGATCAAATATTTAGAACCATATATATACACATAAACAATAATAATAATAATTTTCCGATTACACAAACAATCCGATTCCGCAAGATTTATCGCTCGTCCGATTATACTCGCCTCTTTCTACTGATCCGCTTCGCAGCGGCATTCCTTCGTAGCCTTTCTATATTTCCTACATACACATACACACACGTTCTCCATCGTAAATCATCGCAGTATACAGCACACGATAAAGCAGCCGACTCGGTATAATTCGAGCAATCGATACATTTGCCGCCAGTACGACGACGCCGTGTGCACGCATTACCAGTGAGCTGGTTTTCAAGCTACATCAGAGAGAGAGAGAGAGAGAGAGAGAGGGTTGGTATTAAGCTCACAATTAATGAATTACCATATTCGAGGCAATTCCTCGTAACGGCGCACAAATTGCTCGCGGTTGCACCACACGCACGGCTTAAGCGTCCCCTCGAACTGTATACTCTCTCTCTCTCTCTCGCTTCGTAAATTCTGATACCTTGATTTTTGCTAATAACGACGAAGCTATATATATATACATGGAATACCTAGAGCGAACGCTAACTAGCACCATTGTCGACTACCTCCGAGCTTTATCGATTCCAACTGCTGTATGTGTGTTATACGTGTATGCACGAACGGATTCTTTATTACGGCAATTCGAGTGGATTCTCAGAATAGCGATATTGAAGTACCGGAGAATGTTTTCAGCTAGATATACACATCGGTTGTATATCCATCAACTCAGCAAGCTCTAATTGTCCTCCCGAAGCGCAAGCTCCCCTTCGATCGAGAAAGTTCGACTTGCAATTGATTCAACTGTCTCTCTCTCTCTCTTGCACACAATGACATGCGCGCAGAATTCTCTACTACCATCCCAGGGAATAACTTTCTTTCGACGCACTACTACAGCTCTCATCGTGGGGCTTTTCAAGCCAACATTGAGCGCCGAGATCTGAAAGCTCACCGCCCGCGAATGCATCTCTCGCACAGCTGGAGAGTTTCTGGCTGTATATATACATACGCTGAGCACTGCCCCAGGTCAACTTCTCTTACGCGGACAATGCCTGCGAGAACCCATGAAGTCACTACTGTCCGCCTGTATGTGGCCCGAATCTATGTACGTGTGTGTATGTGTGTGTGTGTAATGAAAAGCTCGAGTATAATAGGCAAAAGTCCCGGGACGGCTTTTTCAGCGCTCGCTTCCTTCCTTCCTCGTCTACTTGTGCAGTTGAAGCTTTTATATAGCTTTATTTTTTTTTTTTTCCTTCGGCGAGCTCTTTCTTATTCCACTGTGTGTATGTGTGTATGTATAGCTATACATACACCTTCTATCTCTCTTCTGTGCTTACTCTCGTAAACGCGCGAGTTGCGTCTTCTTTCTTATCTCTCGGCCGATGCGATGTTCGCCGCTCTCTGTGTGTGTATATATATATAGACTCGAGAGGGCAAAAGTAGTAGCGACGACCGAAAGAATTTCATTTTACGATTTTACTACCTTGGCCTTTTATATAGACGGCGTCGCGCGCGCTTGGGCATTTAATTTCGAGCATTTCCTATTTGAAGCTACTGCAGTTTAGACGAGGCTGTGCTTTTTTTTTGCACTGGAACGTCCACAGTTGACAAAAGGCGAAAGAGAGAGAGAGAGAGTTGGAGAAGTACGTTTACTGCGCGCACGATTTCGGTTAACGGCGAATTTGTTTTGTGATTCTAGTTTGATTGGACTGTTTTTTCTTCTTTTGTGTATTGAAGGCTAAGTATATAAGTCCAATCTAGGCTGTTTTTTTTTTTTTGGATTGACTATGGAAACTTGAGCTTTGCGATTTTTTTATAATTGAAAAGTATTTTGAAATTATATGAACTAACTAAAAATTAAATGTCGACCCGATAATGTTGTAGTACACGTTTTGCGTTTACTTCAATACACTTCACAAACGTTTTACTCCCCGTTGACGACGTCTCTGGAATTGTCAAGTGGCACACAATTCTTTCACGAGTGGTACTTAATGTAGTACTTCACGCTTTAGCCACTCTGACTCAGCGTTAGAGCTTCGCGTTTGATAAATTAGTCAGTATCTGATAGAAGTCGTTAATAATGAAATTTCAATAGCCAGGTGTCAACGTAATTAAATTGAAAGTCGCTTCTATTCCTCGAAAAAAGCATTTCATTAGAAATCTGTCCATTAAGAATCAGAAGAAACAGTTTTGTTTTGTAGCAAAGATTCGCGTTTGATTATATATAAGCAATTGTTTCGCGCTATTTTGTTAAGGATATGTATTCAGCTCAATAAAAATATGCTCAGTTTTTAACTGGACTCTCGCTCACTCTCAGAGTCTCTTCTGGCCAGCGCCGATAGGTGGCGCATAGGTACTTTCCTATTTCCTTCATCTAAACCTGCGAGCCTATGTGCATATATATAGCGGTACATCACCCATGGTAAAACTGCCTTTTATCGGCTTGTTTGGGCCGCTCATGCTGATGTGACTGTCTAAGACCGATGAAATTGTTATCAATAATGTTGGTTAATAACATTTTTCTTCAAAACAATATCTATATTTTTTAGTATCAGACATCAAAACCCTCTATATAAATCGAACACCAGAAAAGACCTTAACACAAGCAAAAATACACGATAACAAGAGAACGATCCATATATACGAGCTCGCGTCGATCCTCTCTCAGCAAACGACGCATCAGGAAACTGCTGCCGCCGCAGGAGAAAATCGAATCAATCCCGAAAGCACGCGTCTACGTGAAACTTTCTTAATACGCGCTCGCTTACTCACTGGCGCGCGATTCCGTATCAGCGATTCGAAACTTGTAGTCACGCCTCGTCAGGGAACTTCAATTCCAACGCGTTGACGTAATGAGTCGACTCGAAAGAATATATATAGTATATTCGAAAGAATCAGACAGTATATATCCCATATCTCTCTCCGTTTTTTTTTTCATTCTCTCTTTCTTTCAGCTCTTGAAATTGCTTCCTCTCCGTGAGCTTTGTTTATACCTTCGCGAGGTTTTCCGTTTTTTTCCTCCCCCAAATTTACAGCGGACCACAACGAGAGACAAAAGCACAAGAGAGAGAGGAAGAGAGACACGTCGCAATATAACGGAATAAAATAATGCGTCAGTCCTCCTTTTTTTTTTTATTTAGGATTTACGAGCTGATGCGGCTGTGGGAAAACTTTACGAGCGACGAAAACTATTATTACACGCAGCAATATAGCAGTAGTCTCTTCCTTTCGTTTCACTTTGACTTCCACTACTGTGTGTACACACACTCATCTTCGCGGCGGTGACGAGTATAACGTTGTCTTTTATTCCTCGGCCATAACTCGCTGACGGCGTATCGGATAGACATGCGTTATATATGTGTGTAAGGGAGAAATTCTACTCTGACCGACTTTCCACGGAATCAGGAACGAATAAGCGCGTCGTGTGTTTATCGCGTGTATATATATATAGGAGCAAATGTAATTTGGAACTGTTACAGCTGACTTCAATTCCCTTAACGACGCCAATGTCTATCTCTTCTCCCCCTGTTATTTTCCTTTTTTATTTCTTTTTCCATCTTCGCTTTTACACAGCTCTCTGTGCCTAGTGCACATCCTCGTAATATCGGGTGAAGCTTTGTGTATATATATATACGTGCATGTATACACACTGCAGCAGAGTGGAAAAAAAAAAGCACGAAGCTATTGATTTTCCTCGAGCTTTTATCGCTGCGAGTATAGACTTGCCTCGTTCTCTTCGGATTTTTGCCTATAAGCATCTTTTGTATACACGAGACTCTATACCTTCCTCTGAATTACAGAGCGTCGATGTAATAATCGTCGTGTCGTGTCGCTTCGCAAAATAACAGGCCAGTATAGCGCAGAGCTCTGTGTCTCTCGGGGATGTATATACATACCGTTCTCTTCTCTCTTGGAAAGTGTCAGAGCAGAGAGAAAGAGAGATAACTAGTTGACGTAGAAAGCGCGTGAGTGAACGTTTATTTCACGCGGCTTTTTCTTATACAAACGAGTATTAAAACTGACTTCACGCGCGAGTATATGGAGAAAGTTTGTCTCGTTCTGTAGAGCTCGGCTGTTTACATCTGTTTGCTTTAACTTTTATATTCGCGTTCACGGTTATGAGCTTTCGTATATACGGGGACAGCGACTTTTTGATAAAAGGCTTTCTCTCTCGGCCCCTCTGGACGTGTCTCCTGTTATACTCTCTTATATACTCGTAATGGCTTATGTAAATGAAAAATAGTTCGCGCAAATAGAGTCTGTATATACTTGTTTCGTGTCCGTGTGTTTATCGTTTACTCTGACATGCAGTTATACGAGAGACTAATTTTAGGACGATTTCCCATGTGAAATCACGTAGATGATTCGATGTTATTTTTAGTATTGATTAAATTTCAAAAACATTCCCTCGTTCGTAAAATTACACATCGATCGCCGTTATAATACATACATTACTTGCTTGTAAAATTCGCTCACACAACGAATAAGAGAGATAACACACGAGGTAGAAATGGAAATTTAATTAGTATAATATTCAACAGCTCTCCGACAGCCAGAAATTCCCGATCATTAATAATTCAGCATATCACCTACAGCTAATTTCACATCAGACATTATAACATAATAACACATGGATTAACGATCCTTATAATCAAATAATTTCAATCAAAATAATAATAATAAAAAAAAAACTTTCTTTTTTATCAGCACATCTCACACGTAGCAAAGTGTAACCTCGCATTTGTAACCAATATTGGCAAAGTACGCGATGTGGCTTGCCAGGAAACTCGCGATCGGAGTCGTTTCCATCTGCCGCAGTTTCCGCCCTTAGGTATATACATATACACACGCGTGTATTCCCTTCGTTTTCTTCCTTTTTATCGGATGACAATGTCGCCCGGTACTTGCACCGCAATAAGCGTATCTAACCCCCCCTATATATACTATGTATACGGTGAGAGGAGGGAACGTTGTTGCGCTTCGTCGCGCAGCTCTGTGGTTCTCTCTCTACCTTAATTGTATATATTTTATGTCGATGCAGTTTTATTCTGATGTTACGTTCTTTTGCCTTTCGTGATGGGTTGGGTTGTTGGGATTAATGTACTGGTACGATGTGTACTTGAATTTCCACGTATTTTTTGATACGGGGTTGTCTTATTGTGGTGATTGTGTAATTAAATTTAAAGATTACTAACATTTCATAGAAGACATTAACATACTAAAATACCATCCCATTCATCCTATACAATTCAAAACTCTCTTCTCTCTCAGCGCGTGTTTACATATATATATATGGCACGAAAATATTTCAACACCGCGCGCTGAGCCTTTTTATCGTATATAACAACTTATTCGCTCTGTATACACGTGAATTACATATATACACACAGCATTAGTAGAAAAACATACAGCTGTAGAGCCCTCAAAGAGAACGTATATATGTACATCTCTCTCGCATTAAAAAGCCGAGCTCTCAAAGTTAAACCGCTAAAAGAGTCCATAAACACATGGAAAGCTCCTCTTTTGAATATACAACCATTATAACATCGCTGTATACATAAAGCGGGCCTACACCAAAACAATCCCATTGATCAGCTGCGTAATCCCCACGAGGCAACCTATACATATATATAGATGGACGTATAGGCTCTTTCTCTTTGCGTATTTACGCGGACAGACGCGTCCAGGGCGTTTACGCATAATCCACTTTCCCATTGACAGCTCCACGCGCTATTCCGCGGTAATAACGTCCCATATATATACCTATACATAGTACAGGTATGAAAAGCCACTTGATTTCGCATCGACAATAACCATCGTACGCTGCATATAAGCTATGAGGAATTCCTGGGGCGTTGATTTGCCGACTTATATGTACCCCAGTACAGCGTCAGCGAATCGGCTCGTATTTGTGGCTTTTCGATGACGGCTCGGATCGCCGCGGCAGCTGGTCGAGTGCGTGATTCGACGGTTGTTCTGCGCTCTGCGATGGTCAAGAAGACTCTCTGTGGCTTTGTTGCGTGTGTAGGGGGTTAGATTGTGTGTATAGGGATTATTTTTGGTGTAGTTGGAGAAAGAGGTGGTTTGAGAGGGTGAATGGGATTTGATTTGAAGCAGGAATAAAATTATTATGTATTTTTATTTAGCATTAATAAATTCAGTGGAATTAATGAAGCAGCAAATTTTTTTTTTAACTTTGTTCTACGGACGAATTTAATTTTCTATAGAATAACAAGATCGAGTTCATCCAGCTGTAAATGTAATTCAAAGTACGAAAAAGGTATCTCTAAATTGATTACATTCCCTCAGGAGCATAGCGAGAGAGAACAATTTTTCTTCGCAAATGGAAAATCCAGCTTTCTAGCTTTTTCAGCGCGTATTGTTAAAATTGTTGGAATTGCGTTCATGAATTTTTTCCGAAGCGTGCAATTACTCTTTGTACAGTTCAGTTAATTTTTTTTTTTTTCTCGTTTGCATATTTTCACTGCCTTTAGATGTTCATTTTGAGCTGTAAAAGACTGAATATATTTTGATCTTAATAATTTGAACTTAAACAAAAAACAAGATTCAGAATTTTTAGATTTCTCTTTCAACTGGCACTTTAATTCCTCGCCGTTTAAACTCTCCGTGCTTTTAGCAGCGACAGGTGACGCATAAGCACTTTACGATTTCCTTCATCGTTATCTGCGAGCCCCAGTGCATATATAGTGGAATGTCACCTATTCCAAAACTTAAGCCGCTCATGCTATAGTCTAAGGCTCTGTTTAAGGTTTTGTACAATAATTATCTTCAGTTTTTCGAATAGAATAATCACTTATAACATTAAGGGCAATATGATGTAATATATAACGCCGACTATCAATTACAACAAAGACGAAAAAAAAATAATCAAGCTAAATTCATTAACGAAAAACTCGCTGCGCATTTCGCCGAATCGAGTCCAAAAACAAGAAAAGAAAGCAGAGAAAGAGAGAGAGAATCGCGTATATTCTCTTTAACAATAGCAGAGCAGCGCCAGTACACCAGCGTCCATTATACATAAACCTGGGAATTACGAAAACAGGAGTAGAGCGAGAGTGAGAGCCGCGTCATTATCGGGCCTTTCGAGTCGCTCTCTGGATATTTTGTAAATTTCGATTCGCTGCTAGCTTCTCGCTTCGAAACTATATCTGATGTTCCTTTCTTTCTCGTTATATATTATACCTGGCTCCGACCTCCATTACAATCCGGCCTTGTCCTATACTCTTTCGGGAACGTATTATATAGCAGTGTAGCAGCGGCGGGGGCGGCGATATTGTTTCGTCCGGCATTTTAATTACGCGAGATACGGGGACCGAGAGCGAGGAAATGAAGAGAGCCAGCAAGAGACGCCTCTTCGTTGCGCTTCCGAAGGAGAATAAAAAACGAGCTGAGCTATGTGTTGCTTGGTGGAAAAAAAGAGAAAGAAAGAGAGGGGCCAAAATAAATATACGATGCTGCAGAGATTCTTTCCATTGCGGATTGCGAGAATTGCGAGGTTTCTGTTGTTAGGTTGTGAGGAATTTTGAAATTGATGATGAGTGATTAAATCGTAGCCCATTTTGTCCACATATCAGTGTTTAAGAATTTTTCACTGAGGTACAGTCAGTCCAAGTGTCGACATTTTAAATTTAATTAAAGATTAAAAGTATTTAGTCCTCTTAATGAAAAAGTAATTTAACACGGTTAACCAATAAAATCACGCGTTTAAATTCAATCAACGCTCAAAGTTATAGCCGCGTTAAGGCTTCTGAAGCGTTCAAATTAATTTTCTTTATTGCCGCAGCTTTACGTTATATTCGCTTAGAATTCTCCAATATTATACCAAATTTTTATTTTAAACAAAAGTTAATTGATTACTGTGGATTAATTTTTTTAAATTATTGATTTGCATATTGTATTTTTATGATAACCGAACAAAAATCACTGGATCATGCCTCTGATATGCAATATATTAATAATCAAAGCGCTCGATCTCAACTCCGATTTTTCAGGCGAATATTAAAAGTGTGCAGCGCTAGAGGGTTAACCAGAAATTTACATTTCAGATTACAAAAAAGAAAATAAACTTAAAGCGAACCTTCGCGAAGGCAGTCAAGGAGAACGAAATTTACAATCTACGATCGACATCGTAACGCAATTATAATTTTAAATCAACCCTTTCGCGGATACCTTCAGACTTATCTCCCTCTCGTAAAAGCTGCCGATCTCTATGCGTAATTTGCTGAGCTGCACGAAGGATCCGGCTCTAGTTTCTCTCTCACGACTGAACAAATTTATACATCTATATAAGTATAGAACAGCAGCAGTGAGCAGGCAGCTCTCAAGACATGAATATTTCCAAGTCCCATTAGCGACGTACCAATTCGGCGCTTATAATCCTTCTCTATAACACTGCACCGATACATGTATATATATAGTTCGAACTTGCGGTTGATTAAATAATATACGCGATATATATCCGGGAAAGCCGTCAAAAAGACTCGATGATCGAGCTTAACGTATATTACGCGAATGATTATATTATTATGCGATATATATATATACGAGGTAGAGTGTGACTAATTGTTTGTACGTAAAATTCCGCGCATATCAGGCGTGACGGGCAAATTATTCAACGATGAAATTATTCAATTCCGCTGCGGGCTGTGTCGTCGTCGTCGTAGTCTCTGTGTTCCTGGAATTCGAGGTATAAAAAGGACGTAAAAGCCAGATCGCCGAGACCAGATATGCTTCCTCTCTCTCGCGTGAGCATAGCCCTCTATACTGCGCTTTTTTACGCTTCCTTGCACTAGCGCAAGTTTTTCACGCTGATATATAGGTGAGGGTGTAGAGGGAAAGTGGAAGATTTTGCTTCGGAAAATTTTAAAATTAGATGTAAAATAATCCCTTATCCTCGATTTTCACGATATTTTATAAAGATTACGAAAAACCGAATATTCTTANAATTATAATTTTAAATCAACCCTTTCGCGGATACCTTCAGACTTATCTCCCTCTCGTAAAAGCTGCCGATCTCTATGCGTAATTTGCTGAGCTGCACGAAGGATCCGGCTCTAGTTTCTCTCTCACGACTGAACAAATTTATACATCTATATAAGTATAGAACAGCAGCAGTGAGCAGGCAGCTCTCAAGACATGAATATTTCCAAGTCCCATTAGCGACGTACCAATTCGGCGCTTATAATCCTTCTCTATAACACTGCACCGATACATGTATATATATAGTTCGAACTTGCGGTTGATTAAATAATATACGCGATATATATCCGGGAAAGCCGTCAAAAAGACTCGATGATCGAGCTTAACGTATATTACGCGAATGATTATATTATTATGCGATATATATATATACGAGGTAGAGTGTGACTAATTGTTTGTACGTAAAATTCCGCGCATATCAGGCGTGACGGGCAAATTATTCAACGATGAAATTATTCAATTCCGCTGCGGGCTGTGTCGTCGTCGTCGTAGTCTCTGTGTTCCTGGAATTCGAGGTATAAAAAGGACGTAAAAGCCAGATCGCCGAGACCAGATATGCTTCCTCTCTCTCGCGTGAGCATAGCCCTCTATACTGCGCTTTTTTACGCTTCCTTGCACTAGCGCAAGTTTTTCACGCTGATATATAGGTGAGGGTGTAGAGGGAAAGTGGAAGATTTTGCTTCGGAAAATTTTAAAATTAGATGTAAAATAATCCCTTATCCTCGATTTTCACGATATTTTATAAAGATTACGAAAAACCGAATATTCTTACCCTGGTAGAAATCGATTCCATTTAATAGTAAATACCTCGTTTCTCTAGACATGGGCGAATACTGGGCCATTTTTCGCCCACCGATGAAACGCTTTTTCAATCATTTCTTAAGTATTTTTTAGTATAAACATGGCGTAAGATATTCATCATGCCACTTTTCAAGGCATTTTCAAGCTTGTTAACATAGGTTTGATTGAATAAGGCAAACTAGAAAAAATAGCTAGTTAATGGCTGGGAAAAAGCTATGTAAAATGCACTCGGTCAAAAAAATTAAAAAAATGAGAAAAACATGAATATTTTTAAGTTATACAAATAACTAGAAAACGAATCGAAATTCGTAAACTTCTTTGCATTTACTGTACAATACAAAATGTTACAAACCGTAAAGTCAATATTATGGTTTTGAGGTTACGTCTATTCTAGAAAATGATCAAGAAATGGAAAAAAAGTGTTTCATCACAAGCTAGTTACAGGCTACTTCTCATAGCCATTTTGTAGTTTCCAGCCAATTTTAAATATTCGAATTTCTACTAGGATACCGTCCTTTGTCGCTATAACACTTCTTTTTTCGCATCAACGCTGTTTTTGCCCTCTTCGTCTATAATGAAAAATCTTTCCTATCCGCTCTCCTTCTAATTACACACGCCTCCTCCTCGTCTTCTCACCCTATTCTACCCGGAGTTTCATAAAACTTTTTTATTAATTACGTGTTTGACTTTGAAATTGAAAACTTACTTTTCTTTTTCTCGAATCTTCCGCCACGCTTTGCAAGCACACTCTTATAACGTATATATCTATAGATAGCATAAAAGCTGTATGAATATACATAATAATAAATCGAAATTGATTGACTCCGGCAACAATACTGTTCGATATACACATACACGCGCGCGCGTATACAATATCCGCTAATAAAGCCAATGCGCGCAGGTGACTTTTATACACGCGCTCGTCGCACATATTCCATTTATCATCGACGTATTACGACGGCTCTGATGCCGCGCACGAGATTAATGCATTTCAACTTTTCTTCCTGCTGCGCGCTTTCATTACCGTGGAATCGATATACGTTCTGCAGCTAAAAAAAAAGCGATTAATTCACTCGATATATGCGCCCACAGCGCTGGTGTATACTGAATACGAAATCAGACGTATATATACGTACAGTCAATTCAATCGCAGACTGCACATACACACATATAGCCTCTTGAATCTATATATAGCGCCGCCGGAAGCAATCGACAATGCGCCACCGCCGAGCAATTCTTTTCCATCATCCCGTACTCTCTACTTCTCGCACAAAACTTATGAATAATTCGTGCGTTCGCCGCAGTATACCGATGTGTATATACATATATATAATAGCATCTCTTCCGATAAATTATCCATCGCACGCGCGAGAGAGAGAGAGAGAGAGCGATCCATAATCTCAACATCTCTTAA
Source organism: Pteromalus puparum (assembly GCA_012977825.3). Taxonomy (NCBI): domain Eukaryota; kingdom Metazoa; phylum Arthropoda; class Insecta; order Hymenoptera; family Pteromalidae; genus Pteromalus; species Pteromalus puparum. The sequence goes on along the minus strand of CM053172.1, from coordinate 3,691,515 downwards.
TTCTCCGTCGTCTACACTCGTATCTATCTTTTTTTTTTCTTCCTTCCGTAGCGTCGTACATCTACTTTTTCCACTCGACCGAAGCTTGCGACGCGGTTTAAATTATGGGATTCCCCAAGAAAAAAAAGCGTGAGAGAAAGAGAGAGAGAGAGAGAGAGCGACTAAACGCTCGTTCCGTGAAGCATATCGCCGTTGGTGTTCTTGATTTATCGGAATTCGAGCTTTAAAGCTCGTGTGTGTATGAGGATTCGATGTGCGGAGCTTTGAAAAGCTTTTTTGACTTGTAAGTGACCATTTTTAGTATTATTATTATGTATACATAAACTTATAATTAACGATCTCTTTTTGGCGAACATCTACACATATTATCCATCCACACTCAAGTGCCGTGTATACACTACACCCAGCAGTGTACGTACATCGCTTTTTTAATGAAAAGCTTCGCGCACAAGGTGTATATAAGATGGCTTTTTAATATCCTGTCTCGGGACGAGTGTGCTTTAAGAAAACGCGCCCGAGAGGTGCTTGCATTATTCATTTTGAACCCAACGCGCGCGCTTTCGCGCGTATACACACCTGTACATATATATATATATTTTTTTTTTTTCGTACGGATTTTAATTGAAATACGCCGTTGCTGCAGAGTCGCCGTTTTTATTTTAATTAATTACGAAAGAGAGTCGGAAATTAAATTTCGCTTAAGCCTGTTATACGCCTCGGATATTATCGTTATATTTCGTTAAATCAAATGCCCTCGAGGTTCGTAAAAAAAATAACGAATTTTAATACATCACACGTTGCATTAACGGGATTAATAACGAATAATCGAATGCTATACACAATATCCGAAATGTATAATTTAAACGAGTACATCCCGAATGAAAAATTGAAAATAAAAGCTCTCCGTCGCATAAATATAGTCGATGCGTGAAATTGCTATATATCCTCGAATAAAATTCGTCGACACGTGAAATCACGAATTTCGAAGTGTATACAAAAAAGCTCTTACGAGCAACGACATAAAATGAAATCCGATAATTAGCAAGGCAACTAACGGCGATTTGCAGTAAGCAGTGTGTGTGTGTGTGTGTGTGTGTGTGTATGCGGCCATTATCGTTGAAAAATCGACTCCACTTTAGTCTGCGGCATCGGATCCGTTGCGCAGCCATACATAACTCCCGCCGTGATTCTAAATCAATGAACCAAGCTCTCGCTCTCTTCCTCGAATAATCTCCCAAAGGGAATAGCCTGAAAAACTGAATTCCTATATAGAGAACGATGCCCTATAGCCGGATGCATCCCATTACTCTATATGTAGGTATATATACGGATCGAGTCGCCTTAATTCCCTGTTCGATCGCAGTGTGTATATATTTATACAAGGGGTGGGAGGTGGACTACTTATCACTGCAGCAAATTTGCTTTTTCTGTTAGCGCTGCACTGATAAATCTATACTGCTATATAGAAGTGATTTATCAAGTCTCGTTTTTTTGTTGATAGTACACCGATTACATTTAAGTATATTGATAAACCCGTTTGTTTATTTTGGGAATTGCAAAATGAGGGGTAAGTGATTTTTTCGAGCTACTGGATTGGTTAACATTGGTACAGAGTTAAAACAGATGATCCTTTTCGAAGTGGGGATGGCACCAGACCAATAAGATTGATAGGTCATCCGAAGCTCTTTATAAATCAAAGGCATCAGTGCAAGGAGAATATCTATCTGAAGTTCAAGACATGGCAAACAGAACAGTAAGAGACGCCAAATCTATCAGAGGTACGGACCCTCAGAACCTCATACCGTCGATAATAAGATCCAAAATATACGAGTATAAATATATTGGAAGGAGGACTGTTTTGCTCTAAATGCAGAACTTTTGGTCGACAAAGCGATGGAACTCAAGTATATAGGTGGTGTTTTCGGTGCCAACACCAAACCGACTCCATTTCTAGCTCTCCTACTGAAGATGCTGCAAATACAGCCAGAAAAAGATATCATCGTTGAGTTTATCAAAAACAATGAGTTCAAGTATGCCAGAGCTCTTGGTGTTCTTTACATGCGACTCACAGGTACTGCTCTGGAATGTTATCGTTACTTGGAACCACTTTTGAATGATCACCGAAAACTGAAAAGGCAGAATAAAGAAGATCAGTTTGAAGTTATTCACATGGATGAATTTATCGATGACCTTCTAAGGGAAGAGAGATGTTGCGATATCATTCTACCAAAGATTCAGAAGAGACATGTTCTAGAGAAGAACAATGATAGATGACGAGGATTCAGAAAGTTCAGAAGATGAAGAAATAGTAGCTCCTGTAACTAAACGCAGAAGAGAAGATTATTACAAGAGAGACGAAGGTCGAGAGAAGAGAAAATAAAAGGTCTAGAGATAGAATAGATCGGCGTAGATCAGAGGAGAGAAGACGCTCTCGTGTATACGTATTCTGACCGAAAATATAGAGATAGATCTGCCTAATAGAAAGTTAAGTAGAAATTGACAAACTTTGTAATTGTTCTATTGAGTATACTTTATGAGAAGTCAGGAGGTGTATATGAATACAAACTTTAACTAATAAAACAGCGCTTTTGCAAATTGAAATTAATGAAAATTAATACCTATACATCTTTTTTCCTATAATAATTATTTACATATCAAACTGATTAATTTAAGAAATCTTAAAATGACGGAAAAGTGAAAGGTATCGAAGTTATTTAACGCATTGTATGTGTGTAGTTTTAGTTGAAAATTTATTTTATTCCTTCTTTGAAACATTTACAGATTTCAATACTAGTCGTATCAGTAATAACAATATTCGCATATTAATACTATTAGTGCGGCGAGCGTGACTTACAGTGAAAGCTCGGTTTCGAGTTTTATGCACGGAATGCGATTCGTTTTTTTTTTCTTTCATTCGGTTTATTCTTTTTTGTATATTTACAAAGTGAAAAATTGAGTCAGTGTCGATTGGTCCGTCTGCCACTTCAACTTCATGCCATTTTTTTTTTGTAAATTTTTTTTATTCCTCAATCATATATAACAATAATAAAATAAGATTTTTTCGCTTAGTTTAAAAAATTCTGTACAATCTTTCTTTTTGTTGTAGTACAAAGCCAATACAAGATAATACAATACCGATAAGAATCATTTGCATAATTAATCAATTCCTCAATACTCTTGATAAATTAAAACTAATCACATGCGTGTATATATAATATAAGAGTCCAGTGCAACTGGTAAGTGTAGTACGTACAATAAAAATTTCCTGATAAAACATCTTTACACTCGCAAGAATCTCTTCCAACGTTGAAGATAAAGCAATCGTACAAAATTCATCTTCTTGTTCAATTTTTCAGTTTGTCCTCAGTTGGTAGTCGCCGTTCTGCGTGATGTATCGCACCCATGGCAATGCTTGATATCCACTCTTCTCTATGATCTTGAGATATCTCACTTGAATACCAGATGTGGTGAAGTAAGGAATTTCAAACTTCACTTGAATGGGAGGCTTACCCTCTACGTCCTCACCCACCACAGATGGCAGACCAAAGTGTGCTCTCATCAAGTATTCCTTACCTCCGGGGAAAGATTTTATAGACCAAGTAATAGCACTTTGTTCAGGCGAGTACTTAACACTTCCAATGGTGGTCTTAAACTTTGGAGAATCTGCATCGTTTGGCACGGGTATGACTATTTCCACATTATTGGCTGTGGAGCGACGCTTGAATTGAGATCTTGCTTTGATCATGTATTCCACTCTGCTGTGAGCGTGTCGCTCTATGACTGACTCAATCCAGATAAGAGGCTTGACATGAGTATTCAGCCTGTAGGACATCAATTCGAACTCTCCATCTGGTGGAATGAATGAAATGGTTCTGTCATTTTCGAATCTGGACAGCCTTACACACTGATGGAACTTGACGTCCTCCAGTTCGACAGACTTGGATTTTCCACGACCAGTGGACTCGAATAGAACCTTATCGTTGAGGCCTAAACGAAGTTCAGGCATTCCAGACAGGTAAACTCTCATCTTTATAGCCCCGACTATCTCCGAACTGAGGACATTTCCATTAGCATTGGCCAGCAGATTCACAGACTCGATCACATCCAAAAATACTTCGTTCTTCCTATATTTTATGCCCTCCGACCTCCAAGAGACAGCATTGGTCACAGCCATAGGAATCCTAGGCTGAATCTCTAGTTTGTGGCCCTCTTGAGTAATGTACTCCTGCAGTATCTTGCTGTCGGTGGTCTGAGGATACCCAAAATCCAATAGTTCGTCGAGTAGTTCATAAATCACAACGAAATTGTCTCTAATACTTTCCTCCTCTAATTCCTTAAAATACTCCTGCATCACTTGGACCATCTTGTGCAGAAACACGAAGACCAGCGAGATATTTGCATTCTTCTTAGTATTCGATACGATGTAAAGATTGTTATACTTAATGTAGGCATAAGTACACTCGATAGTCTGAATAATAGGCGTCAGATTGCCTTCCTCTTCTCTCTCCATAACAAGAGGCATAAACTTCTCGATGACACCGGCCTCGATGTCTCCCCGATAGTTCCTGGAGATCAGGACTTTACCCTTGACGTCCAGAATGAAAATCGCCGAGGTCGACATCTTGGCAGTTTTTTACCTGCAACACGAGAAAAAAGCAAACACACATTAATCACCCTGTACAATCGCAAAGTTGTAGGTTATGTCCATCCCAACCGTCACATAAACCCTTTCGTAAATAAACTACAATCCCCGACAACAAATACATGTCTTTATCACCGTGACACCGAGTGAAAAGTACCTTCGAACGAGGCCATGACAGACAAAAAACCAAAGCCTTTGAAAATCCCGTGACACCTCCGATGTGTCGCAAGTCGCGAATGTATACCTCACAGAAACCTCCTATATATCAACCCCGAAAAAAAAGCTCGAAACGCAAGCTTACCCGATCAGTCGGAGATATCTCAAGCAGACCGCGAGGAAATCGTCCCTCGAGCACATGAAAAGCAGAGCTCCGCACCTGCCAGATTGTGCCACTGCGGCAATAACGTTATAGGTACAGCAGATAGCTGCTGTAATGGTGTCCGGGCCAAGTCTGACGAAGCTCTGAAGTCGGCTGCGAGCCACAGCCCGAATATTGTCGAGATACGCATGCGCGGATGGCCTCGAGACTTATCGACCGGCGCGAACTCGCAGCCGAGTTTAAAATCTAGCAGTAGTACCCTGGAGTAGTGGGAGCTGTTGTGTGTAGATATATATATATATATATATATATATATATATATGTGTGTGTGTAGGTATAGTGTGTGGGAGTGTACGATGAGCTTCTTGGGGTGTAGCCCCGACGCAAGCTCTCGTCTTCTTCCGCTGAGGGCTTGCAATTAGTGGACGCGACGTGTATTTCTTGACATTATTGCGCGGCTGTGTTTTTTTTTTAATAGGAGAGGAATATTTTGGAGAGTTTTTGCAGGGAACATCGATTATGATTAGAAAAAATTTAAGGAATTTTTCAATTTCGTGGAATCGTTTGCTATATTATTTATTGGTTGTACGAAAAAGCGCTTCAGTAGCCAATTGGGTCCGGCTATTATGGGAAAATTCAATTTTTGAATTATCGTTATTTTTTCGGGAGCATTCTAAACAAATAATCGTTTTGGATTGGCCTTCCTTCGCTCCTTGAACTTTCTAGTTTTCTTGCCAACACCGATAGGTGGCGCATAGGCACTTTTTTACTTCCCTCATCAAAATCTGCGAACCTATATATGCATATATAGCGGTTTTTCACCTATGCTTAAAACAGCCTTTTTCTGGCCTGCTTGGACCGCTCATGCTATATGAATTGATGCATCTCCACGATAAAAAAAACGTCTGTGCGTTAAAGTCAATTTTCAGAACAGAACAAAAAAAAATGAATTTCCTATATTTGATATTTGATATTTATTGACCAGAAATATAATACAGAATAATATTACATTCTCTGCATTCCTGCAAAGATAAACAAAGTTATCTGACCGCAGGCCTGGCATTTAGTTACAAACTAATAAAGATATAAATATAAAAAACACTTAAAACTAAAACTTATGCTATATTTACGCATGACTAGTTAGTGGCCTCCTCACTACTTTATATATGTATATTTATATATATGATTATACAACTTTAATTCATACCGGCAAAATTGAGTCGCTTTTAAATTATCGTTAATTTTTCCACCCACACCCTCCAAAAAGAAACACCATCGCAAACTCTTGCGTATATTTATAACATTATTATATATTAGCTCACACAGCATATGCACATAATATCGATTCTCGCTAAATTGAACACAACGCATCATCGAAAAAAAAAAAAAATCCCAGTAAACAATACCGCAGTAGTGAATCAGCATTATTCACCCCCACCCCGGCATCAGAGCAAAAAGTCTACTATTATTTACGGATGCGTCAGTCGCGCTCACATTGTCATTTAAACGGCCGACGCAATGAGAACAGGCGATTGTTGATTATGAAGCCAAATGGGAAAAGGCTTTTGATAAAACGGTAAAATATGCGCACAGAGTCGTGTCGAGCCCACTGAAATGTAATTCATTCGTTCATTATATTCCTTCAGCTGATGTACACACAGGCCAAAAATTACGCGTCGATGAAAATAATACCGGTCGGAAAATTCACACAAGGATAGAGAAAAAAAAAGTGAAAAAGAAGAAGTGTAACTTTCGCGCGAACACTTTCAAGTTTGCCATAGCGTCGCGTGTATATATAACTATTAAATTTTCCACTGCGGCACTTTGATGGAAAAAAAAAGCGAAGCCGGAGGAAAAACGACGCGGCAGAGTTCAGCGGGCCGAGAAAGAGCTAGACGACGGCTACCGTGCGAAGTTGGCCCTCCTATATATACTTCTTGATTTTTTTGCTCACCAGCCGGAAAAGTTTGTAACGAGAAAGGCGGTTTTATACGCTGCTATGCTGTTGCTGTGTGTATACGTGTGTCTGGTGGTTATATTGCTGTATGACTAATTTTATTCGAATTTTTTAATAGACTAGGAAAATTGACCGCGCTTCGCGCGGGTAATATCGTTACGCACTTCTTTCTTTATATTCTAAATAGAATCCAAACGTTAACATTTTCCTTACTCTATAATAATTATAATACGTTTGTATATATGTATCTTGTCTCACCAATCATATATCACCCAATATAATGTAGGTTATGTGCTTTTCAATTTTTGAGGTTAGATATTCGTTATTTATTTTATAGATAAATAATTAATTGTTACAAACCTAATCTCAGAATTTAAATTAATAAAATACGATCGTTTTTTATTAAACTCGTTACCATTCAAATTCAAATATTGAATTTTAAATGTTGGCGCCATCTAAACCGGATACACATTGTAGACCAATCACGTTCAGCGCTAACTTCATTTATAGGCTTCACAACATCCGATCATGACTTTTTTAAGAGAGGACTTCATTTATTGGCAATATAACTCTCGGTCGTGACGTCATCAACATGGACGCCCAGGCCATGCAAAATACATTGCCAGTATACGGGCTACAGTAGTATTTTCTAATTTTTGACAAAAAAATAACGTGACAGCTCTAAAGTTTTATATATGTGATGGCACATATAATTTAGTAAAACATAATGGTACTTTTCCCCTCTCAGAAATTGTTAATATGTTTTATTTAGGACAATCAAAGCATTGTATAGGTTATAGAGGTAAGTCCATGACCAAGTATTTGTAGCTAGAAATAGTAAAAATTAATAAATATTAATGAAAAATTATTGTATATTCAAGCAACATGGAATGTAACAACCAAAAAGAGATAGGCATGCAATTTTCACAAAAAAAAACCAGTAGTAGAACATATTGTTGTGTTTCTGGTTGCACTAGTAAAACGTAATACAGGATTTTTTATAGCATTACTAGTGCAACCAGAAACACAACAATATGTTCTACTACTGGTTTTTTTTTGTGAAAATTGCATGCCTATCTCTTTTTGGTTGTTACATTCCATGTTGCTTGAATATACAATAATTTTTCATTAATATTTATTAATTTTTACTATTTCTAGCTACAAATACTTGGTCATGGACTTACCTCTATAACCTATACAATGCTTTGATTGTCCTAAATAAAACATATTAACAATTTCTGAGAGGGGAAAAGTACCATTATGTTTTACTAAATTATATGTGCCATCACATATATAAAACTTTAGAGCTGTCACGTTATTTTTTTGTCAAAAATTAGAAAATACTACTGTAGCCCGTATACTGGCAATGTATTTTGCATGGCCTGGGCGTCCATGTTGATGACGTCACGACCGAGAGTTATATTCGATCATGACTTTTTTAAGAGAGGAATAGAATGTCGTACATGTAAGAAACTCGGCATCGGCACTGATGACAATAAGGGATAATGTCTCGTCTCTCAGTGCTTCACACGTGTTATAATTAACGACAGCTTTTAGCGCTAATTACCTATGCGTCGAGCGCCACTGTGACTCTATACTTGCATTATTGTCAGCGACGTTCGATTGAATAATTCCGCATCACGATACTTCGAACAGCGGGTGTCTGCTTTACATTCATTTCACGAATATAAAGCTCTAAAATTCCAGTGGTGATAAAAACGTGAATTTTACACAACCGTATCGTATATGTTGTGTGCTTTCGTTATATAAAACTAAAAATGCAAAAAGAGGATTATTAAAATTGTTATACAGCAATATCGAATTTTATAGCGTGTGCATTCGAATACATTTTTTCGAGCTCAGCATATCGCTTCCGTATATATATATATAATCGACGTGCGAGTGAAAATTTTCAAAAATGATTTTTCACCGCAACGATGAAACCGCAATATAATAACGATATCGCGTTCGAAAAAAGCGACCCGTTCTCGATCCATTAGCCACACATATATGACGAGTATAGAAATTGGCGGGAAATATGAAAAGCTCTCGTGGGAATTACTACGTACCTTTAATGATACTCGCACACATATCGCAGTGTTTAATAAAATCAATCCGTTCGCATTCATCCATCTATCCTCAGGAAAATAAACTCTCCTCGCATCTATATACCACGTCTCAATCAGATCTATATATAGACTATTCTCTCTTTCCCAGTTCTAGTATCATCGTCGGAACTACCCTCGACGACTGGCACGTTCGAAGAGCTTCATCGGAGTTTATACATAGGTATATGTATAGACTCGAGCGCTCACGCATACAGCTCATCCGTGCGGATGACGTTCCATCCGGCGGATTCTGGATTGTTCCAATCGTTGCTTCGCGCTCCGGTTACGCTTTCGCGATGAAATCCTTCAACCCTGCGGTTGAAGTCAATTGAATAATGCTCTCCAGGGGTCGTGATTTCTCTCTCTCTCTCTCTCTCTGTTCTGCTATGCGTGGCGGCTGCGGCGCATAAGCGTGAGAATTTATATATTATACGTGGGTGTGAGCTTTCTATATATTATAATGTATATGTATGGCAGGCTCGTTTTTCTTTTGATTTTGATGGAGGAGGAGAGCTTTGAGATAGGGAAATTTTGAGTTTTGTGAAAATATCGTGTTTGGAGTGCATGTGAAATACTTATAGAGCTATATTTGGCCAATATCGATAAAAATTCTTTATTTAATATATTATACGATGCGTTTTTATTTTATAGTGAATTTTCTACTCAATTTGTTTTTTGATTGGCTGTTCACTTTACCAAACAAAACAGTTTTGGACTGGCCCTTTCGTAAGCCTATAAAACCAAGCAGATGACGATAGGTGGCACACAGGCACTTTTTCATTGCCCTCAAATCAATATGCGCACCGAGTCTAGATATATAACAGTATGCCATATAACCACGACTAGAATGAGATGAGACTTATTTGTAGCTTAGATACATATAATGGATGCTAAAATGTATTTCATATACAAAATAAAAATACTCATCTGTAATAAATACATTCTCATTAAATTTTAATTTTTAAAAAGTGATTATTTGAAAAACGATGCAATTTTTTTTTCCAAACTCATATCTCTAAAAACGGAGCACTAAAGCTTTTTAAAAATGGAACATGAGGACGATGCGCGCACATTTTTCACTCCTTCGTCAAAAGCTCCCCGCGCATTTTCACGTATAACATACGCCGTTTCGTTCTCGAATACAATAATCCACGTCAAATTAGTCAACTCGTAATAATCCGGGCGGCAAAAATTCAAGCAATTTTTTCTATACATATATACCTACATCTCTCCCTCTAAAATTTAAAATCCCCCGTGACACACACACACTATATATAGCTCGCATTATGATGCACCTGCACGATCCCAGCTAAAAGCAAGAATTCCTTTCGCCGTATACGCAACTCTCACCGGACACTATATACGAGCGCAAAAAAGAGCTCTCTTGTCGGGCGAAATTGAATTTTCATCAAACGAGCGCAGACTCGCGGTAAACAGCGAGAGATACAAAGCTCCTGTGTGCAGCTATACTACGCTATACATATATATATATACATACGGTCAGGCGGTTTTTCAGCTGGAAGAGCTACGAGTCTGGCGAACACGAGAGACGGCTCGGAATTTATAATAATTATATCGGGTGCCCAGTCGACTGACGCTAAATCACCCGCGTATCTCACTAGGGCGTGTGTGTATGTGTATATACGAACTATGCGCTGGCATTATCATAACTTACACGACGGGTAGAGTTGAGAGAGAAGGCAAACGAATTACAACGAGAGGAAAGTTTATACGGCGACAGTTCCAGAAGCGTCACTCGCTTAGTTGTTCTAGAGAAAAAGCTCTGGTGCATCGGAAGAATGTTAAAGAACGAAAACATGGTAATGCAAAGCCAAATGAGTAAATAAATATAATTCCTTCGTGCTTCTCAGGCAATTAGCTTCGAGTTCTATCGGCTCGTCGTTTCCCCAGCTCTCTCTATAAAAGTCAGGAATATATACAAGCCGGGAAACGCGACTCTCATCGTCGCTATGGATAAAAGCTCTGCGTTGCTAGAGAGAGAGAGATGAGAGGGTGTATAGAGTTACAAACAAAAAAGTTCAGGAAACTCCCTGGCGCTCTACTGTTTTTCTCGATTTGCATCGAGCGCGAGAATGACTGTTGCCACTTTCTTCTTCCCTATGATTATACGCGTCGAGACTTTTCCCTCTCGCAGTCGCTCCTTTTGGAAATAAAGTTGTGTAGGTATATATATATATATATATATATATGTACACGTTAGAAGAGAGAAGTGAGGAAGAGCCTATCTTGTACTTTCCGAGAGAGGATCCTTTTGAAAAACGAAGGAAGCGACGAGCTCGAATGGCTTAATCACGAGAGGGCGTATAGAGCTTGTATAAAAAATTTACTTGTTCTACGTGAAAATTAAGCAGGGGAGCTAGTGTACTACAGCAGCAGCAGCAGCAGCAGCTTTTATTAGCTCACTCTCGGCGTGAACAGTGAATTTTCAAAGTCCATTAAGTTACTCGGCTTGAAAGCTTGTTCTTCTCCGGTATATATATATATAGCCTCGTGTGTCTTTTTCGACTTTTTTTTTCTTTTTAACGAAGCTGTGTGTGTCGAGAGAAAGTTTAATATTATATGTCTAAAATTAACGAAAGTTTTCACAATATAATATTCAATGCAATCCCATAGTCGACAAAAAAAAAAAAGAAGTAACAATAATCGCTCTCCCGTTTCTCTGTTCCAGGCAGTCTCTCTCATCAGGAGCGTCATCGGCGCGTCGATAGCGCTCTCGATATTAAAACTCACGTCATCCATCGCTGATTGCAGCTATACATACACCTACACCAGATAAAATATCAGTACCGATAGCAGCACTTTAAAGTCCGGTACAGAAAACGAGACAAAGAGCAAGAGAGACGTGTATATATAGTATAATGACGAGGTGAAGAAATCGATCGACGGTGAGGTCGGAAAGGACGAGACAGAGCACAGAGGCGAGTTTAGTTCCGAAGAGTAAGAGCGCGGTATGCTGTTATCGTTGGCTCGCGGATGCTGCTGTCACCGCCGCCGTTGCTGTGATGCCCTTACGATGCCGACGGCCTCCGCCCTGGGAGCCAAGGACCACAAAATCGTTAATCCTTGTCCTACTACTAATGGCTTGTGTTCAATTCGAGGATGTTGTCTGCGCTATTTCACAACAACCACCTACCAGATACGCTTCCAGGATTGTGGAGACCAAATCAGGACAGATTCGAGGGATTTTACAGGTGAGAATTCACATTTCACATAATAATACTCACGGATATCTAATTTATCGTTGTAATAAGATTAATTTAATTACTCTAAGCGGATGTGTGTGTGAACAAAATTAATGAGCATAATCCGAGAGACGAACGAGAGCGATTTTTTCTGGAATTATTTACGATTAGTATGAATCAGAGAGCTAGACTATACGTAATGATGCTAAAGAGCTCGTTTATCGTTATTTATGACGCCGCAATATTTTTCTGCATATACACGTATACACGCGTTCGGATTACGCAATACCGTAGCGGCTGAATTTTCACGCTTGACAAAAGTTTTTCTGCGATAATTGTCCCTCTCTCTCTCTCTCTCACGTTAAACCGATTTGACCGATTAAAATTTAACGCAAACGACGCGTCGTCCTCTGACGGATCGTTTTGGAAAAAAAGCTTCGAAATTACGGGTGAAAAACGTTTCATCTATACGTATATATATACACACACATCGCTAATAATTTAAAAGCTTTTTGACAAATCTTTATGACATACACTGGATAGGCATAACTCGTGTGCGTCAGCTGACATGGCGTATGTGTGGTTTCGATAAAATTTATAAAAAATGGCTTTCCAATCACTTTTGATAGGGATGCAAGAGTGACCACCAAGTAAATGATTGATACGCGTCGAATAGGAATAGCAGTACTCGATTTTGGTAATCAAGTTTGTATTTTGGGTAAAATTAAAATATATAAATAAACTATAGAAACCTTTCACCCCCACACTCCAAACCCAAACCCAGTTTTTTTTACAATAAACACACGTAGCACTCATATCTCTAATACAAAACCGCATAGTTCAGAGAGTATAATATTTATGAAAGGCTTTGGCAGCACACACATACAGGTAAAATCTGGCTTCTAAAGTTGAACGCCGCTGTTTATTCGACGAAAAGCATGAGGAATCAGCTCTCGGCAAACGCGTATTCGTACATCGGCATGCAGATTATATATGCAGAGGAAATCTACGCAAATCGGTCACTTTTTGGGGTCACGAAATTGCAAATTTTCAAAAAGTGAGCACAACTTTCTAACTTGGTTTATCTTGTTAATTATATCATAAAATATACAAAAAGTCAGTGGAACATGAGAAAACTGCTTTGTGATTCTTTAAATTTAACCAAAAATAGCCATTGTTCAATGGCATGTACTTAATTTCCGAAGGTGCAAACGGAAAATTCAGATTACTAGGATGAAAGAACGGTAAAAGAGCTTTAATTTAAAAAAAAAATGCGTTGAAAATGCTTGATTTGGTCAAAAGTTGTCTACAATTGAAAATATGGAAAAATCATGAAAATTTCAGGATTTTTCATGATTTTTCCATATTTTCAATGGATTCAGTGCGAATATATTCGCACTATATCTATACACAGTAGTATACACACACATAGAAATATAATGGAGGTTTGGGGTGTGCTTGGGGTATGGGTTGGAAGAAAAGCAATACGCATCGTTCGCTCCGCAGAGATTTGCAGTGGCTGCACCGACGCACCGCAAATATAACATTCCGGAGCGCAAACCCTCTCATCAATTGTAAAATAGATTGATATTTCTGCCTGCGCCTCTAGCTCTCTCTCTCTCTCTCTCTCTCTCTCTCTCTCTCTCTCTCTCTTCTCTCTCTCTCTCTCTTTCTCTCTCTCTCTCTCTCTCTCTCTCTCTCTCTCTCTCTCCAACAGCAGCCTGGGAAAAGAGAGAGAGATGGATGAGTGAGGTATTTGGGTAGCGCGCGCGCACTCGGCCTTTCCATTATGTCTTTATTGAAGTTCGATCAATAGACGGGTATGTGCGCCGGGTGTCTGTGTGTTTATAAATATGGGTTGGGATTGTTTGATGATGATTTGATAATATTTATTAAATCAGTGAGGATTATTTTGCTGGATGTATACATATTAGCTGATTGAATGAGATAGCAAAGTTTTACAGTTTACTGGAGCTTGATTTAAGTAGTTAGTGTCGGTGATTGGTCAGCCGCAGGGATTTATACGTGATACACGAGATTTTTTTTTCGTGGTAATTGAACTGTCAGGAAAATTAAATTGTACGCTGTTTTTTAAAATAATTGTTGAACGTCAAGGCAATTTTTTAATTAATTTTTGAAACGTTGGTTTCTAATTTATATTTACCTGTGATGGACGTTCAATCAAACTTGGTCAGATAAGATTTTTTTTCAAATAAATAGTTACGTTTCGTAGAATTCAATTTTTTCATGTTCGCATTTCCGAATTCTAACAAACACGACCAATGAACGTGATATTGCTGTAACAAAAGCACGTATTCGGCGAAAATCTATCCTAGTTCATAACTGAAAGTCCTGAAATTCCACAGAAAAAACTTTCCGAAAATATCATACTGAAATTCCATGCACAATTTAACGCTTCAATGGTTATTCATTACAATTTTATTAACAGCATTCTGTCGAATATTACACGTAATAGGTGAAATATTTTACGCGGTAATTACACGACGATGAAAGGTAGAATGCTTTCAACCAGCTGTAAAATCAAGGAATTTCAATATCAATTCAGCACTTTGAGTGCATTTAATAATTTCCCTCATCATGGTAGCTCTATTACCCTTTACCGAAAAATGAAGTACTCCCAGTAGCTTTGATTCGATAGATATAACAAATAAAGAATAATCTTAATCGCAATTTGCGCTTATACGAAAAATAAATCAGTTTTGGATTGGCCTATTTCTGGCCAGCACCGATAGGTGGCGCATAGACACTTTTCTATTTCCTTCATCTAAATCCACGAGTCCATGTATATATATAGCAGACTGTCACCTATGCCAAAACTGTCTTTTGTTAGGTCTGCTTGTGCCGCTCATGCTTTGATAAAACCTGATATCTGAATCATATACTTACATTCTTGTGCAGAATATAATGTTTGCAACCAAAAATAATAAGTCAGTCCTCTCTGTCTCTCTTGCGGCCATTATCGAACGAAAACGACAAATCATCAAACCCAATGATTCACGAGCGTTACGCGCGTCGCATTTCTCTCGGACGAGAGCTGCATCGTCAAGTCCCCTATACTCTTGCACGATCAATCATCATCGTAAATCGGACACCAGAGAGCGCACACCCACTGTCGTCGTGGATTATAGGCGCCAGTAGCTCTCTCTCTCTCTCTCTCTCTCTTTCTACCCGTATATAACACACGTACAGAGCTCTATACACATCAACCCTTTCCACGTCCGCCCATATAAATTAATGCAACAATCCTATTGAAGCTATGCTACGAGCGCGCGTGAAGCCGCTCGTGAAAATCATTTTGGGCCAAGCGTATTAGAGCTTGCAATGCACACCATATACCATACCACGACGAGTTATATGCGCTTGAACGCTCGATTAGCGCTTCTGTGGTTGCTGTGTCTTTTTTTTTCGTATTTCGATGCGAGAGTGTTATATATAGGTACGCGATATGTGGGTGGGTGAATTTAGGGGCCAGGGAACGCTCGGTATTAGGGATTTCTTTTGTAAATTATTAACCGGACGAATTTCTCTCGTTAGTATTCGGATCGATTTCAGTGGATGGTGTCGGGATATGGTCGGACACCTCATGGATTTCGTTTAAGTTTTCCCGGAATAACGAGTGAAGCTTCATTTGATTACCTCGATTATATTAATGGCTACGCGATTCAGTGGAGAGACTTTGTTTACATGTCGCAAATCCGCGGTTTCGAGACCCATTGCGCTCGAAATTCGATTTGATTAATATGCTCGTAAATCCATGCTATTAACGTTCAAAGAGTTTGCCGATTCAATAGTATAATATCGTATCGTTTTATTTTCACTAATTACGCCTACTACACAGGCTATAGATAATATCATAATCATGCAAATGCCCGTTTTTTTCCTTCCTTATAGTTTAAAATTCAACCAAACGCTCGAGGCTGAATATCAATGTAACGAGGCAACGTATATAAATAAATTTCTAATTACGCAGCGTTTAAAAATCAATCGGCCTCCTATTCAACGGTGATAACAGTATATATGGCTCTCGATCATTTCTCCGCAGCGCGCGAACAATAACAACGATCCGCCTGCGGCTGAATAACAAAAAGTCGTCCACAAACGCTGTACAGCTATTATACGTATATATACATATAACACAGGAGCTATATATATAAACGAATCCCCGGAGGTAACGTACGATCATTAGCCGGTCTCTTTCTCTCTCTCTCGCATAATTTTTGCAGCACAGCAGAGGCATTTCCGAACCGATCGATTCTCCCTCCCACCCCCACGTTCTGCCAGATAGATAGAGAGAGAGAGAGAGAGCACATCCATTGCGCCGGACATCAATTACATCTAATTGATATTCACATCGATGCACGAGAGAGAGAGAGAGAGAGAGAGGGCCACTCGCGTCCATTGACTTGCAGCATTTCGGCTCGTCTGTCACTCCCGCTACTATAGTCTCTCGCGCCTCTGACGTCGAGTCATATCCTCTCTAAACGAGAATAGTTTCCGCCTAGCGCATATCCATCCTCTTCCTCTCTCTCTCTCTCTCTCTCTCTCTCTCTTTCGGTGACATTTCATGCCGGACGTCGCGTCGCCTCTTCGGCATTACACGCTCGATTCGAATCTCGCGATTATACATACCGATCTCCCACACGTGTGTGACACATTCGATTGCGCGTAGGTATATATATATAGGACACACACTCACACACACACACACGTCGATATCTTGATGTCCCGAGCTCCTCTACCCTATTTCCTTTATCGCTGGCTTTACGACTGCCAATCCATTCGTTATCGACTCGGGCCGATTGCCTTTAATTGAAGCGATCGCTGGCTAAGGAGCTTGAGCTTGCAGCAGCTTGAGCTCTTTTTTTTGCCAGTGCCGGAGGTATAATTGGACTCTTAGCGAGTTGAGGTGCATTTGGGTGCTTGTCGAATCAGGGTATTTTTAGCTCTTAGCTCTGGTTTTTTGGGGATTGGATGGAACTTTCATTGTTAATAATTGCTCTAGGAAGAAAAAGCTCATCTGCAGTCGTCGACGTTTTATCAAAGAGATGTGGATTCACAGAAGACCACGGCGAAGCATGAAATTCATTGAAAATGCATAAACCCTGAAATCTCACAGAGAAAGCGCAAATCCGTCTTTTCCGATTGGTTGACGAAGTGTGTGCTGGAATAATTGATTCCGTTTCCTTCAAAGGGAGTTTTTGAATGCTGTATTAGAGCTTTTTTCGAACACGAAAATTATATATTGTTTTCATCAACGATAATCCCTAGCCAAGGCTGACGCACATGTAATTCGAATTTAAAGAAAAATCTCACTTATGCTAATACGCCATCATTTGAAATTCTAACGAACTGACTTGACAGTTTGTAGACTCGTCAGCGGATATTTCAAATGAAACGCCGTGCACATGCAGGAACAAAGTTTTGGTACGTTCTCTCGTTTGATTTCTCATTGAACATACACAAAACACACAGAAAACACTAGTTCATCCATATTTTATCACAAAAGATTCACTTTTCCTTTGACGTATAATAAATCAGCACAAAATCGTGTGCTATACGGAGCAGTTGTCAAAGTAGCATTACGACAATTTAAAACTAGCATGACTCGTGGGCTGTTACATAAATCATCGTTAGCGTGTGATTTAAGAAGAGCAGAGCTATACTCCGAGTAGTATATACATCATGCAATTTCGCGATTAATCTCTCCGTGCGCCCTCGCGTAATCATTTTTAATAGAGCACAGCCTAACTTTGCAACGTAATTAGGCAAATGAGCGGGCAAAGTTCTAAATGCTGAATCACGCATGCAATTGGCGAGAGGAGAGAGAGAGAGAGAAAAAAAATCAACTCCGGCAATCTGACAGAGAGCCCTGATTTTCGGTTCGTTTATGCGTTAACGAAAGACACGTATAAATGTGTTCTTGAATTGTATTATGATATTTTGCGCAAGGAATATGAAAATTCTCTACCATTCTTCGATTGGGTGTAGGTGTATTGATGATTGAAAAATGTATCTTCATGATTATCAGTGTCGGACTGATCTTTAATTCACATTAAGCCACTATAAGGTGGCGCGTAAGCACTTTCCTATTTCCCTCATCTTATTTTACGTGCAGAATGTACACATAGAGGTGTGCTTTCTATGCCAAAACTGTCTTCGATTGGGTTTGCTTATAAGCAGCTCATGCTATAACTGCCCAAGTAGTTTATGAAAATTCCTTAAGAAATTATCACCAAAAAATCGCTAAGGGGATTATCTCCAAGTAATTTGAAACTGCTTATTAAGTGTGATAAGAAATAAATCATGTGAATTCTGAATGAAATGCTACACGAAATGGAACATGAAAAAGTATGTATGGATAACCCAGAAAAAAATCTGATCATACGGCAATAAGCCAACATTTATACAACTAAATAAAATAAAAGAAAAAATTACTGCTCAATTTGACAAAGACCGTATATATTATCGTACACAAACGCCCACAATTCACTCCGTCTAATTTTTGCGGTGACAGCATCAGTAGCAGGACGTTTATACAGCGCTTCTCCAACTTGTCACATTTTCACGGAATTTCATCTCACCCACAGAGAGATGAGAGAGAGAGAGAGAGAGAGAGAAAGCTCGAAAGACTCTTTGATGTTCGAGCGGTTGTAATACCCCTAATTATCTTCAATTCTCCCCGTCTCTCTCCGTCAGCAGTTTTAATTAGGGGCTTAGAGTCACCCAACCACAACATAAGCTTCGGCATCGTCAGGGATTCATTTGAATATGTAGCAATTTGAGAGGATATAGAACTCAAGTCTACGTGAAAAGCGAATCGAAGCTGAAGAGTCTTTTCTTCCTTTCATCCGCGTTGAAGTGCCTCGCGCGCAATTAGTTTTATCACTTTCACTCGAACAATGTGCTCCATTTTTCTGTTTTGTTATTATTGCCGCTACAGTTTTTGCTTCTTTTCTGTAGATACAGGCATACACATATATAGCCGAATACTAGACTCGGAGAACGAGAGGTTCCAAAGTCGAGAAACTTTGACGACAAGCCAACAATACAGTTGCGCGGGAGGAAGGAAGGGAGATACTTTCGCTTCTCTTCTTCTTCTTCTTCTTCTTCTTCTTCTCCGCAATAAGTTAGGGAAGATCGTTATTGAATCAGGAGAGAAAGATGGGCGAATTAATTTCCTGCCAGAAAAATAATCGAGTAATCAGTTCTTTCTTGTTGTATACGCTGGTGAAGAAGAACCGCGTGTACAGTCATCCACCCTTAATTTTTCCAATTTCGTTTCATTAATATACGCGTTTCACAAAACTGACAGCAGACTGGCGTAATTACGGCGCGAAATTCAAAAATACGCGCATCATTTATTATTACACGTAGCTCTCGCTCTCAATTTAAAGAGCCGCGAGGTACACATACGATATTATTTCGGTAATTTTTAATGACGCATTTTGTCGCTCTTCCAGCTCGAAAAAGCTCTCGCATCAGAGCTTCGATCGCGTACAAGCTCAATATACATACATATACATATCGAGAGGCTGCAGCACACATATATATATACAGCTCGATTCCCGGGCACCAGGCCTTCGGAATTATCGCCCATCCAGCCGTGACGCTAACGTTACAAACAGTAATATCCAGAGGGCGTTTGAATACGTTTTACGTTTATTTATTCACTCGCGCGACCTATTACTAACCGGCAAATGAGATCGACTCGCGCTTGGAATCCCGAATCATATTCGATAAGGTGATGTCGTCGGTGTATATATAACCCCTCCTTTATACGGTTTCCTGGACGTAAGGGCACGACAGAGAGTATATATATATATATAAAACGTACCGATAAGAGATTACGGTCACGTTCGGGCTCGATTGATTTTCGAATGAAATCGCCTCGCTCTCCCCGCGGCAAAAAAATTATAATAATTCAGGAGAACTGAGAGAAGGACACGTTCGCAGTCGACGCACGTTTAGCAAGCCGATATTATTTTATTTCATCTCTGTCTGGCAAATGCCCTGGAATTTCGCTTAGACTTTCCGAGAACTTGACGCTTACTATATATACAAAGTATATAGCTGTGACGTCGTGCATTTCGCACAGCAGAGCAGAAGCTTTTTTTCACGGAATGGACTCTCCAGAGGGAAAGAGAGAGAGAGAGAGGACTGTATATATGTATTTTATATTTATACGCGTAAGGGATTTCAGTAGTCATAAAGCCAGCGCGGCATTGTCGCGCGTCGATATTTATTTCAGCTGAAAAAAGAGGGAAGGAGAGGCGCTGCAAATATCAGAGACACACCGGATCAACGGATCGCGACTGCGTTTTATAGAGGCGAACGAATGAAGCGACAGCAAGTCGCCTACTCGTGAAATATAGCGATTCGCTTCTTTTTATTTTTTTTTTTATTTTACTCGACTTTCGTTGGCATGACGACGTAGACGGTATACTTGATGCTTCTTTCTGCGTATTGTTGAAGAAGTCGTTATTTCTTGTGTAACTTATGCAGGGTATATAGTCGTCAGGATATTGCTGTACTTTTTCCGAGAATTTATTATACTCGGTAATACTAAACGCTATGTAGTGATGTAAAAAATTCATTTTACTGCTCTGCGCTTTGAAAAAAATTTCCGCAAATAACGAGAATTTCACATTTGGGATTCGGGGAAGCAAAAGCGATACGCGGAAAAAATTGTTTTCCGTTCGTAGAAAAAGCAGATTAAATTCTAATGGTGAAATGTACCGGTAAACCGAAGTTAATGTTATCGCAAAGTAAAAATTTTTAAAAGAGAGAATAATTATTTTATACGTTGAAATATAAATTTTCTTTTGTGCAGGAAGACGAGCTCGGTGTACAAAGAATTCTAGAATTTCAAATTATATGTGTTTCCCGATCATATTTGCTCTCTGAAAGTTTTCCCTTTATTTCATCGCGAAACGAACGGTACACAAAGGAAAATTACATTTCCGATGCTTCTACGGCGATTATTTGAAACGTCCGATGAATTAATATTATCGACGCATTTCCAGCAACAATAAGCGAGAGTATACATTAACGATTTAATGTATGTTATTATATCCTATACAAACTCAACGTTTCGTGAAAGCCAGCAATATTATAAAAAAAAAAAAAATTGTAAAACACGCTTTATTCCAGGGCACATAAAGGCCATCAACGCTTCAGCTCTCCACACACGTGGTGTCTGTGTTGGCCTCGAGAGCAATCCTCTGTGAACTCAATATTTTGGATTTCGGTAACGTCACACCTTTTACCCGAAGTGAAAATAAAATACCGGAATAAAATTCGCTCACTATATCTATCGACACCCGAGCAATTAAACCCCTTTTTTCAATTTCTCGAACAAACGAACACACAGCTAGGAAAATCTCGTTCTTCGCGTAATATAATAAACGCACTGACGCATATGCGATCGATACACACAACCCCTATTCCGAATTCGGCCCTGAGGCACTTTACGATTGAGTCAAATTTCACCCAATTCTAAAATCCATACTGAATTATTTATCTTCCTACTATGTACGCCCGTGTGTGTATATATATATATATATATATATATATCTGTCTCTCTCTCAGCTATATATACGATTGCGCGCGCGGAGTCCGCTGTATTTGACACAAGATTTACAGCCTCTGGCTCCTCGAATATGAGCAACTTTTCTTTCTCCCTTATACGCAGACGTGTATATATAAGAATCTTTAGAAAACAGTAGAAGAGAAATCGACTAAACTTTTTTTCCTCTATCTGTCTCGCAGGAACTGAACAGCCAGCATCTGGATCCAGTAGAAGTTTTCCGTGGTATACCTTACGCAGCGCCGCCTGTAGGGGATCTTCGTTTCCGGCCACCTCAGCCACCTTTAGGATGGAAAGGCATCAAACGAGCCGACACTTACGGACAGGTTTGTCCGCAAAAGTTGCCGGACATACGAAATCAGACGCTTGCGTTACAGGATATGCCTCAAGGAAGGTACAACCAACTGGTCAAGCTCTTCAAGTTTGTTGGCAATCAAAGCGAGGACTGCTTGTTTCTCAATCTCTATATTCCCGGAAGCGGTAAGTTTGTGATTTGGTTGTGTAAATACTTTTTACTGGGAATTTTAATCAATAAACCACGTGTGTGGGTCATGTTTTTGCGGTCGAGCTTTGATTGGAAATGAAACGCGATATTTTTTAGGAATTTTAAAATATGTGGGAAAAAATATTGGTATCGTGTGCTGCAAAAAAAAATTAACGAATGAACTGATAATATTTTAATCAGTCTACAATGCACCATATAGCCCACCAAAAAAAAAAGAAAACTATATTAAAGAAGTCAAAGCCAAGTGCAAAAGTCCAGTGACACGTGAGAGCAAGAGTCAGGCGACATTTATGAAATCCCGGACGCGCGCAAAAAGCCTATATATATATATATATATATATATATATATCCACGGGATAAAATTTAATTCTACCGATGCAGCGTCAGTAGGCTCACCGATGCGAAGAGTTAATAATAGCCGGCTGTCGCTCGCTTGAGAGCTGTTTTGCCGCTCCGGAGAGAAGAGGTCACGTATATGGAACGATTCCGGCCAGCCGAATAACCCGAAACCTTTTTCAAACGTGATTAAAGGCTTTTAATTTGACAGTCAGTGACGATACGGCGCGCAAGCTTCATATTTAAAATTCGCTAATTATTCCAAAGCTCTATATATATATAGAGACGACTGGGGAAGCTTTTACAGGCGTCGCGAAACCGGAAAAACGGTGAAAGCTCGTGTGGCTCGCTACGCGATAGCCATTAACGGCTGAGTGATTAACGGGATTTTACTCGACACCGCTGCTGTTTTTTCTTTTTTTTTTTTCGCTTGAGCTGTATTGTCAGGCCGGATGATGTCGCTAAAGTCGATTTTTTTCACACAAAGCTTATTTCGCTTATAACCGTATATTTTAGAAAAAAAACTGATATAGATTATTATTGAAAAAAAAGCTGTGGCAGTATTATTAGCCGTAAACTTAGTCGGAATTCACGTCGAATTTTTAATGAGAAAACTGGAACGCGCTCGTATATTTAAGTCATGCAAATGCAGCGGAAGGCAATTTGCGTTATGCGCGTTGAAAAGCGGCTATAAACATTGACCCAGTTGCCTTTGGCTGCCGTTTCGATGGTAGACGTATATATAGGTGCAGTTATTCGTTATAAACAAAATAACATTTTTCCTCGCGGCTTTGAGCGAGATTAAAGTTTCAACAGCTATCGGCGAAATCGTATTGATTTTTATATGGTCATAGAAAGAAAGGAGAGAAAATTCAAATAACGTTTACGTATTGCATACACGTGATTAGATAAACACACAGGACGAGTCTAATAACACTGCCTTACTTTAAGAAGACAGAACTTCCGAAGTCATATTAGTAATTAAAATCAACTAACGACTTCAATGCGCTTTGCGCTGATAAAGCATGAGCGGCCAAAGCAGTAGGTTAAACAAGTTAGTTTTAGCATTGGTGGTTCACCACTATATCTAGACTCGGCGCGCATATTGTTATGAGGGTAGTGGAAAAGTGCCTATGCGCCACCTATCGTCACCTGCCGCAAACACAAAGAGTTTAGGCGGTGACAAAAAGGTTCGCGAAAGGGCCAGTCCAAAACTGCTTTCGTTTAGCAATTGAGATCCAAGCTATAAAACAACTATACACTTATTAGATAGAGATTATACTTCGATAATTAATTCATTTTTAAAGAATCAATATTATCTTTAAAAACTTGAGCTCAGTATCCAAAAGCTCGACTAATTCCAGTTCACCAGACGCCAGCGATCAGACCACAATCACACAGCAGCAGCAGGAGCAGTGATGGCGCGAATATAACACGCCCCGAGAGCCACTGCAGCAGCACCGCGAGGATGGCCGCGCGAACACGATGGAAATTCAATTTTCACGAAACCAATAAAACGCGTGTTCGCGTTAATGGTCGCGACGCCCCCACAGCATAGTTCTCTCTCTTTCTCTCCCTCTGCACAGGGTATATACTTAACGTTTATGGTGAAACGAGGCTAAAACGTGGTCTGAGCTTGCGGCAAGCTTCGATGTACACTACGTTCTTTCTTCCTTCACACAGAGCATCAGGTGTATTATTATTTAAGCGGCTATACTACATCGCCCGTTTATACAGCCACACGAAAGTGCAATCTGCCGCGGTGAAATTTTAACGCGAGCGTGTCCTGATTACAGGGCCTATATATACACGTCTACCTACTGTCGATCAATTTTTAAATGCGAAAGCATCAATTTTTTTTTTTTTTTTAATTTCTCAGTGCTTTGTGCTGTCGTCCAACTTTGACAGCTTTTTCATTAAACGGAGTAGAGTAAAATAATTTACGAACTCGCGCGATTTTTTATACATAAATAACGATTCAATTTTTCCCGGAATTTTACACTCCATTTAATCTTCTCAAATTAAATGCTCTGCGTTCTGTATTGTGTCCCGCTATACGACTATAAAAAAAGCACAAAGCTTTCACGCTAATCACCACTTTGAATTAACTCTGAACTGAATTTCCGAATAAACCTTTGACACTGCGCACCATATAAAAAACAAACTACTACATAAGCAGGAAAAAAAGCTGTGTCGAATACACACAAGCTTCGATTTACCAGTGCTTAATCCGACAGTCGGACTTTTTTTCTCCGAAGCATTTCTCTTCTAGAGAGAGCAGCTGCTACAGCGTGGGATGTATAAAAAGAGTCTTTCTCTCCTTGTGTTCTCTTAGCAGAGCTTTTTCGAAATTCAAGCTCGCGCATAACGAGGCAGTCGCTTAACCGGCGCGTGAATTATCGCCTTATACTCGGCGTCTTAATGAATTTTCGTTTGTACGGCTAAATCGCCCGCTTAATTTTCCTTTTCTACTTATACTTTGCTAAACGGAAAAATAAATCTAAAGTCCTTTCGCAATTATACGGTATATAAGAGAGTAATCTCGTACAAGTTTCGGCTAATTAAATGCGCTAGATGCCTTTTCGGCTTGGATTTTTGTGTCGGAACTTTCGCCGGATATCGCTTATGAAGTAGTAATTAAGAAGATACTTCGGAACAGTAACAGGTCCCTTTTCCTTCCTTCTAGTATCTCCTTTTTTGCTCTTGATGTAATGCTCGTTTAATTACGTTTGATTAAAAACTTTCAGCGCAAAATATATAAGAAGCGACGCTGTATAACATAATACAAAGGCTTTCAGCGGTTTTCTTCGAGTTTCCAATTTCAGCTCTCCAACCGTTGTATATATACGAATAAACAATTTGCGAGAGAGGATCGTCTAGAAACTTGATATTCCGCGCTGCTGCAGTGGTATATATAGTCGTAGTTGAGGGAAGAATTATTATGAAAATTATGCCGCGAAACGAAAATCCGATATTATTTTTAAGCAGATTTATGCGCAGCACACTACGCAAATTCGTAATGCATTCATGAAATGCAGAGAAGTTTTTTTTTTACCTGCCTTCGCAAGAGTCTTTTTTGACAGCCGCGACACTAGGACACGTTCACCCACATTTAAAAAAAAAAGTGCAGTCCTGCTAGCGAATACATGAATTTTAATAAAGGTCAAGTCGTGGCAAAAAAATATCAATCGCTCGCTAATATTGTATCCCATAATTTCCCAGAGGATATCCTTAATATTTTATATAATAATCGTGTATTTAACATATTCTATGTACAGGTGCACGAGGACTAGAGGCACCTTACGCTGTAATAGTTTACATCCACGGTGAGAGCTTCGAGTGGGGTACCGGCAACATTTACGACGGTTCAGTACTAGCCAGCGCTGGTCATGTCATAGTGATTACCCTAAACTATCGCCTCGGGATTCTAGGTAACGTTATATTACTTACTCTTATACACATACACACATACACAAGCGCGTCGTCGACGCTCAAAAACTGTTTCAACTGCAATTTCCTCATCGCTGACAAGGCCAAACTTTTGGGATTACAGTTTATGACCTTCTAATTATGCAAGCGATGAACTTGCGCGCTGCGAGAAAGGAAAAAACTTTTCGCTGAGTGCTTCAGTCTCTTCTTCTTCTTCTTCTTAGTTTTTTTTTTCTTTGCTCTCTACTGGGAAGAGGAAAAAGTCTTCTTCTCCCTGAGATTTTTTCCATTCCCGAGGATAGATTAAGATTTTATTTTATTTTTTACTCTTCCGTGGTGGCAGCACTTTTTAAGCAAATTACTAATTTCGCGCTGTGCTCAGACTTTTTTTTAATTTACCGCCGCGTATGGGTATAATTTTCTGAAAAGCTTTTCGTACTGTTCAACTGAGAGAAGAAATTGGTCTAGTACAATTATAACGTTAAGTTCTCTATCTGTAGGTTTTCTACGAACGAAACCGATAACGGAATCGGCAGACTCGGTAATGAGTGGAAACTTGGGACTACACGACATTGCATTAGGTCTAACTTGGGTCAGAGAGAACATCGGAGCTTTCGGTGGTGATCCAACACGAGTCACCCTTATGGGTCATGACACTGGCGCTGCTCTAGTCAACTATATGCTTCTTGCGCCCTTTGCCAAAGGTGAGTCCATCAACAGCTAATTTACACTATATTATGTAACACAGCTGTTGCCTTTGTCTCCTCTATATAATACGAAGTCGGTAGCTCGTGAATTAATTATTCCCTTTTGTATAACACCGACGTGCAGGAAAATGAACTGTCGAGTGTGTATCACGAGTTGTGTTTACGAGCTTGGCGAGTAATGTTAATTAAAAATTAGCGTATTTCTCGCTTAATTATTCCAAAAGAGCTGGCAACCCTCTTATACGCATGTGTATAACGTCAAATATGTATACAGCGTTCTGTTCTCTCGGATGGCTATTACTGCGATGAACAATTTGAATAGTGGCGCGCGTTGGATGTGTATATAGAGAGAACGAGCTCTACAGCTTGTTGCTCGGCTAATTCCGTATTCATCCGTTTGCCAGGAGAATTAATTCAACTGGCTTATTATTTTTAGGGGGAGAGAAACCGAGTTCTATGTACGCTCTCGCAATGAAGCACAAAGGAAGGTTATTATTGTTACAGTAGTAGTTTTCCTGGGTAAAATTGCGAGACGTGCGCGAGCGAAGTGGAAGTTCGATTTTTCAACCGCAGACTCTGTGTATATATATAGGTATACTTTAGAAACGTGTCGGGGATATCTCATCGTCTCGTTAATTATAATTGCGGTGTGGTAGCTCTTAAAATCGACGAGGCTAACGGGCTCCGATCGAGAGCTCATTAAGTCGATCGATTAGCACTCGCGCCTTCTCGTTATTTCTTCTCCTTGCCTATTACTCCTCGGATTTTCCCTTCTCTTCGCTTGGAATTGCTGTTGTCTTTTTTTTTTTTCGTTGATGGTTCTTTTCTGGCGGTTTGTATGTGTATAGAGGGGAAAATATCGAGTGCGGGAATTATGAGTAGAAAATTTAAATATGCAAAACGCAAGAATAAGGCAAAATCGAAAAGTTTCTTGATTTCGATTCCGTAGCGTAATCAACCGCTTCGAGAGTATTAATTCCCATCGGACGCGCTTCAAGCATTCGTATAGGGTCATTAGAGCCTTCTCTCCTCTGAGCTGATGAGAAAATATGAGTCTCGAGCAATTGAAAGAAGCTGATGATGTAGCAAAATTATAGCTAAACTGAAAAACTTTCCGGGTCTTCGTGACCTCCATATACCATAGCACAGCAGCAGGTCTTATCGGCTGTAGTAAAAGGGCTAAGGAAATTGGTCGCACGCGTAGTCCGGAATCGCTTTTTATACCTGAGTAAAAGAGTGTCTGATTAATGGATGCATTCGCTTCTTGCCTTCCGGGGCTGCGGCAATAGAGAAGAGAGATACTATACTGATGCAGCTTTTGCTCGAGGGTCGGTTCTGATGTATATAGTAGAGTCAATGGCACAGAGCAGCCTGTCAAATCAGAATGTCTACCGTGGCCTAAAGCGGAAGGAAACGAGAGAAGAGGGATAGAAGAGACGGTTAAGAGAGGAAAAGAGCGGAAGCAGTCGTGACAAATCGTTCTCGAGCGATCTCTCGCTCTTGCTCTCTTAGTGAAGTAGCTATACGCTTAGGGATGTTTTTTTTTTCTTCTTCCTTTTGGGGTGGGCTGTTTTCTTTCGCCGTAACCTCGTGGATATATACTTATAGTCGACTTGTCGGGTGCATTATAATCGGTCTTGAAGCAGACTGTGTATTCAAGATAGCAGTGTTGAAACGCTCGTCATCTTCTTTTTCTTCTGCTACGTGATTATATTCGAATGCTATAACAGTCCATTCATGCATCTGAGATGTAATGCTCATCTCGTAGCCCTTGTTTGAATTGGACGATAAAATGTTCTAGTTGGACTGGCTTTTCTCTTGTCGCTTCAATAACTCTATGGCGTCCTAGTTTCTGGATAGCGATGATAGGTGGCGCATAGGCACTTGTTTGTTTCTCTCGTCACAATTCGCGCGGAGAATGTATATATAGAGATGTGATACCTATGCCAAAATTGACTTGTTTGGCCTACTTCTTGGGTCATTCATGCTATAACTGCAACTGTCAATTGCAATTTGTTTGTAAATAATGAATAATATTGGTTTCATTTTTTTTTTGGTTGATCCACTGTATCGTAAAAGAGTATTGTGATGTTTCGATATTTGAATTCAGTAAGTTTCTTCTCTTTCCTCAAATAATATGCTTTAATTCGCAATTTATTTTACTCGCTCGTCTCAATATTATTCTATCCTTCTGTTTACAAAAAAATAATTAAAATTCAAACACCAAAACATCACAACCCAATAAACTGCCGCTCATCGCCGTATAAATAATTAAAAAACAAGCTACTTTTATATACTGTAAATCAGTACACATACACGCTCTCTCAAACCCAGTTAATTAAAACGATCGTATCACCCAGGCACACAGATCGTGCAAATTAATTAGCGAATAGATTCCCTGGTATCCCGCAAACATCAGCGAAAGTTGTTTCCCACGGATTCCCTTCCTCGCAAAAAAAAGAAAATCCCGATGGGAATTCGTTTCTCATCACCGGCGAAAGCCCTCTTCAGTTCGCTCAAACGACATAAAGATTTCAATCGAATCACACGCGGCTACGAACATCCCCTAGAACGATATAACCGTGACTTGGCCCTAATAGAAAGATCCCAATCCGACCAGTTGCGGCCTAAACGACCACACGTGCAATATTTATATAGATATCCTTGATCCGCAATAATATATATAGGAAAAATGCTATAGGGTTGTTTGAAAAAAAAAGAAGAAGCAACCCAGCCTCTAGGGGACGAGTCTCGACTGTTTACCTTGCCAAGATGGTTCTAGCTCACTTGCAACTTCGCCTCGAGGGCTGCCACGGCCGCATTTTACCCCCTTGCGCTGTTTGTGCTTGCTTGGCTGTGTGTACGTATATATATATATATATATATATATATATATATGCGTCTCTCGTGGAAGACACGTCGATGCTGCTGGACGCGAGAGGCTTCAATCTCCGCTTTTGGTCAGTATACGCGAGGTCTTATTCAAATGAGAATTCGTCAGGCTAATTTGATTTTGTATATATATATATATATATATATATATATATATATATACATCGAGAAGCTTCGCCTCTGGTGTGGTTTATCAAGAGACGCCGTAGAGTCAATAGCCTCGATGTGACTATCGATTATTATATATATGTATACTACACTTCTTATGTATTATGTTGTCCGGATATTTCACTCGACTATTGGCCGCATCTACGGTTTGAATTTACATTTATATGGAAGATCCCGGCTGACGTGTTGCCGAAGATATACGCGGGTGTATAAGCGAAATCGCTTGGTATCAATATATCGCGATTGTAGATATGATCTCGTAGAATCCAAGAAAATATAAACATTCGGAAAATCCATTTATACGTGTACGTCGAGCGTAAACAAATGATACGGGATTCAGAGGATTCGGTTTGACTCGCGAGAACGTCGATTTATAGATACATGCACGTCCTATACATTTTATCCGATTTTTATCGTGAAGATATTTGATCTTTGTGTTTTCTTGGGTTTCGCGTTGGATTTGTATTTTATATCGTGAAATACAGTGTTTATAATTACTCTTTCGCTAATAAATAATCGTTATACCTCATCGCAAGCTTTCTGCAGTTTATTACAAAATTCCTCGTTAAATTTGTTTTACATTCCCATTACTCGTTACAGCAAACTTGTTGACATAGCTTCCCGGACATGATGAAAATTCTATATAATTTTGGTATTACAGTTAATAGCACAACTTGGCGTCGTTTAATACATCCAATTAAATTTTAGTTAAACTTAAGGTGATAAAAGCATCAGTTTAAAAAAAAACGTAATAAATTAAAAAATAATCGACGTATGCAACATAGTCAAACTTACGAAAACCGTCACAAAAAAGGAGCAAGAAACTACCGCAATACGATAAAAATTATCGAATTATCACATTTTCCTTCCACCACCATCTCTCCTCGCCAAGAAGCTGCTATTCGCCTTCCCCGAATCCTCCTGAAATCGGAAGTGTCCAGCGAGAAATCCTCGACAGCCCATACCACCTATAGATATACATACATAGCACACAGTAGTAGTACAAGCTCCAGCATAAGGCCAAGCTCGCAAGCTCCCCGGGAAAGCCGGAAACGGAGCCATGGCACGACGTGCTAAGGCGTCCAGCGTGTCTGGGCTGCTGTAAGGCGGAGCTTGCAAGCGCCTACTCTGAAAAACGAACTTCTACATCTTTGTATACCTATATATACGCGACGGTCCAAGGGTCTTTACTCGAATCGCTGCCCCGGGCTATTTCCTCGCTGCAACGTCTCTCTCTCTCTCTCTCTCTCTCTCTCTCTCTCTCTTTCTGCACCGGATATTGACCTGAATCCCTGTGGCTTTTTCTGCGTCGCTCGCGTATTATGTGGGCATTAATTTTCGAGTAATCGTTGTCGGCGTTTAGTCGGACATTTGTACAGCGTTTTTTAAGAATAATTCTGTATATCGCGGTTAAAACGTACTCTCTAAATCTGAAATAGTAAAAATGTTCTAAATCAGTGAAAATACACTCAACTGTTTTTGCAGTTATAATGGTGCAACTATTTTAAACAGTTGCACCATTATAACTGTAAAAACAGTGTATTTTCACTAATATAGAAAATTTTCACTATTTCAGATTTAAAGAGTAGGAGGTGATTTTTGAGTCTGACGGCCGAAAAAGGCAAACGCTATGGAGAAAATCCGATTAAAACGCCTTTATCCGAAGCGTTCGCGCGGCTCCTTTATGAAACTCTTAAACGATTTAACCGCGTAAATGCAGCACTTTGAAAAATTGAAAGCTGTCAGGAAAGATCTCTCCCCCCCCCCCCTACTTCCCTCGCCGAAATAAAAAAAAAGAAATGAAAGCTGGAACTCTTAGACGTTATTAAAACGTAGAAACATTAAAGTAAATAGAATCGCCTTTGCTCTCAGGCTGCGAGAAATCAAGAGAGAAAAGGACGAATGCGATGGTGGAGGGTAAGAAAATCAAGGAAAAAAGCGCACGCGACGCCCGAGCGTATAGAAGAAGAAGAAGTAAAAAGTAAAGACTTTTCGTCCGCAAGGCTTTGCCGACTTTTCGCTAGCTAGGTTCGCTTTAAAGTGGTCACACTGTATACACAGACGCGCGCGAACCTCCTCGAAGAAAAGCGCGTCGAGCCCACCCCATATTTATCTCTCTTTCTACTCTCTCGTGTATATGTATATACGTATATACGCTTCTGTAACAGCCTCCAGACCAGTCCTTTTAGTAATTATAGAGAAAAGTAGCGGTGCGGCCGCAATTAGGGGGAACTGCATGCATGCCACTGCTCTGCCTCGTATTCCCCTTCTTCTTCTTTCGCGGTCTTTTTTATAATTACCACAACTTCAGCTTCGCACATACACATAGCAATGGTAGTAGTATAGGAAAGAAGGAAAGAGAGTAAGTTCTTGCATTTCTCCGCTTTTTGGTTCGCGAAACGACAAGCACTTTTCCGGCCGCGCGCTAAATTTAAAGTAAAACGTGTGCGCGCAGTGCAGTAAGTATATACAGTGCACTGCGGCCGAAAAAACTCGCTGCGAAGGATTACGATTGTTTGCGCTATCTCAAGAGGCTTGCTCTTGGGCTCTCGAGGTGTTCTTGGGAAAAAAGAGCCTGTCGTGTACGGGTCTGTGGCCTGTAAATTTTCGTGCGAACATGGCTTTTATTTGGAATGAACTTATACTTTGTTGTTTCTTTTGGAAAAATGATGGTGAAGCTTTTGGTTGGCGGTAAAGTTTGAAATTTATTCGATCTATTCGATTTATCGAACAAGTGCATTTATTATTTAGTTGGTCAAGACTTGGCCAGTAATCACTGGTGATATACCTACGCATGTTATAGCTATGACGCTGCGCATGCGCACTATACGTGCTCGAGCAGTCAAGCCACACTTGCCATCATATGTGTTGAATAGTTATCTATCAGCGTGATAGATAAATAAAGAACACACTAACAGAGTTACTTCCTTGTCATGTAATAGTATATTGTGTGCCAAGGGCGTAAAGTGGGCTTTTTTAGGCCGAGTGTGGAGATTGCAGTACGAGTCAAGGCGAGTTAGCCCGAGCCGAAGGCAAGGACGTTTACGAGCCGCAGACGAGTACTGCAACCACACGAGGCCAAAAAGCCCACTTAGCCTTTGGTGGACACCATATTTTTTGTAACGCAAGTACAGATTTTTGCGTTTTATTTAGCATATATATATATATATATATATATATATATATATATAAATTTAAAAATTAGTCTACTAAGAGTGTGGTCGCCGATTCTAAAAAAAGTTGCATCAGTCGCACTCAATATCTAAAAAAAAAAACGCAAAAATCTCAAAAGGGTCTTTTTCATGCACGTAACATGAATAGAAAATCGAGTATTTCATAACAACGGGAGGGAAAATTTTCTCTCCCGCTACGGCAATTAAAAATTTGTGAAAATTTTTGAAAATTTTAAAAATTTTCCAAAATTTTTGATTTTTTCTCAATTTCCTATTCCTTTTGCATGCTTAAAAAAGGGTCTATTCATGCCCTTATCAAAAAAAGTACGGTGTTCAACAAGGGGGGAGTGGCTTTTTCAGACTCGGGTGATGTTTTGAGCACTCGTGTCCGTCTCGGGCGCCTACGGCTCCCTCGACTCTCACTCGTGCTCGAAACATCACCCTCGCTAGAAAAAGCCAATTTTCCCCCCTAGTTGCACAATATACTATTTTATGATACGTGCATGAAAAAGACCCTTTTTCATGCATGTAAAATGAATAGAAAATCGAGTATTTCATAGCAGCGGGAGAGAAAATTTTCTCTCCCACTACAGTAATTACAAATTTTTGAAAATTTAAAAAATGTTTTATCGCTGATCTTAGCGAGAGACGCCGATATCCCGGTATGCGGAGATGCGGTCGAGGCGTAGGCCAACTGACCCTTCGTTTATGACCCTCGACGCCGCTGCCGCTCACCTGGGCATCATGTGACGCGCACTCTGCGCAGTGCGCGTCTCTCGCTAATCCTCATTTGCCCTGCTTGTCGCACGTCTTTGGTCGGCATTAAACTCGCCGCGTCTCTGAGGAGCTTATAATAATAAAAATGCAGACGCGCTACGAAGTTCGGCGACGAATTCTGCACAGCGTCTGCACTTTGGTTTTTCCCGGATAGTGATTATAAAACTATAAACTAACGGATATTATTTCTAGATTACTATGGATATACGCAGAAATCCAACAATATGTATCTCCCCTGATGTCTCCATAACCTCGAATTCTAACCTGAGATACAAGTATTTAATTAACTATTTTCGCGGTGTAAATCCAATCTACTATTGGTTTGTGGATAGTAGAACATTGTGTAATCCTTAAAATTATTCAGAGATCAAACTCTTATCGACGTTATATTACATGAAAATATTTACGACGACTGTATAATGTCTATACTAAATACGTTATATTGCAAGAAACAGTCTATCATTGGACACCTTTCATACCTGTACAGACACGTTTCCCGACAGTATCATAAAGACACCTTTCATTCCTGTCCAAACACGTTTCCCGACAGTGTCATAAAGACACCTTCCGTTCCTGCACAGACCTGTTTCCCGACAGTATCATAAATAGTACCGTGTTAACTCATTGTAAGTCTGCCGCGCAGACATCGTAAATCTCAGGATTTTCCCCATGTACACCTGGCCTAATGATGCAAACGACACACCCCCCGACGCCTGTCGCAATTAAGTCATTAAAGCCTGGATAACGCTATACCTGGATGCCGATCCACCTGGAAGGACTCTCCACGCCCACCTTCCGAATATTTTCGAACATCCCTACTCCCCGCTTTGGATCATACCATTATACGCATGCGCAGGTCATCATAATACACCTGCCCTCCATCAGAGGGCTGATGTTGTGTATAGGTATACAAGTCGCTTAGGCTGTGAAATTGGAAAAATGTTCATAAATAAATGATCAAAATTCAAAAAAATTGATTTAACACTCTTAAAAATGCTTTATTTGACTAAAAGTATTTTTGTTGCGTAAATTCATCTCTTAAAAATAATACAATAAAACGTACGCAGTCTTATTCATTAATCAACATTTTTACAATACTCCGTCTTAGAAACGCAGTTTAACAAAATACCGCATCAAACGACATCTCAGTGCGACGACTATTATTTCGGTTTGAGAGACAAGTACATCTTGTCTTTGATTTTCTGACGGATAGGATTGATCTTCTTCAAAATCGCGCCTATTAAATCGCATATTTGCTCAGAGCTGAGGCCAGTCTTTTTGGTTTTGAATTTATGCGCAAGTTCCGCTGGTGTCATAGGTTTGCGCATCAGGTAGCGCCTGATTGCCCCTTCTGTTATCACGCCATCACTGCAAAATAAGAAAAAAGAATTAGCTTTAAGCTCTCCAAACTGTGATATGAAAATATAAAATAATTAGAGCAATACATACTTTGACCCAGAGAAAGACGACTTATAGTTAATTTCCGTTTTCATCTTCTTTGCCGTTGGATAAGGACCTGGTGAACCATCCAATGGTCTCTTACTCGAGTCACCAGATGGGCCAGCGATAATCGTCGGTGTGGCTGATCTAGAACTTTGTGCACTTGCTGTCCCGGAGTCGGTAGAAGAGTCAGTAGTGTCTTTCTTTTTTCCTTTCTTCGTATTCTTGCTCTTCTTTTCTTTACTCTTGTCGTCCTTATCGCCGTCTGCATCATCAGATTTTTCAGCATCATTCTTCTTTTCTTTCTCTTCTTCATCCTCGTCTTCTTCATCAGATGCCAGTAATTTTCTCAGAGCATCCTCCTCCGCGACAGATTTGATTTCCTTTTGCGACTCAAGCTCGTCTTCAGAGGCCGATGAATCGGATATATAGTCGCATTCTCTTCCTTCCTCGTCTCCGTCATCGCTCTCTTCAAAAGCTTCATCGTATGGCACGTTCTTTTTCTTCTTTTCAGCAACACCTTTCTTCTTCTTCTTCTTCTTATCGTCTTCGTCGTCAGATTTATTTTTATCTTCTTTCTCGTCCATATCGGAATCATCGTCGTCGTCGCTGGACATCCATTCGTCCATTTCCGAAATTTTCAATTTTTTCTTAATGTTGCTTAGCTTTTTTCCTTTCTTGCCTTCTAATTGTTCACTATCTTCAGCGTCCTCTTCATCATTGCGTAACCTCTTTTTCACCATGACCGAAAAGTAATTCAGGACCTTGTCTCTTCGATTGAATTCTTCCTCTGCTTCTTCAGCACTTAGAGTTTTGTACGTTTGAATGGGCTGAAAGTTGTACCTTTGAAGCATAATTTAAAATTAGTAATTAAATAGCACTTTCAAAAATAAATAAATAAAAGTATAAAAGATATTCATTCTTACCATTCATTTAGTGGGTACGCATCTATAGTCCCATTGTTATTAGTGACAAAGACGTAGTAAGATGCATTTTCATTGACACCACCATCTCGATTGCCCTTGAACTTTTTTCCAGTTTTTCCATTAGGTTTGAGTATCCAAGGCTGATTTTCGGCTTTGTACTTCTTACTAGTGATGCCAAACTTCTTTCTTCTTGCCTCTTCTCTGGCATTTCTTCCAAACTCTGAGCCAGCTCCAAATTTGGGCATGTCCTCGTCGAACCTTTTGAAGTCTTTCATATTATTTTCTCTCTCCATCTTAGAACCTTTCCATTCTTTAAAGTCAACGTTTTGTGCTTTATTGAACTTCATAACATGCATCTTCTTTTTAGTCCTATAAGAAAAAAAACAGATACAGAGCGTTAGTTATTGTTATAATCACAGAGTGCTTCGCACTTATTTCGAAAGTCAGAATCAAGACCAGCACTTTGGAGTAAAAACTCGCAAAATATCGAAAAATGATTTGATAGCTTGTTTATTCCATACTACGTTTTAGCATGTACTTGTATTAAAATAATAATTTATTTACAATACGTACTTTCGAATTCGGACGCTGAATTCTGTTGTACAAGGTACTGAAGATGCCTGTAAAATAGAAAAAAATTATTAGAAATAAAATAAATGATTAGCTTGATTCTTAGAACATATTAGCATTATTTTAACCCCCCTTATTCGTTCTTAAAATCGACATGTTATATTATTTATATATTTTTTGTCTACATAAGTAGTTTCTCTTATGAAAACGTTGTTACGATCAAACAAAAATTTAACCCGATTTCTGTCTATAGGTTATAAAATATTTACCTCTGATGCCGGTGCATCGGCTGCTGCAGGTCGAGTAGAATTCATTTTAACTATTTATATGAATAAACTCTGTCTTTGAACTAATCAAAATAATTGAATAGAAGCAAGCAACAATTCGACGACAACAACGTCACTTGGCTTCCGATGACCGTATAGTACTACTATCTAGACTGGTTGAGGAACCAAACCAAACTGACGTCTGCCGTCTGGTTGAATCGCATAATATGCCAGGTTAGAAAGGTAGGCCGTGGGTGGTCCCCCCTCCCCTCTCCAATTTTCCGACAAGAGTGGGGGTAACGTAGTACCACACACCTTTCTATGTGATGTTTCGTCCTACTGCCACGAGAGCGCATGACCGTCGATTTTACCCCACCTATAATTTTCTGTCATTTCAGAAATAGTGAAAATCAATTCGCTTTTCATGTGATTTTCTCTCCGCCCCCCCCCCCCACCCAGATACGGATAGTCACATCACGTGTGCACTGCTCTCAATCCCACATCATTATTATTATTAATTTTTCTAGTTTAACAAACGAACCATACAGAATAATCCGAAAGCGCTCAGTAATATACGGGGTGCGTTCCGCAATTGCCTTCAGTAAAATTTTAGTAAAAGGCACTAAACATTTTTGTTGGCAGCATTGCTGGTAATACACGGTGTTTAAACAATGTCACCAACCTTATTTGACAAAAATCTTTAGTAAGTTTTACTGAAATTCTACTGAAGCAATTGCGGAACGCACCCACGCAGCAACAATTCACTTTACACCAAAAAGCCAGATTTCCAAATGCTACTCCGCAGTATTTTTCTTCGAACGCTATTTGTTTCCAACGCACGAGCATTATTAAAGCACTACTCGCCGGAAAAATGTTTCAAATAGTTCCTCCTATATAAAACCTCCTGAAATTCGTTCTGCGCACAGCTAGTTTAGCGCTGAAAAAACAAGCGTCGAACGATGAAAAATATCTGTTATTTGATTTTTCCCCTTTATCCGTATCCTCTCTAAAAATGTTTTCCAGCATTCTTTCCCAGAATAATATAATCCCTTCGCACATGCAGCTAAAAACTCTATAAAGTTTCTAAACGAATTCTCCGTTCATATCGAATTAAAACTCGGCGAATTTTCTTCAACGTCAAAAGCACTGACACAAAAAAAATAACAGCCGTAGCTATAAAGTCGATATATAGTATAATAGAATCACTATACGGCGCTGCCGAATATAAATTCCCCTCGAAATCGCATTAAAGCAAACACATACACATAGAAAGCTCAGACGCGTTGGAAAACAATGTGTGCATAGGGCAGCGGAAGGTAGCAAGCGAAGGTATTAATTGAAGCCCGTTCGCCGGAGCGAAAGTCATATATATATATATATATATATATATATAGATCCAAATTTCCAGGCTACCGGCGAGTTCAGCCGAGCAGCAGTAGAGAGAACGTTGCTCTTGCTTCTACCGCTGCTGCTACTGTGCTTGGCATGTATACCTATAACGTGTAGCTAAAGACAATAAATTAGATTCGCCCATATTCTAGGAAAGTGAGGACGCGGTCTCGGCCCTTTCAAACTTTGATTTACTTTCAATCCCCCCGGGAAAATTGCAAAGTTCTACCGTAGCACCACTACGCTGGACTAAGCTATCTCTCTTCCTCCTCCACCTCCACCTCAACCTTTTGTCAAGAGCCGTGTTCCCCTACCCTCCTCTATATATACCCTCACCAACGAGTCTTTTCCGATCTACCATTCTTCGCTCTTGCGGATGTTATCGCTTCGTCCATTGTTTCTTGTTTACTTTTAATCTTAGCGAGCCGCGTGCTAACGAAAGCTATACACAATTTTCTTTCTCTTCTCTCTTCAACGCGCGGTTTTATCATTCGCTTTCTATATATACTATCTTACCGCCAAGCGATGACGTCGTTCTCTTTCAACACTGCAACAGTGGATCGAATGGAGATTCGACGGAATTGCTTTTTCAAGACCCAGAGAACATGTGCGAGGACGAGCTTTTTACGACTGATCCTCTCCTTGCACACGAGGCTTTTTTAACGAGAAGTTACTGCGATAAAATTGTTTCCTCGGAATTTGCATACACCTGCTGCTGCTGCTGCTCGACATAGCAGGGGGGCTAACTTTTATGAAAGAAAAGTCAATTTCGAAACGCAAAAAAAAAGAAACTCAATAAACGTGGCCTATGGACATGACGAGGAAAAAAAGATCAATCATCGGAATCCTCGAAAATCGAAATAAAAAAAAAAGAGAGAGAGAGCATACGCATCCGCGGTATCGAAATGATTGGCTCGTCGTGATGTTTTTTCACGGTTCCGTGCATTGTGCGGACAAATTGAAAAACTAATTGAACCGCAAGCGTTTCGCTTTGATACTTTTGGCAAACGCGCATTCTTTCGAATTGACGTTATGCTCGTTTGCAACGCAATACGATATATAATATCATCGACGAATTTTTCGCTGAGTTTTCGAGAGGTGCACCCCTGCAGTTAATTTTTTTAACACTTAATGCAATGTGTCGCTTGAAAGATAAAAGCTCAAGCGAGCAAGTGCAGGTGTTGCGGTTGAAAAATAATTCGATCGCGAGCGAGAGAGGGATTTTTGCATTTTTTATAACCGATAAAACCTATAACCTTTTGATGGCAGCTTAAACTTACGAGCCGCACTTGCTACAGCTTTTTTTCTGCGTGAGAGAGCCGACGTCGACGGAAAAACGAATTAAACGATATTACTTATTCTCTGATGCGTATAGGGGACGTATGCTCTGCTTTTTTAATAAGCTGAGGTGTGGTGTGTATGTATGAAAAATGGATTGTATAATGCTGATTGTTATAGTATTTAAAAAATGTAATATACGTAAGCTTTGGATGAGCTTAACTTTTAATTTTACACAAATTAATAGAGTATTTAAAAGCACTGAGAGTTTATTTCTGAAAAATTAACATCACTCCAATGATCCACAAATAAATTTTTGCCATATTCGATCTAACCAACAACCGCAACTGTATATATACACGCGGCAGTCCTAGAGCCAAGTCCGAATATATCCTGTCGCGTCAGTGCGTTACAAACGTAATCAGGCTGAAACGGCATCGCGGGCTCATCGAAGTCTCCGATCGGACTGAGTCGTCGGCTACACACATATACACATCAGCGTAATTGGCTCGTGTGGCTCGCTTCGCCGCATGTATCAGTTGCACGCGGCCATATCAATATTGGCAACACTCCAGCCCACTGCAGTGTGCGCAGGATATCTGCCTCGCTTTCTCTCTCTCTCTCTCTCTCTCACCGCGTCATCTTTTAATAGCTGCAATAAAGCTGCTCGTATATAGCTCGGGAGACTACGTTGGTTTTGTCTACGTGTGTGTATACAGATGAATGAAAAGGATCTTTGTGATCGGTGTGTATGCTGGAATTGAGTTTTAATTTGAAACAATGTGGGATGACCGATTGTTTACGAGGATTGGGCTTGGTATCTCAAAATTTTTCTAGTCTGGCGGTCAGTACGTGTGTAACCGAGTTTCACTTGATGGAACTTGAATGTCATAAGTAAATCATTTAGAAATATAAAAAAGATATGACCATCCTGACCACTTTCCGGCTATAAGGGATGTAGTTTATTGTCGTTGCTCTGTACGAAGACACGGCCTATTTTTGATTGTCATTTTTACAAGTACACTAAATTCATCTAGCCCTTGATAAACTTGAAATATCATACGGATAAAAGCACAATTTTATGAGGAGTTTCGATGAATTTATATTATTCAGGGACATTGCAAATGAAGATTCATAATAGGCCTTTTTCGAGCGACGATTACGCTGTCGTTGTTACCGAAGCTTTTACCTGACTTTATTATACAGCTATCACGTGTTTCACGCATATAAACTTATTCCTGCTACACCAATAGCATTTTGCATAATAAACGTGAATCTCGTTATCTCGTTTTAAACAAAAAAATCCATCGTAAACAAACGCTCTCGTTATAATTATCAATTAATTCAAAATATGTTTCAGTGGAGTGTATAAAAAAATCATATTCATCTGTTTACAGGTCTGTTCCACAATATGGTGCTACTGAGCGGATCCGCATTGAGTCCATGGGCTTCAATACACGATCCAAACGATCTGCGGGTTCAGGTCGCCAAACAGCTCGACTGCCGACACGAAAACGACGAGGACATCGCCGAGTGCCTGAGGGCTGTCTCCCTCGAAGCTCTGCTCGACGTCGAGCTTAACGAAATCAAGTACGTGAATACATGGTTTAATTTGATGATATGATCCTATTTTCAATACATCAATAAGAGGCTGATTGTCAATTTGATTGATATTTTAATAATAATTGCCATCTCTGATATATTTACTTTTAATTTGTTACACAAGCAACAACGTACTACTATTATATTTTATCTTGTCCTTTGTTCGTTGCACATGCATTATCCATATTATACTGGCAAAAAGTTTCGTGAAAAGATAACGAGCGAGAGACAGGTAAATCTGATTACGAGTGACTTAACTCAGTTTGAGGATAAAGAATTTTTCATTAAATTAAGAACAGCCTTTTCACCGTACGCTTCTGCACTTTACCCTCTCTTCCTCCAGCGCATCACAAAGGCGCCTCGAGTTTAAGTACTTCCCGCCCCGTTAGCCGCTGCAATCTTTTTTTCCCGCGTAATCTACGAAATTTCAAAAGACACAACAAAAATTTTACTTATTATATTGTATAGTATATTATCGCATCGAATTGACCTGCGGGTGTGCAATGATAATAACAAACCCTCTCACAAAGCCATCAACGGGAAAATTCAAAGCACGATATGCCCGCAGATTCATGCCAAGCATCGGTCCAAGTGTACCAGTGGACGGGAGTCATCCAGATCCGGGTCTGGACATGGAACGACTGAGCGACGCGTTCATTAAGGTCCCTTTGATCCTCGGTGTCTCAACAGCTGAGTCCTATCTCGACTTTAACGCCAACGACATCCAGTATGGTTTCGAAGAGGACCAGCGTAATCGTGTACTACGAACCTTTATACGCAACGCTTACGTCTACCATTTGAACGAGATATTTAGTGCAGTGAGAAACGAATACACCGATTGGGATAAGCCTGTATTGCATCCTATCAACATACGAGAATCGACTATGGAAGC
Source organism: Pteromalus puparum (assembly GCA_012977825.3). Lineage (NCBI taxonomy): Eukaryota > Metazoa > Arthropoda > Insecta > Hymenoptera > Pteromalidae > Pteromalus > Pteromalus puparum. The sequence goes on along the minus strand of CM053172.1, from coordinate 3,649,329 downwards.
TCTTAGTGATGGTCATACGGTAGCTCCACTTATGAGGATAGCGTTTTATCACGCAAGACGAGGAGCCAACACGTACTTCTTTCATTTTAATTATCAGACCAAGGACAGCGATTATCCACAGGTGAGAGAGATGTGACGTATTTTTAGATGCTCTAGAAAGTCGATCTACATTCGTAAGTTGAAAGGTGGTTGGGGTTTTTTTTTAAAGCTTGAAATCTGGGGTTGAGGTGAAAATAGCTTGTCATCAAAGTTTTAATAGTTTTGTAAAAATTGAATAAATATATATCTCGACCTTTTGACATAAAAGTTGCGAATTTATACCGCAACTGCATCGACTCTGGCTAAAATTTAATCTTAATTCGTATAACTATACGCATAGTCCGCGATGTATCAAAACAAAAAGCAGTTTTGGACTGGTACCTTAAATCTTGATCCCCAAGTACAAAACACTTCATATCTCTAGCAAACAAAGATAGGTGGCGTTCCCATGTACTTTTGAATTTCGCGCTGTTATAGCAGTATATATCACGTCACCTATCCCAAAACTACCTGCTATAGGACCGCTCATGCTAAAGATATAGAACCTGATCAAAGCCACACAAAATAAAAAAAAAAAGTATACGGAGAGCCACAGAAATACAAAGATCGAAAATAACGCGCGTCTACAGATGAAACGTCGTACATACAATTCAAAGGGAAGTGCTTGTGCAAAATTCAATAATTTCGACTTCAAAGGCAACCCCCTTGAAAACATTAGCGAGTGTAAGTTCCATTGTCTGAGCAATTTATGAAAAGGAACATTGAAAACCACGAGCTCGTCCTCTCTCTCTCTCTCTACTCCTCTGTCTTTTTACTAGAGAAAGAGAAGCCAAGCGAGCTTTCTTTAGCAGACACACGTGGGGACGAAGAAAAAAAAGGAACCTCGAGTGTAGAAAGCGAGTAAGGTGAAGTTTGCCCCTTCCGGACCAGACAGCCGGAGGTAGAGACGACCTTTTGTGATATTCCTCAGAGTTTCTTTCTACTGGCCTCGCTTCCTCGCAATTTCGCGATATTTTTTCAGCGCGTATATCTGCTGGAGAAACTTTGTAATTTTTAAGAGATGTATACCTATGCTCGATCGAAGCAGTTAATTATTTTAAGTAGTATAAAGCAACCGTTTATAATCAGCTTTCAAAGTACGTCGTATATCATTAAACTAAAAATTAAACAAAATAACGAGCAAAGCTCTCACAACTTAAAAAGAATACGATATACAATGTCATCAGTACAGCTCTTTCTCATCATAATGGAGAATTACGCGTAGAAAAGAGCAGCGTAAAACTCTCGAGAGAAAGTATTATAAAGTCAGGGCTTTGAATTTTATAAAATTAAAATCTCGTCGGACATACTCGGCCGCGACGAGTAAACAAGGCTAGATTTTTGAAAGTTTGCAATTTAATTAGAACGGATTTAGAGGAGCGCACCGTGCGGCTAAAAGAACGACGTGGACGAGGCGACGTGACGCGACGAGAAATGAGAAAACATCAGCGGCAGCGGAAAGAGGCTTTCTCTGAAACACAAAACTCCTCAAAGCAAATTCTTCTTCAATTATATAATACCGTGTAGAGATATTCCAGAGAATGCAAAAGCACCGGCTCTCGATAATAAAAGGCCGAGAGGATATCTTTTTTAATTAAGAAGAAAAGCGTGTATATGTATTCTTTGACAATTGCGCTTAGAACGTCATGCTCTTTTTCACTCGTTATATAGTTTTTTTGTGCGTTTATATTATCTTTGTTTTATCGATCGTACGCTACTGAATAACCGAATTTATTAATAAACTACGTGTATTATATATAGCGTGTAACAGAAAATATAAACTCACTTATACCCTCCCCGTCATTATAATGCTTTTATAAGCCTGTTATACAGAAAGTTTGAAGTCTAACCACCAAAAATAACTACACAGGAAAAAGTCGAGTGTAAAACTTAAAACATGAAACTGTTAATAATAGATTTTTCCAATTTATAAACATAATTCAAATACCAGGAAATTCGAACCAAGCTTCTATCTGACCTATACACAAAACGAAAAAGGCATATAAAACCTTTCAATTCAAATATGTTTCGTAAAACTTCTCGTATATGCGTGTATTGGAATTTCCCGTTTCTTTGATGATTTTTTTTGTTTAATAAAAAACAAAGCCGCGGTTTTACTATAACAAACTCGGCAGCGTACACGCAGTTGTAAAATCAACAAGCTATAATACACACGAAAAACGCACATTCGAGAGAACAAAAAAAAAATCCAATAGCATAAAAATAAAATCCATATCAATATACCTATCTAACAAACATATTTTCTCTTCCACCTCACAGAGGCTAGGTAGTGTCCGAGGCGAAGCTATCCCCTACATATTCGGTCTACCGCTGATTTCTGGCGGTCGATTCTTCCCTCAGAATTACTCTCGAGCTGATCAAGGCGTAGCCGAAGCTGTCCTCACGTTCTTCACTAATTTCGCTAAAACTGGAAATCCAAACGAGCCGCACAACATCGAATCAGTAGACTATGGCACCGTCAAGGAGAAGACTCGTTATCGTGGACTCACCTGGGAGAAATACGAGACTGGGACGCAGCAATATCTCACGATTGGTATATCATTCGCAAATTGTAATTTGTAATGTATATATGGAAACACGAGTGTGTGCGGGACTATATGGCGATTAAATGATTTACGAGCTAGGCTGTGCGACGCTCGAGAGATGTTTCAATTAATCTCGATTTTGATGCGTGACTAATATTTATGGTTATTGCGCTCATTTCGTATGCGATTTAAACGGGTTATATCTTGTACGTGTATATATGTTGGATAATGTTTTATGATATGAAAGAGATCGGACTGGATTTTAAAAGTATTTCGTAAAGTTTCTTAACTTTTTAACTATATAGATATGGCTGAATTTTCAAAAAGTAAAGCAATATATAATCTTTTTACAGTTTAAAGAAACTTTAAGTATTATAATCGACGAATTTTAAAGAGAGAAACGCATAGAAGCGTTTTTCTATAGAGAGATTAATAAATCAAATTGATGAAAGGTTAAACTTACGAAAGAATGTCTTCCCCAGCTTTGAAGCCAAAGATGAAGAATCATTATCGCGGGCATAAAATGGCAGTGTGGCTGAACCTCATTCCTCAACTTCATCAGCCTGGCGATGACGTTTCCATGAGGCATCACCATTTCCGAGAGAAAGGCGATCTTTTTTACGCGGGTGAGTAACACAGGGATCGAGAAACTTTTCTTTTTTTTTTATCTTGAAATTTAACCGCCTACGGCTACACACACGAGATAAAAAGATTTATCAATTAAAAGATTAATAAATTTATGAAAAACCAACAAATTTACAGGACCAGTTCGCGACGAGTGGTACACACCGCTGCCATTACCAGGAACGACCCGTACAAGTTCCTCATCGACGACAGCTTGCGCAACAACGAGCAACAGCGACGAAGAGTCAGCTCTTACAGCCGCTGGTACTCAGAACATCAACGCCATCATCGACGAAAGTAAAGACGACGCGGAGCTTCTTCAGCGACTAGCTTCCAGACACTACTACAGCACGACCACAGCCTTGGCTATAACTGTAGGAGTTGGCTGTATCCTCCTCGTCTTAAACATGCTCATATTCGCCGGGATTTATTATCAGCGCGATCGCGACAAAAAGAGAGCTGCTATGGCATGTGCGTCGAATAATGGACAGGAGAGCTTGGCTATGAGTAGCAGGTCGCCTACTAAACCTCAAGAGAACAATCCGAGATCTTCGCAGGAACCACCGCCCAGTTACACGACACTGCCGAAGAGTCCATCGTCTATTCAGGTGGGCCTGGGACTTTTTTAATGTGTGCTTTATATATAAGATTATAGGTACTGGATTATAGGTACTTTTTTGTCAGAGCCAATCAGTGTCTCGTATACATATTATACTATCTATCAGAATTTGGATTTTATCTGAATATATATAGGCAAAGTTGGCAGCAAAAGTATCGAAAACTATTGCCGCTATACCTGCAGGCAAATATTTTTTTCCGCGAAAAATTTCACCCGATAGAAATTTATAACAATGCCATACATGTATGAAACTTTTATTTGTAGCTTTGTATACGTTTTTATCTCGTAGAATCTTTTTTTCCAAACCAAACTTCAGTTCGACAAAATAAGAATCTAAAAATACAAAAATGAATTATTTTTTCAATAGTTTAATCAAATAAAACTCTTTCAGGATCACATGCAAGATTCCTGTCTCCAGGACCAGATGGATCGCAACCGCATGAAAACGGCTACGTTAACCCGCAGCAGCAGCGGTCAAAAAGATCACCCAATGCCACCTCGACCTCCACAAAGGACCTCAAGCTCGCTAAGCACAGTCGCTGGAAGCACAAGCGGAAGCGTCAAGAAACGCGTTCAAATCCAAGAGATCACTGTATAGCATTAGTGGTCGCCCCCTGAGGGCACCGTTGCGCGCGCGAAACGCGTAACCTTCGTCAATTCTCAGGACGCGATCGTCGAGTCGCAGTTCTAAAGTATATAGTATATACGAAGGTACGACACGCGAACCCAGCGCTATTTTCGTAAGCGCGACGGCGGACAAAATTATTTCTGCGCGAAGGATTGACTGTAGCTTCCTGATGATGATGCGTTTGCAACGTTTGTTTTCGAGGTGTAATTACATACTACGTTGACTGACATGTATATTTGATGCGTTACGATTTACCTCGTTTTGATGGATCACATCATGTCTACTACGAAATTACACATGACGCGAGTGCGTAGGATATGTTCTCGAATTGCCGACATACGATAGCTATATGGCGTTATATACGTCTCAGCCAGAGATATTACAGTTTATGATATAGTCTGATGAGAAGCGATGGCTATGAAACGTTTCCGAAGAGTAATCGAACGTTAAAAAAGACATTCAATTTCGATGATTCTGAAGTAGAGAATGAACGAACGAGGAACATATTTATTGTGTATAAACAAAGTATTAATTATAAGTAACGACACCGATTATGCGGGCTTTTCAATCGGATATATATATATATATGATAATTAAGTATACTGCCGCTTGTAAAATTGCATTTTAACAAGTTTCGTTTTACGTTTTGGTAGATGAATTTATGAATTTTAGTAACACTGTTATTTAATATCCTAGTCTGTAAAATATTTAAAACGTTGATTAATTGTATTTATTAGAGTTGATTGAGGATAAAATACTTGAAATAGACGAAAGAAATATATAAACGACAAATCAGTTCCAATCGAGCAGCACACCGGAAATTTGTACATTTCTCATAGAAACACTTTTGCGTGTTGATATAAGAGGCCACACATATATATTAGCTAATCCATTTTTCTACTCATGAATGAATTTGTATTCTTTTGAATCAACGAAGCTCCAAAAACATGCTTTGTCTTCGAGTTACACGTGAAACTTGCGCGCGATGTCCTTCGAGCTGTACAGATACATTGCTAATTAATCTAGTAAGCATCGTCACGTTAATACCACGCGAAAATCACGTTAATCTTTGCCATCTGATAAAAACAAAATACTATGACAATTTTCAAACGAGAATAATAAAATAACATTATAAACGAAATTTTTCGTTAGCTCGTTCACGCGCATCGAACGTTTCTCATACGAAGAAAATTCTCATTAAATTGTAAGGTAGTTTCTTTTCGAAAGTATGACACACACAAGTATAATATAAATATATAAATAAAAGTGTTGCCAAACGAAGACACTTATTTTAAAAAGTTCTTTTAAGAAAAGACCAACCAAAGAGACTTGCACTTTTCATAGATAATGTATGCATAATTCATTATACTAGGACTATAGTGCGTTACGAAAATCGTGAAAAATGTCAAAAGCAGTTAGTAAGAGAAATCACAGAGAACTACTAAAAGTAAACTGTTTGTTGCCGGTGCTTGATTGAACAATTGTAAAAGGCGGAGATGAAGCGTTCCATCTTTAACCTTGTTAGTTACCTAGTCTCATCCATTTGTATATTTCATTGTGAAACAATAAAAAGCGATTTATAAGTAACTATTCTTTTCTAAGTTTTTTACCCTATCCAGGTTTGTTAATGATGAAACGTAATTTTAATTTATTATAAATATAATTTGAGTCTTTATTCGATCAAAATGATTTGTTATGTTTATAACATTAAAAAATCAGCAGTTGCTTTTATACCTCTAAAGATAAAATTAATCTATAAAATGTATATTCATAATATGCATTTACAAATCATCTCAATAGCAATAACTATCAAAATTTAAATATTAAGATATCTTGCCAAAGAAACTGGAAGAGTAGACTTTAACTTATTGTCTAGATTATTTCTAAGCTTCCATAACAAAGTTGGAGAGTACTTAAACTGCCAGATACCATTTCTTTTTCTTTCTGCCCACTTTTGAGCAAGTAGTAAGGATCTTTGATAACCCTTCAATTCCTTGTCTTCCAATGAAACAGGTATTTCTTGCACAGTGCCAAATCCTACTTTAACCAGTTCCTTTCCAACAGAAAAAGTTTCCTAAACAATGACATTGGTTTATCGGTTAATGATTCTATTGGAAATTATGTATAGTATATCAAATCAATCATTGAACGCTCACCTTATCTTTTTGTGGCACCATTACTATACAAGTCAGAAACTGGTTTTCAACAGTTATTGGCAAAAGCGTGATTTTCTGTCCCTTAACTACTGCTTGCAACCAACTGAGCCCTGAAAATACAATATAATTTCTTAATCAACTTTCCAATATGACGTACGCATGTATTTTAAGTTTGGAATTGATTTAACATACCATTTCCAGTTATATTGACCCCGGCTATTTTTACAGGTAGATATTTAGGCGTACCTAATCTAGGCAAAGGAACTAACGGTTTATGATCTACTAAGAGATATGGCTGCTCAGCTGGTTCAACATTCTTAACAACACCTTCCAGTAAAACTTTCTTCTTAAAAAAATGTCGAGGCACATCAGAGGGACTAGTAAACCTAGCAAACTACACAGTCCAAATTGAAAACAAAATAGAGCAAATTAATTTTTTGTCAAAAATCAATACTGTCAATAAATATTACATAACTTGCAAGATATTATATACAAACCGGTCTTATTTTGTACAACGCAGTCAACAATCCAACACCCGCAATCCCATAAGTAAGAATCTAGGGTAGAACAGGTAAAAAATATTAGAAAATGTTCTATTCTGGTAAACAGGTGAAAGTAATTATAATCAAAACAAACATAAGAAATACCTCTTCTCCTCTGGTATCATGTTCCATAAAACTGGCGAATTTATCAAAAAGATTACTCGATTTATCCTCTTCCATTTTCACACTCAACTTGCTAACAGAATCTTAAAGATAGGAGATCTTGTTTATAAAAATAAGTATGATATAATTTTTCGTATTTTCATAGTTTTACACGGCAATAAGTATACGTGTATCACATGCCGCGTTCGTTGTCGTCGGAAGACATTTCTGCTAATCTGCTCCCAATTTTAGCATAACATAACCTCTATACATAGAACGAAGTCTATATTCGTTGATAGAACATCGTTACGAAAGTTTGACAGAGGATCAACAAGGTCAAGGCAAGTGATTTCGAAAAGTGTAAATTGAAAGGTGAAAATTTCACTTATTAACAGTAGTATTAATATTAATTCACCGTAAAATAAAAAGTGTGATCCGCGTCTCTTTTTTTTAATAATCAGAATAATGGCTGATAGAACGTAATCGTTGAAATGGGCTGTAATCACTTACAAGATCAAGTGCTAAATACTTACAATTCATTAATACAGTAAAACGCGAACGTCTTTATAACAAATTGAAATTATTAAACGCGTTTTCATTATCTGCATTTGCAAATTTCAAAATTCAAAATCGAACACATCGCGTGCGCGGTTCGACAGTCGACAAACTTCAGGCATGATAATGTCCATTTTAAACCGTCACCAACTTCAATCAGACCGAGATTGAAAACACGACGAGAAGAAGAGTCGGTGTTTCAGTTTATTTTTCTCGTCGGTTTAATAAGTGATTTTTGTCGAAATCATCGATGGTTTTATAATATAATCACGAGAAAGGATAATGAAAACAATGGCTCATCATTACGTGGTAACGGCTCACAAGCCAACGGCAGTCACGGCTTGCGTGACCGGTAAGTTAACCTGCTTTTTTATGGCTCACGCTCGAAAGGCGGCCCTCACGCGTGCCTTGAAGACTTCAATTTGGCCCTAATTTTATATTTTCTATGTCAAGGTAATTTTACGTCACCAACCGATCTGAATTTGATTTTGGCGAAAAACATGAGGCTTGAGATCTACCTTGTGACACCTGAAGGGCTACGTCCTCTCAAAGAAGTTGGCATTTATGGAAAAATTGCTGTAGTCAAGTTTTTCAGACCACAAGTTAGTCCACAATGAGCATTTTTTTTACTCTTGAATGATTTTACAGCTTTGTTGACATTTGTTGATTCATTTATCTATGTTATAGCACGAAAAGAAGGACCTGCTTTTCTTGTTAACTACGCGTTATAACGCAATGATCTTGGAGTGTGTTGGAGAAGGTGAAGATATTGAGATAATCACAAAAGCTCATGGCAATGTAGCTGATAGAATAGGCAAGGCTTCCGAGACTGGAATCAAAGCTGTAATCGATCCCAAAGCAAGGGTCATTGGCTTACGACTTTATGATGGTTTGTTTAAAATTATTCCACTTGACAAAGATAATCCAGAATTAAAAGCATCCTCTATACGTATGGATGAGCAAAATGTAATTACTATTGAATTAATTCAATTTTTTCCAGTATTAAGCCTTTGAACATCATTAATTAACAATTCTATTATTGTAATTCAAGGTCCAGGATGTTAACTTTTTACATGGTTGTATAAATCCAACTTTGATTTTAATTCATCAAGATATCAATGGAAGGCATGTCAAAACTCATGAAATTTCATTGAGGGATAAGGAATTTGTCAAGATTCCATGGAGACAAGATAATGTTGAAAGAGAAGCCATGATGGTTATTCCAGTTCCTTCACCCATTTGTGGAGCCATCATCATTGGCCAAGAAAGTATTTTATACCATGATGGTACTACTTATGTAACAGTAGTACCACCAATTATTAAACAAAGCACCATCACATGTTACGCTAAAGTAGACAATCAAGGACTTCGTTATCTGTTAGGAGATATGGCTGGCCATCTATTTATGTTGTTTTTGGAGCAGGATAAGAAAGCAGATGGCTCCATGGTAGTAAAAGACTTGAAAGTTGAATTGCTTGGAGAAGTCAGTATCCCAGAATGCATAACATACTTGGACAATGGAGTAATATTCATTGGCAGTCGATTGGGTGATTCTCAGTTGATAAAGCTGAATACCAAGCCTGATGAGAATGGTTCCTACTGCAGCACCATGGAAACTTTTACTAATCTTGCTCCAATAGTAGACATGGCTGTTGTGGATCTCGAGAGACAAGGCCAGGGACAAATTGTCACTTGCTCTGGAGCTTTCAAAGAAGGTTCTTTGAGAATAATAAGAAATGGAATCGGCATTCAAGAGCACGCAAGTATTGACCTGCCTGGAATAAAAGGAATGTGGGCATTGAAAGTTGGCAGTGGTAACTTTGACAACACTTTGGTATTATCATTTGTTGGACAAACAAGAATTTTGATGTTAAATGGTGAGGAGGTAGAAGAAACCGACATACCTGGCTTCGTTGCCGATGAACAAACGTTTCACACCGCCAATGTCAACAATGACGTGATTATTCAAATTACACCAACTTCTGCTAGATTAATCTCTAATGAAAGCAAATCTGTCATCTCTGAATGGGAGCCTGATAATAAAAGGACCATCAGTGTTGTAGCATGCAATGGCACACAGGTACTGTGCGCGACAGGAAACGATTTGTTCTATTTGGAAATAAACTGCAATCAGATAGTCTCAAAGGGTTACACTACTCTTCAGCATGAAGTGGCATGCGTTGACATCTCCCCATTAGATGGAAGCAGTGAGGCAAAGATTGTTGCTGTTGGATTGTGGACAGATATTTCTGTTCGTATATTAACTTTACCAAAGCTAGAGGAAATAAACAAAGAATTACTTGGTGGGGAAATAATCCCCAGATCTATATTGATGACTTGCTTTGAAGGCAATACTTATCTTCTGTGTGCATTGGGTGATGGAAGTATGTATTACTTCACACTAAACAAACAGAATGGAATGCTAGCAGATAAAAAGAAAGTTACTCTTGGTACCCAACCAACAGTCTTGAGGACTTTCAGATCTCTTTCAACAACAAATGTGTTTGCCTGCTCTGATAGACCCACAGTTATTTACAGCTCTAATCATAAGCTCGTATTCAGTAATGTTAACTTAAAGGAAGTCAATCACATGTGCTCTTTAAATGCAGAATCCTATCCAGACAGTTTAGCTCTTGCAACAGACAGTACAGGTAATTAACTAACTCTTGTCAATGAAAATGAAAAATACTTACTCTACTATTAACCATTAATTTTCTTTTTCAGTCACTATTGGAACGATTGATGAAATACAGAAGCTCCATATAAGAACTGTACCTCTATATGAATCACCGAGAAGGATCGCATACCAGGAAAGCACTCAAACCTTTGGAGTCATCACGATGCGCGTCGATATTCAAGAAAGCAACGGCGTTAATGTTGTCAGACCATCCGCTTCGACGCAAGCTGCTTCTATATCGAACAGCAATCACATTCCAGCGCACAATAAACCTTCCAATACAGCGAGTGACATAGGACAAGAAGTTGAAGTTCACAATCTGCTGATTGTGGATCAACATACCTTTGAAGTACTTCATGCTCATACTTTGGTACCGACCGAATACGCAATGTCTTTAATTTCTACAAAATTAGGTGAAGATCCGACTCCATATTACATTGTTGGTACGGCTATGATCAATCCTGATGAATCGGAGCCAAAATCGGGCAGGATTTTATTGTATCATTGGAATGACGGAAAACTGACACAAGTATGAAAATATTTTGATCTCTGTTAATGATTCTAATTTTTAGAAATGTATAGATTAAAAAATTTTTTTTTTCCTTCTAGGTTGCTGAAAAAGAAATCAAAGGTTCATGTTATTCCTTAGTTGAATTTAATGGAAAACTTTTGGCTAGTATTAACAGCACAGTCAGATTATTTGAATGGACTGCAGAAAAAGAGTTGAGGCTAGAATGCAGTCACTTCAACAATATCATAGCTTTATACTTGAAAACTAAAGGCGATTTTGTACTTGTGGGAGACTTAATGAGATCAGTAACTCTACTCCAATATAAGACTATGGAAGGCAGCTTTGAAGAAATTGCGAGGGATTACAATCCTAATTGGATGACATCCATCGAAATTTTGGATGACGATACGTTCTTGGGAGCCGAAAATTGTTTCAATCTGTTTGTTTGTCAAAAAGACAGGTAAGCAGCTGATGATTATTTTTATCTAGTGATTAAATTCATCTAAATTTCTAAATTGTTCATTTGTATACAGTGCTGCCACATCTGAAGAAGAAAGACAACAAATGCAAGAAGTTGGTCAGTTCCATTTAGGTGACATGGTAAACGTTTTTAGACATGGGTCTTTAGTCATGCAGCATTTGGGTGAATCAAGCACTCCGACTCATGGTTGTGTACTTTTCGGGACTGTAAGTGGTGCCATTGGTTTGGTAACACAAATCCCATCGACGTTTTATGAATTCCTTCGTAATTTGGAAGACAGACTAACATCTGTCATAAAAAGTGTGGGCAAAATTGAACACAACTTCTGGAGAAGCTTCAATACAGATTTAAAGATAGAGCAGTGTGAAGGATTCATCGATGGAGATTTAATTGAGAGTTTCTTGGATTTGAATCATGAAAAAATGGCTGAAGTCGCTATGGGTATAGTGGTAAGTTTATACTCATTCATGTAAAGTCTCGATTACTCGTTCTCGCTTATTTTTGACATTAATTTACTTTAATCTTTCATGTTTTAGATTGATGACGGCAGCGGTATGAAAAAAGAAGCAACGGTCGATGACCTGGTAAAGATTGTTGAAGACCTTACAAGGATACACTAAATTTTAATTACAAAATGCTTTTTTAATTGATTTCACAAAAAACATTACGATTAAATATGCGACGAGGATATGTATATGAATCGTTGAGCACGCAGTCCTCGCATACAAGTACTCATAAGTTATGTAAATATGTAAGAGTCGGATGCAACGCTAATTATATATAATTCATTCGAAATCATGATCAGCTGTGACTAAAAAAGCCAATATTCACACTTTGTAAAGTAAAATTCGTATCTTTGTAAGTTCAGTGTGAATTGTAAGATCTCGCTATATGGAGATTCTTTCTTTGGTTTATTCTGAACGGTTTTTTTAACTTTATTGTGTAGTCTAAGACAAAATCGATAAATGAAAATATATAGATTTTCAAAAACACTATGCTATTGTTCAACTGTTTCGAACTTTATTATCGACGACTTGCATTAGCCAGCGTGACTGGATCAAAAATCCATTCTCTCAGTTTATCCACACCTTGTCCTGTAACTCCACTGGCTTCGATAACAGTGATTTCCTGACGCACTTCTTTCTGAAGTCGAGAAAAATTTAACATAAGCAACGCTTCATTTCTCATTTGACGATAGGACAAATCCATCTTCGTTAAAATTAAAGCAAACTTTGCTGGCGCAAGTTTAGGTTCCACTAGTAATGAGTACAGCAAAACGCCAGCAGCACTTATTTGGCACAGATTGCTGGTATCCACAACGTAGATCACTTTGTAAACCTAAAAAATAATTGCTCATTTCTTATTTTATTCAACTATACCATAGAATATTTTGTAAAAATAGCCTATCTTAAGAATTCAAATATTTTCAAAGTCAAATAGCAATACCCTGTCAAGATGATGTCTCCAAATCGGTGCCATGCTACCTCCTATTTCTCGAATTACAAGTTCGAAGTGTCTATCGGAACTGCGTACATTAAAAAGGTTAATACCATTTGTCTGAACAGTTGAATTAGCCTCATCTATACTGTCTCCACGAAGATTTTTCAAAAGAAGAGTTTTTCCGGACTTCATTGGGCCCAAACATAGGCACATTTTTACGCGGCTATTCTATCCAGAATATTGATTAACAACTTGGTTTACCATGCCAACTATATCGTGTGATCGAATACCGTCGAAAATGAAATATTATCGATCGACTAACGTTCTTTTTATTTTATTTATTAATCAAAGTTTTGTAACAGGACAAATAGTTGTATTACCAAAGATTTTCAAAAAATTTTTTTTTTCAAATTATTAATTGGCGCCTTCGTCATTAAAATAATGCTTGAATTCAAATAAAAACTTTCAAATTTTTGATTCACATCTGTCATATATTATTTGCCAAAAATAACATATAACATATGTATAGAAACATTTGATTCTACATGAGTAGAATGGAAAATGGAAAATATTTCTCAGAACTTACGCGCGGGTATTGTTTTATAAAGTTAAACAATACGGTTATTGAAATTAATATTCTGAAATTCATAGAATAAGATAATACACTTGTAATAATATCTTATTCATAGAATAAGATAATATATTATATTATATAATAATATAATAATATATTATATATATAATTTCAGAATATTAATTTCCATAGAATATTAATTTCCAATTCATAGAATAAGATAATACACTTGTAATAATATCTTATTCATAGAATATTAATTTCCATAACCGTATTGTTTATAACTTTATAAAACAATAACCGCGCGTAAGTTCTGAGAAATATTTTCCATTTTACTGTCTGCACGGGTGTAAAAATATATTCAAACAGCTAGTCATGTTTACTCAGCTGTTAAATTTTCAAGTTTTAGAATGAAATTAATCAATTTGCATGACGAGTCCTCGTGTATATATCTTTGTTATTGAGTATTTAAGGCCGATTTTTTTTTCAAAGACCGATCATTCTGATCATTGATTCCGCAAGTAGTAATCAATAATTGAAAATGAACTCCAAAATCGTTTTGGTGCTCTTTGCAGCCGTCATTGCTCTGGCTTTAGCAGAAGGTATACTTATTGTGCGATAATTTTATCTTCGCATTTAGTCAACGTTATATATTATTCACATATTTTATTTCAGACTACCCTAAGGGTCATGTCTCTGGACATGCTGAACAATTAGACGACTGTTTTTTCACCTGCACAGAAAAATACGGCAAAAATGGTCAGTCAAATAAAAATATTTGCTTAAAAAATGATAGATGAATGTACAAAATTTAATTTAATAACAAATTCGCAGGATACAAGAAGACGTACCCTCAAAAAGAGAATGAATGCAAACTGTCCTGCGAGGGTAAGATTAAAAAAATGAATACATCTTATTTAAGAATTGTTTGACAGTAAAACTTTATGTTTTTTTTTTATTATTTGCAGAAGCTTTTTCGGCTGAATATGGTAATGCTTATATGAATTATCAAACGTCCTTGGACTTTTACGATTTCTAATATGTATGAACAATAATAATTTTATTATTATATTTTATTCATGATTTCAGGTTCTTACGGTTTTTACTCAGAGAAGAAAACCGAGTGCAACCAAAGATGTAACGGTAAAAATTAGTTCTACTTCAATTTATATTTAATATACTGTTATTTTCAACTTTAACCATACAGTCATACCGTTGTAATAAATCGATGGTGATATTATAATGTATAAAAGTGTATTACATACACAATTTGACACACCGAAATATTTTGATTATTGCTGCACACGCTGTCATATTGTAACATTTTTTTATCAATCTTATTTCAGAGATTTACAGTGGAAGCTCATACCCCGAAAAGAATTCGGAATGTCACCAAAGATGTGGAGGTATGATTTATATTACTCAAAGTTTTCGGAATTAATATAGTTATTAAAAGGTACACATTGAAAATCGTATTTTTTTCTTATTTCAGAACTTTACGGCTACAGACATTAATTAATTGCTTGTAACTCACCATTATTTCATTAATTATTATTGTACCAAATTTTCAAAATAAAAATAATTACTTTCAAATAAAATAAAATTGTAGTGTTTTAATCTGACTTAATCCCGTAAAATGAACTATTTCTCATTGAACAATGGTTTATAAAATATACTGATTTTATTCAAAATTTAAATACAAGATTTTAACATTGAAATTATTATCAAAATTACAGACATTGAGTTAAATGGAGTTACAATAAGTAAAATAACAGAATAGAGTGAGTATTTACATTTTTATTCGCATTAACAGATTATAGAAATAAATTCAAAAGTACAAAAATAATCTGAAAACTTTGAAAAATGACCACATGAATTCAGGTGGAAAAATGAAAATTTTCTTTAACGCTCTTTTTTATGACAAATATATGTATAGTAAAAAGTACGAAAAAAACGCTTTCAATGAAAAACAGAAACTCAAGGTTTACACTCACTTGCGAGTTGCAATTTAAAATAATAAAAAAATAAGTCAAATATTACTAAAAAATTAAAAAAGACAGGATTTCACCCAAAAAAAAAAATAAATCAACAGTCGGAAATGTTATCAAGCCTTCTAATCACTTTCTTGTATTCGTCTTCCAGAGCTTTGAATTCTTTATCAAGAGTCTGCATACGTTGTTCTTGAATTGAGAGAGAAGAAACACCTGGTCGGTTTTCGTTTGACTTGAATGCTGCCTCTAGTTTTTTCATATTTTCCTCTCTTCTGTATGGTATGTTGAGTCTCTTTTTAACATCCAAACGATAGTCACGATATTCAGATTCGTTTGATACATCCGTTACTCGCAATCTCAGTATTTCATATACTCTGCGCGATTGTTTCTACAGACAAATTATAAAAATGCTTATAACATGTTACAAGAATCAAAGAAATTTGAGTTACTTGAAGCTTACCTTATTTATTTTAAACTTTTCTCTTGCCTCGTTTGCCATACTTTTGTTGAAACCTCGAATAAGATTGTCTTTTGAAAAGCTAGGTAATGTACTGCAATTCATAGCATCCACATAATCCCTCAAGCGCTGAAAATCTTCAGAAGGGTCTTCCACTAAAAATAATTAATTTTTTTAGACTTTAGTTTGAAGAAAAAAATAATACTCAATAAAATCTTATTATACCTGTTATATCTTTGACTTCAGGACGACTGATATATTCACGATAAATCGCCCTTAATAAGTGACTTCCAAGTCCTATTCCTTGAAATGGTGGTAAAATTAAAACTTGAGCTATGCGGGGTCTTGTAAGGCTGGGATAAGCATAATACTGATAGACAGTTGCAAAACCAACTGTAGCATAACGAACAGAGCCATCTTCATCTGTATACCTTTCAAACCTATAAACATTTTAATTATTAATGTTGATTGATTATTTTCTTTTTTTTTGTATGATATAATGTAGCATATATAAATTCATACATGTTAAAATAATGCCATTGGTCATCATCAATATCAACAAAATTCGCAGCATCAATATACCATAACAAAAATGTTTGCACACGTTGGTGATATTCTTTGAATTTTTTATTGCTCATGTCAGCTTTGTACACTTCAAAATGTCTAACTACACCATCATCTAAACAATTATATGAAAAAATGAATAAAAATCATACTATACATACAATTATACATGCATAATTGTTTCACTCACCATCAACAGAAAAGGTATATATATTTTCTCCAGCTGGTGTAAAAGCTTTATCCTTAGAAAGGGATTTGACGAATGAATCAATATTATCATGTACATCAGGCGCTAACTTTTCAGCTACTTTAGATAAGACTTCGTCAGGTTTTACATCTTGACAAATATGTTTGTTTACTTTTTCAGAATAAGTCATACCCAAATAAGTTTCTAAACTACCAGCTGTATAATACAATTTTACTCTAAGGTCCTTGTATCCAAATATAGTTTCACTGAAAAACCATGACAAATTAATTAGGTATTAAATTAGTTACTTATGAAGCAAACAAATATCATTATAAATATTTGGAATATTTACCTATCTCCAAATACTTGATGTGACATCTCTGGTTTGAACGTGGTTTCATCATTCTCCAAATCTTCAACTTTACGAACAAATTTGAATTCGAGAGCGTCATTACTACTAATGACAAATGGTTTTAAACGAGCTGCTATTGCTTCTTCCATAATGCTAAAAAATATAACTTCATTAGTACGAATTTAAACTTTCCTCTGGACTATCTGTAATAGCAATACATAAAACCAATGTGAACTCGTTGAATCAACAGATATGTTCGACTTTGAAATTGTTACTAACATTTTAAATTCTGAGACTATATTCTGATATGTAAATTCGATTGTTAATGATTCTTACGAACCACAAATAAGAAATCAATGATTCAACAATGAAAATAATATGTTGAAACTCAGTATCACTTACAATAAACAAAATAAACAAAATCTCACGCAAAAATTCGTTGGATTATAACCTTAAAGATTATATCAAATGATGTATGATTTTAACAACTCAATTTTTAGGATTAGTTAGTTTATTAAACAAGAACGTTTAGATATAGCGTTAAAGTACTTACTTCGATAAAACTTGCCGACAGTTAACCGTTTTTCAAGAGGACGCCTATTAAGTATTTGTTTGAAACGTGATCAGAAATACTTAAGGTTGTTCGACTTGTTCGCGCCAAATGTGCGGTCCCGAAAATAGAATATATATAATAAATATACGAATCGCGAACGCGAGAAATTTTTGCCAAATTTGCATGTAAACTTGTCCACGATTTCGTTCTGATATATGAGCCGGTTGGTTGATATTGGACAAAAATGAACTGAGCGCTAGAATAGGAGGACAGCTGATCCTTGATCCTCGTCGAAGTGGGGAGTGGGGACTGAGGAAATTACCGACGCCGCCGAGGAGTCACCAGTGTGTTATCCGACCCTCTTGTTTAACCTCAAAGAAAAGAGAATATGTGAAATTGACATTATAAACAGACAATACTCTAGGTATATTGAGTATAAGTATTAGAGCAAAATTATAAGCCAAAAGCAGTGTGGAGGCAATATCTGTCGAACGTTCAAGACATCGGGATAGATAATTAGCCAAAAAAATGGCAAACAGAACAGTAAAAGATGCCAAATCTATAAGGGGTACAAATCCTCAATATTTGGTAGAGAAGATCATAAGATCCAGAATATATGACAGTAAATATTGGAAAGAGGAATGTTTTGCCTTGACTGCAGAACTTTTGGTCGATAAGGCCATGGAACTCAGGTATTTATCACATTAATCAAGAACGTAAACAACATTTGCTATGACTTAATTTATCTTTACGGTGTATAATGAATTTAATATTTTGCAGGTTTATAGGTGGTGTTTTTGGTGGTAACATAAAACCGACCCCGTTTCTCTGTCTCATATTAAAGATGCTGCAAATACAGCCAGAGAAAGATATCATCGTTGAGTTTATCAAAAACGAAGAATTCAAATATGTCAGAGCTCTCGGTGCATTTTACATGCGACTGACAGGTACTTCTCTAGACTGTTATCGTTACTTGGAACCACTTTTGAACGATTACCGAAAACTGAGAAAGCAGAACAGACAAGGTCAGTTTGAAATAATTCACGTGGATGAATTTATTGATGACCTTCTAAGGGCAGAAAGATGTTGCGATATCATCCTGCCAAGGATTCAGAAGAGACATGTTCTAGAGGAGAATAACGAGTTGGGTAAGAAAGCAAATAACTTTTTCAAATTATCTATAGTTGGACCAACTTTAAGACTCTTATTTTATTCTTTCAGAGCCCAGGATATCCGCTTTAGAAGACGATATAGATGAGAATTTAGAAAGTTCAGAAGATGAAGAAATAGCTCCCATAACTGAACGCAAAAGAGTAGACGATTACAAGAGAGACAGAGATCGGGAAAAGAGGCATTCTCGGAATGACAAAGACAAAGGCAGATCAAGAAGTAGATCTAGAGATAGAAGAGACAGAGATCGATATAGATCACACGAGAACAGACGTTCTCGTAATGACAAAAAATACCGAGATAGATCTAGAAGCAGATCTCGAGATCGAAGGGACCGAAGAAGGGACCGTGATAGACCTAGACATTAAAACAATTGTTTTAGGCAATACCAACGACCACTATAAGAAAAACGGCAGTTTTCGCGACAACAAATATTTTCTATTTTACAATCTTTGTAAAGCCCTATGGTAAAGTTTTTCATGTGTATTGTACTGTACTATCTAGTACTTTATGAAAGGTCAGAACGTGTATATAAATAAATACTTTAACAAATAAAACAGATCTTTTGAAAATTAAATGTAATTAATACATATACTTCTTTCTTCCTATAATTATTTACAATATAATAATGATCATACATCAGTTCGAGTTACAAATTGATTCTCAAAAACTCACCACTGCATTCTGTTTTTACATATTACAATTTGTACAGTACATTCGTCATAATCTATATCTTTTAACAACATTATAAACAACGTTTCTAGAACAATACATATTCTACTAAGGAATGCAGTCTGCTTGCTTGTTATATACTTAAAAAAATATATTACACAGATGAAAGAAAATGTATGCTTTCTTAAACTGCAGTAAGAAATTAAAATATAATTTATGAAAGTGAATTGAGTCATGTAATAACTAAGTTTAAAACGTAGGAGAATTCAAGATAAATAATCTTTCTTCCTCTTTTTTTATCCACTTAATAAGTTTACCTATTGAATTGATTGCATCTGTCTTGGTCACTAATGGTTCAAAAGTGACATACAATTCAAACCCAGATGTCACCTAAAAAGTAAAAATAACAATTATACACATATGACGAATTTTGTAAGAACTTATTGATTCATGTTATAACTTACCCATGCTAGCATAGTTTCCTTATCTAGTTGTTGAAAAATTAGTTTCAACGGTCGAGTCGGAGAATGCAATCTGTGATGCAAACATTGATAGGACCCAAGTAACCTGTGACACAAACGTTTTTGTAGAATTGTGAATTTTAATAAAGTTTTTCATTAAAAAAAACTTATTTACCTTTGAATCTCTTCATCTGTAGTGTAAGGGGGCTGAAATCCTGGACTCCAGAATTGAGCAGTGCTGTTGCATTTGTACAAAACATGCCTCATCTCTGGTAATCCAATCTCAGCAATAGTTATGGAAGCTTTATTCATAGATTCATTTATTGCTTCTAAGCAATTTGTTCGTCGTAATTTTTCCACGATTTTCTAAAAAGAACAATTTATTACGTGGATATCAGAAAACTTTTTAATAAACTAAAAATAAAGAAAATTGATGAGATAGTGTACCTGCTTGGCTTCAGAAAGAGTAAAGAAAACATCCCTATCCACAGTCAGCAATAATAAACAAGCTTGACAGTCTTCTGCTAAATAAGATACATGTCCATGCATAAAGCCATTTGAGTCAAATTTTGGCAAACAAATTGGTGTCCAACTTTCAGCAGTTTTGAACGATTCTGAACTATCTACTAAATTGAGAATCAAATGGAGATCAGATGGATGTATATAAAACTTCTTCATTCTAACTAACGTGATTAACTGATTATTTGCTAAGAGTATTGCAAAGACTAAATTCTGAAAGTAAAGCAAAAATGCATTATTACACTTGCAATCTTTTTAAAAATTCTCATTAATTACAGGTTTAATGCAAAATCAATACCTTTATTTTCCCGCACGTTTGTACAATCGTCTGCGTTATCGCATCTCGCATCGAAGGCAAAAGAGGTAGACATTTGACAGCGCCTAGAAAAAACGCTGGTTCTCTATCCATGAAATTTAACAGATGGTCTATAAGCCTTTCACTGCCAGTCAATAATCGTCTCAGATCAAAATTTCTCCTCTGCTCGTACACTCTTGTCAATTGAGATTGCGTTAGTACAGACAGAATTTGATTATATACATATCTGCAAACAGGGTAAATTTTTACATTTACTTAATCGAGTACCTCAAAAACACAATTGGCTATTCATCTTCTACTTACGACAACTGCAGCACTAATTGTGGTACGCTCTCAAGAGTCTTAGAAACAGTCACCAAAATAAGTGGCCCCCTTGCTATGAAAACAAAATTTGTGTCTCCCGCGTGTACAGATCTAATCATGTCATTACCATCTTGAACAAACGATACGAGAGCCTGCATGACTCCCATGACTGTGACTAGTTTGTCTTCCGAACTATACCTAGAGTATATCGGTTTACCAGCTTGACTCAGTACAAAAATATGCTTCTTCTGGGCAAGCCAGGTTTTACATCTTAATGGATCTGCATCCAAGTTATTCAGTCCAAACTGTTGAGATAGATCATCCTGAAATAAAATCGTATACTTTGTGAGTCAATTGATCTCAGTTGAATAAGCTATCGTAGCTAACAAAGAGCTTATGCACTTCTAATTCCGAAGAAAACCTTGACATTCAGACACAGCATTATAATCATAACCCAAGCTACAAGAACTGTTATCCAACAAGCTACAACTGAGCTCCAAATGCGCAACAACAAGCAAACAAGGGAAAAACCAATTAATAATCCTCACCATATCACTATTGTCCAAAGAGGCGGATTTCTCGAGGTCGATATCGGAGGATGTTTTGGGCGGATCCGATTGAATGTTAGGGATGATTCCAGCGGACTTAATAGTCTCGAACTCGTCGAAGCTGTCCTCGGTGAGAAGCATCGTCTCGGCAGAGGCTCCGGGTTCGACGCCTGGCTCGATGATCGCGTCCTCCTCCGTTGCTCCGCTGCTGCTGGCCATCGTGTAATTGTATATACACGATATATATAGTATAGGTTGGAGAGTCAAGAAAGATCCTTTTGATCCTTTCTGATGGGTTAACTGTCTATTAGGATATAGTTTTTATATAGAAGTAGTCCGAGAGGAGCTCGTCGACATGACGGCAGCGGGAGATATTGTACGGATGACTGCTGGTCAACGTCCGACGTCTTGTATTATGTTCTTTTTAGCTGCCGCCATCGAGCGACTCGAGCAGCTGATTTTTCGCACGCACACAACACACGACCGCCTACAGCTCGCTCACGCGTGTGTATGTGTATATATATATATATATATAGACCTATATAATATAGGTATAGATGGATACAAACTATATCTATATGTATAGGTATATGGGTGGTTGCGCGATGCGCTTGTTTACCGCATTACCGCCTGAATTTCGAATAACGCAGTGCTTTTGTTGTATAAATTGTTGAACATTTCCAGAATTTTCATGCAATATTGGTTATTGTACGTAATAAATGATTATTTTAATTATTTTGATATTGTTATTTATAAGTAAAATACTTTATAGCACGCTAACCTCAAAATGGCAACTTTATTGTCGATTCTGAGGTTGGTATGCTATAAAATATCGTATGAGTCTGTTGTGGGAGATGGTTTTCTACCTTGCTCGAGGTTTTTCGCACGAGCGAAACGAGTGTCATAATACACTATTAAAAAACAAATAAATATAATATAATATTAATATAATAATATAGTACCTAAATTTATAATCGAATTATCTGCATGCGACCATTATTTTCATAGATCACATGGAAAATTCAAAAATTCATATTTAAAATCCTATAGATAATATTGATATATATTGAGGGTTTTGAAAGGTTTATTCAAAAGGTTGAAAACCACAGATAAAAAAAATTAGCTTATTATTGTATAATAATTATGAGAATGCCAAACAATTTTTATAGATTGTTTCTTTTTATTATCATTTTCATATATATATATAATTCACCAAACTTATATTTGTTTATTTCAGATTCTTGCTGCTATTCTTCAAGTATGTGATAAACAACGTTCCTCACAACTAAATAAGGCAACGTATAAAAAACAGCTTCGTTGACGATGTCCTCCTGCTCTAACATAGAGTCAAAGTAGCGTTCGGCGCGCTTAAAAGCTTGGAATAGGTCACCAGAATATATGGGAAATTCGCTAAATATACCGAGAGAGCAGAGTTTGAACTTGGGCACAAATTCAGGATTATGCATGAGCAAGGCTATTTGATATTCGCTCTTCGCCAGAAGATCGAACAAAGTGCAGGTCTCGATGAACCTCTCCGATTTCATCCTCTCGATCTCTTCAATACATTCTTGATAATAACTCCAAAGCACTGGAAACCGTTTGATGATCCCTTCGTCCTTCAATTCGATCATCGGGCGATGAGTTTTTCTCAGTGCTAGCATCTTGATTATCTGGCAGGTTCCTAATGGTAGATACCCTACTGATTTGATGTCATCTTCATTGCTGTGTTCTAAGATGTAAACCAGAGGCGTTTTACCGTCGCAGTTCTCAGCAAGTACATCCGCGCCGGCGAAAAGAAGTAGCTCGATTATGCCCTCGACATGTTGTGCGAGCTTATCAGCTCGCAGCCTATTACAGATTGCCGATTGCCCGCAGATGCCGTGCAACGCGGTACAATGATCTTGATACGTTCTCTGATGGACGTCCGCGCCGTGTTTCAGCAAAGTTTCCACTATTTTCTTATTACTGGCAAGTTTTATATTGTTGATGCAAGCCGCATAATACAGTAAAGGCTGACCATTACATTGCACATTTACGTCTACTCCATGGTCCAAAAAGATCTTCACCTGGAAAAGAAACACAGTATTAATTATATACATCAAGAAATTAAACTTCCTATAGATACAAAAGATACTGTTACTTACCAATTCATAATTTCCATGCCCGATAGCATAGTGTATCGGTTGCAAGTCGTTCTGGTCTTTACCATGAGGCGAGACACCATTCTCGAGTAAGCTTTTGATCAGCTCGAGACATCCGCTATTATCATAGTTCATTGTAATATGGTTCAACACATTGAGTCCGTCAAGATCCTTGACAAAAAGATCGGCCCCGTGTTTCATCAACAACGGCACCAGATCGTCGACCGCAACTACTCTGCTGGCTGTGAGAAGTAATGGTGTCATGCCGCGTTTGTCAGTTGCATTGACATCGGCTCCTTTCTCGAGCAACATTTTGGTCAGCTGGACATGGTTATTTTCCACCGCGTAATGTAACGGAGTTTGTCCATCGTCGTCTTTAGCTTGTAAGTCGGCACCGTGGTCCATTACCAGACGGATGAGTTGCTCGTTCTTCGGCGAGGGGACCATCTGAAGCAGTAGGTGGAGTATAGTCAAATTTTTGTCGATCGGCTGAGGATAGTGACATCCAAAACGCTCGTTGACGTCGGACCCGGAATGCACTAACAGCTTGGCTGATTTATGGTAACCGGCCATGACCGTGATCCACAAGAGCGAGAGCTTTTTGAACTCATCTGTAGTAAAAGATTTGCTGACAATTGGTTCCCTCTCGAGGATTAACATGTGTTCCCAGAAGTCACCGCTGCGCTTGATCATAGTCTTGTCGAGCGATTGATGTAGCATTTTGTCATATCTTTCGATTGGATCGTCCTGATCAATGTCTACCTCACTACCAAATGCAGAATAGAAAAACATCCTTGAAATTTGGTTGCTGTTGCACTGCATGCTGATCGATCAGCAAGGAACTCTTAATATGTCGTTATGCCACTCACTGTATACAGAGCTGCCGACCTTACCAAAACTGTCTTCACACACGATCGTCACGAGATCACAACACTGAATATATCGCTGTCTTGCCGATTTGCCTTTGGACAAGCGCCTGTACGTATAAGTATCTCGCAGTTGCTGCACACTTTAGGACGGAGTGATGCGTCCTCACACTGCCAAGTCTGCAGGTAAACTGAAGCTTACATCAGTTGCAATGCGCATTAAGTACCCTCGCCCATAGCTGTACGTGCCTAATTGCATGTGTTGACCTGTTCTCCCCGCCATCTGTCGGACTGCGCTGCATGGGATTCCCCGTAGACCCTCATCAGCGCTCGGATTCGGCTTAAAGTTTTATTGTCGCTTTACTTAAGTATGGTTCCTTCCGTGTATCGACGCTTTTATTGTTCGAGACGAGTGATATATGGTTAGATTCTGTATCTGAAGTGTTTGGATTTCGGTGCTATTGCGAGAATGCTCGATTTTAAAATATCACTATTATGTTTTTTTAAATAAATTAGTCAAATTAATTTCTGTTAAATTTATTACTGCTTTCGATATAGTACGTGTAGACTTTTTATGATATTTAAATATATATAAGTATTTCACTTTCACCATACTTCGTTAAGTATTCGCTTTGTTGCATATCCCACTTACAAAGTTTCTACCACATTTGCATATATTTATTATGATTTATTATTATAATTGTATTTTATTATTGTATACTGCACCATTTCTTCTTAATTTTAAGTTGATCCTTTTTTAATCCGTCAGATTCGTATGAAAAATCCAAAGATTATGCTGAGAACTTGAAAGTTCGGAAACATCTTCAGCATATTACTCTCAAAAGAGTGAATTTGTGTGTGTGTGTATGTGTGTCTATATATATGTATGTATATATACATCACATCACACAATGAAGTCTCTTATTACATCTGTTTAATAATTTCAGTGACATTTATATTATTCTTGTTTGAAGGTCCAGCGAATCGGGGCCATATTCAGCGTTTTTAACGCGTGTTAAATCAAAATAACGTAACGCTGTCGATAAGCGTTAATATCGTTATTTCGTTAACGCTGCTACGTGTACTGCAGTAGTAGAAAAAGATAATATCGATTCATAAACCTAAGAAACATGGATTACCGGCCTAGAAACCAATTAATTAATAAATACTATAGATAATTTCAAAAAAAATCTCCTATCATTTCTCTATATCTTATTATTACGCTACACTTTTATCGATTAACGTATTGTTCTAACGCCAGCGCTATTCGTTAAATATCAGCGTTATTCGTTAAATACGGCGTTATTCGGCTTTAACGCATGCGTTATGCGGATTTTAACGGCGCTGAATACGGCCCCAGAACGTTTCTGAAACCTGAATTTAAAAAAAATGTAAATATTATTGAAACTTTATCTGAACTATAATATAAATAAACAACTAGATCTCCCACCCTACCACCCTATCTTGGATACTTTCCTTTATGGCAACGTCTCTAACTCTATTATCTCAAAACGTTTTGGCAACGTTCACTTGTCAACGAAGTGTGACTTTTCGACGTTCCTGCAACGTTCTGGCAACGTTTTTTTCGCTTTAGGGAAACGTACTTTCGTTCCAAGTGCAATAACGTTGCAGCAACGTTTCCACAACGTTTCGTGCTATGTGGGGTTATACAACTTGTAGAAGACTAGGAGATTCACATAATTCCAAACATTTGGCTTCATCAAGACAATAATACTACTACAGCATGGTCTTTTCTTGTCACAGATCGTTACAAGATTTGCAAAGATCCATGCGAGATAGAGAAGAGTGTCGGGCGACGAGACCCGACAGAAAGAGGGGAGAGGAAAGATGGTGCGTTTCGTCCCGGGTTACCATCTGGACTCATAAGTAAGGCTGTGATGGTAACCCTGCCTCAGACGCATATATAGACGGTCGGTCCTCTCCCGCAAGTGGCAAGACATCTCGCCAATCATTATATATATAAATAGTTATTATTATTCTTCTCCATTATAACAACAACAAGTAAAAAACAATAGTGGGAAGCAACCCTTCGGAGCATTAAAATAAAACACTCATCATTCGTTTAAAACAATTGGCGACGTTTCGTCCTATGGAGGGGACCTCTTCAAGCCAAAATAAACAGTTAACTTAATCAAAAAAAAAACATTGTCAATATGACAGGCGCACCGCCTAGAGTTATCACATGTACTGACCATACCTTCGACATGTGATAACTCTAGGCGGTGCGCCTGTCATATTGACAAAATTTTTTTTTTTTGATTAAGTTAACTGTTTATTTTGGCTTGAAGAGGTCCCCTCCATAGGACGAAACGTCGCCAATTGTTTTAAACGAATGATGAGTGTTTTATTTTAATGCTCCGAAGGGTTGCTTCCCACTATTGTTTTTTACTTGTTATTATATATATAAGTCCTTCTCTAACGACCGGACTTACCGACCACCCCCCAAGTAGAAATAGGATTCAGGCGGCCTGATCGAAGTATAAGGGCCTTATAAGGTACGTCACGGGGCAAGCTTCAGGGAACTATAAGGGCCTTAATTGCCTGAATCGCCTGGCAGTTTCCTGATGCTTGCCTGCATCGTCAACTTCGGCAGCCAAGTTCGATCGTCAGAGAGCGCCACTATGACTTACACGCATGAGAATATAGCTATTCTATAGGGCGGCTATAGGTATACATGCAAGCATCAGATATCGCCGGCTAAAATAAAAAATTTCCGAAGCTTTGGATGCGTCGTTGACTCTTAGCCTGAGCAAGACCGCCCTATTACTTCGAACTCTCAAAGACGACATCCAGGTGTTGCGAACCGAGAAAAATAAAATCTACATAACGCCCCGAAGCTTTTGTCGTTTTGTTATGATGCACTGAACACGACCTTGAGTACGTTCCGAGGCACGTTCGCCCGGTCACCCTGGGTACCCGAAGTCGGGGTCTAGGTGTTGCGGACTAAACGAGAAACATCTTAGGAAGAATTATGGCTAATCAAATAGCTGTACAATATAATTTTTGCGGAACGAAAGGAAAACACGCTTTTAAAAATATGCGTATTAGGGATTTAATTTCAAGTATATGATCATGATTATTACTATTTACAAACATTTTTTTAAATAGTTATAAATAAAACGGGTTAACTGTAATACTCAATCTCTGCGATTATTTATTTATATATGTAAAATTAATTTTCAGAAGTAGTGGTTTGTGTTCAATACACGCAGACGAATGCTGACGACCATGTAAAGCTTGGCTGAAGGAAGCAAGGAAGAGGTTAGAAAGCGAACTACGGAATCGAAAACGACGACAACAACAACAACAACAAAATCCTACAGTTGAATGATTAGATATTTTTACTGGCTGCGCATTTAGATACGCCCCTGTGCGGGCGTTTTGGTTGTTAATTTTTTTAGTACGTCTAGTTTTGTATGTTTTTGTTTAAGAAAAATGAAAGAAGCTGGTTATTCTTATTTTTTTTTATTATTATTATTTTTACTGAGAGAAATACCAATTTAAAGGCGATGAAAAAATTGTATCTAAATAGAATGTCCTTGTAGACTTTGCTTTTGGAGTTTAGGCGTGCGTACGATTTTTTTTTTGTTTTATTGAAAAGTTTAAATATTCTTTATAATTTATTTAAACAAAGAAATCAACGTTGTAATATCATACTTTATAGTCAAACAGTTGAGAAAACACTTTTCCATTCTAGACGTATTAAAGAATAAGAAGATTTCTGTTGACTGTTGTAATTTTTAAGTGTATATAAAGAAAAGATGTGACCTAAAGGTAAAAATAATAAATAACTTTTGAAACATAATTAAACAAAGTGTCACTTTTACTTCGCATTACTTTATTATTCATTTGCATATTGTGAACTGTGATACAAATCGTAGTGAAAACGAGTCGGATACGTTGTGGCAACGATCAAAAACTTTCACAACTTTACGTTGCAGAAACGTTTCTAACTCGTCTTTTATCCGTAAAAAAAAACATTGTAAGGAACACGTTTTTACAACGTACCAGAAACGTTTCATTTTCCCCACACAAAATAAATCTAAAGTTGCGCCGTTCGTTGCACGAACGTTTCCAACACGTCTTTCGCACGTATCTAGTACGTTTTTTAAACGAGAGTTACGGCAACGTTTTCGCAACGTCCAGTGACATTTCGACGTTTTCACAACGTTCCAACAACGTTTTCTACTTCTTAGGGAAACGTTCTTTCGTTTCCAAAGGAACGTTATTGAAACGTTCCTACAACGTTCTGTGCTATATGTGGGACCGTACGGTCGTTAAGTATGTATGACGAACAACATTCCTCACAACTAAATAAGGCAACTTATAATAAACATCCTTGTTCACAATGTTCTCGTGCTCTAACATAGACTCAAAGTAGCGTTCGACGCACTTGAAAGCTCGGAGTAAAGATCTGGCGTAGATAGGAAATTCATCAAAATCACCAAAAGAGCAGAGTCTGAAATTAGGCACGAATTCAGGATTATGCATGAGCACAGCTATCTCATATTCCCTTTTCGTAAAAAGATTGAACAAAGTGCAGGTCTCGATGAACCTCACAGATCTCATCCTCATAATAATTTCCAATATTTGATTTTTGAAATAAATCCTAATTGATTTTTTGTAAAAGCTATACCACATTTTACCTTTTAGAGTCACAGCCTAATGGAATGTGTTGTTAATTCGTTTTTTTACATTAGAACTGATAAAATAAACCTAAAAATAATCACCATTTGGGAACAATAACATCAAACACACATGTTTAGAATAAAAGTTTCGAATAATTTTTATTTATTAGTTTATTGCTTATAAAAATAAAAAATTTAACAACTAAAAATGAATTAAAAAAAGTGTTTTTAAAATGATAATGATTGAAGCTTCTATGACATTTAACATTTTACGAAGTTTCAAATATAATCAACAACCTTCCTCACAAAGCCTCGTTGATCACGTCCTCCTTATAGTTTACAATAAAATTTAATTTTCATAGTTTTTTTGAACTTTTTTTTTTTATTTTTTTGTGCTGGAGAGCTCCGTCTATTAGTATACGATACTCGTGATGGCACGTAAGGATGCTGCGCTCGGGCGCTAACTACACGCCGTGAAATAACGGGCCATTTAGGTAAGTCACACGTATCGTAATATACTATTATAGTTATTTTGAAATAAATTATTCAAATTATACATTTCTGTTTATTAGTTTGCGCATTTCACCAAACTTTCTTTATTTCAGATTCTTGCTGCTATTCGTCAAGTATGTAACGAACAATGTTCCTCACAACTAAATAAGGCAACGTATAAGGAACAGCCTCGTTGACGATGACCTCTTGCTCTAACATAGAGTCAAAGTAGCGTTCGACGCGCTTAAAAGCTTGGATTAAGTCTCCAGCATAGATGGGAAATTCGCTAAATATACCGAGAGAGCAGAGTTTGAACTTGGGCACAAATTCAGGATTATGCATGAGCACAGATATGTCATATTCCCTTTTCGTAAGAAGATTAAACAAAGTGCAGGTCTCGATGAATCTCGCAGATCTCATCTTATCGATCTCTTTGATGCATCTTTGATAATAATCCCACAAGCGTGGATACCGTTCGATGATCATTTCGTCCTTCAATTCGATCATCGGGCGACGAGCTTTTCTCTGGGCCAGCGCCTTGATTATCTGCAAGACTCCCGGTACTTCTACTGATTCCATATTATTTTCATTGCTGTAAGCAAAGATGTGAGCGAGAGGCGTTTTGCCGTCAAGGTCCTCAGCAAGAACATCTGCGCCAGCGTTAAGAAGTATCTCGATTATGCCCTCAACACTTGGAGCAAAGTTCACTCGCATTTGCATCATCGTACGATGCGATGACTCCATACAGATGCGGTGCAACGGGGTGTAATGACCTTCAAACGTTTTTATATTGACTTTCGCACCGCGTTCGAGTAAAGTTTCCACTATTTCCTTACTACGAGCTTTCAGACAGTATTTAATCGCAAAGTACAGCAGAGTTTCGCCGTTACGTTTTACATTTACGTCTGCTCCTAGGTCCAGGAGGATCTTCACCTGGAAAAGGATATAATGAAATTTACGTTCGATAATGTAATGTAATGTTACTTTCTAGATATAAAAGTAAAAACGTTACTTTACCAATCCATAATTTCCCTTCTCGATGGCCAGATGTATCGGCTGCAACCCTTGGCAATCTCTATCATGGAGCGAGACACCCTTCTGGATTAAGGTTCTGGTTGACAGTTCGGTGTGTTGACAACTAACATCAAGGACCCTTGCAACGTAGTGTAACGCGTTACATCCATCACGATCCTTCACAAGAACATCAGCTCCATGTTTTATGAACAACGCCAGCACGTCATCGGTCGGCCAGTAGCCACTAATTGCAAGGAGACATGGTGTCACACCGAATTTGTTAGTGGCGTTGACGTCGGCTCCTCTCTCGAGGAACCATTCGGTCATCTGGACTCGTTTATTCATGGCCGCGAAATGCAAAGCGGTTTGACCGTAAGAGTCTCGAGCTTGCAAGTCGACACCGTGGTTCATTATCAAACTGACGAGTCGCTTGTTCTCCAAAGTGGGATCCATATGAAGCAGCACGTAGAGGATGGTCCATTTCTTGTCTATCACCTGAGGATAGCGACGTCCGAATGTATCGTTCACATTGGCACCGGAACGTATCAATAGCTCGGCTGATTTCCAGTAACCGGCTAAGATTGAGATCCACAAGAGCGAGAACTTTTTGAGTTCGTTTTGCGAAAAGCACTTGCTGACAATCGGTTCTCGCTCTAGGATTGACTTGAAATTTTTTATCTGGCTGGTGCTGCTGAAACAGCCCTTGCGAATGATCTCGTTAAGCGATTGGTGCAGCATGTCGTCATAGCTTTTGATTGTAAGAATCAGATCATATGGTATACTACCAATTAATGCAGGAGACACACTATGGAGGTGGGGAGTGTATCGGTAGTATCCTATGGTGAAACTGGTAGACATCTTTGAAGTTTGGATGTTTGCACTATGATAAGTAAGAAGCCCCTAAAATGTCGTGGGTTGTGATATATATGCCACTCGTTGTATACATAGGCTGACCTTACCAAAACGGTCTTCACACACAATTGTCACGACATCACAACACTGAAAACACTATATTCCCAATTTGCCTCTGGACAAGTGCCTGTATGGTAAGTACCGCACACTCGCTGTACACTTTAGGACGGACTGATTCGTCCTCACACTGCCAGGTCTGCAGGTGAACTGATGAAGCTTGATGGTTGCAGTGCGCATTATTCGCCTTGTCGAGAGCACACTAGCGTTAAATCACCAATGCTAAATCAAATGAGGTGGTGGAAAATGGAATATACCTCGGCGGTAAGGTATTCTGTTAGAACATTTTGAACCGAATGGCAACGTCGCCCAATTTGTGACGGGTTTTGACGGTTTTTGACGGTTCTGACAATTTTAGATTTGCAGAGGTTATATGGGCCGGTACCGTCAAAAACCGTGCAACGTTGCCATTTGGTTCAAAACGTTCTAACAGAATGGCAACGTCGCCTAATTTGTGACGGGTTTTGACGGTTTTTGACGGTTCTGACGATTTTAGATTTGCAGAGGTTATATGGGCCGGTACCGTCAAAAACCATGCGACGTTGCCATTTGGTTCAAAACGTTCTAACAGAATACCCCAGATTAGAAATTGCATACGGCAGGCCGGATTTATAATCCGGACCGTATCCGTTTTTCCGTGTTTGGCCCTTAAACGGTATGTAACTGGGCGCGGATCCGGGCCATATCCGGCAAATTGTGACCGGACCACTGCCGGAATATCACCTAAAAATGTGTCTCCCCACCAAAATTACTACTTAACATAACCTCAAAAAAGTCAGTTTTATTGGTTTTTAGTTTATAGTTGATAGAATCAATTATCGTGGTTCAAATTAACAACAACGATAGGTAACGTTCTTAAATGTACTTTAAAATGCAAAAAAACTGAAAATGATATCATGTTTTCTTTAATGGAATTGAAGTATCAGTAAAATTAGATTTTTAAGGCTGCCAGATATGGGCCGGATTTTAACCCCGTTACATGCCTTAAAAATTGCATGCATTTATAAAGTAAGGCCCGGATGTTTTTTTTCAGGCACCGGATTCGGCCCAAATTTTTGCCCTAACTTCGTTTCTAATCGGGCCTTACCGCCGAGGTTACATATAGTTAGAATGAATTACATTGCTCTTATGGGAGCATCCTAATTATTTATATTCCATTTTTCGCCACCTCATTTGATTTAGCATTGCTGATTTGGCGCTAGTGTGCCCACGACAAGGCGAATAATTGTAGCCGCTTTTCTATAGGCCCATCTATGCCCTCTCCCCTTACTTTCTCCCACCCTCGCTATAGCATTTGCTTGGAGTTAGCCGACTTTTGTTCAATACGACAGTTTTTATAAAGAATATATTTCGTATAAAAAATGTAGGAAAAATTTATACTAATGCATCTAACAATCGCAAAATTAAGATGACTTCAAAAAAACCAGCTCACACTCACTCTCACACGCACACACGTATAATAAAAAGCTCCAAGACGAAAAGGAGGGACATAAGCTTATGCGGCTCTTGTAAAAATATCAGTATGGTCTTCAGTAGCTGTACGCGCGCTGTAGAGCTTTTATTTGTTTTCGCGAGCGCGCGCGCGAGAGACACAGTAGAGAGAGTTAAAAATATATGAAGCATCAGCGCCGATTTTTCGGTGTTTCTTTTTGAGCTTTCGCTCGCAGTGCTTCGACACACGCGAGCTAATAGTGAAAAAAAAAGTTTATTATGCGCTGAGCTTATACGGAGGTTTGATTATTTTTTTTAAATTGCTTTTTGCATTGTACGTCGGAGCTTTTTTTTTTTTACTGCATCGCTGCTTTTGTTTTGAGTTTATAACAAGTTTGATGCTTTCGAATTATTCGACAAACTATACGTCAGAAGGAATTATGAAACTCGAAATCAAAAAAATAATTTAAAAAGCCAAAGCATAATGAGCAGCAATAACGACATATACAATCGCTGTTGTTTACAATTTTGAGAAAAGCGCGTCAATGGCGTGTATAAATATAGCAGCAGCTGCAGCAGCAGCACCGGCTGCGCGAAAGCAAGAGTTAATGGACTCGAGGGTAGTTTATCCCGCATTAGTCGCTTTTCTAAATTATATAAATAGACTTTGACAAAGGACGCGCGCGCGCCCAAGCGTCTACTATCTGTCTGTCTGAGCCGAACATACGTTCTCTACTTCCAGACACTCGACGAGTGACGTATAGTTGTGTATATATAGGGATAGTCAACAACGACATGGTAATAATAATAAGACAATGGGAGGCTACGCGCGCACGCGCGGACAACTCAATTCGCGGCTAATTGACGCTAATTTGCATATTGGAGGGTTTTTTTATCTTTTTGATTGATTGATGAGATGCAGCGTAAGTAGGTTGACAGGAGGAGATTTTGTTGTGCCGTTGTGCAAGTTTCTTGTCATGTGATTTCGTTTCGTTTTGTTTTTAGTCGTTTGAACATTCTAATAAATTATCGTTTGTATTTGCGAATATGGTTTCGCGATTGCCAAATCAATTTTATGCGATCGTTAACGAAAAATCATTCGAATTCACAGCCGGTGTGTGCCAAAAATAAAATAAGCTAATGCTTCTTATTTATCGGAAAATCCGCTACCATTAATAAAAGCTCATTCAAAATTCGTTTAACAATACGAATCCTAAAAGCTGCCAAAACAAACTCGAACTCGAGACAAAAGTTTCCGCCCAACACTATAATAACATTCAAAAATTTCTACCATATAAAATATACTACTTATCGCACTAATTTAAAAAAAAAGCTCCGCAAGCACACAAGAATGTTGCTACGAGATACACAATAAAAGATCAGCAAAATCGTCTTTCTCTCTCTCGCTCTTTCTATACTCTTTCTCTCTCCGTCATATTAATATCCCCTTGCGCGCGCACAGCTCCGCCGGCGAAGAGAAAATAAATCCGACCGCTCTGCGTCGTCGGGCGATGCAGCGTGTGCTGAGCTTCCAAATGGGCCGGGGCTTCGGCGAGTCCAGCGAGTACGTCTCGAAGCGCATGTGCTTCTCTTTTCTCTTCAGCGTCGGTTTTCTATGTCTTCTCGGAGGTTTTCTACTCGGGCGTTTTGCCACCGATCAAACCATCAAAATGCGCGAACAACGTATCCTCGACGACCTTGCCGGTAACGGGTTACTAGTTACCAAGGATCTACAACTACAGATACTCAATCTACTCAACGCCAGTGTCTTCCATGAGAACTACACGATGTAGGTTTGCATGACTTTATATATATATTTTTTTTATCTTTTGAGAGCGTCAGATGCTATAAGAATATGATGGATAGAGCTTGCAAATTGACAGTAGCCGTTTTTTAAGATTTAATGTGTATATGACTGTGCGGTGTTGAAGAAAACATTTGAATATTAATATCATTTTGAGCTTCGGCCAAAAGCAGCGTGAAAATGCGGGTCACGGATAATCAAAACAAACGTGAGAGCATACACGAGCTTGCGATTTTCTCCTAGAATTTGTTGATACAACGATCTGAATGAATTTGAATCGAAGCTTGAATGAATTAGAAACATTTTAATTTAAATATATATATTTGATTTGAAAAAAAAAAAAAATTACGG
The DNA here is from genome assembly GCA_012977825.3 of Pteromalus puparum. Taxonomy (NCBI): domain Eukaryota; kingdom Metazoa; phylum Arthropoda; class Insecta; order Hymenoptera; family Pteromalidae; genus Pteromalus; species Pteromalus puparum. The sequence goes on along the minus strand of CM053172.1, from coordinate 3,613,986 downwards.
AAATTTTTCGTTATCTAAAGCGTTTTCTTTAACAGGGACGCCAGTGTGGAAATTTTACGGAAACAGGGAGTCGAAAGGCTACGCGATGTCTTCGCAGACTTGAGCATTTTTCGACTGAACGTTAATGAGACGGAAACCAGCCTCGTCGCTACTATCTGCGGCACAGAAGAACAGGGTGATGATTATATATTAATTTAGACAAGCTTTTCATTAAGCTAATAAACACTTTTGCTATTTCCAATTACTTCAAAGAGAATAAACGATTTCCAAATATTTAGACAGATACGTGGTTTTATCGGCCAGTGGCGAAGGCTTTGATGTCGCAATCAAGCTGGCCCAGATTCTTGATAATATTTACCGGACTAAAGGCTGGGAACCAAAGAGAACATTGATATTCTGCGTGTTTTATGGTTCAACCGACTACTGTGGCAAGAGATTTTTGAATCGCGTTAAACCTAATATTGCAGCTTACATTGCTGTACACGGAAATGCTGCTAGAGGTTTTTTTTTTTTATTTTGATCAATTACGTACGCGCGAAATATAGTTTAAGTATTATATTGAAGAAAAACGATTTTTGTTTTTTTAAAGGAACGGACGAGATCGTTGTTTCCGGGTCAGGGATGGTTCAGGCAACGATACTGGACGCAGTGAACGAGATTAAATTTTATCATCGACTGGACAATTCGTTCAAAGCGAAACAGTCGCCAAACTCACTTCCAAGACTGAATCTTGACGTACCTCATGCTGTGCTATCTTTTATAGTGAGTATCGAGAAGTATATTTATTTATTGAATGAAGTTTGTAATTACGTTGATTATTGTTTTTCTTCAGAATCCGAGTTCAAATTTGACTACGGAAGAAGTGGAGCTGAATCAGAAGATTCTGGCTCAAATCGTCGCGCTGTCTATGTATCGCTTCTCGGAGGAGATTTTCTTTCAATGGGAGCCAAACTATTTCAACGAGATCATGAGCAAAGCTCTAGGTTTGATTAAAAGTGAAGAACTCAAAGAGACCAAGGGTAAGACGAATGAGATTCTGTACGAGGTGGAATAATTGCTAAAAGAGCATTGTTTGTTTTAGATCATCTCAATAAAACGGTTGCAATGTTCAACCACAATTTGATAGAATTCAATCAGAAACTGAAGGACACATACGTTTTAGAGTAAGTAAACACATGACACAAGTAATCACAAATAATACATGATTTACTTTTATTTCAGTGCTTTGGATGTCCGTATGATGAACGATCGACTACTGAATCTGGATCGTGCATTGCTCTGCTCGGATACAAAATTACGTTCCATTACTGACTTTGTACAGTTCATGAGGTTTCCGCATGAACCTGCTCACACTGTCAAAATGGATTTGAACAACATAATCGACTGCTATAAGGCAGCCACAGAAATCATACTGGAGCAAGCATATTGCAGAAGGATATTTAAAGACCTTATAGAATTCTAGTTATATATACAATGTGATTGAAACCATGTGATCCGTAAGCTATTTGTATATTGTTAGCGTTTATTATTTAATCATGTTTTAAAAAATACTTTCCAATACAACAGTCTCTCGGCGTCACACTATATTCACAGCACCAATTTTGGACTTCCAACCTCGTATAAATCAAAATAAATATATATGTATATATTAAGTGTGTGTGTGTGTGTGTATACTATACATGCATAGAACGCTTCGTCATTCTTAATCTTAGAGCTATAAATATATATATACGTCATAACTTCAATGTACACTCGCAGCACCGTATCTGATCTCTCGCTCAAACTGTTCTGCTTTCAAAGTGCCATCTATAGACTGGCAATCCGGATTAAACACAGAATATGCGCTGACTTCTCCCTTCTTCTTTGGTCCGGACCTGGTGTTGAAGTAAATGAATACCAGTATGGAGATCACAAAATACACAGCTCCAAATTCAACTTGAACAGCGATAATGTACAGCGTCGCCCACAGCATGAAGTAGAGAAAGCACATTGTCCTACTGCAGAATGGACTGGGTGGAGGTGTCAAGTCTATGCTCTCTTCCGATATGATGCTTTCCAAATCATCCTTGTCCTGCAATTTTTCGTTTTCTCATTTAACAGTAATCGAGTATGATATTCTTTCTTACTATATGTGTACACTGTATATCTCTTTTTATAACAAAAGCCTACTACAAAAAATAAAATAAAAAAAGAACCTACTCAAAAACACTTGTGTCATCTGTATTTTCTCTCGACAAAACTATTTTTTTCAATATGTAAAAGACAACAAGTGCAAAAACAAGTTAACCTCACATCAAGTGCAGCAGCAGCTGTAGTAGCAGGCGAACTTCGCTGCCAAGACAGTGCCTCCTTGATTGAATTTTTTGCGGCCTCCACCATGGCCTCCCTTCGCTTCTTGTTACGGTACGCGTAGAGTTTAGCTTCCATTTAGCAGTGAATTCGTAACATTTTCTGCAACACCTGTTGATGACAATTAGAATAATAACAGATGCTTGATGGATCCAGCTATATTTACACACTGTTGAGCCCGGCAGCTGGGCGAGACAAAAAAAAAAAAAACACGCACAAGTAGCTTACCGAAAATCCCACGAGGTGGAGCCCCACGCGGGAAATTTGAATTATTTGATCTTCGATTGTTAAAGGTAAAGGTGATTTAGTAAACAGTGAATACTTATTTAGGGTTAAAAAGGAAATATGAAGCTATTGGAACAGTACGAGGAACTTGTCGAGCGCAGCGCATCTGAGATGTCATACGCCTGGAAGGGCAGCCTCGTCGTGATGTACTTTCTGAGCGCTGTGTCTAGCTATACCAGCACTATATTGTTTTACACGTTTTGGGTTAAAATGACATCCGCTAAATTATTTCATTTTTTAGATAATTTTTCTAATCGTGATCAAAACACCAAAATTATATTACTTTCAGTACGACGTGTGCGGGAGTCACTGTTTCTTTTGGGCAGAGGTCGAGTTACAAGCAACGTTTTCGCCTAACGTGACTTCGGAAAATAATGTGACGAATTACGACTGGACTAAGGACATTCTCATCGTTTATCATTCTCAAAAGCATTGTAACTGGTTTATATTCGCTTGTATGCTGTCATGCCTCACTGCCATCACTTTGCTCATGATGTTCTCTATTTGTGGAAAAGGCGGCTATGACACGAGCTTGCAAGTTTATTTTCAATATTCAATATTCATATTGATATGCAATAATTGGGCTGAAAATTTTTTTTTTCAATATTCAATAATTTTAAAGATTTACAGCACCGTGGAGAATCGTCATGCCTGCGCAAGTCGGCAGTTTTACTATGATGCTCGTGACGATGTCTGCTGCACACGAGTTTACCCACGGTTATTTCCACTTCAGCAAGAACCTTTATCAGTTGGCTTATCGAATTTTGCAGAGCACGAAAAATTCGTTCCGATATAACCAGTAAGTTCATATACTACATGACCTGACTAGATTGATTCATTTTAAATTTATCTCATACAATATTATTACAGTCCCTGTGAAGCTTTTCAAACCTTCATCGACAGCCACAACATTTACCATTATGATTCTTGCGGTATTCATACAATGATAAAAGTGAGATGATTATACAAAATAGAATTCAAAATTAAATTTTACGCATAGAGATGGATACAGTGATTTTGAACGTATATAGGTATCGTCTTGGACAATGACATGGAGTTGGATAGGAAGTTTCGTCATTTTGTGTTTACGTATATTAACGTCCGCTGATTTTAACCTGATGAAAGTGAAAATTTACGAAATTCCTAAGAATAAGTCCGAAAGACTGGAAATTTTCCAAAAGTTAAGAGAAGGCAGAGCCAGCATCGAGACACAGCCAAGAGAAGACAAAATATCGCTGAAAGAAAAAATACTTTAGATTGTAAACTGAGTCATAATATAATATGAATATAACAGTATTTTAATATAAAATATGCATTACGTTATCTATTTTGATTTGAAAATTGCGATATTCTTCTGTCATCCGAAATGATCTTGGACTTGATGCTGTCGGAGCGTTTTTTCAATCTAGCTATTTCTCTCAGGTCTGATTCCATTTTGTGAAGCAAAAAAGGCTTGTCCAGAAGACCTATCTTTTCTCTAAGTTTTGTTATCTCTTTGAACAAGTTCGTTCGTTTCTCAGCAAGCTCGACAGCTTTGCAATGCTCGATTTTATTTTCACGTTCTAGGCAGTTTAGACCTTCCGATTTGTTCTTGACTTTCTCGCTGTAAAGCTCAAACTCTTCGTCGACGTGTCTGATAGTCTGAAATCATACAAACATAATTTAATTCAAAAAATAAAAACAGTTTGACATCCTCTTAAAATAAACGAAAAAATACCGCAGCCTGCGCTAGATTCCTCCTACCGATCTTTACCGCATTTTCCCTCTGCTCCTCGCACTTCTCCCCATAAACCTGTTTCTTCTTCCTCAGACTCTCATAATCCACCATAGAGAACCCAGGCCCAAGATTATCTAACTCTCTGAGCTTGATTTGCAATTTTTCCAACCGATAGTGCAGTCTCACATGGTCCAACCGGATCTTGGTGACGTCTACCGATCGATGTTTTTGAGACTCGATCAACCGATCGATCTCGTCGTGCCAAAGCTTTAGCTGAAGTTTACCTGGTCGGATTTTTCTTGCCGTTGTCAGCTCGCGCGTGAAAAGCTTCTCGCGAAGCTCATGGTGTTTTGATTCTAATGCCGAGTAACTTTCCTCGAGGTTTTGCAAACTTGACTCGAGAGACTCCTTTCTCGCCGTGAGGTCCGCGACAATCTGTGTGTAATTTTCCAGTGAGATTTGGTATCTGTAAAAATCGATAGAGAAAAAGAAATTATTTATTATATTGACAAAATGTTTGTTATTATTACGTCAAATTGTGTTATTCATTTTTGTATTAAAAATTTGGTTCGTTTAAGAAAAAAAAATTGGTATAAATAAATTTACTTAATATTTCTACTATAATTTAATAAGTCACAACTTCAGAATATAAAACTGAACTAAAAATTACTGGATTAATCCGGCTATTCGTAAGAAGGCGTGGATTAATGCTTAATCGCTCGCGAGATCGTTATATATGTGACGTGGCGTGACTTGTGGAAAATCGAGAGTATATTTATAGTAGCCCCTAATCTGTTCAATAACAATAACAAAAAAAAAGTTTCTGACCGCACATCTTCGAAGACCAGCGCTTCGTCAAACTTGTCGAGAGCGTTTGCCAAAGACGGAGAGTTGCGCAGGACGTTGATGTAATTTTTGTGTAAAAATTTATTTTTCACCATCTGGACCCTGAACTCGTTTCGCAATTCTCCCAATTTGGTAATTATTTCGCTTCGCTCTTCGTCGGTTAGGGCTTCGTAGCGAAACCTTATCGCGTCGTAGTCGATCGGTAGACGATCGGTCGTATCTTCGAAATCGTTATAGTTTTCTTCTTCGACGCGGTAATCGATGGTTTCTTCAAAATCGGCATCGAAAAAATCTTGCCGATCTTCGATTTCTGCTTCATCATCGGGACTGTTTACGTCTTCCTCAAGTTCATGGGACGACGTGTCAGCTTCGGTAAAAATGGTATCAGTAGCGTCTTCTTCGATTGCGTCAGGCTTATCTGCATAACATGAGCAAAAAAATTAGTAAAAATACTACGAGTTAAGTAAGCGAGAGATAGGAAAAGTTGCTTTCTCACTGTTGTCCCAAGGGTCAAGGGTTGAATCTTCATTGTTGGGCGTTGGATCCATGAATTGATTTTGACGATGAAGCTTTGTTGTACTCGCTGATTTTTGGGGGTTCAAAACACGGTTAAGACAAACGAGAAACGAGAAAAGTTGACAAGCAGATATAAACAATGACAAACAATATTTTACACGAGTCTTATCGTCATTCGTAATGCGGTAGTAGATTTTAGCTACCGCAAATTCTTGCGTTGTAGATATATGACTGATTGACGCTGTACGTAATCTTTTTTTTTTATTATGAATTTCTAATTTTTGAAATTATCATCGACGATTCAAAATATTTTAATACTACTAATACAAAATTATCGAATCAAAATAAACAGTTTTAATTTTCAAGTTTTAACTCTGACAAAAAAAACGTTCTCATCATACTCTTCCTGTCTTGATTTTAATCAGGATTTTTCAAAATTAATTGTACAGGTAAAAGGATTTTCGCAAGAAAGATTTGCATGTATTATTCAAAAACTCAAAGTTTATTCTTCTCCTATCATAATGATTACAACAGTAAATGTTGCATAAAATGAAAAAAAAAAAAATGAAATCGCCAGCAATCATTAATAATAAAAATGAAATTCCAGCATGATCATAATTTTACGAGTTAACATTATTATCAATGAATCGAGTAGCCATAGTTGCTTGCATATTGAGATTCCTGCCTCGAAGAACGAGGTTCTGGCAGTGCGAGTGATGGGTATCCTTAGCAGGCTCATCATCAGCCGCCCTGAGTTGAGCGAGGAACATACGTCTAGGCCGACTGGATAAATTGAGATAGGATCCATGCAATAGAAGATACGAAAAGATGACGATTTCCCCTCGCTTGGCAGTGACGGGTGTGGCACCAGAGATGGGGAAACGTTCGGGATCGACGTAGTAGTACTTCTCGTTGATCTCATTGACGATTTTCTTCTCGGGCAACGGGCCGAGCTTGTGGCTGCCCGGATAGACGCAGAGACCACCGTTCTCGGGCGTTGTGTCGTCCAGGTGCAAGAATACGGCCATCATCGTATGCTTCTTGAAGGGGAAGTAAGGGTAGTCCTGGTGCATGAGATAAGGAGCGCCTTTCTCTGGTGGTTTGATGTGCGCCTTCGTGTGGTGGAGGAGAACGTCCGGGCTGGACATGATATCCTCGATGGCATCAAGGAGTTTGGGATGCATGATCAGACGAGTGAAGACGGCGCTGTGCATTTGCAAGTTGTGAATGGATTTTACCTATGAAAGAAAAATTAATCTTATAGAGTTTCTTATGAGATGAAATTTCAGAATCAAGGAATAAGTATACTCACGGTGTAGTTTATGTTGTTGGCTGCTTTCTTCATGTCATCTCCTTCCCATGCTGCCTCGAGTCCCTCCATGTTTGCCTGTTGCTTGCGGTTGAAGAGGTCATCGTATTCGTTGGATATTTCATTCATCTCCTGCTTGGAAAAAACTCCTGATAGTTTGATGAATCCATTCTCTTTGTAGAACTCCTTCTGCTCTGGAGTGAGAAACTTGAGTTTACCCATGATGCTGATTACTGCTGAGCTCTTCTTCGTTCGAGGAATGTGGAGAAACTGAATTAATTGTCTTCCTGCACGAGTTTTAATACTAATCCCCCGGAGAAAAAAGTTCGACGATACAGTTTATTGATTGTACAATCAAATCATGCTGACGTAATAGGAGAAAATTTCTAGACTTTGAGAGAAACATACTAATTCATGATGTTTTTCATAAATTATTATTCACACATGCTTGTGTATTAACTATTAAATGTCATGGCAAGTGCCATCAATTATTTTTTCTAAATGTTTACTCTCTCTTCCTCTAAGATAATCTAAATAAAGATCACGAATGGAAACCTTGTAAGTGGTGACCTTTGGCTGATCACTTGTTTAAAGCAAAGTTTAAACTGATTAAACTAATCAGTGCTGGGATGTTATCTCATAAACTTGTCACTATCACGAATTATAGTAAGAGTCATTCCCAACTTTGTCTAATAACTAAATTTAAAAGTCTAAAAAAAAAGTTAAACTAATTTTATGATCTCAAAAACTAAAACGATTAAGTACTTTTTTCTAAAGTATTGATGAAAGTAATACATACTTTATTAAACTGTTTATCTAACTTTTTAACAAATATATAGCATATAGTCAAAATATTGCAAGTACCAAAAGTTTAACTGAGATGTACAAAAATATATCATTATCTTATAAATTTAAATCCCTTAAAAACTTCCTTTGATTGATACCATATATAAGGTAGATTAGAATCATTATTACGCGATTTTTTCATTTTACTATGATCTTCTGTGCGACTATGCCTTCTTCCTAATTCTCCTATATTTAATCTAACGTTGAACAGATCATTCCAAGGGTGAGGCAGCCTCCCTGGTAGTATCCCAGTGGCATCATGATAAACAGGAAACTTTGGATGCATATTATCACATGAACAACTTGATGCTTGGTTTTCATCGTAATTCAGTCTTATGTTCAAGCGGGCCATATTTCTTGTGGTCAGAGCAAATTGTGGTTTGGGTATAAAAAATTCAGAAGTCTTGTTTGGATCTCTTTTTTGAACAAGCACAAACGTATTGGTAGGAAGAAGAGGCGTAGATAGTTCTTCTTGAAATTCAGAGCATCCGAGAATTGATCTGAAAATAAATAAAAGTTATGAAATCTTGATAAAACAAAGTACAATCTATAAAAATTAATCAAAGTAAAGTATATACTTCATAACACTCAGCAATGGTTTACGATAAGGATGTTGTCTTTGGATATGTGTCTTGTTCAAAATATTGGGTAATTCCAACTTGATACACAATTTTGGCGAAACTATTGTAGCTCCAACCACAATCAAGATTTCTTTAACATCGCATTCATCAAGATTCAATTCATGAACTAAATTATCTGATATGGAGTTCATAGTGTCGATTAATTTCTTCATGGATGAATAATTACGATCAGTCGGTTTTGTACTGGCATGAAGCTTCATCAAGGTATCACCAGAGAATGGGATCTGCTGCTTCTGGTACAGAATATACTTGATTATCTCAATAACTAAATGAGAACAGGATTGTGCTGTTAATGGCTCTTCCAAGTCCACAGAAATGTTGGATTCAACTTTTTTAACGCTTTTATACATTTTGAATACGTTTGTTCAAGTCTTGCAGTGCCTAAGAGACTAAGAATTTAATCTAAATGTAAACAATTCGTTTCGAAGAACTACTTGCTTATTTACGTGCGATATGCAATATCAAGTTAACACTCTAGGAAATTCGATTAACAATTGATGATTTTTTTAAAGATTAAATTACTACTAATTGAAAATTACATGCTTTATTCATACCAAACTAACCCTAATCTAATCTAATCATCAACAAGTTCCTAACCGAAATGCCAAAAAGGAATTTTTGTGGTCACGTGATCAAAACAACAATGTCGATGAATCGACCTGCGAGATATATCGAACTTCTGTATAAAGTAGAGGTACCTAACCTCAAACGTAGCACTTTTTGTTCCCGATTGTTTGTATACAAAGACAATCGGTTGACATTTGCGCTTGATTTTTTTAGTTTGTAGAATGTTCGTCTTATTGGGCGAATTAAATTTTTGGACCTTCGATAATGACGTTAACATTAAGGAAACTGACTTCGGTGCCTTCTGGTAAAATTCTTTCTGATAAGCGTTTATATTTTCCGCTTCCCGTAATTAACATTCCAGTGAAAAATACTGCTATCTGGACTTATTTACTTAAATTTTTTACATGCTTTAATTTCTAATGAAAAAAAGTTTTATACTTAAAAAAATAATTGGCATTACGTTGCAACACAATTATTCATTTGAAAATTTATTTTTAGCTATCACGACAAAAAAATTGACAATGTTTACGAAGAAAGCAAGAGATCTTATGCTCAAAAGCGAGGGATGGTCTATGTTCCACAGAATAAAAAAGGAAATAAGATGAAAGACTCTGTCAAATATTTAGAGGTACGTTAAAATGAATCTTAAAAGTTATTTCACAAATAACATATTTTTCTTGCACAGGAACAATTGAATGATCATTCTACTATATACTGTCAGTGGACTGATTATCACACAATGCAGATTATGCTTAGTTCTGGTTTGTTGATATACATACAAGTTAATCTTTGCTCGGGAGATATACAAAAAATTGTATTTGATAAGTATTTAATTGGTAAATTACCAGATCGTTTGTCAGATGGTAAGATTTCTTTACCGTACTTTTAAAATTACAAACTCCATCACACATCCATTTAACTCTTTTACTTTTTTTACAGTTATTATTACTAAAAATTACTTAATTTGTACTTATAATGATACTCAAGTTACTTTGGTTAGCTTTTTGAAACCAAAAAGAAATATTTTTGATAAGATAAGTAGATTGGATCCTAAAGTGTCAACATTTGATATTTGTGGGCCAAGTGGTCGACGCTTGGAAAAAAAGATACAGCATAATAAAACAGAAGATTTGGTGAGTTGTTTTCTATTCAATAAATTTCGATTTTCAATGGTGACAACTCATAACAGAGTAATATTTTTTTCAGATTTTGATATGGTGGAAATCAACAATGAATGAAGTTTATCCATGGAGCCCAACAGTAAAAGAGCACGATCGGGCTAATGTTCATCTTTACAGACTTACAGGGTATGACTAAATTTAAAATTTGCACTTCTTCTCAATTGTACATTTGTTCTTTGGTAAATTATTTTCATCTAAATTCATTTGATTACTGTCTTCATTTTTAACTTTCTCAATAGTTCCTTCAGCTTGTACTTCTTTTTGCTCTTCTTTTTCATTTTGATTTTCATTACCTTTATTCTTATTACCAGTTACAATAGAATCTGAATTAAAATATCAAACTTGGATTAGGTATTTCTTATTGGAAACTTAATTTTATTTAAAGCCTATAGCTTTAAAACTGTAACCTGTGCTTATCCCTTTGCATACACGCTGATGTTTAGCCTTATGAGCAGTCCAAAATTTCTTTTTATACTCAGTAGATCTAGAAAGTTCTTCAGCAATGCGGCGATCTATTTTTAAGGGTAATTCCCATGTTCCCTAATACATCACCACTAACTATAAATTCGTTTAAAAATAAATTTATCATACTTTAAAACTTATTTTCAACATACCTTAAAATTTCCCCAAGGACTACTATTATTAGATTTTTTAGCACTAGCAAAAAGACGTCCATTTTTGTGCGCTTCAAATTTTGTTGTTGTGCAATGCCTGTCTGGCCATTCAGCATGCCACCTTGGTACTTCCCAATTTTGCAGTCTAGTTGGTTTAAAACCATCTTCAGCCCAGTGCGCGTGCCAAAATTGCGACATTATTTTTAAACTGTTATAATTTTTATCAATTCCAAAATACTACTTGCTGACAAGTAACTAATATCAGTACTGCAGGCAGAACATTCTTACATCTTGATCAGAAATATAATTGTTGATTTCCATGGATACCATGGAACCTTAGAACACCAAGGTAGTATTGACTATATAAAATGATTAATTTTTTTCCAGTGCTAAGTTGGAGTTGTTGTGTTACCTTCGAACAGAGTTTGATCCTTTGAGCATAATATTTAATACTAATTATGATAATGTCATTCACTCACTGGAGCAGAAAGTATCTCGAAAGGTAAACATCATTTCTTATTTTAAATTCTTAATAAAATTAAGTTTACATTTTGAAATCAAATTTTTTTTCAGGGTGAAGTTACAGTTGAATGGAGAACATATGAAGTTTCACAAAATGATAAATTGCAAAGGATAGCAGTAGTCTCGGTTCCATTACCAACCCACACAAGTTGTGTAAGGTTTTCACCTAATCAAGATATGCTATTACTATGCTGTATTGATGGTTCTATAACACTTCATGATCACACCAAGGGAACCAACACTAGTATCAAAGCAGCTTTTGTTAGTAATATTTTATAATTATTTATTTGACATTTACTTTTGAATCTAATCATTTAATACTATTTATTAGATAGCTACTTTGGCTTGTTGGCACAGTGATGGAAACATATTTGCTATTGCTAATGAAAGAGGGCAAGTGCAACACTTTGACATTGCTTTAACTTGTGTTAAAAGTCAAATGTTAAGTGAAGACATATCTCCAGCCAACATTGTTGATTTGTCATCTTATTTTAGGTATTAATTTTTAGGGTTAAATTAATTGTTAAAAAATGATGGCTTGTATTAATGTTAAATTTTGTTTGCAGAACACAACCTGCATTAATAAGACTAGAATGGAACAAAAAAAGCGAATCTAATTCGTTTATAGATTACTATAATCACGGCGATGCACTTTTCTTGTTATTGTTTGAAAGGTAAAATAATCGTTTTTAAGGCCAGAGTTTAATTTATTTAAACTGCAGACGAATAACTTGATTTGCATTTCAGAGGGCCTGTTGCAATTATTAGAATAGTTGAAGGAGAAAATTTGTCAGGTGACACACTAGTACAAAAATATTTGGCATTATCACAAGTCCAGCAAGCAACTTCGTTACTGCTGGCAATGAACTGGGACTCAAATCCACACATTTGTATGCACTCTTTGAATCAAATCGTAAATCACCTATTTAAACAGCCTTTGACGCCAGAACGTGAAAGTAATGCATTTTTAAATCCCAAATAAGATTTTACAAGTACTTTCTATTTATTATTAATTTTGCATAAATTTATATTCCAGATCTCATACAAAATGCTTTGGGAAGTTTTCACGTTCCGGTGAAACCAATGAGTCAATCAGTTATAGAAGAGTACGGTGATGAAGTTAGGGATTTGACGCGAAGATTTTTTCATCACCTCCTGAGATATAGACTATTTGAAAAAGCCTTTCGACTGGCTATAGATCTGAACGATCACGATCTGTTCATGGATATCCACTTTTACGCAATTGTATTGAAGGACACTGAGATGGCAACTGCTGCTAAGGAAAAGGCTGAAGAAATAATCAGCAGATGCAATAGCTGCAGTAGTTCACGTATGTGCTCATTCATTTTAAATGAATCTTCGCAAGCTAGCTTACGTTTCTAAATTTGCCTAATTATAATCTATACAGACTCAACGTGTTCGCGACCCTCCTGCTCTCTCTGTTCGGATTCAGGAAGCGAGAAGGACGAGTCTTACACAGACGAAACTGAAAGCGAAGAGTCTCCAAAGAAAGAAAAGGTTCACGTCAAACGCTCGTCCAAACACAAGTATTCCAAGAACTCCAATAGCCAAGCTCCACCTCTTCCTATTCTTTACCCTTCGATTTACAATAGCAGTGGCTTCATGTCCACACCGTTTAACGAAGCTATCGATAAGACTGAAACTAACTTAATGTCCACGTCATTTAATGTACCGAATTGCAGTATTCCATCAACCTCCTATAACTGTCCAGTGCCTAATTTTATTCCTGACGCTTATTTAACTTCGGTACCCTACGTCGGTACCAATCCGGGAGCTTTCGCTCCATTGACGAACCCAACTTACACTCAGTCGATGCGAAGTTACGATAATCTGATATCGCCCTTTCGAAGTCTAGCCGTAACTAATCAATTAACCCCGAGCGTAGCTCAATCGTCTCTCAACAGCATGTCGTTAGAAAACATAACGAACTCCTATCAAATAGGAAATTTTCTACCGCCTACCCTCACGAGTACTCCCTTCGAGCCCAAGTCTATCGAGGTTCCGTCAAGTTTAACGCAGTCTTCCATCGACAACACGAGTAGCAACGTGATGTCAACGTCGTTTAGCAATTTTTTATCCAACACAGATTCTACCTCGCAAACCGATACCTACGTCGGTGCTGAGATCGACGGTAGCAATGCCAAAATCGCTGGCTTAACTGTACTCGACACCCCAAAAACTAATTCCGTCCAAGCTGAAGACTCCGTGATAACGGTGAAACCGGTCACGTGCACTGAACCACCTCCGCTTTCAGTTTTTAATTCCGGTAGCAATTTAATGTCGACGTCGTTCAACGATCCCGAAGATCCTAACGACGATACCAACTCGAACTCTTGCGACAGCAGTACCATTAGTAATACAGCCTCGAAGCAGAAACACTCATTACTGAACATTCCACCTCCACCTCCTTCTATTACCGATTCTTTAGCCAATTACATCCATAATTTGCCAAAGAAAAATTACGCTCTGTCGAGGAGCACACCTGGATTGCCGGATGCGGACAGTCCACTTCTGAAGCTTCAGCATGTCAAGCCTTTGCGCACAGCTCCCAACATGCTGCAGCAGCAGAACTCGGTCTCGAACATTTTACAAAACCATCACAGAAACAACAATTTTCAATCGACGCGCAAGTACAGACTCGATTACGATCTTGACTACGTACCGTTTCACAATAGTTGCGATAATCTAAGTACTCTACATTCCAACATCAATCACATGAAGTCTAACAGCTATAACATTCCGCCGAAATCGTACGAGACTAAACCTTTTAAGTTTACATTTTCGCAAAGTAGTACAAACATAAGCGCGGGCAGGGAACATAGATTATCCTCGAACGTGCCACCCTTGCCTGTCATAAACAATTCCTGTACAAATGATAAATCCTCTACTTCGTCCACGACACCTGCGGATGTGCAGGCATCGCCAGTTACGGAAAAGCCAAAAGTCAAGTTTTCCGATACTGTCACGCACATTTTGGTACCGACTAATACAGTAAGTAGATTGCGTTTCGTCCCTCTTTAAGTTATATCTCAAATAGATATGTTTATAAATCCATCGTTTTAGGGATCGACGTACCCACGGCCTATTCAGAAACGAACAGTTGCCCAGATGCATTCGATGGATCCGAAACGAGAACTGGCTGAAAGTTTGCCGCTTTGTCTGGGGAACGACGATTATCTCAAAGATTTCCAACCCTTGCCTAGTGAGTATCGCTTATTTCTATACGACGATGAATGGTGTGAACGATTTTCTCAATAACGTTGCAATTTTTCAGAAGAAGAATGTGATAAAGCAAAAGAATCTCTGAAAACCGAGGAAACTGCCAAAATCAAAGTTGTTCACTTTGGTCTTTTATAGTATTCAACAAAATTGGTGCAAGAAATCAAATGGACTCTGTTAAACAGAGTTTTTGTTATATAATAGAAAAGTATTATGGATGCAATTTATACATATTTTTTATACGCAGCTATTCTGTAAATATATAATTTTATATAACTTTTATATGAAACAGAAATAAAATTTATATTGTATTAAACTTAAAAATATTTATTTGATAATTACAATGAAAAAAAAAACCTATTTCTTAGCCTTATCCTTCTGCATGCTCTCCAATTCTTCCTTCAAATCCAGCAATTGTTTGTCTGGTACATATCTGTAATTCTCCTTTTCTTGCGAATATTCCTCAATGTCTAGAATTACACCTTCTGGTAGAGCAGCTTCTATTACCCTCATGAATATTGGTAATCTGACAGAAGGCACGTTAGATATCATCAAATCTCTCTCGTACAGTCTGAACAAGTATTGAGCATCCACAACCGTCGATTTGGGTTTGTACCTTGTGACTTTTGTCTCTCTTGCAGGCATAGGGTAGCTGAAAGACATTTGAAAGTATTTAAAGCAATTCTTTGTGTTTTTTATTCAAATTGCATGTCGTATACCTGTCTTCCATATCAAAGTCCATTGCTTCTGCTACTTTGTGAATCCAGCTCTGATAGCTTTCTAAAACTGGATAGTCGTGACTCCTAATTCTAACGACCAACGGAGGATAAAGAGGATATTTCGGTTTCATAGCCTGCAAAATATTCTCGTTAATTTGCTTGTAAAACAAGAACAAAATACACTATTAAATTCGATTTCTAACCTCCAAATAATCCGGTTCGTAAATTTTACTGTAAGACATCGAAGGCACATTGTTCAACAGGTTTGCTCGAGACACATTCTTCAATGCTGTTAACTGTAATAAAAAAAATCGTTAAATTTATCGTTTGTTAATTACTAAAGTAGAAACTTGCGTTTGTTTACAACAAACGCGATGTAATAAGGTTAAAGTATCTGTTCACGTGTTATCGAAAGTTGACTTGATTGAATCTTACCCTTCTGAAGAGGTGCGATGCCATGTTTTCTTTAGATTGTTAAACGAATCGTCTAATTATTAATAAATAAACATTCTAGATTGTTAAAGGCCAAGTGATCACCGCCTCTTATCCTAACGATGTGCCGTAGCAGAAGCCACTAATGTGATTTTTGTCGCTGACACGACCTCTTTCGGAGAAGTTGAACAGAATCTCTTCACAGGCAAGTGTAAGTTTTTTAAAATTAAATTTATGTAACTATTGAATTTTTGCTGGAAAATACTAAAGTCGTTAAACACTTCACTGGAATAAATAATAATTAAGAATTGACAAATAATTATAAGTTTAGATCATTGCGTGATAAAATAATTATTACAAAAATTCAAGTTTAAGTTTTGTTCTCAATCGGCGAAATAATAAGCCAATAATAATTATAATAGTCATATAATTTTATACAAAGCAATAACGATTTACGAAAGACACGATTTAGCCTAATGCCGCAATTTTTATCGGCGCAGTCGTACCGAAGCGTCTGAATAGGAATATATACCTACATTGTTTAGCTGAAAGTATATATATTATTTTAAAAAATCGCAATATGTTCAACTTACGTATAGTTTTTAGTGCAATTATAGTATTTTTTACAATACATGAGATTTCGTGTGAGGTAAGATTTTCAATAAAAATTGTGGATATTTTAAAAACTTATTTATTTTTGTTAAAAAGATGAAAAAAATGTTGAAATTTAGGTAGAGAGTATAACGATTCCTTATAAAGGAAAGAACTATGAATTCAATGTGAAAACTCTAGATCGCAAAATTTTTTATAACGTTCCTATTTGGACCATCGAATCAACTTCAAGCGAAGAACTGATATACAATTATGAGGTAAAAAGAATATTTCGGGTCTAAATATAGATAAAAAAATAATTTTTTTTACATCGAAGGGCGTCTCAAAAATAAACGGCGTTTTGCACGAAGACAAGAAAATGAAGGCTATTTTATTTGAAAAAAATAATTGCAAGTCGAACTGCTGGGTAAAAATATGATACCATTATAATAATTTTCAATATTATTGGAACCATTATGTTCGATAAATTTTAATTTATTTATAGGAAGGTGTATTCGGTTTAGGAACCAAGCGAAACGTAATCAGTAATAGACCAGAACTAGAACTCATAAGCAAAGAAAAATCTAAATTCGATATTTCCGGAATTTATAAAATACGTAAATATAATATCGATTCTTTTATTTACCATATTGTTTATTATGAATACAAGAATCATAGTTTATTTTTCATAGATTCTTTGAAAAACAACGTCTCCATACACACAAAAAAATCGAAGTCTATCAAAATTCCCAGAAGTGACAATAACGCATTTTATCCGAAGTTATTGATCGTGATTGACAGCGCGCTTTTCAAGTCAGTTGAAATTAACAATTTTTTAAATAAAATTCGATTAGTTGCCAAATAATATTCTGATTTACGCTCAATAAATTGTCATAGAAAACTCGACAACGACGTCGAATATGCCACGAGATATTTGAGTATTTTCTGGTCTGCCGTCGATTTGCAATACAGGAAAATTACTCAACCGCAAATCGAAGTGAGAATCACTGGATTGATAATAGCGAAGGTATGAATGATACGCGGAAATTATGTAAAGAATTTCATAACATATATCCACGTATACATGCGTTATGAAATCTCTGCTCTGCTCTCTCTCTCTCTCTCTCTCTCTCTCTCTCTCTCTCTCTCTCTGTTTGCATTCGATTCAGTGCCTGATGCAAAATCGATAAAATCGTCTGAACCAACATTAGCTTAACAATAAATTTCACACACCTAATGTATGTGCTCCGTTTATATGGAAATTTATTTTCAACATATAGGATGATAAGGCTTTGCACTACATCAACGTGAATTCACCTGACGGAAATAGCGTCAATATAGATGAAGTTTTATATGGATCTAGAAATGAAAAAAATTTTATTGACAATACCAATATCACCGATTATGACGCTGTCGTTACTATGACTGGGTAAACTTATTCTTTTTTAATTTATTCAAACATTTAGTTTCATTTATTAATTCAAACACCATGATATATGCTTTAGATTGAGCGGGTATGTCGAAGTTGGTCCGAACAAAGTTCGAGTTGGGAGTAACGGTAATTATTTAGTGAAAAAATATAAGCATAATCAATAAATATCCTTTTTTAAAACATAAAATTACAGGAGTTTCATGGAGCGGAACCATATGCATGAACGACTATTACTTCTCAGTCACCTCCGACGACGGCTCGTTCAGCGGTATACACAGCGCCATCCACGAACTTGGTCAATTGTAAGTAAACATTTACACAACAAATATACTTATTTTACGCTCGAAGACATATTAAAAATTTTTTATTTTCTAGACTGGGTCTAGATCACGATGCAGTTCCAGGAAACGCAGTCGATTGCTTTCCAACGAATCGTAAATATCTGACTGTGATGTGGCCAAGGTACGAGAATCGGGAAGTTGAAATTTGGTCAGAGTGCAGTGTCAGAGCTTTGAAGATATTTTCCGAGTGAGTTTTGTGTGATCCTATAAATTGAAGTTTTTCAACTACGCTAAGTCGAGTTTTAATTTTAGGGATGAACAACTATCCAGCTGTTGTGTCACTGATCCTCATCAATGATATTTCAACGCAATATCGAAAATTAATCAATAAATGATCATAACAACAACCTGTCTTTTTATTAATATCGAAAATATAACTCTTTCATACATAAAAAATATAGACGTGTTCAAAGCTGACCCTCTTGATGAGACATTTCCAAAGTCAGTCTCAACACTGACAGGTACGAAGCTGATGTCTTCAGCAGCTGAACAATGGTATTTCTGGTGACACAGAAAAATTTTCCAGCAGTTATGGACAGAGGTATTTGCGCCCTCATCATGATGATAACTATATCCTTCTTGACACTCGCGTCCATGACGTACCAGGAGCTCGAATAGACAGCTTGGACTATGCTTTCGCTTTGGGTCATGAGATAGTCGCTCGCGTAACCATAAATTAGGGTCTCGGTCACCATGAAGCTTATGCTGTTTGTGCTGATCAACATTGTCACGTAGTCGTTCGTCATTATTGCTACCAGGATACTACAGCCTGTGAAAGAAGGAAGTGCTTGTTTGTTTATTGGTGTGTGGCGATATCAGAAAAAAATACTCACCGCTCATACAAATCAGTACAATACTGATCATAAGCTGGACCAAAATCGTGTTGTTAAACCCCGATTCCAAATTTTCTCCAAGCTTGACCAGCTCCTTATGCCTAGCAATCAACGCATTCACCTCCATCCTATTATCGATTTTCCGTCTGGTAACAGTATCCGAGCCATCAGTGACCCTAAAATCATTGGTCCCTAATTGCTCCCACTTGATCTTCAAAATCTCGAACTGAGCACAAAGGTGGAACACCAAACCGAAGAAGAAGCAATCGGTACACGCGCCACTGGTACAGCAATACATGCACTGGATGTACTGTATGACCAAGATGATAGGGTAGTACTTGGCTAGGGTTTCTTGGGACAGGTACGATATTTGGCAGATGACTTGGTAGTTGTAAGCTTCACCTGGTTCCAACTGACGCTTGGCCAGTATGTTGATCAGTATCGAGCGACACATGAAGAGCGTTGTACCGATGTAGCCGCAAAGATTGTAGATGTGGAACTGGTACTTGTAGATCTTCGACAGAGATTATTTTTTTTAAATCTCCTTAGATTTATTAATAAAATTATCTCCTCTTACCTTGACATGTTCTTTCATGATTTGTAGAAAATGTTCATCCTTTGTGTTACTCCAGTCGTCCAAGTAACATCTCAAATTCTCTCTGATCGTATCTTTATACACGTGTAAATAGGTGTGTTTCGTAAAAGTGAGAAACGCCGAGGAAGAGAAAAAAAATACGTCCACCATATCCGAGACCTGCCCATTGTTCAACAATATTTCCACGAAGGTGTGCATCAGAAAGGTTACCTGTACTTTCACACATCAACGTGTTCTCATTCTCCATCCTAATCGAAACAATAAGTAAAAAAAATAATTGAAAATTGGGTCACCTGAGCTACAGCAGCGACGATGTAACGAAAAGTTTGGGAGAAACTCTTCTCCTCCAGAGGCCAAACACCGATAATCCATAGAAAAGCTCTATAAACCGCGAAAGCTTCATCTCCCTCTGATTTCCCGCCCATAACGAAGAAACTTTAAACTACTCTCTCGTCTAGAGAAAAACTCTTGGAAGTAAAGTTTTCGCTTCATTGTCATACTAGCGACTGGAGAAACGGCTATAGTATATAGCAGCGAAAAATGCTAAGCATTTGAATATTCTATTCCCGATGAAATAGTAAGTCTAATGATCGTCATTTTTCCGCGCGCATTACTTAGTCATTCGAGCTTTCCCGAAGCTCTAGGCTGCTTTTTACATTTTCTAGTGAGATGTCATTATGCTGGATGGGGTAATGTGGGGTTTTGGATGAAAGGAATATTAGCACAACGTTTTATGATTCAACAGACATTATGTTAATGCGTATATTTGTCGCATATTATTTCTATTTCTGTATGTGCATATTGTCCATCTAGAGGAATATTGGATGGACTTGATGGTTGAGATGTCGTGGAACTAATGAAGAATGAAAATGTAAAGAGCGTCATTCTAGTCGTGCTGGATTATTTAACAAATTTGTTTCTTCTTACTGGCCAACGTATGTGTTTATTCTTGGGTACTACTGTGACGTTTGTGTAGTATAGTAGGAGAGCAGTGGCAGTCATGAGAGGTAATATGTGGCATTGTTGCGACGATAAGTAAATTAAAATCGATTAGAGTTTTTTAGAAATTATATGTAACATCGATTCTAAACTTGCGTTAATTTTAATCGGTTTTAATTGTGTATATTAGTAAAGCGGGAATTTTTTGATTGTTATTGGCTTATACAGCTGAATTTCAAATATTGTACTATATTTTGTCTTTTCTTAGAAAACTTTTCATTTAAGCGAATGAATCATGAAGACATTAATTTGTTAATAACTTGAAAAAAAAACTTTATTTCATCACTCAAAGTTTGTTATACCTACACACATTCTTTATTCTTTCAGATGTATACCTACATCATTACCTCCGAGTCATTTGTACATTTAAGAAGACTAGAATCGACAGAGCGCGCGCAAGTACGTGCATATTTTTTTCTTCAATTTACGGGCATAATTGCTCATAAAAATCTTAGATTTTAAATCAATAAATTATAGAGTCCTTCTTGCCCAGGCGGAAATTTATTTACCTAAAAAAACTAATAAAAGCTTATAACTTTTATGATCAGTTTATAATAAGTAGATTTTGGACTCTAAAAATGTTTAGTAATTATTTATAGCTTTTATTAGCATTTTTAAACTTTTATTAAATTTTCGATATATTCTGGCACAAAAATAAATATAACTCTAAAAAATCTAATAACTTCTAATAAGTTTAAAAAAATATTTACTTACAATAATTTAGATTTATAGGTATTTATAATTCTTACGATATTTTATAAATTATTTTTAGTTTTGTCTTCTAATATCTTTAAAAAAAATTCTTTAATCACTTGTTTTTAATGTTCTAAAAACACATAAAAATACTAATAAAAGCTACTAAACTCTTGTAAAATCTAATAGCTGTTATTAGCTTTTTTAAGCTTTTCTCTTGGAGATTTATTTAACACGCTCAAAAAACTAATAAAACCTAATAAAAGCTTAAAAACATTTGTAAAATAAAAAAATATATAATTAAATCTCTCAAACATTAATAAGTGTTATAAACTATTATTAGAGTCTAAAATTCCACACTTTATAAATGGTTATTAAAATCTAATAAAAGCTAATAAAAGCTAATAAATTTTATTAACAATTATGTGAATAAGATTATTTCCGCCTGGGTGGTTCAAAGTTTGACAGTACTTGAAAGATCAATGCAAGGTTGTCACAATATTTTAATATATACTTTTATTTTTTTGATATGGAATTTAAATTCGATATATACATATATATATACTAAGATGTTGTAAGAGTTGACCCCTCGAATCGACTGCTAAGGGGTCCATCCAGCCCGATTGGAAATATCCGAAAAATTTTGATTTTTGGAAAATCCTTCGCCGCAGCCGAACCGATAGCCAGAGCGCGTTCTAACCACCAGCATTTAATTCCTTGTGAAAAAACGCTATTATATGCTGTGTAGACTTACTGATTCAATGCAACACTAGTAAAATGTTCGAACAGACTTTTGTACAAAAGAAATGTTAGTAAATTGTATAGTAAAATTTATCAGTATATTCATAAAATCAATTTTCTTGCGAAACACAGCTGTACATTTTCAAATCTTACAGCAACCATCACCAGCTCAAAGACTCCCGGACTTGAACGCTCGCAACTTCTCTACTGGACTGACGCATCACAAGGAGCTGCATCGCATCAATCGATATACCTCAGAGAAAAAAAATCGTCAACGCCCTCTTGTATGTACATATATACACTTCCAGCGAAAGGGGTAAGAAAAACTACTCGCACTGCGAGCTAAAAATGTTCATCCAGCAATGAACGCATTGCATCTCTCGTCTCTTATGCACATTCGTAATGCCTCGACAGCATCGATATAGCCACATTAGACTTGCTGAGTCTGAGTAAAGGGTGCACCGGTGCACGTACACAGGATAAATAAGATATGTCGCGCGTCCACGCCCAGAAAAGTATCGGCTGCACCTTTATGAATTCTTGAATATAAGGTATACGTGCGGGTGAAAGCTTCGTATGGTTTGTGTTTCTTTTTTGTTGTTTAGTTACATTCGAGGGAAATATTATTTCCGCTGATGATCTAATGTCTCGTGTATTAAAATCGAGTAGTTCGTCCAGGAGAGAAATGAACGGCGATGTTGTGCAGAAACGAGTCTGGAGTAAAGATGCGAAATTCGCGTTAATGTTGAACAAGTTTATTGTGTGGCCGTTAGGACTTTGGCCTTTTGAATGCGATGATGTGTTTTCGCGATTTCGGAATTTTTATGCTGCCGTGTCGCAGGTGATACTTATTTTAGTATGAGTTAAAGTGAATAAAAGTTTTGTTCAGGATATTCGTGAAAATATCGGCAGTTTAACAGCTTTTTAAGCCATTAAGATGAAATAAAAAAATTTCGTAGTGCACAAACCATCACCTTATATTTTAAAAATTATATAATACCAAACTTTTTGTTACGTATTAGGTATGGATGATCGGCACTCAATCTATGGCTGCCTACTTGGGATGTGGGGACGTAGCTGACACTGTCGACTACGTTATGATGACAGCATGTGCCTTGATGGCTCTGTCAAAAATCGTGACAATTCGCCTACACATGAATAAAGTCCAGATGGTCTTCGCATCTGCTCTAGACGACTGGCTCGCCGTTGACGTCAATAAATCTCGCGACATCTTGATACCGTTTGCCAAAACCGGTAGATTTGTGTTTCATTTGCAGATGGTCTCAGTCTACATCTCCAATACTATAATCATCATCGGGTCCCTGCCTTTTCTTATACCGCCTGCGGCTAATGGAACTTGGTAACGGAAAAAAAATATTTTTTTTAAATAGCTAGCAGTATTAGTATATCTTAATGCTGTATTCTACGTAGGGCTAACGTATCAGATACGATTCCATCAAGACAACTGCCCTTGAGAACCGGTTGCATGTTCGCGGACTGTCGGAACGAAATTTACGGGTCACTCTATGTCTATGAAAGCATCATGATCATGGTCACTGCACATGGCAACGTCGGCTGTGATGTACTTTTTTTCATCCTTTCCATGCATCTGTGCGGACAGATTGAATTGTTGAAGATTGACATGGCAGATATCGGTAAAGACGAGAAAGTGACAGGAGAATGGAAGAATAAAATCAATGGGTGTGTTCAGAGGCATATTCGGTTGCTAAGTATGGCTGAAGCTCTGAACGAGGTAGTGTCTGGGGTGCTGGTCATCCAGCTTTTGTTTAATGCTGGGTTGAACCTGATGCTTGGTTAGTACAAGATTCAAGTTTTTATGAAATTCCAGTAAATCAGTAAATTAAGAAAACCTTATCATCAGGTATTCGCATGCTGATCGAAATCGGGAGAGGAATGATATTCAATGCCGTGAGACCACTCATAGCTTTCTACGTGTTGATGCTGCAGCTGTATCTGTTGTGCTACGCAAGCGATCGTCTCTCAAGTCAAGCCGAATCAATTCTAGACGCTGTCTACGATAGTTACTGGTACAAGTTACCGGCAAAACTACGCAGGGATCTCTATTTCGTAACGATGAGAGCCAACAAGCCGATTTACTTTATGGCTGGACATTTTTACGCTATGAATATTGAGAATTTTATGAATATTTTGAAAGCCTCGTTTTCCTACTTTTCGATTTTACGGATAATGTTCCAGGCATAGATAGCGGTTTTGAGAGCGTGTATTGTTTAATTTTTGATGACGTTTCTCGATGCTATATATATATATATTATGTTCACAATACTTATTATTTTTTGTAAATAAATATAGTATTAAGGGGCGCGGTAGCGCCCCGATGGCAAGTATAAGTTTTTATCAAGGAGCGCGGTAGCGCCCCGATGGCAAGTATAAGTTTTTATACAGTGTGCCGTCGGGGAGCCCCGCGACCCTATTATACTTTGAATTTGCTTTTTAACCTATTTACGTTTTATTCATTCTGTCTATATTTTATTTGATCCGTTGTTGACTCATATGTGTGAGTATCCTATTTTGAAGATTTTAAACAGATCTTTCTAATGACCGTAGTATTTTTCTAAGGAAATTGCTCCTTCATAAAAATAACTAAGATCAAAAATTAATTTGCGATAATTTCTTAAAATTTCTGGCCATGCGATTCTCTTCTTTTTAAGTACAATAATACAAGAATGTTATGTAAACAAATATAATAGGTTATAAGGTTATAATATCTATAAGGTGATACCCTCTTGATTACGACTACGCCGCGAATAAATAATTTCCAGAGCATCGTTTCGTTTTGGTGTCCACCTCGCATTCTTCGTAACTTGGAAATCCTGAATAAATACGCACTTGGACTCGTTCATGTTCGAGTCGGATATTTTGATATCGGCTGCTGTGCCACTTGGAATCAACAAGTTGTTTTGATTTTTATATACAATTTTGCGAATGGTACATAATTGGTGTTTTCAAAATTTAAGTATCAACGGCAGTCGAGATAGTATATACAAAGAAGATACTCGTGCTACTGCTAGTGCATCGCCCGTCAAGATTTTTGTGTCAAAGCGTCGAGCGCCAGAGATAGCCCTTCCGAGCTCGGCTTCAACTTCATCGAGCGCTCTCACCGCTTGAGCACAGCGACGACCCCGTTGGCTGTAATATACCATAACCTCATTTTCGCGTAAACTTCCGTAACGTGTTGAAGACTGCAAGGTCTAGGTAATTCCTCAATCTTCCGTTACAGCAACAACTTTAATTTTAACCTTGATCATTATCAGTCAACCTGAACTTGGTCTTATTTCTCAACATAGCTATATAGCGGCTCCTGGGCGGCGCATTATGACAGTGAGTCCAAGAACTATTTCATTGAGTTTGAGCACATGCAGGAGGAGGTAGATATCCAGCCTCCAGCAGTCCAGCCTCAATCTCAGCATACCCGCACGATATTCCGCAACAAGTTCAAGCAGATCGTCACCGACACGACGTGTACATATATATATGCTGGGTACAGATAGTAAAACA
Source organism: Pteromalus puparum (assembly GCA_012977825.3). Classification (NCBI taxonomy): domain Eukaryota; kingdom Metazoa; phylum Arthropoda; class Insecta; order Hymenoptera; family Pteromalidae; genus Pteromalus; species Pteromalus puparum. Next base: position 3,588,440 of record CM053172.1, on the reverse strand, counting down.
CAACCCCTAGCTCACATCGATGGATTGCAAACTGCGAAGTGCTACATATAGAGATCGAGTCGACAGCGTGCGTGATCCACGGATAATCGATCGAAGCTTGACCGTAACTTCGTCAAGTTTTTGCTTACTGGAGTTCTACAAAGATCCCGTTGGCTTCAATTCTAACCTCAACGACCATTTTTGCTTGCACCAGAACCATACACAAAAGCAACACAAATTGATATAATAAGTAAGATCTCGACTGTTCTTGTCTTCCACAGGCCGAGAACGAGTTCGAGAAATGCGACTATGGTAACGATCTCACCGAGTCTGAGGACGATGATAATGACGAGATCGTCAAGGACAATGAGCGAGAACTTGCGTATATAGATCGTCTTTGTATGAATATGGAGAATAGGCACACAAGCGCGCCGGATCGGAGACCGGTACAGGACCCCTGGCTCACAACTACGATTGATTATGACTAATAGACACTGGACATCGACAAATTGCATCATCAGAACATGCTGAACTGCCACATCAAGAGCGAGACCGATAGTGTGATCAGTGGCCACTTTTAGCTCGGTCCTCAACTACTGCAGGAGCTGACGACAAGTAAGCATTATAAGAATAATTTTTAAAAGTACAACTATCTTATTTTTTATAAACTAGTCAACAGATTCTAGCTTACCTGCACTGACAAAAATCATTTCTTACTCCAAGAAGAATTAATTTCTTCTATAAATAAGAGGAACTTGCTTGTTTTAATTATATTTATGATTTTGCTCATTTCTTTGCACAAGATGATTTGGCTTAGTTTTCAGATTAATTCTTCTTCGAGTAAGAAATGACTTTTGTTAGTGTCCTAATTTTTAACACTTGACATTTTTTAAACTGATTTCACTACATTCATTAGCGTATAATGATAAAAATACAGAAAAACTTTTGTAAGCTGTAATTTTAATTGACTTGAACTTATTTATAAAACGCGGCAAATATAGCATAAGCGGCTGAAGCAGTATAGGCTAAAACAAGGCAGTTTTAGCATTACTGGCACATCACTATATCTAGAATATGATACAAAAATGAACAAACGGCAAACGAGGAACATGATGTCAACTCGATTATTTCGATATATAACCGAATGATGTCCTATCAACAAAAAATTATCTGTTAAAAAATTATACATTTATAGATATGGATTAAATTATTAAAAGTCAATGCAGTATACATCTGGTAATACATACCCATGCAAGTAAGTTCTGTGAATGTAACAGCAGTGGTAAAATTAAACTCTGATGCTCCCTTGGTACGAAAAATTTTGTTATAGTTTATCGCTAAAGCGCGCTATAATGCAGGCAGTATTTTTATACTTGTATTCCGACTAAAAATATCTCCCGGGTATAAAGTTATCGCAATATTATCATATTTATCTCTTTACAATGTAACAAAAATCAACCTTCAAGCAAAACACATCCTGTACATTTCCAAATCTTACATCGACCATCAGCTCAAATACTCCGACTTGAACACTCGCAACTCTTCTACTGCACTGACGCATAACCTGGAGCTGCATCGCATCAATCGATACACCTAAGACAAAAAATAAATTGTCCACGTCTTCTTGTGTATATACAAACTTTCTGAAGTGAAATAAGGGGTATAAAAAACTACCCGCAATGCGAGCTAAAAATGTTCATCCAACATGCAGCGAACGCATTACATCTCTCGTCTCATATGCGCATTCGTAATACCTCAGGACCGATATAGCCACATTAGAATTGCTCGATATGTAAGTAAAGGCTGCAACAGTGCACGTTGTACGTACACAAGATAAATAAGATATGGCGCGCATTTACGTCCAGAAAAGTATCGGCTGCGTCTTTATGAATACTTGAGTATATAGGTAAGTGCAGCTGAAAGTTTGCGCAGTTTGTGTTTCTTTTTTGTTGTTTGCATATCGTAGTCGTGGAAAACATTCTTTCAGCTGATGATCTATAATATGTCTCGTATATTGCAATCGAGTAGTTCGTTCAGAAAAGGAATGAACGACGATATTGTACAGAAACGCGTCTGGAGCAAAGATGCGAAATTTGCATTGATGTTAACCAAGTTTATTGTGTGGCCGTTAGGACTTTGGCCTCTTGAATGCGATGATGCGTTCTCGCGATTTCGGAATTTTTATGCTATCGTATCGCAGGTGAAACTCTTTTTTTTTTTTTTTTATAAGTTCCGATGAAAAAAAATTTATAAATATATTATAGTAATATTTCTAGCATAAAATTTATGCAATAATTTCCTGTTAACAAGATATGGCTAGTAGGCACTCAATCCATGGCTGCCTACCTAAGATGCGGAGACGTTGCCGATACTGTCGATTTCGTCATGATGACAGCATGTGGAATAATGTCTTTGTCAAAAATTGTAACCGTTCGCCTACACATAAACAAAATCCACATGGTCTTCGTCTCTGCTATAGACGACTGGCTCGCAGTTGACGTCGATAAATCTCGCGACATCTTGATACCGTTTGCCAAAACCGGTAGATTTGTGTTTTTTCTTCAAATGGGCTCAGCCTACATCTCCAATACTCTGATGATCGTCGGTGCACTGCCTTTTCTTGTACAGCCTGTGACTAATGGAACTTGGTAACGGAAAAAAAATTTTTTTTAAATATCTAGCAGTAAGTATATCTTAATGTTGTGTTCTACGTAGGGCTAACGTATCGGAGACGATACCATCGAGACAACTGCCTACGAGAACCGGTTGCATGTTCGCGGATTGTCGGGACGAGATTTACAGAGGATTCTACGTTTTCGAGAGCATCATGATCATGATCACTGGACATGGCAACATCGGCTGTGATGTGCTCTTTTTCACTCTTTCCATGCATCTGTGTGGACAGATCGAATTGCTGAAGACTAAAATTTTGAATATCGGCGAAGATGAGAAGGAGCCAGAAGAATGGAAGAATAAAATCTTGGGATGTATTCAGAGACATATTCGGTTACTAAATATGGCTAAAGCTCTGAATGAGGTCGTTTCCGCGGTACTGGTTATCCAGCTTTTGCTTAATGCTGGATTGAACCTGATACTTGGTTAGTGTAAGATTCAACTATTTATAAAATTTAAGTAAGTCATTGCCAATTCAAAACTCGCGAAAACCTTGATTTTTATAAAGTTATATTCTCGAAAATTATATTCTTAAGTCGTTATTCGCACACTTGATTTTGTAACATGTTTACAATTTTTACGTTTTTTATACTTCTGTACTGTTTTTCATACTTGCTAATAATTAATAAAGTAAATTTGGTTTGAGCCCTTCGAAGTAAAAAGGAAAAATGTGTTCGAACAAGTGCCTAATATATATTACCATAAAAACACGTTTGTTTCGTTATATAATGTTAAGACATCTCCTTTGATTAAACTCAATTTACTCCATCAAGCAATTACCAAACAAACATAAAATCTAAACCTGATTAACAAAAACCATCAGGTATTCGCATGCTGATTGAAATCAAGAGAGGATCAATGCTCAATGCCGTGAGACCGATGATAGGCCTCAATGTGATGATGTTGCAGCTATATCTGTTGAGCTACGCAAGCGATCGTCTCTCGAGTCAAGCCGAATCAATTCTAGACGCTGTCTACGACAGCTACTGGTACAAGTTACCGGTGAAACTACGCAGGGATCTCTATTTCGTGACGATGAGAGCCAACAAGCCGATATATTTTATAGCTGGACACTTTTACGCTATGAATATTCAGAATTTTATGAATGTTTTGAAAGCTTCGTTTTCCTACTTTTCGATTTTACGGATAATGTTCCAGGCATAAATTGCGGTTTGGAGAGCGTGTTGTCAAATTTTTTAAAATGTTTCTGGAATATATATTTTATGTTCGCAATATACTTATTATTCTTTTGTAAATAAATCCAGTATTTACAAGTTACCAGGTTACCAAGATTCCACGACTTTATGTGGCATGTTCGAAAAATTCTGGTTGTTTAAAACCAAGAATATTATTTCACTTCACTGCTTAAGGGGGTCCGAAAGTCAATTCAAATCTAGATTTCGCGTCACAAAATAGCAGACGACAAAAGTAACTAATTTGCTTATAACAAACAATAAAAGCTAAATTATGAAAAACTAGGACATCACTGCCCTCCGTTATGTAATTATCTACCATTTTACAAAGTTTGACACTTATAAATAAATATCTCGTCGAATAGCATTCAAATAATGTCTCAAAATCATATAATTCGAAATTAGTTACTTTTGTCGTCTGCTATTTTGTGACGCGTAATCTAGTTGTGTCTCGCTTCGCTCGGGCGATAACGTCCCCACGAGGGTGAAACTACTTTACCGCACTAGTATCGTAATATACTATTATCACGCGATTTTATAGTAAATTCAGTAACTAACATCTTAGATGATGATAAATTGATAATTTTGTTAGAAATTACCGACAAATCTTATAATTCCTTCGGAGAATATTTATGCCAAAAAGCACAAAAACTAAAAATCAAAGAGCAAATATACAGTTTTCTACCTCAACTCAAAGTAATTGACGAATACAAGACTCTTCTTAACAACGACAAATTTAGCGACGTATCACTGATAGCGGAAGGCAAAACTGTGAATGCTCACAAGTGTATACTGGCAAAGGGAAGTTCAGTGTTCGGCACTATGTTTAACACCGACATGAAAAAAAAGCAGTAAGAAAAGAATTAATTCGTTTCGTTTACACTGGAAGGGTTAACAACATTGTTGAAATAGTCGACCAAAGTGGCAATCGCAGCGGATAAATATGCAATCGATGGTCTGAAGAAAATTAATGAGGACGAATTTGAGCCTCGAAAATGTCATCGATTGTCTTCAAGTAGCCGACAAACTTCGTATGAATAAGTTGCAGGAGAATGAGGCGATCATACTTTTAATTGATAATGCCAGTGATGTGTGTGAAAAGCCGGAGTTTTTTTTTTATTGTCTCATGACATTGTATGCACAGTATTTCGTTGTTTGGCTAAGAAGCACAGATATAGTAATTTTGTATATAGTAGAATTATCACGTAATTTTTTGTATTTTTATACTCAACGGTCAATAATTGTTACTACATGTGAATTTATAAGCAATAAATGGACCTCGATCGGTTTAGACAATGTTGTAAAATTTTTTAAGACGTTTTTCGACGATTTTTTATTTTTTTATTTTTTTATTTTTAATAATTAAACGGGCGAAAATGCCCTTTACATAGAAAGGAAAAATAGTGATATATGTTTTTTTCCTAAAGATTATTCATGTTTAAATAAATATTTATAAATAACTTATAGCAAGATCCCGTATCTGTGATTGGTTCTCATCTTGTGTAAAGTGTAAATTATTAACAATCTTTATTGTAACTTTCATTTTTATATGCAAAATTTCGGTTATACCGAACACAATAAATTTATCAGCAGCCACATTCAATTTAGTCTTGTGACAGCCCTGAGTGTAGTAAAATAAGAGATCGATGTGGATATTATCTGAAATACTCATATAACGCAAAAAATTAAACAATACGTTTGTAAATCTTATCAAAATAATGTAGTCAAACTTACGCCCGTAATAAATGTCAACGTAAGTGCCGGCATGATCCCATCAACGTGTATCTTCACAAGTTTTTGGCACCTCAACATCACTATGAATTTGGTTGACGTTATATTTTTGGATTCTTCATACCAGCCGGTAAAATAAAGAGACGATCCAATGTTTCTGCTCTGATCAAATAAGCGAGAAATTTAGTCATTTTTTAGCCACAAAGAGTATATTATTCGTATAAATTGACAATTGTCTAATCTAAACTTACAACTGTCAATAGTTCATCAGCACTTGTAGCGTTCATAATGAGCCTCACGTAGTTTATCAAAAGAACAACGCCAAATCTTTGAAGAGACGCAACTGTTGCCGTAGGCTAATACATGATTAATTAATTAATGAAATAGACAAGGTATATTCTATAAATTACGGTTATACATTAGCGTACGTTGATAAGTTGCAGTCCAGCTCCAACAGTGTAGCTTATAAAGCAAATTACTGTCTTCGATACAACCACTCGTACCGCGATGTTGGTCTTTTTCGCCAAACTATTTTCACCATAGGTAATTTTAATATTTAATCAAGCATAATACATAACTAATCAAAATTTAATATACCATAAAACATGTTGATGCTCACGAATCCGTTCTTTCAATTCTTCATCGTCGTTGACTCTCTCGAAATCATCCGCCAAAACTTTTAAACGAACCGAGCATATGTATATCAGTAAAACAACCATCGCGTCAAAATTGACAATCACGCTGGTATGACACATGACTATAAGTTGATTAGAAAATAGAAAAACATTCATCACAGGTGATCTGATTGCCGGTGGATAGTAAGTCGTCGTTAAATAAGTTTCCCACGTAGTCATCGCAGGATTCGTAAAATACAACATCACCAATATGAAGTACAAAAAAGTGATGATACACATCATCACTGCGAATATACTGGCTTTCTCTCTCAAAACCCATTGCTTTCTCTCATCAGCTAGTGTGAGGTAGTCTTCTACTTCGGTTAGTAATAACTAAAAAGTATACTTTTTTTTTTTAAATTTTGATACACATTATTCAAACCAAAAATTTATTGATAAAAAAATTTTTCAAACCTGTAACGTCACGTGATAGAATTTAAAGTTAATTAAAATAATGATAGATTCCATCATCGATACGAATTCCAGCCACGAAAAAGAAGCGATAGTAATATCATCACTCGCATGGCCACAGGTGTTTAGCGTAAAACTCGCCGCAACCAAATAATTCAAAAAGTAAAACCACCACAAGCACTTGTAAACAAAGCTCCAACGAACGTTGCCATCAGTGCTTAAAGGCCAGACTGCGTAAATCTTTCCCATGAATCTTAAAAAGTTTAAACATTTTAGCAAGTACGCTATAACGTTCACTTTACATTTCATTCCATCAGCATTAAGACATAAATTTCGCGACATTATCTATCGCTATAAATGTACTTCTGATACTAATGGCTTTCAGTGAAAACGAAGGATCGAGTCTCATCTTACCTGTCGTCGATGTATATAATTTCATAATAAGGTGATTACGTTCATTAATGAATGTTTGATTCAGACTGTATATGAATTATGGCAATGAGCAAACAGCTAATATTTAACGTAGTTCTGTTCTAACAGAGAAAATGCGTTTTCATAATTTCGAAAACGATTGAAACATATAAAATAGAATATGGTTTTAAAAATCGGGAAATTTTTAGTTTTTTTTCTAAATAATATTCTAATTGAAAAAGATCCACATAAATTGCTTAGCAAAGGTAATAGAAGTGTCTTAGACATATGTGTGATTTACTTATACTAAGTGTGTACATGTGTTAAACAAAATAGTTACATCGATATTAAGAAATATATCACCCTATTTGAGCATTTTCAATTTTGATCATCTTTCATCATCAAATAAATAATTTCTAACCACTCAAAAAAAATCGAAAAAAATCATGTTATAAAATATAATTCTCCCTCCCCCTTGAAAAAATCACAAATAAACTTTAAAAGCCATATCGATACCACCTCCAATCGATAACTGCCTTACCGACGCTCACCTTCTAAAACCAAACAAAACACGCACCTATACTGCTCGTTGCAACTGCATCGGGGATTCCCCTAACCGACGAAGCCATTACATCAAGCTTAAGTGCATTCCCGCACGATGTCGCTTCGGTAACCTTTCTCTCACAGCAAAATTGGAGCTTTCGCACATGTTTCTCTCACTTCACTCCCAAAACGAGAAAAGAGTGGGAGAAACGACAGGTCGTTGGGCGCGCGAGCATAAGCGCACGCGGCCAGTTAAGTACATCTGCACTCATAACCTCAGCTGAAAAAGACACAGAGACATCGGCGTCTCGCTCGAGTACAGGCGCGCGCAGGTTATATACTATACGTATCGTATACGTGCTATATAGCAGTACACTATACACTACGAGGAAGCGCGGAGTGTAGTATAGAAGAGCAGTGTGCGTTTATATAGAAGCCTTTTATATTTTACCGCCGCTGTAGTATAGAGCACACGAGTCAGTCTCGTCGGCACGCGGCGCTTGTGTACAGTATTACAGCAGAGAGGAATAAGTTGTGTGTCCCTTGTGTAGTTTGCGAGTATAATAAACAATATGGCTGGTGTATCGCTTTGCAACGCTGGTTATGTCGTTCGCGGCCATCGTCATCATCACGAGTGCATCGCCACTGCTGTCAAACGAGTGTACTAGTCGCCGATACTCAACACGGTGAGTTATACACTTTTTTTAACCACTGCGGTCGTAAACTTGAAGACTTTGTTTTTTATTGTCTAAGAGTGTACTACGGATTAACCGATCGACGACGTTTGCTAGGATGAAGATTTCGCAACCGACTGGGTAGTTCTCCTATACGTAAGATAAACGAACCGATCGTTTCCGTCTGTCCAGAGTATACAAAAGCCTCTGGAAGGTTTTTCTCAGTAGTGGCTGTAGGTTATACATTTCGCGCTATAGCTGGAATTCTAGCGGAGAAGCCAGTCACTCTCTGATGCTTCGCTTCTAATGTTGCCGTGTAGGTATACAAGAGAGAAGGGGACGAGAGCGGCTGTGTAGAGGGAGAGAGAGAGAGAGAGTGCATTATCCGAAGCAACAGGTTTTTTCGGCGCTTCTATATCTGTCTGTGTCTATGCTCTCTCTCTCTCTCGGCTTCGTTGCCGATTTTTCTCTTCTCAGCAGAGATTCATCGCCGTTTGTCTTTTGTTATTTGCCGATTTCTTCGACGATCGGTGCGAAAAAAAAAGATTGTGCAAATTAGTGCGCTCGGACTGACGGTTAGGTATATATGGATCGCGGTTTGACTTGCAAATTCCGCATATACGATTTTAATCGATTTTCTACGATTGATTTAGATAGCGCCGTTTCTCAAGGTATGAATATTTCAATTCGCGGTGGAAAATCGAGAGGCACGACGTTGCTTGGAAAAGTTGTTATTACAACTGGAGTCTCGCGTTGACGTAAGAGTTGGAATGTTGAATCTTTTAAGAAAATTCTAGAAGAACGAAATGAACTAGTTTTTATCGCAGAAGAAAGCCATTACAATAATTTTGTGTCATCATCGACTTAATTACTAAAATTCGTTGTGATAAACACCAGAATGACTAATCACACCGAATGATTCACCATCGTTCCGTTAGATAGTACATGATAAATCTAAAAAATTGCGAAATCAATCAAGCATTATCTACTATCGCTATAGCCTATATTTCACCGACGCTCATCATGCACAATCCTGAAAAAAAAATTCGCGCCGCCTAAGTATACGTCAGTCGCTTGCGTCAATCCTCGAGAAAAAAAAAATAATAAAAATTCGATCGAAAGAAGCGGAAACGTTCGACGACGAAGTATAGCGGGCAACGGCCCGAAATTCGAGAAATCCGGAACGATCGGCCGGCGATAGTGTGGAGGATTGAATAATATAGAGAGTAAGTAATAAATATCAGTGACGTGCGCTGCTGCTAACTGCTACAGAAGTGCGAAGAAGGTGCCGATTTCGCGGGGGTTTATAATTGTTATTTTAGCTTCAGCTTTAGCGTAGGCTATTATTCCGGTCGATATTTCGTCCAGCGAATAATATGCATTTTGTTTTGTGCGACTTGGTGTATGGAGTATTTTCTCTGATGGAGGATTTATATCGAGCGAATATGCGGGGGTGTTTGGTTCCTGTTTTACCGACGTTGTTTTCGCGCTTGATTGATGCGCGGATGGTATTCTTGTGTTTATTATTGAATTTATTTTAACTTTGAGGATAAATTTATGCTTGGATTCAAGATTTAGGAATAAATTTGCTAAGGAGATAAACAAATTAAGTGTTACATGCGTGACCGTGAATATATTATCTTGTTAGTGTTTGAACAAGGACGGGATAAATGACGATAAAAATTGATTTTTAAAAGAGCGGTTTTTAAATAGATAAATAAAATTGTACATATTTGTACGTTTAGAAAAAAATAGTAGGATATAGTACAGTTTTATGGTTTTTCAAATAAAGTAAAGAATATAGAAGAACTTTTGTATTTACAATATACAAAGTGGAACGTGCGAAAACATATTATTATCTATTTTTTGTACTCAGTTTCATAGGCCTTCATCGATCACATTATCTTGCGATATTCAAATTCATTACACGCGCGAGTGCTTGTCGCTTTATCACGCATTTTTAAAACTATGCTCAATTGGTCGACTTAAAATACACACGCATATTAAAATAAACGAATAATGTCAAATAGAAAAATTGATACACCTCATTCATACTCGCGCACGTGTGTCCCAGTCAAGGAACCCCTAAAAACTCCTCGATCACGTCAACAACGTTTTTGTTGCTCCTTCGACATACGCGTCTATATGTAAAAATAACGATTGACCACTTCAGCTTGTCTTTCTGACACGATGAGAGTATTAACATAATCAATATAAGTCGCGTCGTATACTTGGCGGGATATGTAAGCAATTTAGGTCTTTCGAACGATATTGTAACCATTTTTCGCACGGACGAGTTCACTCCTATATTATCGATCTCAAATCAGCACGCACGCAATTATTTCGTTCATGTTTGTGACGAGGAGTAACAAGCTTTTGTGTGTAGTTTAGTTTATTTAAAAATATTGACGACTTTAGCGTTGAAACTATTTTGTTATAGAAAAGACTGAGTTAATTTTCCACTAGCCTGCTCTAAAAAAATTCCCCAAGGATATACACAGCAAAAATTAACACGCGGGTTAATCCTTTTACGCAAACGTCACCATCGCTAACTAGGTGAACAAATTTGCTCGCTGAAACGCCTTGCTTTTGCAATATACATGTGCTGCTCTGCATAGACGAGAAAGAAGCCATTGATATGTAGAAGCGTCTGGTCGTGGCCCTTCAATCGCGAATGTCTTTTTATACGTATATAGGATACTTTGTTGGACTCATAATGCCTACGACTTCTGTTTGACGTATTGAGATATTTCACGAAATATCGTTCAATTCTTCGCACTTCGTCAATCAATCTCAACTGTTTTTTTTTTATCGATTTGTCATATCTCAAAAATCATCTTCAAGTCTCTTCCACCATCTCCAATCGATCTTCCGTCACCACACATAAGTCAAAAGCGACTATATTATAATTTCCATTGTTCAAATCCCGCCAGTGACCCAACATCTATTCCTTTTCCTTTCCTCCACTATCCCCGTCGGCTAATTGGCTCGTGTGTAAGCCCCGAACCGTAAATTCTCGTGTAACTTTAGTAGTCACAACGTCTTGTAAGGCCATAAGGTAACAGCCAAGATTCAGGTCGTCGGTTTTCTAGCTTCTAATTGAAAAGTACAAGCGCTCTTTGTTATACTAGCGGAAAAAACAGTCTGTTCATCGAAAATATAATCGATCGATGTGTCAGGCAATTAGGGTCAAAAATTCTAACTATCCGCAAATAAGGTATCTAATGAAGCCACTTAATAAAATGTCGCTTCGTGTTCGACAAACGTTGTTTCCCGAACTATAATCTAAGTAGGCTACGCGACTGTAATAATCATGAAGCTTTGGTCAAACAGTTTTTATTTGTGCAATTAGCGTATAACGAAGAAAGAAAAACTCGAAATGATGTTTCCAGAATGTTTTCAGGGAAAGAGGGTCCGAAGCTTCTCCCCCGAGAGAGCCAGGTGACCTATTCATTTGCAAATTGCGTAAGAACGTGCCTATATATGCGTCGTCGGATGTGACATGTCAGAGATTCCCATTGAACGAGGCCTTTAAAGCTAGAGCTTCAAGTTTGTATTCAGTGTGTCGTAGTCAACGTGTATATGCAGAACGAATGGCCAAAGCCGAATGAATTGATGAATCGGAAGTGCGATACTGGGTTAACTCGCACGCGAGTCGAGGCATCACCTTCGCGAGGCTTCTGCGCTGTTTGCTCTCTCTCTACTTCGTTAATTTTTAATAAATTTAAGCTTGTTTTTTTCTTCTTTTTCAAATAATCGCTGAAGAGAATCATATACCGATTTTTGAAAAAGTGCGATCGTCATTTTTCAGTCAGGACAAGTGTATATATCGCGAGCCGTATGCGTAAGAGCGATTGAATAATTTGACCGGGGAAAAGAATTATAGGCACGTCGTCGTCGTCGGTGTGTATAGAGAAGCTGTGTTTCTTCCTTTTACGTAATAAGGATTTTTCAGCGCCGAGTCTATTATACTACTACCATACTATTGTACGTGTGGACACGTTCGACCTGACGATTTCCATGTATTTTTAATCCGAGTATACAAGTATATTTATAAAATAATAACAAATATATTTTTAAAAGAAAAATCAAAAGTTCATTATAATATACATGTATAGTAGTTCCGACGTGATATTAATAATCCCAACGGTTAACTATAACTAAGCGGGCCGGTGACCTTGATCTTTGACATTTTGTATTATTGATTCAAGTTATAAGTATAATCGTTTGACTTACTTGCAGTTTGAAATCGATACGGAATGAAAAATTAACTCTCGACTGGTCAGTGTCTATTTCATAACTTTTCATTGACTTATGCATAATATTTCGTACGAATTTAGCATTTACGCGCGGATTGAATAATACACCGAGACGTATAACACAATTTAATCGCACGGATCAATATAGCGTATAGGAGAACCTGCATATATTGTTTAACTTTCGGAAGAAAACACATTTCGATAATTAAGTCGAACTAACCCCAATCAATTATTCAAAAATGATCGATGCCGCACCGATAAAAAAAAATTAACGAAGCATCATCATAGCTGACGCTTATATATCTGTGGCTTCCCGACAAAACGACTTAAGTCACATTTTCGTGTTTTCGAGAAATTGCGATTTTAATGTTTAAATTAAAGTAATGTACTATGAACTATCTTTCAAATCATTACATTGGACACAACCAATAGGTGATTATCTTTTTATGGTGCAGAAATTACCTTAAGTTAAGTCATTATGCCGGGAACACATTTTCCGTGCTCTAGCTTAAACATCTTCGTACTGGGACATTTCGGTATTAAATTTAACATCCAAAAATAATAATAATGATTGTCATTAGCTTCTCTTCAAGTTATAGACTAGTTTCTAAATTATTTTTCTTAGCCTGGAATATTTTATAGATAAAAATGGACTTGAGTCGTTTTGTCGGTAACACATTATACCCTCATTTTTATGCATAATTGAGTCCTGGTAAAAATTGATTGTTAAAATGAATATACGTTGTTCCTAATTGATTTCTATGTTAAAAATTAACATAACGGAGGTTTTTTTGTACGCGTCTCGCCCCTTAAAATGATTGGAAGCATTTTTAGTATGGACTTAAGTCGTTTTGCCGGAAATGATATGCAATAAAATAATGGACTTACGTTGTTATGCACTGCATTGTTTACGGTACAAGGACTGGTTTTAGAAAAAATTCAATACTTTCACGTAAAAGAGGAGTGTTTAAATATAGGAAATATACCACTCGATTTGCCGGGAAGCCACAGATATCGTTCGGAGCAAGAACCGAGTATACCGGAAGCAGCTAGGCTCGTCTGTGATCGAATCGCGAAGAGACCTTGACCATGGCAGTGTGTTTCGTACCGCGGGTGCCTGTGTGTAAAAAGCGTCGCTGTTTCAAAAGAGAGCTTTGCTTCTATAGACGACGGAAGCACGTATACATGTCCTTCTGTCTCTCTGTGCACGTGTGTGTATAATTGAGATATCAGGAATATTTCATCCGTCCGTGATAGTTTTCTTCCCCAAACCTCGAACTCATATTATAGATAATACTTAGTAACTTAAATTTTTCGTCCAGAGCATATAGTGGTTCCGGTGTGCTGTATATCGAGCTGTATGTATGCTATAGGAGAACCTTGTACGGTTATATGTCGTTAATAATTCTTTGGGTCGGCATTGCTAGCTGACGTGATTTGCTTTCCTTTTCAATTAAACTTTCTTGCGTCGAGCGCTTTTCCGCCTTTTTTTAATTGCACACTTGTCGATTCTCTCTCTCTCTCTGCATGATTATGCACAAAAAATAAGCCCGACACTGCAGTAGTGCGCTCACACGGATAATCAGAGGCTTGATCGAGATGGCTCTACGTTGATTAAATATGGAAGGGTTTTTTGATGTCGTGGAGCTTTTTTTTAGGCTACAATTTGTCGACGTAAGACAATTTTTAAACTGAAAATATACTTAAGCTTGAATAAGTTTTGTGTCGCTAAGATTTTTGCACTTTTAAAAATTTTAAATTAATTGCAACATCAACACATTGTAAGCGTGAAGACAATCAAGCATCGCTCAATAACTGAGCATCAACTAAAACTCTTAATAATTCTCGCGCTATTCAGCCCAATGCTTTAGCGACCGATATAAATATATTCAATCCTTAACAAGACCCTTGATAGCAGCGACCGGTTTCAACTAGAACAAAAAAAAAAATGTCATAATTCCACATCGTCGTCTACGACACATGTCTACAACATAACCGCGACTCCTTCCAATTAAAAGTAATAAAAAGCCTCGCGACGACGGACAGCGAAACATCGAATTCACCGCGTCGATTAGCCAACTTTAAACTTGCTCGACTCGCCCTGGCATAAAGTTCTGCTTCGCACATGTTTTTTTCAGATCATGTAACGAATCGTGCGTCGCGTCGACGCGCGCATATAACGACTTAGCGATATATAAGTATATAACGACGTTGAGGCGTATGAAGGGCATTCGCACTACGCCGCGACGTCCTGAAACATTAACGTCGCCGCATGTCATCCGCGGAAACTTTACAGGTGCGCATGTGCTGCTGTTACTGCTACTGCCCGCAAGGTTGACCCCACGATCGAATAATCTTTTGACTTCCTTCTTTTTATTCTTAGAGCTGAACGAACGTTGAGCTTTTTTTCTGATAGAACGATTTTTTTAGAGGTTGATAGCGTAATGGTGATTTTAAGGAGGTTCTAACTCTACTACACTAGTCAAAATCGGTGTATTCTTTTACTTTTCGTTTATTTTTAAATATGCACTGTTAAAGAAGCTGTAACCGTAAACCTACAACAAATAACGATTTTTCGAGTAAATTTAACAATCATTTGTCCTGATTAAGAATAAACATTTTCCCGTAGAAACTGATTTGACTAATTTTTTGAGGTTAAATGTCCGTTTTCGGCATTCTGTAAATTTTTTTATCAGTTAGAGGTATCCAATAATATTTTTTAATTATTTATCAGATATGTTTCTTATAGTACAATTTTTTTCAACAAAAACTTGGCGTTAAATCTTTAGCAATACATAAATGAGTACGACGAAATTGCGATTTCCCATAAGAGCCCGTGTTAGACAGCAAAAAATAAAAACATTGATTTCTCGACTTGTAGGTACCCTAGCTTTCTGAAAATTTATGTAGATAATTTTGAGGCATATGCGAACCTGTATACGAAATTTCAGAATTATCTTGGCGTTATTTCTATTTACTATAGAACCTCCTTAAGTTACTGATATAATATTTCGAACTTGATTACTGTATGACTTAATTAGCTTGCCCCTTTTGGTCGATAGGTGGCGTATAGGAACTTTCTCCATTTCCCTCACAACAATATGTGCGCCAAGTCTAGATATATAGTGGTGTGCCAGTAATGCTAAAACTGACTTGTTTTGACCTGCTGCTTCGACCGCTCATGCTAACTTAACAATATTCTATATGATATTGTGGTTCCCTATACTTCGTTTTAGGGTTTCGATTCGTCACTTCCGGTCTCCGGTGGATAGTGCCGTTTCAATATCGATAATATATGAACAGTGGTATATAGTATGGATACCTTATTATATTATTTTGATTAAATAGCATATGACTTAAAATTTTACTAGTCAATAAAATCGTTATTATTTTTAAATCGCCACCGGTTAATTCTTCGCGCGAAATTTGAATTAAATCCTGTCCCCTTAAATATGCAATCTTTTTCGCAATTCGATCCACCAATTCTGAGTCGAATCCGTTTGTTTATTAATCATTAATAACGCGTTGTGCATATATATGTATTCTCAGGAAACGCGGTTTAACGCCGTTTTCTAAAATTACCGTACACACAAGAGCGAAAGCGTGCCTCTGTGGCTTCGAGCACAAAAGCACTAAATTGTGTTTTGATATGCAAATGAAAATAGGTCAGGCACGGCTTTGAAAAGCTAACAACCGAAATGATCGAATTATTATTTCATATTCTCGGATTCTCTCTTCGCTTATCCGTAAACTCTCGTTGTGCCGCTGGAAAACGTATTGTTCTCCCTCGTTTTACCAAAGAATCACGTGTATATATATGCTACTTTTTTACTCTCTCGAATAATTTGTTTATTCACCGTCGACCTTGTCAATGCAGTCTTTGTCATCGTGTTCTTACAATTTTCCAAGCAAAAATCTTCTCGAAGCGCCGTTTTCTTTGTTCTTTTATTCATTCCAGTCGAGTTATTGCGCAAAGAGAATTATGTAACGATAATTCATAAAACATAAACGCAAAGTTTTATGCATCGATAGCCTATTGTAGATTTTAAGTATTTCCAAAACGTATAACGTCCTAAAACGACTTCCCAGTATTCCTTCATACAGACGAGTAATTGTCAACTCAACGACACCTATATATATAGACACTCCACTAGTTGCTTTCGGAACAATGGCTTCCTTGTCATCCGAGAAATTCGCCCCAGAAACTCGACCACTGATATCCGATCGAATTCACTTTAAACAGAAAAAAAGAGAGAATTCCTCGCATTTATTGCCAAGTCTCTCTCACAACCTATTTCTCTTCGTTCACATGTTATCGCTGCTGACCCTTTCCATCAAAGATAAACCGCCGCCACCAACGGCACAAAAATCAAACGGGCCAACACAAAAGTCTGCGCGCGAAAAAAAAAAAGAAGAAGAGAATCGGGTGTGGCCCCTTCGATGCTTTCTAGGAAATGGATTTCTAGTTTACGATGCGACGCTTACGTAAACAACGATGTGTGTGTGTGTGTGTAGACTTTTCATTACAGTCGCGAGATGCATACCCACGTGTGCTTTTTTTTTCGCGTGACCTTCGCGGTTCTTCTTTTTTTACGGTTATTGTATTTCCGAGTATATATAACGTATAATACTGGACTCTTTGATTCACTCGTGTGATTCCCCCGACTCTCTCTGTGTGTCTTATCGAGAGAGCTTTAATGGTCCGGAGCGGAGCTTCCGGCTCGTCGTCGAATTCAGTGCGAATCGTATAGGCTATTTCTTTTCTAATTAGTCATACTTATTTTTAACTTCTTATCGCAGAATTTTGTTATCGGCGTATATATAATAATATGATGATTCAACAAACGTATGTGTACGTAGAAACTAGTACGAAAACCTTCAGATCGTCACGCTGTGGTGAAGCGTGAAAATATACTTAGAAATGGTCAGACAAGTGCACGCGGACTTGAATCTGCGTAAATATTTGCCCTCACCGCAGTTTTCGAGTAGTCGGTGTGCTGCGATTGTCCTTAAAGTAGTCTACAGTGTGCAATCAATTCGCTATTTTCTCAAAATCGATCAGCATATATCCAATTAATTTTCTCATTAATCAACCGCCAATGTAAATTCGAATTACTCATCAACACGACATCCACATTCTTCTATTTACCATCAGACAAACAAAGTTAATCGACAACTTCAATCACTATGTATAACCACCACCTGCATCAGTCCCATCAGACACAAGACCTTCTATTCCTAATTATCAGATCTACTTTTTCCAACTGATGCACATAGCCATTGTGTTTTCAATTAGCAAAAGAGGCCGGCGTAAATCCACAACTCTCTCGTCCTCGATACCACAACACACCCTCTCAAAGCATCCCTATATAGACACACCACACGCCTTAACAATTTGTTCACAACTTATGCCATATACACAGAAGACACATCTAATCTGGACAAGACTCCTGTTTGCTTATCAGATCGGCAGAGAAGAGCAAGGATCGAGTATATATATAAGAGAAAAAGCATATATAAAGCTGCGAGAGAGATTAGAAGTTAAATGGAATGATACGAGCTAAGCGAACCGCACCCATTTTCCGTATCCGGCCTCACCCTTTCGGTCACTGCGCCGTATACACGCGGAGCTTGATATCAAGCTTAAAGCTTCTGCCCACCCTTACAGTCCGCAGCTTTTCTTCTGTTTCGATCTAGATTTATTTGGAACGAAGCTTTTTTTTTTGCTACTATGGGGTGTGTATGTATGTGCGGTTGAAGTTAATGGTTTGTTAAGAGATATAATGGCTGGATTTTTTTTTTCATTGTCGGAATGCAGCTTTGTGTCACCCGAGACGACGTTACGCGGACTCCATTGTGTAGTGGTATACTTTGTATTTTTATCCCACGGATTATTATTGTTGAAAACTTATGCAAAGGCTTGCGTAACTGTTTCTTGCCAAGCAGCAATTATGCGCCTATTTTTACTCCCTTTTTTTGCTATCATAGTGCAGCTCGTTTTTTTTTTTATGCTTCGGATGTAATGGATCTTGTGTCAGTGGATGTTAACTCGTCGCGTGGAAAATTAAAGAAGAAGTTTACGATGTTTACTTTTGGTATTAAGTATGGAGCAATGAAATTGAAATTTTTAAACCCAAGAATTAAAAGAAGTAATTCTAAAAAAATCAGTCATCTCTTCTCAGAATTTTATTAACAAGAAACGAGGCATCCTGTTTTGATTTCTATAACATTCTGACACCAGTACCGCAACCTTTTCACCTATTTGAGTTTACGCCTGTGCGCCAGACGAAGCGCAATGAATTAACTACGTAACGCTCGATTGTGAGACAGATTTTCCTTGTGTCTCGATTTGTCCCAAGGAAGTCTTTTTAAAGCTTCTTCACTCGATTCACATGAAATTTGTTCATATATGAGATTTTACGAGATATGGTTGAATTTTATAATTGATCCATTTTACTTTTCAAGGCTAATCGTCGATGATGGTTGCGTAAGGACAGGAATTCGCCTTTTTGTAAACCACTGGCGCCAAAGTGACATAATCTAAGTGTGAGTGATCAATTCACTCTCGCGCGACAGCTATTGATTTCAATTGATTACAACGTAAATTTATCGCGCCGGAGACAATAAAAATCGCCAGACTTGATAGAGGGAGGGACGTGCGGTCAATTGGCTCGAATAGAAATGAATAGGCATTTTTTCAGAGGCCAGATGAGATTTGAGTTGCGTTAAAAATAGATTTTGTTTATAGTAAAAAGTTTTTTGTAAGGGGGTCTTTCAATCGAAACTGTTTTATCGGCGGTACCCTAAACCACTACTATGATATATCACGCAAAATGTAAACTTACTTTTTAACTGTTATACAGCGTTTGAAGTACATTTCGCACTAAACAACGAATAGTTAATTCAGTAACCGTCGATAAAGCAGATTCGATGCTAACAGAAAAATCCCAAAACCCTCAACATTACCGGTTGAACTCTTAAAATAAAATCTAAATTTCTCATCACGCGATTTCTTTCGTTACCTATGTAGAAGATAGTCAAAAGGGTGCGAGATCAGAGTCAGTAGTCAGTCAGTCAGTAAGTCAGCTGCAGCTACTGCTTGCTGGAGCTGAGCATATGAGGCCTCTATTATGCGCACAATGGATACATATCTAGGTCCGTCGAGCGCTGCTGGGCTTTATTAACCGTTTGACAGCGTGCTTAGGATCTTATATCGCGCGTGTAAAACATGACGTAAACAGAGAGCGAGCGAGATAGGAGAGAAACTAATAGGGACATCCCATTGACGAAATCCTAAACGTTGATGCGCTCTTGTCTAGCATTGAGTTTCTAGCGCGAAATCACGGGGAATTTGAAGTGAGACTGATGTCTTTTACTTAGTGATTTGTCAATTTTTATCGATTTATTTTTATTTAAGTTGATTAAGAAGATTAGATCCGTTACTGAGTTATTTCAAAAATAACACGGAAGGTGCGGACAGCGTGTTTCTGTAAAAGTCCGAACTTCACCTTGTCATTCTTATTTTTAGCAGTCGAGAGCGACTTTCGTATATATATATATATAGTCTCAACAGTAGAGCTAGTCTCCCGAAAAAAAAAATTAATGGTCTCCGGTAGATTCCCTAGAGTATATATATTTTATACAGTTTCCTTTCAATTGCTCTACTGGTCACGAGTCGCTCATTGCTTTTTAAATTCTTAATCCGCGCTATACAATTATAAACTTCTTGGATGATACTGTACACTATATTTTCGGTCGTTTCCTCACTCACGAAATGAAGGTCACTAAGCCGCACTAGTAGATCACGTACTTTCAAAAAGGCGCTTGTCGAGTAACGAAAGCGAAACACACATACACACGCTTCGTTCCACATGACATTTCTCTGATTTTCTCGAAAGTTTTTGGAATTAGCAAAAAGAAGCTCTCTTTCATCTAGCCTAAAGATAATAATATAGGCTTATCGCATCGTCGCGATCGAAAAATCAAAGTCGTCTATCAACGGCGCACCTTATAGGTCTTATACACATCGGAAATGATAAAATCGAAGATATATGAAATATATGTTATAATTACCGTCTCCTAATCTATCTACGCTTCTTCTTCTTCTTCATCATCATCTATTTTTTTCCTTCGACTGGGGGGGACACACCCATATAGTAGTAGGTGTGCGTAACTGTATAGAAACGAAATCGGGATCGGCGCTCTGCCAATGCGTGTGTACATTATAACGGCACACAGGGATTCTTCATTAAGACGTCACGCGACCTCGAAAGTGGCTTTTTTCGTGCTTTTTATTATCAATCATCGATTGTGTGTGTACACTTTTTGGACACTTTGAAGTAGCTTCCGGTTTTATTAAGAACGTTGGACATTGATAAAACATGGGATGGATCATGAAATCTTTTTTTTTTTCTTCGAGTACTTAAAATCGCGTCACGCCTATAGTCTACGTATTTTAAGAGGCTGATCGTGTATACGTACTTTTGAAAAAAAGTGGGCGTAGCTGTACATCCAGGCGAAAAAAAAACTTTTTTTCGAACGAGGGAATTCCAAAATTATAAATAGTACGGCGAATCTTAACAAAGGCAGTCTTATGTGTACAGAATACACAAAAAGGACAGAGGCGATTTTTGATTTTTTTTTTTTTTTTTTTTCGTAACGATTACGTAACTGTCGAAATATATGCATATCGTGCTCTGCGCTGCTGTGTGAAAAATTATAATGCAAACATCGTTAAAACGTCAAAAATTTCAAGGTAGACTTTAGTCTGCAAATTTTTTTTTTTTTGATTAAGTACATTTGTGCAACACCATTTTAAATTTAAAGCATCAAACTTGGGCGACTTTATACTTAAAAATTTTACTAAAAATTTATTCTTCATAACAAAGAACAATCAAACCCCCAGCGTACATCCTCCTCTCCCAATATTATATTTCCGCGAATACTCGGAAGCATAATATGAGCTTCACCACCACTTCTTATCAACATTTTACTCGCGATAATAATCCGTGCCGCACATATACATTAAATTCACTACAGCTAACCGATTAGATTGCGCGTATATGCCTATAGAGTATTAGCTCACCGGCCGGCGAAATCGAATACGAGTGTACTGACGCGTCGATAGAGAAATAACGGCCGTAAAGCGAGTGCACGTGTACTAGACGATTTCCAGGAGGAATCGCTTTCCGTCGATGTCGTCTGCTGTTTCTTTGGCGTGTGACGACATCGATGAAAGAGAGAATCTATTAGTAAGACAGGCTTGATTGCGTCTTGATTGTGTATACACCTATAATGTATATAGCGACTGCTGATTTGTCATGGAATAATTATGATGATTCGACACGTGAGAATGTCTTTGTAATAACAAATAATAGAAAAACAGAAGAGCGATTTAAATATTTTTATAAGCTATTTTTTTAATGATCAATAGACGACAACAAACACCAATATTTTTGAGAAAACCACTTTCTATGGGGTATAGCATAGAGTTTTGTTAATTGGCCGCATTTTATATAGCAAATTTCTCGCGCAGCAGCGAACCGTATCGGAGAAGCACTGTACTGGCCTCTGAGGAACAATTTCACCTCGATGGAGAATATAAGGCGCATATTTACGAAATGTCTCTTCGTCATGCTGCAGGAGTTTTCCGCGCCGTTGATTCAAAGTGTCGTCGCTACCGTGTGTAGTGCATTTGATGAATGTCATTATCGAGTCGTATGTGGGTCTGTTTATAATGGAATCGCTGTTATAATGATGTGGATGTTTACTGGTTCTTTTTTTTTTTTAGTGTGTGAAAAAGAATAAATCGGTTTGAAATGTGTTCGATTATTGTGTCTTTTATAATAGCTTTATAACGATCTCTTCAAATTGAATTGTTACACCTGTATAGTTTTTAGGTCAATCGACGATTATCTCGTCAAACACAAAGTGGGTCGAGTCTAAGGAGGACAAAACGAAGTGGTTTAATTCTATCGAACGTTTATACTTCATCGTTATACTAAAAACTAGTTTATAATCTAAACGTTTTCAATTAAAGACGTTCTCACTCTCGTATAATCGCGAGTTTTCGCGGAGACGCTGATGTATAAATGAGAGAACGTATAAATTGCGCTCTATGCGCCGTGTGTATATACACGAGAAATAGATTAGATATGGGCGATCGTATATGTGCACTTGATTAAAAACATCGTTATCGCGCTGACTCCGACGCACGTTTTGCTTAGTGCAAGTGAATTCTCTGAATGAAAACGAAGGGAGAAATGAGAGAGTGCATTTTTTAACGTTTTTTTTTTTTTTTATGATGGAAATATGATATTTGTTGAAGGATGTAAAAAGATTCAGATATTAAATTAAGAATACTTCAGTTTATGTAAAAGATTACGTAAAACATCGATTGCATAACCAACACTAAAATACTATATCCGCACAGTATATACACACACGACATTATTTTCTCCCTCTCGTGAATCTATCACCGTTGAGTCACTCGCCGTACAACGCCCCGTTACAGTATTACTTCTAAACTCCATGAATCAAAGGGGAGTGTTCCGTATACTACATAACAGTTGCCTTCAAGGTCGAAATAGTGAGGCGCGTCTACCATCTCGAAATTGAATTAAAAATAACGTTCGCTATATACACAAAGTTTCTTATCTAAAACTGATAATAATACATTATACATACACATCATCGTTCCATTCCCTTCATGCTAATTTTACCCTTTTTTCTCTTATTTATGTTGCAGGTGAGTTACAGAACCTTCTTTTCTCTACACAAAAAACGTATAGTAAGTTAAAAAAAAAAAAAAATAAAAAAATAAACATCCCTTAATTAACCCAAACTCACAAGCCTTTGTTGTGCCGCTGTATATAACCCTGCCGTCAGCGCGCGCTCCTCAATATACATATATACACGTTCACATTACCACTACCATGTCAAAGCCGGCTCTCAGAGCGCGACCGGCCTCCTTCGAGTCTCAGTCAGTCAGTCAGTCGCGCGAACGACGCTAAGCGTGTCTCGCGTGTTTGTGTCTCTCCGTCGCGCTGTGCGTTTTTACCGTTTCTTTTATATTCCTTCAACACATAAGTAGATATATACTTACTTATAACTCTGAATTTTCGTGGTTATAATCGCCACGTGTTCCGCGGTGTATATACTGTTTATATACATATGGTGCTTGTGACAGTGCGGATTTCCGTTGATTTTTAATTGTGCATCGGAGAGTGAATGTGAGATTTGGGAAAGGAATGCGTTGCTGGTGTGTAGCTGCTGAAATTGACAAGCATCGAGTGTCCACGTGTATAATCGAGAGACCGATTTCCAGAGTGCGTATATTAGTGTTTTTTTTATGGTATATTTTGAGGTTAGAAAAATGAGTTTCCCGCGCTTTTCACCATAACAATCACGTTATTCCCGTATGCAATCCGATACTTCCCTATTTCCAGAATCGAATATCGAAACTCGGAAACATGTAAAAGTGCAATCGTGACCGGAATACCGAGTGACTAATACGTTTATTCGAATTCGACATCCTCCAGCTCGTGATTTTTCAAAACACGTTCGAAATCACGTTCCAACGGCTCTTTTTTTACACTCGAGGTATATAAGGTAAACACAGCGCAGCCATTTTCTCGACTGCATATACGCTCGAATAAGCTTCGTTCAAAATAATTCGGAATAAACAACCTCTACATTCGCCAGAGACTAATGTATCTTTAGGAAGTGTATACTTATGTGTATACCCACAGTCACGTGCTACGAGTTGAGATCGAAGTATGTTTTTTTTTTATCGTAAAAATTCGGATTGCTGATGCCAACAGGTATCTGTAAAAATAAATTTTTTCTCTAAAATACGAAGGTTAATCTGAAGAGAAATAAGCGGTATACAAGAGCTCGATTAGCGTGAATTTTTCAACCTAATCACCAAGTCGATCATCACTACGTCCATATGGATCGGCGAAACAAAGCTCGTTATGACTTTTCAAAGTACGTTCGATAAATACTTATGTATACACGCAACTTTTTCACCGACTAACCGTAGACAACTTAGTGAATATTAGTACACTTAATGTAACCGTCTTTATTTTTTTTTCTCCTCGATGCTTTCATTTTCAGCTAGTTTGAAGGTCGAAATATAACGACTCGTGGGGGGTATCCATATGTCTTAAACTCGTCTCTGTGATGCCTCTTTCAAGTTCGATAACGAGTGTGTATATACCTATATATATATATGTATGTGGTGGTGAGAGATTTATCGGCGAGTGACGGTAACGGGACTTTATGGGGTGCGGACAGGAGGAGACATAAATAAGGAGAACACATCGATGAAATTGAAACTCTTTGTCCGAGAAGCTTTCTGTCTGCGATGGGATTAATCGGAAGTATTTATGTAAACGTCTATGTTGTTTTTTTTTTCCTCGTCTGCATCGATAGGTAAATTCTAGCTCCTGTATAATATAAAGGAAAAAACCAAAGCTTCGAATCGATCTCGAATCAGATAATGACACGACGCCTTCGTCAATAGGTATATATGCTCGAGATTAAAACGTACATTTTTCTACTTTATTTCCATCAAGTGTATATATACAAAGTCGGAGAGAGGAGAAGTTTTCTCTTCTGCTTTTAGCGCGCGAGAGGCATCGATGATTTATCGGGCAACGGACTCTGGTCAGTGAACTTTTGAGACGATACACATTCGCGATGAATATAAATTTTAAATTTTTCAATACAAAAATTCATTACACACACTTGCCTAAAAAGAAACTAAATTCATCCGTCTAGCTTTATGTCACCACAAGGCCGTTCGCCACCAGTACACACATAGCCCATATGCCTTTAACGTTACCTCACCTCAATTACACACACACACACAGCAACGAAAAAAAAAGCTAATGAATCGTCCAAACTTCCCGTTAAAGAGTTATTTGTTTTGTAACAACTTTCCTTCGTGGCAGTGACGGCAAACTTTTACTTTTACAACGAAGGACGCACCCATGTGTGACTTTTACCGTTGCTTCGGAAAAATTTCAACTTCTCTTTGGAAAAGAGGAATTAAACATACCTAATTATGCACGAGTCTCAAAGCCCTTTTCTATTTGAAATGCAAAGATCGAACTGCAGAGCGACGGTTTAATTTGAATTAGAAACAGGTGATTTTATGCGAAGACGACAAATTCATGCAAATGCAGCAAGAGAACGGAGAACTCGTCGCGTGAAAGGTTGGCCCGTGAAGCGAACAAATAACCGTGTGTATATTGTTCGTCGCCTTTGTATAAACTAATGGCACGTGTGTCTTCTTTGAACGTCGAGTTTTTTTTATATGTTCGTATGTACATTTCAAGTGCTTTTAATTTTACCGATCGGTCAATGACGTTTTATGTTACATATAACACGCATAGATACCTGTAATATATGCTAGTTTTAAAGTCACGTCGTGTAGCAGTGCATCGCGACGTAATAATAAAAAAAAAAATCAGACTACGACAATCAAGAAGCCATTTGCCTGCGGCACGTTATCGAGTGAATCAACTTCAGCACCTGTGGACAATATAAGGCGTACGAGTGGACGCGGCGGCCTAAATTTCTATAAAGAGTCCAAGGTCGTGCCTGTCACTAAAACTCTTTCTTTCTCTTTTGTGTACACATTCATACATGCGTATATGGTTCTCTGGACTTTCGTTCGATATTTTGTGTGGCGATCGATTTGAATTATTACACGTGTTTTCTTTGGGAATGGGTTGAGAGTGGTTGAATTATTGAGCTGCAAATTTGAGCTTAATTCGAGCTTTTTTTTTTATTTTTAGTGTATTTAAGTATCGATTATCAAAACCAGAATGTGTGGATAAGAGGCTTATCGATTTTGATAAGAATGTATATTTTTAACTTTAATATTACAAGCCTTTCACTTTGTATACGCTATTTGATAGAAAACTATACATTCATCATCAAATCAAATCTACGACTGTAACGTTTGACTAAGAGTATACGTTTCAAAAAAAAAAAATTCGCTCCTCATCACCGTGCAGTGTTTGGAATATAATATCTCTTATCAATTATCTTATCATGTTGTGTCCAGATTTTTATGCGCCGCCGCTAGGCTACGATCGATAAAGTTTCACTTTTTCCTGAATGATTTTCAATCTTTGATAAGTATCTATATCAAGCGTTGAATATATATGCGTTACAACAGATTCAAAAAATATTCGCGACGTACTATGTCATGAACAATATGACGTGATGTATCAAACACGCAGTAAATAATCGAGTATTGTGCTAATTTCGAGCAAACATATCAGCAGCACTCACTAATGCAACGATGATGCGACGATAAATTATTGAAAAATTCGAATCGAGAGCCGAGAGATAAGATAACGTGTGTCTGCATTGGCGTGCAAATGTATTCTCGATTATATATACTTTGTAACGGAAATTGTTGTTTTGACAATCAATTTAAAAAATTACTCACTCGTAGTGACATACTTTTATTATAACAGAAAATTCGTACTTCAAAAAGCTAATTAAATCCACAGCACACTCCCAGCTTTCATTCAATCCAAGTGTCCAAAACATCGAACGAAAACAATAAATTTTCCCGCTATTATCTGCACCACAGATCCACTCTCCTTATCTATATCCACCACCAACACGATAAGATCGTCTCGGACCCTTTCACCCGACCGAATCCACTTAAATTCGCGGGTATATTCGATAAAAAATAAAGAAAACACAATATAACTGCACCTCCGCGAAAAAAAAAAACACTGTTCAAACGGCGCACCTCCACACTGCATCTATAAAAAATCAAGCTATTATAACAACCCCGTTTTTCTTCGCTCGATCAATTACCTCTGTGTACACGTACTTCCGGCGCCTTTCGTCGATATACATTATTATACAGACGAGTCGTCCAATAAAGAGATCAGCCCTGGCGTCGTCGGGACGCCTATACGAGATGACGTATTTACGCGTCTTCGCGTCAGTGACCCCGAAACGAGGGAAGCCGTGCGAGTCTTGGATTTTTCGGTTGATTAAAATTCGATATAGACTATACTGTATGTACTTGGATGTAAATTACTGTGAAGTACGATCGCGATGTAATTTTGTGAGAATGACCCTAATGACAAAATAATTAAAAAAAATTACTGAAATCTTCACTTTTGCCGCTGCGAGCTGTGTATAATACAAGAGCGCGGTCACGAGTATACGACAGCTAATTGAACGTTATGTAGTTCATTGGATCTGATTCGCTCGCGCAAATTGCTCGCGTATGCGTATAAGGTATATAGGTAGACTTTATGCGCTTGAATCTTCTTGGATGTGTGATGATCCTTTTGTGTGTGGCTTTGCGACGGTTTCTTTTGTGTTTTAGTTTAAAAAAAAAAAAAAATTTGTTCACTGTGTAAAATCGAAACTTTCCAATCCTTTTCTCGTAGCTTCTTATCGGAAAATGACGAGCAAATTTACTCCGACGATGTAGTGTGTTAAAACACGTATATATAGATACACGACATACCTGCGGAGTGTCTCCGACGAGCTGAGCAAACAGTGTATCTGAAGATGACTGGGCATCATGCCGCGCGTTATCTCTTGATTGTTTTACGATGGAGAAGAGTTTTGTGTGGATATATATTTATACATATAATATGTATACGCTTTTGTACACTTTCCAAGTATGTGCGAGAGTGTCGTAATGTGAGGTATATAATATATATGCTCTTATCGGTATACGGACACTCTTGTATATGAGCATTTACCGATTTCGTCACTTGTCCGGCGTGATGTGTTTTCGGTGCGTGTGCACTCGCGTGATGTGATTTCTTTGCGTATGATTTTGTAAAAATTAAATATATGAATTTGTGGAATTTAGATTTAAAATTGCGAAGTAGAATGCGAATATTTATATTTATCGAATTAAAGTGAAAAATAAGCATCACCAGGCTATAATCAAACTATTAATTTAAATTAATTAAAGCGTCGTAAACAAGCTCTATAATCTTCCCCTCACACTATCTTTTTATAAACAAAACGATGCAAAATACTTAATACAGATTAGAAGCTATACTTTCTTTGCCTATTCACTCACATTACAACAATAGACTCACAATTAAAAATTCAACTCACGCAAAAATCTACTCTCACTGGGTCAGATCCAAATCTCGTTTATAATTCACTCCACACGAATATAT
This sequence comes from Pteromalus puparum, assembly GCA_012977825.3. Classification (NCBI taxonomy): domain Eukaryota; kingdom Metazoa; phylum Arthropoda; class Insecta; order Hymenoptera; family Pteromalidae; genus Pteromalus; species Pteromalus puparum. The sequence goes on along the minus strand of CM053172.1, from coordinate 3,559,705 downwards.
AAGTATTCAACAAAAGCCTTTCGCACAGCGAGAAAGATGTCGCGCATTCCGTAAGATTGCGCTTATGTATATATACCGGTCATTAAAGCCGCACAGCAACGCAGAGCAATTGCACAAGACGAAAAAGTAGGCGCCTACACTCGGATATGTCCGTTCTTACGGCATTACCGCATCGCACGTAATCATGCGTGTATATATATATGTGTAAAGACACTCACTCGTTTTATAACCGACATACACACACGGCTTTTATGCATATATAATGTACAAGTGAGAGTAAAAGCATATGTGCAGCGCTAGCGAATCAATTACTTATTGACTCGATTGACTGGGTATTGGCGCTTTGGTTTCACTGACTGATGATGATGCAGAATATTATAAGTTAACTTAAAAAGCGCGCGATTTTCAAACTATATAAATTGAGAATACTGTAACCGCTTCGATAAACTATCTACTACAAAGAAGCATCGGCTCTAATGTTTAACTCGTCGCATAAACACGGAAACACCTCTATATACACCCCGTACTGTCAATAAAGGAGAGACTTGCATTACGTCATTCCCGCTTGCCCCTTTTACAATGCTCCTCTTTATTCTCTCCCGATTTCAGTCGTAGCTATTTTACACCTCAAACATCAGATCTAATTCTAAAATAAAAATAAAACATCCGTATATACAAAACAGTAGCCGCAAACTACCCAAGCGTATACAAACACACATCCATTATTATTATTATAAATGGATCACTCTCTATACGTATAAACGTCCTACAAATTAAAGAAGCCCCGAGTTTGCACACGCCACAGCAATCAATCACGCGATTCGAAGACACATACACATCCCTTAACACCTTTCCGAACGTTATAAATTTAATTACCATCCTTGCGTTCCATTGAGAGAATACAAAGCCATATATACATAACTCAACGTGTCGTCGACGCTGATGTGAAAAATGAAACGGAATCGCTTTGTCAAAGCTGCTGCACGCGATGTGTCTGCTGTGGTGGTGGTCCTGTAATTAAAGTAGGAGATATATACGAATTTTGATTTCGGCTGTGTGATTTGTATATAGAGATATTAATTATACATCGCCTTACGACGAAAGCAAAGTAAATGATCTGATGTTTGCACACTTGCCGAGTATAATTGCCGCAATAACTTTGTTACTCATATATAACCGCTCTTTGGCACGTACTGTTTCTCTAGTCTTTTGTTCCGTTTCGAAATTCTTCTCCTTTTTTTCGAAAAATTCTTTTACTACTCAGTTTCTCAGTATACTTCTCTCTTTTTGCGAAACTAACGCTTTAAATCATTCGTGAAAATAGCGCGTCTGTAGTATAAATATACATACACACGACCGATAAGAAAATCGAGAGAATTCTCTGGACTCCGTGATGTGTAAGTATACATTGTTAGAAGCAAGCATCCGCTGAAACAAGTTCTCTTCTTTTTTTTTTTCGCGTTTTTATACCAAGAGTCTTAATCATCATCATGGGTACACGTATACCGGGAAAAAGGCAATCGTATGACACACGAGAACTGACTTACATCCGTTTCCGTTTGCGTTACTGCATCGTCGTCGGATGACGTCGATATTTATGGAATATGTATGGAATTTCGAATCGAACCGTTATTTACCATCGCTGAGTATAAGATCGTCCGTGAAAAATGCTTTTATAAGTGTCTTCCTAGATCAAAAAGGAGAAACCAATTGTCGGCAATAACGCAGAAATTAACGCTTCGTTGTGGCGTCGAGATTCCTCTATATATATATATTTCCATTATTATACATTTATGTACCTCGATGGAATCAATGACGTATCCTTGAGCTACAATACGTCTAAATCAGCTGAAAAAACTTTTTATACATACCGAAGACTCTTCGAAGAAAACCTCAGTGTAGGTGTGTGACTACTTCACGTGGATTTCGCAGAAAATATGCTAGCTTTCATAATTCGACGTATATATGTCTAAGGTTACAAGACGTTCGATTCTGACAGCTTAGCTTCTTATTCACGTCGTCGACAGGTTTTATGTCGGTGCATATATGAACTTTGTTTTTAACAATGTGTTGAAAAAAAAAGCTTTGAAGACGGAGTCAAGTTTAATGAATTCAAGGAGGATTTCATTTGCGATCGTTTCGAAACGGTTTAAAAATAATCGTGCGCTGCTAGCTCAAACACTTGAATTTTAAATTCTTGGGATATAGCTGTAAAATCTTAGTCTTCTTCTTCGATGAGTTTCAAGGACTCGTTTACAATCTGTTCACAAATATTGATTCGTTATAGATTTTTAAGGTATATACTTATGTTTTGTAGAAGCTTTATTATAGTTCTATAAATAAATAAATCCAATCTCCTCAATTTCCACAACTTTCACAAAGTCTCACCGATATCCGGATCCTTTCGAGAGGTCAAATATCGATGTCCCATTAGCATCAAGCTGATAACACAAGATGCAGCCACGTCGTCTGGGATGTACCTATCAGTTCGCTTCGTAAACTCGATTAGCGCTCTCTACTCCAGGATATAAGACTCGATCAGACATCTCGCGGTACACAACACACTATATATATATACGTAAAAGCCAGAGCTCATTCATACGGTCGAGAGAAGAACCTTGACGCGCTGATTTAATTTACCCGCGGCTTTCGCTTCCTCACCTTGACGCTGGCTTTTTTTTTTCCTTTAATTCTTTGCTGCGAGTGTCATCGATTGCGCTGATGTGTAAATAGGAATTTTCGTTATTTAGATCGTTTCTGCATCGATTGCATCGCATGTCGGTGTTGGTATTTCTCTTTGCCATTGGGAAACTTCATTATGTAAGTGAATGCCAGAGGGACTTTGTTAGTGCAATTGCACTTGGAAGGATGTGTATAATGAGTTGAGGATTTTTCTTCTGTAATTTATAGCGATTTTTCAAAATAACAGTAGTCATTGAAATTAATAGAAGCAACTTTTTCTCGATTCACGGCATGAGTTAGATATAAAAACCTGACGAGATTCAGGAAAGCGTGAAATCGTTGATACAAGCGCGGCATATTTAAATACAGAGTCTCTCTATATAAAATGTAAATTGTTGCAGACACGAAGCGATGCATCTCTTCTCAATGCTAATTACAGCGCGTTTTATCTTACCGCAACGCGGAAAATCTCATGATTTTTTTCATGGTATATATAACGTATAAAAAAAAAATCCTGTTCGTGCGCGTAATTGCAGATGAATCGACTTTATAAATAAGAAACAAGCAAACTCCAATCAGAAATGCAATATCAATGCGCTATACGTTAGATCAGCGCGTTGAATTTACAATGAGGAAGAAATTCGCCTCTTTTTCGATTGGGAAACACTGATAAGTTTCTTAATGAGCTTCCTTTTTGTATAAATTCGATGAAACAGTGCTGTCACATCTCGCTAATGCATACTAATGTCAAATCAACGTGTGACATAAGAATGCTAATTTTCTTGATTATATTAAAAATTTTTTTTTCTCGCTGATCTCTTATATTTCTTTCGAAAAGTCTATCCGTTAATGAGAAAACTCAATGTATATTATCAAGTCTTAACAAAAAATCAGCAAAGCTTATATACACATATTCGGTCGAAAGCTCGCGCGCGTAAACTTAGACGCTTCACGGAAGTGCAGCAAATGTAAAGCATGTATATACATAACGAGCGTGCGCGCGCGTTAACCAATTAATAATGCGATTGCTGGGAAGCTCAGGGACACATAGCGGCGCGTGAAAAAAGAAAAGTTCAGTCTAGGTTCCCTACGGTACTGACTATACACGTTCCAAGGATGCGAGGCTCGATAAATAATGCGACGACGACGCTGCTGGTAGCCCGGAAATTAACGATGCCCTGACGACAAGTTTATATGCCTGTATAGTTTGTACGTGTATGTGGGATAGAAGTTTGAGGCTTACTGTGTGTGTATAAATAGGGAAGGTTGACGTCGCAACGACTGACCCTTCGTGCGTTTGGTTATAGATGTTGGTTGGTCGAAAAGAAGTTTAAGAAAATTTAAAATGAGTTGTCGAATTTTTGTAGAAGTATAAGGCTTTTGATAAAAGCAAATTGCATTTATAATTGTTGAAACCAGTAACAAAACACTCGACAAGCATATACTTATAAACTAATCGCTCCAAACCTCCATATAATCAAATTAAGCAACAACTCGAGTTGACAACCCTCGAAAGCTTCGGAAAATCTCTGTCACGTACTCTTTCCCTCAAAGTTTCCTACTATCTATCCCCCGTCTCATATACTCACAGAGAGCAAAGAGTAGTATAGCACTTAGCCTCGACTACGACCATGACACTGTCCTCTTGCCTAAGGCTATAATATCAATCCGCAGACGACGACGATCGACTAGTATAAGCTACACGAGGTACTGGACAGATCACTAACTGGACTTTCGGCAACACGTGCCATACAGATCGATCAAACGGTCACGGTTGAAGTAGCAGTGTCGGTAATAACGATTTTTTTCCCCTTTAGCTCTGCACTTGAAAGCTTCGCATGTGCTGATGAATGATTGAGAGAGAGAGAGAGAGAGAGAGAGGTATGTGTGTGCAGTATGCTTATATACACTCGGGTGAATTGTCACGGTGCACAAGTTGTATAGATATATAGCAAACACTGCACATGTGCTTGCTAAACATCTATCGAGAGTCTATTCAGTATCCCCAGCGATTTGTGGCGGCTCTGTGTCGCGTTGGTGCGGCTCATTGGTAGAACGATATAGGTATTGATTGTTTACCTTTGGCAAATATGCTTTGCAGTGTGACACACGCTATGAGTTCTAATGATTTATTCTTTTGAAGCTTCTTATAATTAGGTTTAAGTAGTGAGGTGCGATTATTGAAATTGGAAATTTGTGTTTTTTTAAAGTTTGATTTGGTTTTAATTATGATCATAATCAGTGATGCTATACGTAAGGTAATCAATGAGTTGAAACTATTTAAGAAAGCTTTTTTCAAATAAAATTTGATTTTTATATGCTTATCTGACATAGAAATATGAAGCTTCGAAGCACAGCTTTACTTCAAACTATAATTTTTCTAGAGATACTATCGTTTTTATATTACTTATCCTGTAATGTATGTTCGTAAAATCAACATTTTTGCAATATTGATTAAGTTGAACAGCCTTTGCACTCTAAGAACGCTATGATACAAGTTCAAGTTCAAGCTTATAAAATATGCAATAGCGTAAATCAATTTTTGAAACAACAATAATGCAAATAAAATTGGAATTTTGTGTGGAAATTGAGGTTATTCACTTTTTTCACGTGGATGAACATCATAATTTTAAAATGATGAAAAACACTTATTTTTAATAGTCCTATACTCCTACTACCGAACTAGTCAGAATGAGTACAATCCTTAATTTTTATTTATTTACGAGGTAGAGTTCATAGAACGAACAGTATAGATATAAACGCATGCATTAATAACGATAATAATACATTCATATCAAATGATTCTATTAATTATAACTTTGACAAGAAAAATATTTCAACGACATTAAAATCTGATTGCTTGACTCACTATTTCGAGGTATTTCTATTTCCAGTTAATTTCTGTTTAAATAATCAATGTTATCCGACACTTAATACTTTTTCAAAAAAACAATAATAATTCGTATGCACTCACCACTGAATTTTTGCTTTATTTCAACAATGTATCCACATTCTGCAAATGATACAACAAAAGTGTAACCATTCCCCACAAAACCATATTAGTTTAAGCTTCACCATACCTTTAAACCAACCGCAAAACTCACCAGCAAGTTACGCAACCCAACACTATATACAGTCAAAACTTATGTGTCAATTACGCGCCAGCGGTCACGCGCACTCGACGAGTATAAGTATATATTATACGTATACCCTGAAAGCTAAGAAAAAAAGAGGAAAAAAAAAACGAAGTGGGCCGTGCGTGACCAGCGCCATCCACTCGGCCATTGTACCCCATCCCAGTTCACCCTCTCTCACGGCCCCGTTTTTACGCGCGCCAAGGGATCTCCCTCCGACTTGGTCGCGAGAATCGATTCGCGCGATATCGTATTGACCCATAAATACTTGTCGTTGTGTACCGCAGGTGTATACTAGAAAGAGAGAGCTGCCCTTTATCTTGCTCATTTCATCGGTGGCTGATGCCGATGTGGTGTCCCAATATTTGTATTGATGAGGATATGTATAGGGTTCGTTTTTTTTTTTTGGGTCGATGGGACACGACGAGCTTTGAAGGTCGCTGCTGTACTTGTTTGAGTGAAAAGAGATTTTTTTTATATTGTAAACAGATTGATTTGTGGCGAGAGCTTTTTTTTTGCGACGCATTAGCGAAGCTATTAGTGTCAGGTCTAGGTATAAAGACGGAGAGCTTTTAACCTAGAAATAGATCGGTTGGTCATGTCATACCGATCACGATTTTAAATTAAAAAATTCGAATCCACATAAATGTACATACCTATACTAATGAGAAATAAACACTTTATCTGTTTCAGTGAAGTCTCAGTCGTGAAGGTGCCGTGGATGAGCGTGCAGCGGCGTCTCGGTCGTGTGGTGGGAGCGGCGGTGGCGGTGGCAGGTTGCAGCGTCTGCACCAAAACCGCCGTCTGGAGAAGACGGCATAGGCCATTACCAATTAACGACAAACCGTTTGACATCAACACATCAACTTGTATTATTAATAACGAGTATAAGCATCAGCGTCATCAAGAAGAAAAAAAAAAGAAGAGAAGGAGTAAACGGCCGGGCGAGCAGCCGCAGCAGTATCAGCTGGGAGTCGTCGTCCTTCAAGTCGGCGGTTACCGCTGCTGCTGCTGCTGCTGTTGCCGGCGCCGCCCTTGTCCATCAGGGAGGTGACCACATGGACGCCGATCTTGGGAAACCCGACCACCGCCACCATCATCCCTCCTTATCACCATCTCCTGTTAAGTCGATCGAAAGTCCAAAGACACCACCGCAACCCCCACCTGAAGCTGAAGTTTCTTCTTTGCGTTTTTGCTGCTGCTGCTGCTGCTACTGCAGGAGAATCCGTCCAGGCACGCGTACGCGCAACAGGCCGATACAGAGACTTGAGAGAACTGCTGATCAACGGCAACAATGTCGCGCAGCGCTGCCACGCGTCCACAGCAAGGTCAGTGTCACACATATGTATAGCTATAATACTTATTATACGTTGTGTCTCTGCTGAGTTCGGTTGGATTTGGTAATTGTAGTTTTGGGTATAAGTTGGAGGTTAGGAAATTGAATATCGCGCGCTTAAATTATCGAATCTATCGAACGAGTTTTAAATACATAAAAAAAAAACCGAAGGATTTTTCTCCAGTAAACCGAAGCAAAATACTTATATCTATGCAAAAATCAACCCGTACAAAAGCTCACTCTCGCGATATCGAAATGTATCCCCAATGTCTTTGAAGTCTTACAAACATCCCGGAGGTTGATTTAATACACGCAAGACAACCTCCGTTTGATCCTATACACCTCTAGAGTTTATAAAGTCTCGACCTTGCGGCTGTTATTCTTCGGTCCCCATCCATATACACTTACAGTGCGCTACACAAAGTGATAAGTGAAACCCAGTGCCGAAATTCAGTGAAAGAAGAAAAGTGAAGTAATAGTGTAAACAAACGACTATAAATCAAGCGCCACAACGACACACCATCGATGGGGCTAAGCAAAACATCCATTTACATTTTCGGCGATGTTCGAAGCTTCTCTATTCATAGACCAGCAGCCTGCATAGAACACGACAGCATCGAAAATAGCGGCGCAGGGCTTTAATATCTTTGTTTTCATCTTGTGTCCCTCGCACCTCACACCGCAAGTTCGTTGCGCTTCCATACGGCGTCATCGGCTGTAATTACTCTGTCCCACTTAACTAGACTGCAATTCCATTCGAGAGACGTGCGCAGAATAATTCCACCGATGCTGGTATACATCGCTCGCTTTTATTATTCTACGCTTCGGATGCAGAGAATCTGCAGCTTCGCGAAAATATAAAAGCTGCACCTAACCCAACCAGACGCATCGTGTCTGCCGGTGAAACCACAGTATATATATATATATATATATATATATATATATATATACAACAGCTGAGTGATACTGCCCCCGACACTTGGCGCCGCCACACGTCAGCGGCCGGAAGCTTCACGTGACCACATATACTGGGCAACCGCCCTGATAAGTACACATCCCCCTGATATATCGGCAGGGCTTATAAGGGGGGTAAGTGGCGCCTCGTCCCGGCGACACAACGAAGCCAAACCCTCTTAGTCCTCTTAGCCACAGTAGCAGCCGTGTGTCGACGACGGTGTGTCCACCGCAGCAGCGGATAGTCGTCGACGTTGTGTATTCCGCGGGTGTCCAAGTGTGTTCACGTCCTAAAAAACTCACCTTCGATGTGATATCCCATCCGCTGCTGTATCGGTATCTTTGTGATTCTTTCCCCTTCCCCCCCATCAACAATCAGTGCGAATGTGCCAGTGCGAGAAGTTACAAGACGAAGGAGAAAGCTATCGAGTGCAAGCGTACTAAGAACAGAGAGAAGAGGAGGGGGAAACTGTGCATGGGTAGGCTGCGAGTGCACGCGTACCGAGATAGTTTTATGGGGGGCGCCCCCGGCCAACATCAGCAGTGATGGGCTCTTCTTTCCTCTCCCTGTCGGTTATTAGTGTACACTGTGCGTGTGCCAGAGTTTAGTTCTCTTTTCTTAGATATAACCAGCGACAAGTGGTGAGTGCAACGACTGTAGTTTTTGCATATAACGAAATCTTTTTTTTTTTTCATTTCTCTATACTTATATCTCTCTTTGCTCGACGAGGTTATCGCCTGTGGATTCTACCCGTGTGTATATAATCCACACGGTTATTATAACCTACAAAAGTGTTCGAAGCTTACAGTGTTCCATGATATAAAACAAGTACTTAGCTTCACGAAATTCCTCGTGAACAATCGTGTGTCGTGCGTGTCTCTCCGTATATAGGCTCTGCGGCGCGTGCAGTGGAGAAAGCACAGCAGCGGCGCAGAGAGAGAGAGAGAGAGAACGAAGAAGCGCCCTATCGATTGCCGCCTGAAAAGCTCGGCGGCCGCTGCTCTGCGGCAACGTTTCATTTTCTTTCTCTCCCTTCGCGTCACCCGAGATTTATACACACGCATCCGAACACTATTAGTATATTATTTCTCGGCTAAAAACCTGCCGTTTCTCTCTATAACATCATGAATCCGCGTAGGCGCGCGAGTTTTGCGTAAGTGGGCCATGACAACTCTATGTATAACGTATTTTCACCGCAGTGCCGAACTGTGCTGCGCGGATTTGACGGATTATAGGAGGAATTTTCACGTGCGCGCTTGCCAGGAAGTTTCTTGAGAACTGACCTATATAAACCATGTTGTTATGCAGTATAGGTGTGTATATACATTCGATCACGAAAGCGTTCGACGCTCCTAACCTCAAAAAAGTTAGGTTTTTCCAGAGCTTTCGTCGACGATTCCAAAACTATTAAGCTTGAAATTTTTAATATATACGTTTCACGACGTCGACGAAAAGCAATGAAGCTCGACGAAAAACATCCCTCTCGCTACGGAGAAACAAGATATATAGGAACGAGATTGCTTTCACCTTAATGAAATCGCTCGTACCTCGTTTTGCGCTAAGGAACGAGCTGTTTGCTCGCACGGGACACTTTGCTCAACACACTTTATATACCACAGCTCATCGTATACACACTTTTTTTTTTTATTTTTAAACCGCGTATAACGTCGCTCGAAAGTCCTTCCGCAGCTACAGGCGAAAAAAATAAACAAATAAATCGTCGCGACGGTAGAAAAAAGAGAGAGAGAGAGAGAGACAAAGAGCTAGACGGGAGAAAAGGCGAAAAACATACTCTCCCTCAGAGTTTCTCTCCCTCCTTTCATATTGCGTATCCCATGGGGCGTATACGCCGGCACACTACCACTGTATATATAACAGGAGGGTGCGATGGTCGGTGGAGTTTTTCGCGCTGTATACATGTATATACACACGCACACACGTGCGGCTGATCCTCGGCGCCGTCTACGATCGTTATGTAGGGGACTCGAGCTTTTAAATGCCTGCGTATATGTGTGTATACGGCGACAGGTCGGCGAGACTCTATAGTATACCCTTAGAAGGACGACGGAATTTTTCCACAGATGATGCATTGTAAATTGTTATTTTTCAAGGGGGTGTATAAGAGACGCGGTTACGTAAGCGTTAGAGAGTTTCTACTGCAGTAGTCTAATTTCGCGATGAGTTTTATAGCTCTGAGAGAAAGACGACAGAGCGACGGAGTTGACTGGAATTTATAGGTATGAACTTCGCGCTGTGATTAGCGATGCATTAAGACGATTGGATGGGTTTTAAGAGCGAGGAAAAAATATTGTGAAAATCGATGTGAAAAGAATTTTTCGCTGCTCGTAAATACGTAGGAAAGTGTTTTAGTCGTCGCGTGCAAGCGAAAAAATTGCACTTTATGGCTTTTACAGCTCGCGACGCGCACTTTTAGCTGGCGCACTTTGTAGACGGAGATTTTGAGGCTTTGTAACTCTAGTTTTAAGAAACAAAAAATACACACTTCGTCGGAGAATCGAATAAAGATCAGCTGCAGATGATAGCCCAGAGAGAGAGAGAGAGAGAGAGAGAGAGAGAAAAGTCGAGTATTATATACCGAAAGTTCATTAACTGGAACGAACTCTATCCACAGCCCTGAACTCGTTGAATACATACCTCTCGTTCAAGAGAACAAATCTACCAATACAAACACAGCGTCTCTGTTATCGACAACTGATCGCCTAGTACTGATAATACGGTACTTAAAATGCAATTAAAAAATTGATTTCCCACGTTGACGGCTAATCATTGACTTCTCGTTTTCTTCCTTATAAAGTATTTTCAATTCGTCGGGGGTGGAATCGATCGAGCCGAGAGAGACGTGTAATATAGATTGCGTTGCAATTTCGCTGTGAAATGAAGAAGTAATTCTAACGCTGTTGTATATAGTCGAGATGTGATTTGTCCTGATGACTTGTGCGTACCGAGAACGACGGAACATTACACTATTCTTAGAAATCAAATTTATCAGTATACCTTGATCGAAAGCTATACTCGAGTCTCTAAATTTATAAATACGGCGCGAAAATAGGAAGTTTTCGATCGATTTACGGTTTGAAAATCGGCTTTCGTGCGAGAATTTCTCTTTTTTTTGGAAGTTTAATTGCGGAAGGGCCAAAGGCGCGACGCGTGGGTGTGTGTGTGTGTGTGTGTGTGTGGGTGGAAGTTTTATCGATCCGTAAGAAAGTGGCTTGCGATGATGCGGCTGATGCTTTATTGCTGGGAAGTATGAGAAGGATAGCTTCGCGTGGTTGGTTTTATCGGACTTTATTTTCAAGCGTGATACGGTTGTTATCGTTTGACTTTTCTTGTTATGAATATATAAAGAGCGTTAAAACTATTTCCCTTCAAATTATTAAAAGATGAACGTATAATTAAAATAATCTTATTTTTCAATTAACGCGAATCATTCAATCGATTCTATAAATAGAGTAAAAACTACTCGCCAGAACGCACCGGTAAAAGCATTATTTAGTTTTCCAAGTCTTCACACCCAAACGTGAAGAGAGAGACGATTGCATCCGTGAGTTTGCCGCCCCGACGACGCCAGTGTATATAGAACGTCTCGTCTCGCGACAGCCTCCCGCACTAAAAGGCTTTTCATGCTCGTCCGTATACTCATTTACGATTCTAAACTTTCTCTACTCCTGGAAGAAAAAAAAAAGGCGAACGGCCTCGAAAATTCCTTTGACGCGCCCTCGGATTATCAGTCAGCAAACAATCGATGCATCATCATCGTATGATTTTGAGCTTTGCGAGCTTATAAAATCTATGGTTATATTTATCGTCTATATTTGATAGAATTAATTCTATATAGTCTATAACTGTTCGATCGTGTATGCAATTACACCATACATTAATCGTCCCTTATGATAGAGGCTATAAACAAAGTTACACTGTTATTTTCAGTCACATGCACACGTTATTATACATTACAGTCGTAAACAAAGTTGCCCCGACATTATAATCAATCAGGTTCATCGATACAAGCCTCTTCTGTATTCATCGTTAAATTCAACGAGAATAATAATTATATATACAATTTCGCATTCAAATAGCAGAAAATAAAAAAAAACACGTCATTGCCCCAAATAAATTCCAGTTTGCAAAACTAAACCTCCTGCTAATTTGCTCGCTATCTCGCTTGGCAGACTTTGATCGACCCGCACTTATACTGCGGTGTGAATTTACGCGTTGAATGTATATTATAATAGGCTCGAAAAAACGAAAGTCTCGCGCGTATTATCGTCTGTTTCGACATGCTTTTAACTCGGATGAAAAGCGAGGACACTACCACCGCGCATACTATTACTTTTTTTTCTTCTTCGCCGCAAGGACGGTTAACGTTTTATAAATTAACGCGATTAACAGAAATACATTTATAAAAGGAATTAGCTCTCAGAGAGAAGGTGCACACGTTTGATTAAATTTTTCGCGCGGTTTTGTACTTATAGCTTACGTCTGTACGGATCAATTGAATTTTTGCTCTCAGCTCTCTCTCTCTCTCTCTCTCTCTCTCTCTCTCTCTCTCTCTCTCTCTCTCTCTCTCTCTCTCTCTCTCTCTCGCAGTATATAGGGCGAAATGGATCAATGTAATCCCTTTGCGTCTCCTCTTCCTCACCGCGCGTGAACCTACATTCACCGTAGCTATATGTGTCTTTTTAATTTACTTTTATACTTACAGCGCAGTTCGCTGGTTACAGGCGTGTGTGTATATATATAGATATATGTATCATGTATACTTGGTACTAATTTGTCTATTTCAGTTGTTTGCGGGTTTCTTTAATTGGGATTCATTGCGATATGGAGAAGCAGCTCACCAGATTAAGCANTTTTTTTCCCCCCCCTCTCTCTCTCTCTCTCTCTCTCTCTCTCTCTCTCTCTCTCTCTCTCTCTCTCTCTCTCTCTCTCTCTCTCTCGCAGTATATAGGGCGAAATGGATCAATGTAATCCCTTTGCGTCTCCTCTTCCTCACCGCGCGTGAACCTACATTCACCGTAGCTATATGTGTCTTTTTAATTTACTTTTATACTTACAGCGCAGTTCGCTGGTTACAGGCGTGTGTGTATATATATAGATATATGTATCATGTATACTTGGTACTAATTTGTCTATTTCAGTTGTTTGCGGGTTTCTTTAATTGGGATTCATTGCGATATGGAGAAGCAGCTCACCAGATTAAGCAATTAGGACCGCTCGATTTTTCTGATTGTTTCGCGCCGTTTGCTTTTAATTCAAGTGAGAGAATTAAAAAAAGAAAATTTTAAGAGAAATCGCGGAGCGTATAAATTAGAAATTATAATTTTAGTGTATATACTCGAAACTATTTTAACTTTGGATACGCAATTTTAAAAATCACGTACAAAAAAATTGTAGTAGAGAATATCAGTTATCCCAGATCATAATGTCTAACAAGTAGATACATACCGAGTTTAGTCAGACACCCCTACTCCAACCTCAACTTACTAATCCATCCATATTTCCTCGTGAACCTAATCACACATCGATATTAAATACAAACTCCGTAAACATCCTATACACACCTTAATTCAACACAAGACAAAGAAAAAAAAAAAGCAATCGTCCCATATCGTTCGATCCCACAGCATAACGCTGCAATTCAATGAAAGCTTCGCGAGCACACTTCGCAGCCGTTGTAGATAGCTATCGCACACACACACGTGTACCTGTGATAATCAACGCGTCGGTCCGATATTGCAATTAATCTCTGGCTTATCGCACTTTCGGTTATACGCTCTTTCTCTCCTGATTCCTATCTGCGCGCTTCGATTCGATTCAATCGCATCGAGTGTTTGTGTATGTGTGTACGTGTGTGTTTCAATGGCATATAGCGTTTAATTAGAAGCAGATCTATTTCGAGAGGGTATAAAGGACGATACGGAAGTTTCTTGCTAAAATATATGATGTTTTTGAGATCAACGCTTTGATGGATCGTATATGTTTGGCTTATATTCGGACGTGTGAAAAAGTAGCTATAATATGGATTTTTCTTTTCGTTCTCTCAAAAAAACTCGACATACATCATTATCGTGACGCTAGCTGTGACCGGGTTATTTTCAAGAGATTAATTTTATTCATCATCGTCTAATTTTGAAGCAGCGAGAAAACAAGCGTTAAAAAAGCTCAACGTTTTATATACACTGACACACCCGCGAGCGCACGACGCATCGTCCAAAATTAGAAGGAATAAAGCTGTAGGTCTATATATATACACACACGACTTGAAAGTTCAAGAGACTCGGTGTCGAGAAATGTATTAAGGAACTTTTCTTTCTCTTCTCTCTCCGCAGCTTATTGAACTTATGCGCCGCACCGCGATCGGAATTGCCTGTCTTTTCCACCGGCGCTTTTCTTAAAAAAAATTTTTTTCCCCTTAGTGCAGCGTGACGTCGACAACTGCAAAGACAAATCGTGTTTTACCCAGTATAATAGGGAACAGACATGATTTTTAAAACCTTTTTTTTTAAAATAAAGTTAAGGTTAAATCTTACACAAAAGTACAAGAGTTACGTTTTTTACTGCAATATTTTTTAAGTGATATTGTTTTGAAAATTCGGTTTGCTAATGTTACGTTTAAACGATTGAGAGCTCACATGATCAATATGGCGGCGCAAAGGATGAAAATATATATAGATGTATAAACACATGTAAATTCTAATACACAAAATAACCCTATTGTTTTCTCCAAAATCATAATAGAGATGAGAGATAATGCTTCAAAACTAAAATAAATTCATAATGACTGAATTTATGTACTCAAATGCCCGTAAGTTAGGTTAGGTCTTTATCTTTCAAGTCGCCATATTGGAGAGCTGCCGTTTTAAAAGCTACTCAAACATATGAATTTTTAATTAATCATATTAGGGCCTAGAGGTACTAAATCAGCAAAAAATTTATACATAACGTATTCTTGTGCTATTTATTTCTACTGTATAGGTATAAGTATTTATATGTATATAGCAAAACCATGTCTGTTCCCTATTGCGGAATAAAGGATGTAAAGTGTAATATAAAGCAAAAATTCCAGAGGAAATTTACTTTCATAAAAACGAGCATCTATTTCCATCGCTGACGATTACACCCANCCCCCAAAAAAAAAAAAAAAAAAAAAAAAAAGAATAAGCATCGACGCACTTTACTTCCATCCGGAAAAACCCTGCGCATATACAACGTATATATACACACCGCTTGCCGATTAAACCACTTGCGCGCGCCCACGCGGTCAGGCACGAAATCGACTTTCCGGCGGCGCCTGAGCACAGTAGCGTATATAGAAGCAAACCTGCGCCGTCGTCATCGCGTTATACACGCGAATATTGTAATACGGCGTCGTACGACGACTAGCGAGTGTAGGTGGATTATAAAAAGATCGTCGAAGCGATTAACTTATAATATGCGACCGTGAGAACGACCTAATGCTCGTTAGACTTGCGGCGGTGTGTATAGAATCGGAAGAGCTTCCGGAATTTTTTTTTTCTTTTTTCGTGGATGGATCGCTCTCTTTGATGCTTGACGTCATGGCTTTTGACTCTGGTTTTTTGTGATGGATCGACAGTGTCACCTGCGTATACATGACGATTCTTTGTATGAAATCTCTAAAAAGCTCGTCAACTTTGTTATTCCACCGCAAAATTTCCTCCTTTCAACAGAAAATTCTCGTGCCAAATACCACCGCGAGCTTTTATTTTCGTATATTCGCGGGTAAGCTTGCAAGCTCGGATATAATATTTTTTTCAAATAAAACCAGTGTATGTGTGTGTATTATACGAGCTTCGTATTTATACACGCGATTAACGACTACTTCGCAAAGTCGACTCACTCGTGCGAGGAGTGCGATGGTCGATAAAAAAAAAAAGAGCTTTTCAATTTTTCATCGGGTATAGTCACCTTCGAATTTACGCGCCGGTCTTTACTGCACTTGGCAACCGCAAGTGAAAATATGATTGTGATATGGTTTTTCTTAAGGGAAAAACACAAACGTCGTGGTCGTCTATTCGTAAGTTTTATCGTCGTGCTTGCGTTAGTCATGAAACCTAGAATTTGCGCTGTTTGAAAGGCAGGAGCTGCATTAGCGTAATTGCGGAGATAAGCGTTTTACGAGACGTCTCGCTGCTGCATATCATTCTTTTTATACAGAGTTTTTTTTTTCAAAATCATCTCGCTGACGCAGTTTTTAATTGCCAACCCAAATACCGGTTCCAAAAATAACCGTCCAGTTACTGTGTATAAGCGAGACGGACACAGTACTGTGTGGAAAAATAAAACTAAAAAATTTTTCTCACGTGTATACGAGCTGTCCGGCGAATTTCATGCAGAACTCGTGACGTCCAAACACGCTAAGCTATAGGCTTGCGTTTCTTGCTGTTTCTATACCTATAACGCCTACTGACATCATTTTCTTGGCTACTATACCAGCCGCGTGTGTATACGGCGCTCAGGTAGTCGCTGCAACTTCGGGAGGAGTGTATACAGGCGATTCAAGGCTTTAGCCCGTTGATGATGCGGCTCTTTTTTTTTTGTTGTTTCTTTGAATTTATTTTATTTTTGATCTGGGTTGAGATACACTTTTGTTCGAAAAATTTTTTTAAGGGGTCAAGAGAACGCGTTTTTTATGTCGAAGGGATTATTTTATTGAATGTGTCGTGCTCTACTTAGCAAAGTATCCGCGTGTGCATGTACACTATGTATAAACTTGGTAATACTTGGGGATACTAAGCGAGCGAACGGTGTGTTATATAATATTGTCGAAATAATTGATTTATTGATGTACGAAAAGTGTATCCTATATACCTGTTGGAGTCTGACTATGTTGGGAAGAGAATTTGGTTGTCGTGATTAATTAAAATTCTGTTGGGGATGTGTATGTCATTTGATTATGATCGAATGTTTATATTTGCTCGTATATACGAATGTATTTTTATAATCCGTGCAGTTCGTATTGTGTACACAATTTTCGTAAAATATTGGATGAAAAAAAAAAAATCTCCCACACGTGCTGGTCTTTTTTGAAAAATCGGAGACGTGTTTATTCAACGTTGAAACGAACCGCCACTCGATTCAACTTTCCAAATACATACCGAATTTTTTCTTCGCACGTGTCACCCGCAGTACATTTTTCTCTCCAAAAAAAAAAAAAAAAAAAAACCAAAAGCTGTTGCGCTCGTCAGCTGCATTTATTCGAACGTCTCTCGTCGAGACATAGAATCGTTGGAGTCAGAGAGCGACGGATTTTTATGGAAGCAATTCATTTAAAATTCATATTTTTTTGCTAGCGCGATATGGTAATAGAAGGGGGGCAAGATTGCATTTTCAGAAGCGAAGCTCACTCGTATAATATATACAGCAAATACACGTCTCCCTCAGGCATTGTACTTCTACTTTTCCTCATGTACACGGACATTCGTTATTTTAATTAGAATAAACATTCGCCGCTGATTGCTCGTCTCGTGCAGCTTTTCCGATTAAAAAAAAAAAGTTAGCCTAGAAATATAATATTCCGTTCGTTTGAATCTGCGTAGTAGTCGTATTCGAAACTATAATATACACGATTCGAAAATAGATCCACGAGCTTATATGGAAATTCTTCGAGATGGTGAAGTGAAGAGAAGAAGCGACAACAGCGTGACCCCGGTATATATATATAACGAGCGAGAGTAGAAGGATATGGAATTTTCATCGCTTAACCCAGAATGCGGTGAGAGACATTTTGAAATTCGCGCCGGTGAAGCTTTTTTTATCTCGAACGTCATCTCGTGTTTTTTATGCTATGCATGCCAGCTAAGCGTTTATTATTTACAGGAGGTTGTTTCGAGGAAGCAAAGTTTTTTTAACGAAAGTAATCTATATTCTAGTACTTATTGTTATGAACACTGAAAATTCAATACTACGTATCTAAAAAAAAAACCTCGTCGAGCAAAGAACAGAGAGAACATAGAGAAACTTAAAAAAAATATATAATCCTAGAAACATTCCCTAACGAAAAAAAAAAAAAAAAATCTCGTACCACCATACAGCCTGCATTAAGTCATCATCACCGAGAACTTCATCAGCTCAAAAAATCCAGCAAAACACACAACACCATCAGCATGTCTACTTCGAAGCGTCAGGCATCTTCAGTTCGAGCTTTCAGTAATAGTTCCTCGGCTGTATCACCTGGCAGCCGTATCAGCTTATCCTACAGCCCAAGCTAGGCCTGTATCGTCTTCATAGACTGAAGATAAAAGTTTAACTGCATATCACGAGGATAACAAGTAGAGCAAGGAAAAGAGTGAAAGGATATATCAGGTGAAGCATTTAGAAATCGACTGAAAAATCAGCTGGTGAGCAACGAGACGGCGATAATTATGCGACCACCGTTCCTTGGGCCCGGAAGGCTGCTGTGCCCGCCGCAACGGTGCCAGCGCCATCAGGAGCCCGCTGCTGTTTGCCTACTACTAGGCTAAGAGAAATGAACGCGAAGTCGGCACACGACACCCTGGAGCTCGAGGTTTTCGAGGTAGGATGTTGGAAGAGCTTGATTTTTTTTTTTTAGTTTTTTTTTTGTGTTGTTGGGGGATCGATTTGGATAGGTTTGATCTGCGTATATTTTGTTGAATAGCTTAATTCCATTTAAAGCCATCATACGTTGAAAATTTTGAAATAGAAGCAATTCTTTGAAAAGTCGTATCAGTAGAGCCAAGCAAGTATAGCCGTAAAACAAGACAGTTTTGGACTGGCCTTTCTCCCACCGCTTGAACCTTCCGTCTCTATATTAGTCTCTGGCTAGCGAAGACAGGTGGCGTGTCGACACTTTTTCTATAAGAAATATGTTTCCTCATCGAAATCTGCGCTACGAGGGTAGATATAGCGGTGTGCCATCAATGACAAAACAGCCTTGTTAGGTCCGCTGCTTGGGCTACTGATGCTATAACTGATTAATGTTAAATTTTAATTCTTATTGTTAATTTGCGAACTCTGTGTCTTTTCGTAGATATAAGTTGCATTTAACGCTCCAAAATTAAAAAAAAAAAGTATAGATCAAACCATCACAAAATCTATCACGACATGTAAATTGTCGCTCAAAATTAAATACAAAGGACCAAAAAAATCGAATCGATCCCACCAAACAACTAAAACAAAAAAAAAAGTTCTCGACAGTAGAACACATAAAAACAGAAAACTCTCAGGTGCGATGCGACGAGGGTGTCTCGAAGGCTGCTTCCACGCAGAAGCCGCACCAACAGAAATCTCATCATTATCATCATCATCATCAGGATCCCACAACGACGTCAATGGGCTCAGCATCCGGAGCGAACGGAGGCGGCGGAGTTGGCAAGCGGATCGTCGCACGGGCCAAATTACCAGAGCTCACTCTCGACACGATGCAACGAGTCGAGGAAGACGAAGAGGAGGATGAGGACGAGTTCGACGATGATGAAGAAGAAGAGGAAACCAGTGGTGGTCTTGGCTGTGCTCGAGGTGCTAGGAGAAAAAGGAAAAAGCTCCAGCAGAAACGCAAGTCCAGTAGGAGGAGAAGACAACGGTTTCAGCGACAGGATGCTTGTTGTCTTGCCTCGACTGCGTCTGCTGGGAATAATGAGCCTGGTGCAACGGTATACGATTGGCTTTTTTACTGTAGTTTTGTGTGATGGGTGTTTGGAAAAGAATTGTGTACAAGTTTATGAATAACAACTAAAAATTCTTTCCAATCATCCGATCTCCTATTCTCTTGTCACCTTACCTTCAACGATGTATAAAAAAAATTTAAAGAACTCACGTCACTACCACCACCATCACCATCACAATCAGCAGCAGCAGCAGTCGACTCATCACCAGAATCAGCTGATGTTGGGTGCAAGTTCATCACGAGAAGGTCTAGAGGAGCCATCGGATGGACTATGCTCGTCCAAACGTGATTCTTCGAGTAGTCTTGGTGGTGTCAGTGGACGACACAGTACTTTACGCGAAAGTCTCCTTACAGTCCTGGGTAAACTCGTTGTCTGGAAAGGCGCGAGGTACAGACCTACGCCAACGTCCTCCAGCTCCATACCCCCAACCTCACCACCGCCCACTGAGTGCATCGGACGCAGCACTGGGTTTTTCTCCACTTCTGAGGACTCGCGCAGTAAGATTTTTGGTGGATAATTTATACATCGACCTAGTTTTATTATTTAAGTATGATACATTGTTTTCATTTTAAATATTTGATATTTTTCGAGATATGTAGTTAACAGAGCAGAAAAAAAAATTGAAAGAAAAAATTTCTACGGATCAGACGACGAGCGCAAACTTCCGACCTCCGCTGAAAATGGAATGTGCCGCGATTCGGTAATCTCTTCTCTAGTACGATGCCTGCTTCGCCATCAGTCAAGTGGATTTATGCGTTTTTTCTCGGTGACACCAGACTTTTTCCACTCGATTATCCGACTAGCATTATCCCACATAACGATACTATATAATGTACACACTTTTTTACTCGCTTGATGTACACCGGTTTGATAGAGGTAAAAACAAGAGTAGTAATTCGATCGATGTAGTCGAGATTCTTCATTTCCGCGGTGAACTTTATTAATAGTATTATCATCCGACTCTTCCATCGTGTTTTTTTGTTTTTTTTTTTTTAATTAGATCTCGTCACGGAACTTAAATCTCAAGATTAGATTTTATTAAAGTGATTTTTAATTAAAAGCCAGAAAAGCGCGGCTTACTCGATAATGAAAAATTTTCGCCAAAGACGAGATCCTCCTAGTGAGGACCTGAGCTAATAACAGGATAATTTCCTCAAGCGTTAATGAGAATGATAGTATAGCGTGAAAAATTTGTCGATAATACTGAGTTTACTTTTCACGTAAAATAAACTTTTCCAGACTCGATCTGCAAGAAAATTACAGAGTGCACTCGGTGTTTTCGTTGTTTATAAGTATATGTAGAGGAGATTATGCGAGAATTCGAGAAAACACGCGTTGTTTGCGTGTCGAGAAAATTCCTCGTGTCATCGGGAGGAATTGCAGACAATTTTCTTGGTGTTTTTGTCAAAAGTTTTGTATTCGGTAAAATTGAATTTTTACCGGTACAGCGAGTAACTCTCGATTCGATATTTATATCGAGGTCTGATCTATTTTCAAGATGGAAGAAGCATATTCCTGACTAAAAATATGTGACGTACAACCGCACTCACAGTACAGCAATTAACCCAGACTATAGCTTCTTCGTTTGCGAGAGAAAAATCCTCGGTCAATTATATGAGACACACGTATAGTGTATAATTAATGCTATTTTTTCCACGTGTACACGTGTGCGATATATATATATATATATATATATATATATACACATTCATTAATCTCGATTTTTCTATCTTTGCAGAGACAGAAAGGCGAATTCGCGCGAATAATCGCGAATTCAACTTGCAGTTTAATTATGCGGTAAGAAACGCTGTTTGCTTATACGTAACGAATAAGAAAAATAATAATCCAAAAAACTAACTAATCTTGTATTTATTCTTTTTTTTTTTCAGAACAATTACATCAAAACGTCCAAGTATTCGGTTCTGACGTTCCTGCCACTGAATTTGTTCGAGCAGTTTCAAAGGCTCGCCAACTTTTACTTCCTGTGCCTACTGGTACTACAACTTATCCCAGCGATATCCTCCTTGACCCCCGTCACCACAGCTATACCCCTCATTGGGGTACTCACGCTCACTGCCGTCAAAGATGCCTATGACGACTTTGTAAGTATAATCCATATGCTCTAGCCTAATCGTGGATTTCCTCGTCTGCTACTGCTGCTACTGCTACTGAGACGGTTATTTTTACCGCTGCAGCGGGATTACGCTAGAGTTTCTTGCATTGAATATTATTACTGCTTAGAGAGTTGCTCTCCGAGGTGCTTCTTACTTTGTGCACTGATGCTTGATTTTAGAGTCGGTGGGAAATAAGTTTAATTTAATCTCAAAAGCAAAGTCAACAATTTTCTATTAATAATTTCGATAATTAAAGTTTCTTGTTCATTAATTTGACGAGTGTACTATCGTGACTGATACTTCAAACGAAGGAAATTCCCTCGACCTAAAAAAAAAAAAAAAACATTTCGAAGAAGCTCTTGTCTGTAAAAGCTCGTCTTCTAGCCTCATTATTCTCATTAGCCAAGCTACAACCACACAAGTGTCTAATTTGTTTTCTCGTCTCTCCCGCACAGCAACGACACAGCAGCGATTCGCAGGTGAACAATAGAAAATCATGGACTCTACGAGGTACCAAACTGCGAGAGGAGAAATGGTCACAGGTTCAAGTTGGCGATGTGATTCGCATGGAAAACGACCAATTTGTCGCCGCGGATGTTCTTCTGCTTTCAACGAGCGAACCGAATGGCCTTTGCTACATCGAGACAGCGGAGCTGGACGGGTATGTTTTCTCTTTTCGTTATCATCATCATCGTCAATAACAATTTTTTGTACTAACTCATTTGTTTTTTTTTTTGATACAGGGAGACGAATCTAAAGTGCCGCCAGTGCTTACAAGAAACTTCCGAGATGATGGATAACCACGAACTGATCGGTCAGTTTGATGGCGAAATTATCTGCGAGGTGCCGAACAACTTGTTGAACAAATTCGACGGCGTACTCACGTGGAAGGGCAAAAAGTACATACTGGACAATGACAAAATTATTCTGCGTGGTTGCGTACTGCGCAACACTCAATGGTGCTACGGCATCGTGATCTTTGCTGGCAAGGACACGAAGCTTATGCAGAACTCAGGGAAGAGCAAGTTCAAGAGGACCTCGATTGATAGGCTGCTGAACCTCCTAATTATTGGCATAGTTCTATTTTTACTGTCCCTCTGTCTATTCTGCATGATTGGCTGCGGCATCTGGGAAAGCCTCGTCGGTCGCTACTTCCAGGTAAATTCTTCGCTTCTTCTTCTTCTTTTCAACAATTTCATCGACAAATAATAATCTTAACATCATACAGGTCTATTTGCCGTGGGACTCGCTGGTACCGAGCGAGCCAATGGCCGGAGCCACGGTCATAGCCCTCCTCGTCTTCTTCTCCTACGCCATAGTCTTGAACACCGTAGTACCTATAAGCCTCTACGTCAGTGTCGAGGTTATACGATTCGTCCAATCGTTCCTCATCAACTGGGACGAGGAGATGTACCATGCCCCTACTAATACCCACGCGCGAGCTCGCACTACTACCCTCAACGAAGAGCTCGGACAAATTCAGTACATCTTCTCCGACAAGACGGGTACCCTGACTCAGAACATCATGACCTTCAACAAGTGCTCGGTAGCTGGCCAGTGCTATGGCGACGTCATCGACGAGGTCACCGGTGAAGTCGTCGATCTCAGTGAAATCCGGGTAAGTTGACTCTGCTGTTCACGCTCGAGAGGGGTTTGCTGATGCGTGCCGTTTTTTTTTTGTATTTGCTGCTACTTGTTTTGACACGCTGCGAGGCTCTCGACTCGACTACGCGTCAAGCCGAGAACCTCACATGGGGGACAGTTCGAAATTATATATTCTAGAGAATGACTTGTTAGAGAATCGTTACATGTTAGAGTTTTTCGATAGCGAATGATTATAAGCATATACTTACTTATATTATTATAGCTAAATGAAAGTTTTTTTTTTCATAGATATATATTATTTACGTTGTGTGTTGTGTGACTTTGATTTCGCCAAGACTTTATTACATTGTTTTATCTTTTTTTTTTCGTGTGATTTGCCTGTATACTCTGCGCATACTTTTTTACTATAGCGAAAGCAATGATCTTACACATCGACACCGCTTAAAATGTTCCGTCTCTGCAAGACAATATTATATTGTGCAAGATTTTTTTTTTAGAATTTTCGACATTCTATTATTATTAATTCGATTCTTCTCTGACGACTTTGCATCGATTCCTTATACTCGATTCAGGACACTGCACGCCTTCTTTAAACATGAAAAAAAAAGAGCAGAAATAAAGTCTGGCCTGCAGTATCCGCGAATGCTTAGCAAATTAAATGAAAAAATAAACGAAGGCAGGAGTGCGTCGTGCATAAATGACTTAGCGCATGTGTGTGCTGCATGTAGACAGATAAGGCCTCGCACACACCGACAATGAAATGGAAAAACGGGCAGGAATTCGTCCGGCCAGTTTACACACCTCTTAGTGGTGCGAATGCTCGCCTGCTGGAACAGGCCGACCGAATATCCAGTACGACACCCGAGCCGGGCATCAATGGCGCTGCTAAAGTTCCACTCAAACATTCAGTACGCATGCTTCTGTCTCAAAGTCTTTTTTTTACATTACACACGCTCTCTCTCTCTCTCTCTCTCTGTCTATCTATAAATAAATATATGATTACATAACTCCATCCCCTATCGCTCAACACACATACGAGTGTCATATTGCATACACGCGATGTGTCCAAGTGCTGTGCTTAGTGTACGTGCCATTTGCTTGGTCGCTCTTTCTCTTATACTCTCCGCATGCCCAGTATGAGATAATAACATGTATACTAGGTCGCAGTCGTTTTATTGTTAGCCTACGCTCTGTCTAATCTGCGTGTAAGCGAAAAATGTATCTTCGCTATGGCTATGCTGGTGCTGTCTTTTTGTTTCCTTTCTGGGCTCTTCTCTTTTTTTGCTCTCTCTTTCTCTATATTCTCTACACTGTACTTCTTTCATTTGGTATTTTTGCATGACAGTTTCATACACGTGCAATCATTCAGGCTATGCGTTATTTTCCATGGGTATATTTACATTTTAATGGTTGAAAGGTTTTTATTGGTTGAGGTACTTTCTCTCTGTACTTGGTTCTCCATTAACGACTATAATATATACATAATGTAAATCTATGGCTCTGTTCTCATCTCTTATCACCTCATAAGGGCTACTCTATTTTAGATGTATTCTCTGCTAGTGAGTAACCATCGCGAGATATAATGCTTACTTTGATTAAAGCAACGTTGTAAATACTTCGGAGTTTGGGACGAATACATCTAAATAGCCGTGAACAGCCCGATCCACGAACAAGTACGAGACTAACGTAAGACTCTTTTTCTCCTCCTTCCAATCTCACAGACGGTCCCATCGCTGGACTTTTCCTTCAACAAGGACTACGAGCCGGAATTCAAGTTCTACGATGCGAGTCTACTGGATGCAGTTCGTCGGGACAACGAGGACGTGCACAGCTTCTTTCGTCTGCTGGCGCTGTGTCACACGGTAATGGCTGAGGATAAGAGTGGCCACCTCGAGTACCAGGCCCAGTCACCGGACGAAGCTGCCCTTGTCTCGGCAGCTCGGAACTTCGGCTTTGTGTTCAGGGAACGATCGCCCAATAGCATCACCATCGACGTCATGGGCAAACGCGAGATTTACGAGTTGCTCTGTATTCTCGACTTCAATAACGTGAGGAAGCGCATGTCGGTCATACTGCGAAAGGACGGACAATTGAAGCTGTATTGCAAAGGCGCGGATAACGTTATCTACGAGAGGGTCAAGAAAGGCAGCGAGGAGATCATGGCCAAGACCCAGGAACATCTTAACAAGTTCGCTGGAGAGGGTCGGTTGAAGTTTCTTTTCTCTGTGCATATTATTATTATTATACCTTTATCGTTTGATCCTTTCTTACGCTATGTGTGTGTCTGTGCTGTAGGATTGCGTACTCTTTGCTTGTCGACGAAGGACCTCGACGAGAGCTTCTTCAACGACTGGAAGCAGAGGCATCAGGAGGCAGCCATGAGTCACGAGAACAAAGACGACAAGCTTGATGCGATTTACGAAGAGATCGAGAAAGACATGACGCTACTGGGCGCGACCGCCATCGAGGACAAGCTCCAGGATGGTGTGCCCCAAACAATCGCCAATCTCGGTCTTGCTGGCATCAAGCTCTGGGTTCTCACGGGCGATAAGCAAGGTGAGACACCGTTGAACGTCTGAAGATCCAGAATTTACAAAAATTTTCGTTATTTTGCAGAAACGGCAATCAACATTGGCTACTCCTGCCAGCTGCTGACGGACGATCTGACGGACGTGTTTATAGTGGACGCGACGACGTACGACGGCGTCGAGACCCAACTGACACGGTATCTAGAAACAATAAAAGCGGCTTCGAATCAACAGAAGAGGCCGACTCTCTCCATCGTCACATTCAGGTGGGACAAGGAAAGGTCAGGCAAACGAAAGAGACGGAGTACGATCCTTATATTCAATTCTTCTGTACTGCATTTTCTCATTTTGACTGATAATGCAAAACGATACCTTGGAATTTAATTCCCCCCCCCCCCCTCAACAACCTCTCACGATGAATGTGGCACCATGTTCTGTGTGATTATGCTTTTATTTTTGTCAATTGGAGGTCTTTTCAAAGGTTGCGAGATCACGATAGATTTAGATCATTCGATTAGTTGTCGACAGTTTTATCGAACTTTGCTTACAAATTCCACACACCTGGTTTTGGTGAAAGATTATGTATACGTGATCGTTATATCCAATTTTAGCCGAGAAATGCTTATACCTCTATCACTCTGTTCCCAAACTTTTACGAAAGAATTCAAACGAGATTCTTTTATATTGCTTAGAATAGTATCTGTGTGTTTTTGCATTAGCTTCGTCCTTACGATTATGTCAGTTTTTATTACATTTTAATAATTAAATCACTGTTTCATCCTTTGAACAAATACTTTGCATGTGATTGAGGTAAATTTTTGAAACTATATTATACATACTCAGAGTGGTTTCTACTGGGACTAGTTTTTCTTTAGTAGTGTACATTTTTTTCAATGTAAGGGTTACCTGCATTATAGTATGTACAGAACAACCTTAGAATAGACGAAGTACATATTCACTTTTATATCATGTATTCGAAACACTTGGAAAAGAATGGATTCTGAACTCTTTACTTAATAATTCAATATTTCATAAATAATAATTATTATTCAATGCTTGATACTCACTCCTTCTCTTTCTGTCTGCTTAATATTAATCTTATTAATAATAACAAAAGATCAAAATTGTATTGTTGCACACATCACGTCTCGATATTCATAATGTATCCTATGCAACATTTGTGTACATTATCATTATACGCTATTCTAAGAAAATAGAATAGAAAAAATATACTAGCTTACAATAGATATAGAAAATGGGGCTTACGTTGTGTGAAAACGTATTAAATATCCATTGTCAGGCAAAAAGTAGCTTTTCAAATATATACATTTTGCCTTCGACGCTTGTCCATGGCATTTATGAATTTTGCAGACGTGATATAAAACCTGAGATTTCCGTCTGAAAATGCATTTTGTTATTAAATAGTAGCGATACAGAGTACAACCCGACCAGAGAAGAGGCTGACGAACATGAAGCTGATACGCCGTCGGGTTTTGCAGTGGTTATCAACGGACATTCCTTGGTTCATGCATTGCATCCACAAATGGAACAATTATTTTTGGACGTTTCCTGCCAATGTATGTAATTTGAGTAGAAAAACGAACTTTTCTAACATACATTCACTTAAATTTTTTTTTCAATTCAGGCAAATCTGTAATCTGCTGTCGAGTTACACCTCTGCAGAAAGCGATGGTGGTCGAACTCGTGAAAAAGAGTAAAGAAGCCGTTACCCTGGCGATTGGCGACGGAGCCAACGATGTTTCTATGATCAAAACCGCTCATATTGGCGTCGGCATCAGCGGACAAGAAGGATTACAGGCAGTATTAGCTTCGGATTACTCGATAGGACAATTCAGGTTTCTCGAAAGATTACTCATGGTTCACGGCAGATGGTCGTATTACAGGATGTCTAAGTTCCTCAGATATTTCTTTTACAAGAACTTTGCATTCACTTTATGTCACATTTGGTTCGCCTTCTTTTGTGGATTTAGCGCACAGGTAACGTATACGACTTGCTTACTGTTCATTCGTTATTGTTATATGTAGATAATTTAATTTTCACGGATGATGAGTATAAGGCGAATGTGATTTCAAAGACTCCCACGTTTGAGTTTTATTGTACTCCGCGGTCGAGACTTCGGAGCCTGAACGTTCAATACAACTGACTTAAAAAATTCCTCGATCAAATAATTTTCAATTCACTTTGACAAATAATTAACGAGACACCTTTTTCTCTTTTCAGACCGTTTTTGATCCAATGTATATTTCCGTCTATAACTTGTTTTACACGTCACTGCCTGTTCTGGCAGTCGGTATATTTGATCAAGATGTAAATGACAAAAACAGTTTGATGTATCCGAAATTGTATACGCCAGGCCATCAAAATTTACTATTTAACAAAAAAGAATTCTGCTGGAGCGCTCTTCACGGATTCTTTGCCAGTTGTGTACTTTTTTTGGTGCCCTACGGTGAGTTCTAGTTTTGCAGTTTTTCTTTTCTGGAAAAAATTCACATTATCTACAACGGAAAATGTCATTTTTCAGGCACATACAAGGATGGCGTTTCTCCGAAAGGCTATGTACTTTCGGACCATATGCTGCTGGGCAGTGTAGTGGCCACTATATTAGTCATAGTTGTAACAGTTCAAATAGCTCTCGACACTTCGTACTGGACCATCATTAACCATTTCATGGTGTGGGGCTCCCTTGTTTGGTATTTTATTTTAGACTACTTTTACAATTTCGTCATAGGAGGTAGTTACGTTGGTAGTCTTACGATGGTGAGTCTCATACTTATACGATACTTTTGAGTAACGCAATTTAAAATAAGAGAACGATTAACGTATTCACTTTATTTTTTCAGGCAATGTCGGAAGCTACGTTTTGGTTTACGGCAGTGATATCGTGCATTATGCTGGTGATACCGGTGCTATCTTGGCGCTTCTTCTTCATCGACGTGAGGCCAACGCTGTCGGATCGTGTCCGGCTGAAGCAGCGTGTCGCGCAGATGCGATCACGCCAGAGCCAAGACATTCTGCGCACGCCTTCGACGAGGCGAACGCGTCGTTCGTTACGCTCGGGTTACGCTTTTGCCCACCAAGAGGGCTTCGGCCGTCTCATTACCTCTGGCAAGATTATGCGCAAGCTGCCCAACGGCTCTGACTTCAAGTTCGCGATGCCCTTCGCCTCGAATAACGTCTCGAAGCAGGTGAGCGCCGTTGCGACAACCTCACCCAAGGAAAACTCGACGGCCAGGAATTCGCACACGCCTGACACCATAAACCTCTGAGGCAGGTCAAGCGCGGCTGTCCTTGTTCGGTTTCTTCTTCTAGTTTGAGCGACAAGTGATAAAGAAAAAAAATTAATAAACAAAACAAACTTCGTGAAAGTGCGTTTTTCCGCGGAGGAAGGCATGATAAACAAACTCTTTTTCTTTTTGCGAGTTCGAATACGTATTATTTTGTGATACGAAAAATGTTGCCGCCATTTCTGTTAACTTTTCATTTCACTTTTCTGTTCTCTGTTATTTTTTTCTTTTTCTTTCTACACAAAATAACTCGAGCTTTAAACGTTTCTTGTATAGCGGAAAAATAATAAGGACATCGATATCGATGGCAAACGAAACATAGTTAGGGTCTTTCGATCGGACATTGCAGCAATACGTAGTTTTGGTTTCTTTGGTTTTTATATACGGCTTCTAACGACTATCAGTTCTGAAATCTGGATTTTCATTTATATTCATGATAGTAATATTGGCGGACCATTAAGTCGTACAAGACGACCGTCAGTTCTAGTTTGTAAAAAATTTTACATTCTTAAGCTTCGTGAATTGATTTGATTTATTTTACATACAACAGAAGCCAAAAGGATCTATCAACAATATCTGTGTAAATCTCAAGTGCAAAACATGTCCATCGAGTCTTTTAATATCCAAAACACGTGTACCATAATACCAATGTACTATGAAAATCATTATTCTAAAGGAGTTTACATTATGCGTTAACGTAATAAAATAACGATTACGGTTATATTAAATAATTGCCTTTGTAAAACATTAACACGACAAACAATTAAAAAAAAAATACTGTACAATAGCATTGATTGTAAATATTTTAAAGAGATATATTAAATGTTAAGTATACATTTTTTAAAAAGAAAGTAATATATAGGTAGAACGATCTAAAAAAAGAAAAAAATTACGAAAATAGTAATTATATATTATTGCAGATAATGTTTGCCTTGGACTGACTACTGAATATAATATATTAAATATGAATTTAAAAAAAATGAAGCAGTAGTAAAACAATAAAATATGGTATTTCTACTTTTAATATTGCAAAAGTGAAGCAAGCAGGTAAAGTAGTTTACATTGGAGGAGTGTGTTCTACAATCAAACTATCATTTAAACATCGAGTCACCGAAAATCATTATTTTTTAATGTCGTGCCTGGCCATGTTTAGCTTATACCAAGATTCCCCCGATGGTTTAACATAGCACCACTAAATTGATCAAACTAATTATGCATATTTTCTTTTCCAAGCATCAAATTACATTTATTATGACGTATGTATTTCAAGATACGCGCTGCGATCGACTATTCTGTAATGATTGAGAAATAGAATTGTATTTGTCACAAGACTGCAGAGATTTTTATAAAAGCTGATTGCTAGACAATTGGAGGGTGCGAGAAAGTTGTGCGTATCCCGGCATAGAGCACATTTACTGAAAAAAAAAATGTCAAAAATAAACAGAAAAACAAAATGCCAAGTTACCAATAACTTTGCGTACGTTACAGTGTCACAAAAATTTGCTTAGTTTCTTGTTAATTAAGTCTGAAAACTTACTACAGTGAGACCTATCGGCGATGAGAGAGAAAAAATTAATCGTATCGAAACAGACAGAATTTTATATGAATGAAAAGGTTAGATTAGATATTATTAGGGACTGTTAAGAAATTATGATGAAACTGCGCTAGAACATACATTTAAAGGTGCAACGTATCAGAAGTGTCGAGAAATATTTTCTCGCTTACCGGCATAACGAAAAAAAAAAAAATTCTTGCAGGTAAACTGAAAATATTCATCTTTTTGTACAAAAAGAATTAAAACAAACGAAAACGTATAACTGTAAATATAGAGAACAAAAAATGCACAGCCTATACATGTATACATATATATTTTTATTGTAAACTGGTTTGTACACAATTATTTTACGTTACTCGTTGTAACTACTAGTATTCCGGTATGTGATTTAGTTAATTAGTCATACCAGCTACGTATATAAGTTCATTCTATGTAAATGCGATCACAAAAAGTACTTGGTTGTCGAAGTACTGCAATGCGTAGGGGTCAATCACTGTAACCTGTGGTGCAAAATGCTTAAACTTGTATGTTGTGAGAGGTAATCCGATGCATTTTACAGCATATAAAAAATATGCCTTGAAAGGGAATCTGCTCGCTTACGTAATGCAGCAAATTTTATTATTGTGCATAGGCATTATTAATATAATAATTTTTATTCTTTGTTAATCGGTCAAACCGTTAGTTATGAAAAACTTGATATGTATGCCCGTCAAGTCAACAAAAACACTCGTCCATTGCACACACAATTGTCATTGTTTTATTAAAATATTTCGTTTAATACGTTAATATTATAAATGATCTTTTTTCTAAACACAAAACGTATTTGTAAATAAAAACGACGCATTATTAATTAGCATACATTGAATTAATCTTAGCAGAAAAAAGCTAATTTTTCTAGAATGTGATTCTTTTAAATTTAAAAATATTGTAAACTAATATTATTGCGAAAGCCATAGTATTTTCCAAGTATTATCTTTTCCAGCATTCAAACAACACAGTTTTTCAATTTCGTTACCTAAGTTATTGATTGCGATATATTTCGCGTATTCGATTATAGTTATATGGTTCAATGTTTGATACGAAAAAAATCATACGTTGAGGTCTCCGGGCATGATAAAATTAAGGAAACTCATTTATCGTTACAATAACATGTTCCTTAAGTAAAAAAAGCACATATGGATGAGATGA
The DNA here is from genome assembly GCA_012977825.3 of Pteromalus puparum. Lineage (NCBI taxonomy): Eukaryota > Metazoa > Arthropoda > Insecta > Hymenoptera > Pteromalidae > Pteromalus > Pteromalus puparum. Next base: position 3,527,636 of record CM053172.1, on the reverse strand, counting down.
AAAATGGCTTATCTAAATGTATAACATATATTGTACAGAAAAAGCATTGAATGACTTCTACCGTACCAAAAGTGGAATCATTATGCTTATGTGGAGTACCTATGTGTACATCGCTTTGTGAACGGACTCGAATGGTTCAGCTTTATATGGTCAAAAAGCGGTCGTAACTTACCAAATCTACTGCAATCGTGCATCGACTTCATGTTACTTCATTTCGAAAAAAGATAAAGCCTATATTCAGTTTTGAAATGGCGCTAATTACCTACGTTATTTCTTGAGAATATGAATGTAAACGAAAGTTTAATACGCAAAGCTTGGTATACATCGAAATTGAAAAGTGAATTTTGCGGAAAGATTATTATTCTGAAAAAGTTCACCTTATTGAATTTTAGCAAACATTAACGACATTATTGTAGAAAAACCAATTGAAAAGTTTTAAATAAATTTTCATTAATTTCGAACCAATATTTCATAATATCAATATTAGCACTCTACTATTGTTTTACCTTGAATTTATTATTTATTAAACCAGGGAGTAGTAACCAACAACTGATGATTTGCGGATACTTTGTATTGACGACGTGTATAAATTCATAGGTGTAAAAAGATAAACGCATGCATTAGCTTGCGTACTGCAAACAGCTGTATATATATAGAAAAAACATGTCTTATCGGAGCGAGCATCATAAAGTTTTGCTATGAAAATAGTTACACTGTATAAGGGAGAATATAAAAGCGTCGATCTCAATAAATATTCTTTCTTGGGTAACTTTGCATAGCAGTATTTATTAACATATTATACTATAGCGACGTTGCAAAGTAAAATCATTTACAAATGCATTACAACTTATTCGTTTTCAAATTCAGTTTGAAATGGAAGGGACCACAGTACAATAATTTTACGAAATGGTATGTGGATTTATGATTTTTGTCTTTCAAACGTTTTTATTTCAGAGATCGCTGACTCTTGTATTAAACAATGTTTAGGCATAGTCCGTTCATTTTTCGCGGCAACTGCAACTGCACATTTTGACTTGAAGGTGGTTCAAAAACTTGGAAAAAAACGTGCGGTGATGGAGTATGGCCTTATTCAGCAATAGAACTAAAATTATGATAAAAAAACGTAGAATATTGTTTTTCGATTCCTCCACTACTTGTACTTTGAGAAAGTTTCAAGTAAATTTTTCTACACTCGGCACTTAGCTTTTTTCGACGTATATCTTTACGTATAAAAGTGCTGAAATTTCATAATTAAATTTTTTTAGAAAAATTAAGATAATTTCAAAGCACTGGGCACGTTATCAAGTTTTTCTTTAGATAATAAAGATTTTATGAAACATATTAGACTTCGTTTGCCCGTCCTATATCCTGAATCGAGCCATATAATACACGGGACAATGTAACTATACAAAAATAAACTGTAACACACTGAAACGGATTATAACTTCTCGTAATAAATATATATCATTTTTATATAAACTATAAATTAAGCTTTGTTTCTATTGTACAAATTTTAGATTTTTTTGTTCATTTTATTTCTTTAAAAGAAAATTTACCAAACTCATTCAAAAGTAGAAATTTTGTTTTTCTCCATTTATTTATACTTATGCTTACACGTTTTTCAAGTTCAACTTGAGCACTTTTTATTAATCCAGTAAAATTGAACATTTTTTTTAAATCAATACATATGTACAAGGGCAGTATAGTATATTATTTTCTTACATTTTAAGATTAAAAGATTAACTGTTGTTTTACTAATGTCTGTTCCATTTCTACTGATTTAGAAATAGGATTGTGTTTGCACAGTTGGAATTTTATACATTAATAAAAGCGACAATTACAAAAAACACCAGCGCGGATGGAAAATTTATTACTACATTTTCAGTTTATAAAAAATAAATGCATAAACATTTGCAATATAAAATTTTGTTTTTTTTATACACTGTACACCTCCATTGTAGTATTCAAAATAAATGAATTATTTGATAGTACTGTAAAAATGTTATTCAGCAATAGAAGAATATTTTTTTTTATCATCAGTTTGATGTAAGAAGTAAATACTTAAAATAGAAAATAAATGTTTTAAATTCAACTATTTGCAAATTTTCAAGACTTCCATTCTTACTGATATAAATTAGTTATGTACAATGTAACTATATATGCTCTTTAAGAGACACATATCATTTAATTTATCTAAATTATTCTTTTCAAATTTAAAATTGCAGTCTTTTAGCAAGTGAAGCACCGTCTGATGCTTCTAACAACTTTCGTTTTAAACTGGGTTTGTTTTCTGGCTGTCGTCTAATGGTTATTGGCAGTGGTAATCTGGCTTTTGGTGTTGGAGGAGGATTATTACTAAAATAAGTCATTTGCAATGCTTGATCACAACTACACCTCTCTAAAGGATTTATATTCAATAGACTAGCAAGAAGATCTAGTAGATCATCACCGGCAGCAGTAAATATGTCTTTTAACGGTACAGCTGGAAAAGGCTTGAACTGGATGAAATCTGGCAACTTAGTGACTCCAGGCCACGTTTCTTCGGTAGGTGTCCCTAAAACCTGAAGTAAAATTTCATACATAAATATATTTGTTCTTAATTCATGGCTAAATGTTTATATGATAAAATATTCAAACCTGGAAAATTTTGGTTAGTTGATCCAAGTCAGATTCTCCTGGTAAGAAGGGGACACGCAATAACAATTCTGCTAAGATACAACCTATCGCCCACATGTCGATTCCAGCCCCATAAAGTCTAGCACCAAACAAAAGTTCTGGAGCTCGATACCACCTTGTTACTACTTGATGTGTGTTTATTCTGTTAGGGGAGCCATAAAACTTTGCCAAGCCAAAATCTCCAATTTTCACAACACCATCACTACTTATCAGCAGATTATTAGGCTTCAAATCCCTGTGTAGTATCCAATTGAAGTGCAAATAATCTAAACCTTGCAGAGTTTGTATCATGAAAGACTTGATATTCGCAGGTGTCAACACTATGTTCGTGTCTTTGATTATGACTTCCAAATCGGTGTCCATAAAATCAAAGACTAAAGATACATTTGACTTGTGGCCAAAAACATCCAACAAGCCGATAATATTTTCATGTTTTAATTCTTGCAACAATTTGATTTCTCTGAGGGCTGTTCTGTTTATTCCATCCTTTGCCTCAGCATGACTTCCGACTTTGATCTAAAATTATTTCAATTTAAAAAATGAGTGAAAGTCTGTCTTTTCTGATTTCAAAATTTTTACATGTAAACCAAATGCTTCGAACCTTTTTTACAGCTACAATTTTGTCCGTTACGGAGTCTTTGGCCTTGTATACAGTGGCAAACTGAAAGTTGGAATAATAAATTAATATTTCCATAACGAATCTTACGAATTTGCTTATGAGCAATTTCAAAAGATGTGTGTACACAAAAATCTAACCTGTCCTTCTCCAAGAAAGTCTATTTTCTCGTATCTTCTCAGTTTATCGACCATTTCGACGTGGTAATATGTTTTTCAAGTTCGAATAATCTTTATTTAACTAAACAAAACTTCCGATCATTCATCAATGGACATTTGGACGTAAAATTATTGTTTTCTACACTAAGTATCACGCGGGTCAGCGCATTTTGTACTCGTCAGTGACTGCACAGTGCACTACTAAGTACCTATTGCATCGGTTTGATACGAATGTGGCGACGCTACGCGGGATCTATAACGAATACTTATAACGAGCGTAGAAATCGCACTTATCGGCCCGGGAGTATCGGACGTAAAGCTTATAAGTTTAAAAGTTTACGACGTTACTGTTCGACTAACTCAGACTGATGACTTATGTAGGAAGATCGACGGCGCTGCCTCCAATTCGAAAAGGAACACCTGTCTTCATCAAAGTATACCTATATGTATATGTATGTGTGTGTTCTTCCGCCCCTTGATAATTTACAGAGGAGAATACCATGATACTAATGAATTTTGCAAACGGCGTATTGAACCCTATCAAACAGTGGTATACCGTTTAATATATGTACATATATGCAACTTCTTCAGGGAAATGCATGAATTCAAATTGCATATTTTTTTAAGATACAAGTTTCGCTTATTATTTCTATAAGGAGAAAGACAGGGAGGGTAGTAATATATAAAACAATTATTTTCACTTTTTTTGATGCTCTATTTATTTTGAAGATTATACTCTTCAGAAAATTCTAAATAAAGTATATAAATTCTTAATAAAATAATACATTTAGAAATCCATAACAGTAAGTTTTTTAATTGGATTAAGTTGGTTAAAAAAATAGTTTTTTTTTTTAAGGAACGTGGTACAAATTATTTTCAGCAGAAGACGCTTGGAGGGCTATCAGACTATCTATAACAGAATAATGTAATATAGTACATGTAAATAAATTTCCTAAACGTCGACACAGCGCGCGAGAACTTTTTAGCCATCAAAACCGTCACCTAATTTTCTACTCATATAGCTCTGAATTCGGTCGGGAAAGCTCCACTATATTTGTGGACAATGATTACAATTAGTTCGAGGAAAACAGCTATCATGCTATAACTATATGGCGAACTATCGATATTCCTTATAATATAATCTTGCTTATCAGATAAATCAGGTCGCCCGCTTATATAACGCTACAATATACTGTTCAGGATTTAGATAATTATAAGAGAAAACTATAAGTGAAAAATCATTAAAAAGTCTGTTAACTTATTTAACTTTCTAAATTACTATTCATTATTAAATTTACTCGCTTGCTGGGTGCTCCGACGAGACGCACTAACAGTTTTTTTCAGCTCACAAATTTCGCACTTCAACGTGTAACGAGCCACTTTCCTCGCAACAATGTAAGGCAAACTATTCTGAGCAACATCGTCGATGATGTTCTCCTGTTGTAGCGTAGAGTTATAGAAGTGCTCCAGCAAGCTCGACAGCTTCGACCAAATCTTTGGCAAACACGGGAAAAACTTCGAGTATATCGTACAGCCAAAATTTTCTCTCGAAGTCGTGGTTTCGCATTAGGTCTGATACCTCGCACTGGCATTTTTCGAGGAGATCGAAGAATGTGCATGTCGGTATGAACCTCGTGGATTTCATCCTCTCGATTTCCGCGATGCAGTTGACATATACTCCCGCCGAACCCCCTCCCCCCTTGGGCCCTCTCTTCGTCACTCCATCAAGCGGTTCGAAAAGGCAGCTCCTTGCTTGACTCACGAGATCGTGGTAGATGAGTAGAGAGATTGCCAGTGAGGGGATTTTTCGTGCGACGATTTTCTGTCGAATACTTCGAGCCAGTCTCGATGAAACTCCATCAGATGGTGCGAAAACGGTAAGCAGGCAAAGAGTCTACCGACTGAAATCAAGTTTCACCCGACCGTGTGACCCGCGCGCTAATCCCTTTTAATTATTACGGTAAATTTTCATGTAACCAAAATTTAAAATTATTAATAAAGTATATACTTATGTAAGTATATAATTACAATGTACGAAAACATTAAAAATTTGACAACAATTATAATCAAATTTGAATGGTAAAATTTGATTGATTTTAAGTTGTATAATATTTATATTTCAAAAGTTTAATATCAATTTCTTTTCATTTTGCATTTTGTCACACAGTTAATTATCATATTAAAAATAAAGTTATTATTTATTTTTTTATGTAATATCCACGCTTTTAGTTTTTACAATACACGTTTCATGTGATTTTCTAATATATAAATAAACAATATCAAAGATCATAAGTTACACATACTGACAAATGAAAGAGGAATAGGGTACTGAAAAATTGGAATACATCAATAAATACTAGTTGTGAAAAACATAGCATATAAAGTGAAAACAAATATTAAATATTTACAATATAGATATATAATACAACTTAATAGATCAACCAATTTTTACGTACCATTCAAATTTTATTATAATTTTTGAAAAATTCGTAACCGTATTTTTGTTAATTTCTAATTGTTATAAATATATATTTTTTGATAATTTTAAATTTATTTGCTTGCGTTAATATTGACCATAATAAAAGGGATTAGGCGCCTACCACAGTATTAACACGTAGAGAAGCGTCTGTGTAGAACTGTCTCGGCGGCCGAACTTTTAGTCAGCAGATCCTTTTACCTACGCACTTTTCACACCATCTGGAGTTTCATCGAGACTGGCGACAGAAAATCGTCGCACGAAAAATCCCCTCACTGGCGCAATCTCTCTACTCATCTCTGGTTCCACTCGTCAATTGGAACGTCTGTGTCAAAGGGCGCGACGGCGCCACGATGGCTATAAATAAGTATACATATAACCGTCAGCGTCAGGTGACTGTATACGTGGAAGAAACGGACGCATATCGAAAAACTTGGAAGCGAGCGGAGCGGACCTGTGACTTGTGGGTTCAAGATATAAAGAAGAGCGTGCACGCAACAGCTCCTTGAGTCTCAACTCGAGAGACTGATCTCGTTGCTATAGGTCGGACGTCATCCTCGAGGCCAAACATCGGCTTTTCAATTAGTATTTTCATACGCGCGGGGATCAGTTGTTCAGCGAATCTGAATCGCAAAAATACGGACTGATATAGGGGAGAGGGGTAGGGTTCACAGTTGACGACTTAAGCAAGTATATATAACTAGCAGGTAGAGCAACGGGAGTCACAATGATTAATTTTTTTAAATTAGATAAAGAAAGCGACTATACGTGATATTTATATCAGACAAATCCATTCATCTGCTTATTATACACTATACTGTTCTGGGGTTGAATAATAAGGTTCGCCTACAGGCGCATAAATTTCCGCCTGATTGATACAATTGATCCCCGCCTACCTATGTCAAGATTTTCCTGTATTACTGCGTCGCACCGAAGCATTTATCGTCCGTAACTATGCGTAGATCGGTAGAAGTAGAATAGAAGAGATAGAAGGAACTCGAAAGATTACAGATTTCTGCAAAGATGCCGTACTACTAATACAACCACTATACTATGTTAGTGAAGACAATCGTAATTCCATAATAAAACGAGTCAGCATCACCCATCAACTTCATCAAACGCTTCGCGAGATCTTCTACGATCGCAGAGCGCTCTCACCATGCGTCACCGATGATAGCTTCATAATCGAGCTAATACTAAAAAGGAAACCTACCTTCAAGAAGATATTTTCAAAAGAGCGCGGACGTCAACGTGTGCTATAATTTAAGCATATACTTCACCTGCTGGTCACTATGTATCCTTCTCCATATGGAACGAGAGAATGATCGTTAACACTTCGCTGTCGTTTAAGCACTATAAAGTCTTCAATTTCAAAATCTGTTCCTTTTCCAGGTGAAGCTCTTTCTGAACCACAGAGTAGATGCGAATACACAAGAAAATCTGGACGATAGAAAGTCTTTGCTGTACCTCGCTGCTAAATACCAGAATCTGAAAAATGCTGCAGATTTTGCTCGAACATAACAGCTGTGTCGCACTGCGTTGCACGTTGCCGGTGAAAATATAAATAAGCTATATAGAGATCTGCAAATTACTCGTGTGTCTGCCGAAGAAAATTTTTGTCGTCAAACTATACCCAAGCTAAAATTGCGGTCGAAATTTTCCACTAATGAAGGTACCACTGTGGTCTACTATGCGTAGGATCTATATATTATCCGCCATCTATACCCTGTGCCTGGATTTCCCCGCATTACTGCGTCGCACCGACACATTCAACGTCCCTTAACTATACGTAGATCGACAGGGGTAGAGAAGAGATCGTTAGTCCATCCGAGTCCGTCGCACTGACAGCTTGTATTCATTCACTCAATACGTCCTGGCCAGAAATTGAAGTTTATCTTTTTTTTTTTTTTTTTGCAATATCGCTATTTTTTTCATCTTGATAAGATGGAGATGCCCCTATTCTATCACCGCTACTCTGTCAGTACAGAAAGCGATCGACATTTTATAATAAAGCGAATCAAGATCACTTCGTCCACCGCTTGCACACTTCACCTAAAGAATCAGTCCTATGACCGTCAGTTACGTCGAACGCTTCGCGAGATCTTTCACGAGCGTGGCGCTCTCACTAGTATCCAGATAAAGAAATTTCTCCGCACCACCGACAATAATTCCATAATTAAGTTAATATTGGAGAAAAGACCTAAACTCAGCGAGATATTTCCAAAAGTACTTCCGACAGGAGCCATGTCACTTCTATGGATCGTAGTCTTGGAATACTTACAAAAATCAGCCGAAATGCTCGTGCGCTTGGGCGCTGACGTCAACGTACGCTATAATACAACTATCCTCCATATGCTGCTTACGTCGTATCCCTCTTCGTGGAATGACCGAATGATTAATTTAGTAATAAACCATGACGCCGACTTGCAAACTCAGGATTGGAATGAAGACACACCTCTTCACTGCGCGGTCTATGCAAGCCGAGTCCAGATAATCAAGCTATTGCTCGAGAAAGGAGCCGACATCAACGCCACTAATAAAAAGGGATTGACACCATTACTCATAGCGATTTGCGCTGCCAAGACCGAAAAACTGCTTCCGTTGTTGATAGAACACGGGGCTGATGTTACGCATAGTGATGCGAAGGGTGGTAATGCTTTGCATTATTTGGCACAGAAATCACCTTCTGTAAAACAAGCTGATCTGGCAAGACTGTTGATCGAGAAGGGTACTTCGCTCAATGACAGAACTAGATCATCAGAATTCCAACCGATACATTACGCTGTCAATAACTGGCAAAACAATGAATTGGTAAGTAAAAGTGCCAATTAAACTTGTCTTGTATGCAACCCAGGCTGAAATAATCTTATTCACATAATTGTTAATAAAATTTATTAGCTTTTATTAGATTTTAATAGCCGCATTTATAAAGTGTGGAATTTGGACTCTAATAATAGTTTATAACACTTATTAATGTTTGACAGATTTAATTTATATATTTTTTAATTTTACAAATGTTTTTAAGCTTTTATTAGGTTTCATTAGTTTTTTTTAGCGTGTTAAATAATCTCCAAGAAAAAAGCTTAAAAAAGCTAATTAACAGCTATTAGATTTTACTAGAGTTTATAAGTAGCTTTTATTAGTATTTTTATGTGTTTTTTAGAACATTAAAAACAAGTGATTAAAGAATTTTTTTTAAGATATTAGAAGACAAAACTAAAAATAATTTATAAAGCTTCATAGCAGTTATATATTATCTTTTTGAAAAACTTACTAACATATCGTAAGAATTATAAATACCTATAAATCTAAATTATTGTAAGTAAATATTTTTTAAAACTTATTAGAGATTATTAGATTTTTCTGAGGCCACGCGTTTACTTATTTTTGTGCCAGAATATATTGAAAATTTAATAAAAGTTTAAAAAAGCTAATAAAAGCTATAAATTATTACTAAACATTTTTAGAGTCCAAAATCTACATATTATAAACTGAACATAAAAGTTATAAGCTTTTATTAGTTTTTTTAGGTAAATAAATTTCCCCTTAGGGAACCAAGTAAATTTTAATCTGATCCTTTTCTAGGTAAATCTCTTTCTTGACCACGGAGTGGACGTTAATGCCCAAGGAAAGGATGGCCAGTTTCTGCTGTATATCGCTGCTGCACGTCAGAACGCGTCGGCAATGCTGCTGACTCTGCTCAAACGCGGCGCGAACATTGATCAGAAAACGCGAAGAGGTCACACAGCGTTGCACATGGCCTGCGAGAAATTAATCATGGAGAACATTAAAACACTTCTATCCGCTGGCGCGGATATCCTCGTTGAGGCCAGCAATGGCAAGACGCCTTTGGCTATTGTCAGTAACAAAGATAGGAAATATATCAATTTTAGTAAGCATATACTCATGATGCTGGCGCTGAAAAAAGTCACTTGCCCACAGCCGTCGATCGAATGGGAAGACGAAAAGATGATCGAGCAAGACTACCCGGAGCTTTGGGATTACTACCAAGTCTGCATCGCAGAGGCCAAAAAGGCGAAATTAACGAGGTTCCTGGAGAGCTTCACATTTTTAGAATTTCTGACAAAGTGCCAGTGCCAGATAGCAGATCTCATGCGGAATCCCGAATTCAGCACATCTTTTTGTCTTTACGATCTCCAAGCCTTATTTCCTGTGTATAAAAGAGAGGTGACCAAATCTTTTGAACGTACGGAGAACTACCATTACTCTATTCTTCAACAGGAGAACGTAATCGACGAGGCTGTTTATAACACTTTGCCTCATATGGTTGTAAGGAAAATGGCTCGTTACGTGGTGAACTGCGAAGTTTGTGAGATGAAAAGAATTGTTCATGCGTCTCGTCAGAGCGCCCAACAGGAGCAATAATTGTATTTTCTGGCGATTTATTCAAAAATACAAGTTTCGTATTAAAAAATCTGCTGTACAAAATTCTCTATGGACTCCCATTTCGATTTGTATAAGTATACATATATACATTTATGTAAGAAACAAATAGCGTTCCAAAACAGCGTTCTTTTTGTCATTCTCATTTTCCTAGTTAAAAACAATAATAAAATTTCCAATCTACAACTATTTACATCGGGGCATTTGCTCCGCCGTCTTTTGTATAAAATTACTTTACACATGTCGAACGTGAAAACTAACTATATATTCGGCGTTTGTACGTTGTACTGATATTGCAAAAGGATCAGTCGGATGGAAGGTAAAAGCCACCAATCTCCTGGCGATTACAGGTGCAGACCTTCCCAAAATTCCCGCGTGCATTCTGAATTTCAAAAGTCCTGAATCTCGAGCATAAAACCTGAAATTTGATAACGACGATTATCTACTTTTGCTCGCAAATATTTTTTTTATGAATCATTTCTTGATTACTCTACCTGATCGGATGTTCTCCGCATGCTTTCGGTCTTTCCATCATCGAGACCCACTTGTCGTCGTAACAAAACAAAGACAGGTCGAGATAAGGAGAACTCGAATAGGACTGGGCACATATAGGTAACTGAGCAAGCAACCTTTTGGTGGCTTCCGTGACACCTCCGTAACGGGCACTTATGATTGTTTGTTTGAATCTTTGTTGCATTAATCTGTTAAAAGCAAAAAATAGTAATTATTATAAATCACGGATCAAACTAGCTAACTATACTTGCGAACATACCTTGCATAAATATTATTCGAAGGAGAGCACATATATTGACAGTCTGTACTCATTCTTGCGTTTCTAAAGAAATCCGTAAAGTTTTCGAATTGTGTCAATAACTCTGTAGATGCATTATCATAAGCCGCTAAGATTTTGGCAGATATCATATCATATACAACTAATAAGGCTGGCTGAGCATTGGGTTCACTTGCTTGTAAAGTAGCAACTTCTTCACTTGCGTACCTCACTAAAATGTGATCAGTATCCAACAATTGCATTTTCCACATTCTCAACGATCTGAGCTGTGTAGTTTTGAAAGATATTAAAAAATGTATTTTAAAACTTGAAAAGTAATTATTTAAAAATCGTTATGCAATATACCTGACAAAAATACTGATAGAAACGTCTTAATTCATATGGATCCCTTGTTGCATGACTAATGTATGCAGCTCTTCTGTACAAGTAAACAAGAAGTTTATGTTTCAAACTACTTATGTTTTCATCTCTACAAGGTCTATGATTAACTTCTGGATAGACACTTGAGAGTAAATATGCTTCATCTTCAAGACAAAACCTAAACGTAAATTAATCATCTCATATTAATATGTGAATTTAATCAAAGATACGATTTCACGTTTAATATTCTTACCTGCCAATTGTTTTGACATTTATGAACATTCCATCTAACAATTGAAAAATATGTATAGTTTGATGTTGCACTGACAAAACCGCAAGAATATCCTTATACAAATAAAGACCTATTTGTGAAGAGAAAACATTATTGTTTGTATTTTCATTTCAAATCTTTTGGGCCCAGTTGATGTTTACCTTGATTTTGGGATAAATAAATTTTATCTATTTTAAAATGTCTTGTATCACAGAGTCTTCCATCTCGAATATCAACTAGATGAATACTATAATCCTCCAAAGGGGATCTAGGATTAGGAGTCAGTGCTTCATTATTGGAGTAAATCTAAATTAATATAAATAGATGATTAAAAAATGTTTTATTTCGTTATGTAAATTTATCATCACTAAATAGTACTGTACCTGGTAATAATGAGGTCTGATTTCATCAGGAATATGTGCTGCAGACCCTACAATCACATATCGTCCATCGTCAGTGAATAGACTGCATTCTCTGTTCAATTGCTCATTGCTTTGTACAACATTAACTACCCATTTTGTCTGGAAGTGTAATAAAAACGAATTTGTGAATCATTTATGCAATAACTTCTGTTGCTGAATTTTAATATGATCACTTACTCTGAAGAATCTATTAAAAATGTGATTTCGTATATGAAACGATTTCTCATCATTTTTATGTCCAATGTATTCTCCTTCGCAACCAACCAACAAATCTGCAGCACCTGCAGCTCCTCTATATTCGTAAACTTCAATAGAAGTTTGGTCCGCACTAAACGCTACTAAATACTTTCCATCTGGACTGAATTTCCTGAGAAAACACGGTGGTTTCTCCACATTCACCACCGTATAGTTTGGAAATACATTTTGATAAAACTTTCTAGCTACAAGCACCTGAGTTCCTGGGTATAGGCATCCAAAAGTTTCTCTTTGTCGCAATCTTATGGCTATATTTTGTGGACCAATTTTCCTTGGCTTTATCGGACATGGTTCGCTTACAATCTCAATTTTGGGTTCTCTTTCTGTCATTCTCTATTTTGGAAGATTATATAAAAAATTGTTTATAACCACAACATTACTACCTAATCATTTTTTTTTTTCAAATAGATATTCTTAAATGCATACCTTTCAAAAATTGTATAAAATAAAATTGTTTTAAAATATTTTTTTTCAACACTTCGCTCATAACTTCTTTATTTTACTGCAAACAATTAAATATTTGTAAAATAGTCCTTGTGTACGTCCAAACCATTGGAGTAAATGTATACAAACTACTCTAACCTACAATATTATATGTGTGTTAGGGTACTATATAGAAGCGACGAGCGACAATGCCGCGTGCGACCTCTGGTGCGACATGCGCAGAACTCTACTAATCTATATATATATATGATTTTTTTATACCGCCATCTATCTCAGTGTTGGCGACCGGAAGTGCAGAAATCGCACCCGATGTCTAACTTCACACCGCACCGACATACGAAATTGTTCGGAAAAATTGTATTGACTATTCATTGGTGTAAATAACAAAGTACAAGAATAAGATCGATAACAATATAAAAGGAATTGCCTAAAATTAACTTTCTAATGAAAATATACAATATAACCTCGCTTAAAATTTTTTTTCTCTAACTAAAGCTCTCAAACCCACCTACCGTGTCCGCCGCGAGTTTAATAAAAATATACGTCGGAACATTGATGAAAGGCAAGCGACTGCCCGCTACAAATCCAAAACCAAGATGCTTAAACCCACCTACCCTACGTGCAACACGTTTAATCAAAATAAAATCGGAAAATCGGGAGTAGGCGAGCGACTGCAAGGAATAAATCTAAATCCTAAATCCTTGAACCCAGCTACCCCAAGTGTTTTTGTTTTAATAAGGTGATTATTTTGCATAATTTTGTTGGCATATTGGTGAAAATCCAGCGACTGCGAGCAAAACTCGCTGCAAGCAGGGTATGTGGGTTTGGCGACTTTGGTTTTAGAATTGTTGCTCACCTTTCTCCGGTGTACCAAAGCATTCTTTTTATTAAACTTGCTGCACGTGGGACAGGGGGGGTTGAAGCATATTGGTTTTAGTCTTGTTGCTCGCAGTTGCTCGCCTCTCTCCGATATGCCGTCACATTTTATTATTAAACTCGATGCGACTACGGTACGTGGTTTAAGAGCTTTAGTTTTACATTTGTTGCTTGCAGTCGCTCGCCTTCCTCCAATAAGCCAACAAATTTTTGCAAAAGAATTCCCTTATCAAAACATGATTAAAACACGCATCACTTGGGGTAGCTGGGCTTAAGGATTTTGGATTTAGAGTTGTTATTTGCAGTCGCTCGCCTACTCCCGATTTTCCGACATTATTTTTATTAAACGCGCTGCACGTAAGGTAGGCGGGTTTAAGCATCTTGGTTTTGGATTTGTAGCTCGCAGTCGCTTGCCTTTCATAAATGTTCCGACGTATATTTTTATTAAACTCGCTGTGGACACGGTAGGTGGGTTTGAGAGCTTTAGTTATAGAAAAAATTTTTAAACGAGGTTATATTGTCTATTTTCATTAGAAAGTTAGTTTTAGGCAATTCCTTTTATATTGTTATCAATCTTATTCTTGTACTTTGTTATTTACACCAATGAATAGTCAATAGAATTTTTCCGAACAATTTCGTATATCGGTGCGGTGTGAAGTTAGCCATCGGGTGCGATTTCTGCACTTCCGGTCGCCAACACTGATCTATCTATACTCATGAGCCCGCGAAACCTTATTTTAAACTTCCAATTCACATGCATATATATGGTAAAAACACATAGACAACCGGAATTATATGTATGTAAAATTTTGCATTTTATTTACATCTTTTATAGATGTATGTACAACATACTGTATATAAAATTCTTTTTATACTTTTAACTTATAAAAGATTTGTCCCTAACCTCTGATAGTCTTATTTATACAACACTTGTTTGAAACTCTTGGTTGATATTGTCATTATTGCTAATAATATAAGAAAACTTACAAAAAATAATTTTTTACATTTAATGAAGCTTATTATTCATAATGAGTGAATACTTTCTTACCTTACATGGGGATGTTCAGAAGCGTTCACTCATTATGAATAATAAGCTTCATTACATGTAAAAAATTATTTTTTGTAAGTTTTCTTATATTATTAGCAATAATGACAATATCAACCAAGAGTTTCAAACAAGTGTTGTATAAATAAGAGTCTTTTTTAACAGCTTTCAACATAAAAATAACCTTGTCATATACTCACAACAATTGCACAAGTATGTTTAAACACTATACTTACTTTTGTACCAGAAACATTTGTTATTCGATGGTTAATTTTTATTTTACAGACATTTAAACATTTGCTCCCATTTGAACTCCATGTAAAATCGGCTTTGTTGTGCCCCCAAGGCATGGTCACGTGACCCGATGACGTCAGAAGTAAAAAAGCCTTATATACTCTCTGACTCTTTTCTCTCATCTGCATCAGTGTTTTTGCTCTCTTGCTTCGTAAACGCGAGCTTTTCTTTTCTTCTCGAGAGCGTGAGCAGAGCTTTCTTTGTTGTGGATAAATTTGTTTTTATAACTTTGGCTTATCTGCCATGCCTAATGATATTGATAATTGCTGGAGGAAAAAATGCGAGGAAAAACTGTTGCCGATTCATTGGTGTGGAACGTTATTAGAATTCAAATTAGAATATTTAAATATTTTCTTTATTTCATTTTAATTGTACAAGAATTTCAGTGCATTTCGTTAACGTCAACGTTGTCAACATATTTTTAGTCAATTATAAAGTGGCCTTTCTCTGGTAGGGGAAACGCCGCGGGGTANTTCTTTATTTCATTTTAATTGTACAAGAATTTCAGTGCATTTCGTTAACGTCAACGTTGTCAACATATTTTTAGTCAATTATATAAAGCGGCCTTTCTCTGGTAGGGGAAACGCCGCGGGGTGANTCTTATTTATACAACACTTGTTTGAAACTCTTGGTTGATATTGTCATTATTGCTAATAATATAAGAAAACTTACAAAAAAATTTTTTACATTTAATGAAGCTTATTATTCATAATGAGTGAATACTTTCTTACCTTATTACATGGGGATGTTCAGAAGCGTTCACTCATTATGAATAATAAGCTTCATTACATGTAAAAAATTATTTTTTGTAAGTTTTCTTATATTATTAGCAATAATGACAATATCAACCAAGAGTTTCAAACAAGTGTTGTATAAATAAGAGTCTTTTTTAACAGCTTTCAACATAAAAATAACCTTGTCATATACTCACAACAATTGCACAAGTATGTTTAAACACTATACTTACTTTTGTACCAGAAACATTTGTTATTCGATGGTTAATTTTTATTTTACAGACATTTAAACATTTGCTCCCATTTGAACTCCATGTAAAATCGGCTTTGTTGTGCCCCCAAGGCATGGTCACGTGACCCGATGACGTCAGAAGTAAAAAAGCCTTATATACTCTCTGACTCTTTTCTCTCATCTGCATCAGTGTTTTTGCTCTCTTGCTTCGTAAACGCGAGCTTTTCTTTTCTTCTCGAGAGCGTGAGCAGAGCTTTCTTTGTTGTGGATAAATTTGTTTTTATAACTTTGGCTTATCTGCCATGCCTAATGATATTGATAATTGCTGGAGGAAAAAATGCGAGGAAAAACTGTTGCCGATTCATTGGTGTGGAACGTTATTAGAATTCAAATTAGAATATTTAAATATTTTCTTTATTTCATTTTAATTGTACAAGAATTTCAGTGCATTTCGTTAACGTCAACGTTGTCAACATATTTTTAGTCAATTATAAAGTGGCCTTTCTCTGGTAGGGGAAACGCCGCGGGGTGATGTTGGTGAATTAACCGGACGAGAATTAATGTTACGCCTATTATACCTCTGAATCATCTTCTCCACTTGCATCAACATAATAAGCAAAGAAGACAACGCGAAAACAAAGGTGTAGATGATTATGTTGTATGTTAAGAATGGCGGGAACGTCTTGTCCACATAAACTGTATTTCATTCGTAACAGAGACAGAGTTAATATTATCATATGTCGTGTGTCATAGAAAAAAAAAAAAAAAAAAAAAAAAAAAAAAAAAAAAAAAAAAATAGCAAAACTCACCTGAGCCTGAGACATCCAATAACGTACTGGCGAACATGTAGCTCGTTGTGTTTAATTGCACAACGCAGGTATACCAGCCATTGTCCTTCTCCGCGACGTTGCGAATCTCCAGTACATTTGGATTACGTATATCCCCTGATGCCTGATGAGGACGAATAATCGATCAGTTTATTACTTTCGTATATCAGAAAATTATTTATATGGCTTTTTATTGTATAACAAAGCCCATCACCTTGAGCTCGATTCTCGAGTTATTATTGGCGGTGTCGAAACTCGTGTGTAATCCGCGGTACCACTCCTGTAGGTACCCGTGCAGTCTGTGCGTGTCCGACGATTGTATGGCGCAGGCTAATCTGACATTACTACCGTTGATCACTTTTACCATGTTCGTCGGTGCCTGCCTCAGGTTCGGCCTCTCCTTTTCGCTTTCTGCCACGGATCGAGAAAAATAAAATAATACTTATAGCTTATGATATATCGCCTATGTATAATGAATATATCCGTACTGTGTATATATATAATCGGATTACAAAAATCCTCAATGTTCGTAATAAAGGTCCATTCGCTAAGGCAGACAGTCGATCGAGTTAGTTACTCACCTACTAGGACATTGTTTTCGACATTGGAATCAAGAGAGCTATTAAGCTCATCCTGTGTGAAAAGCTGCAGTTCAAGCTTCGTGGCCCACTTGTTGCTGGTGGTGACGAGCATGGGAATCTCCGCTTCCGTTCGCCTTTCTGGTGTATCTGAGAATTTCAAAGAATTTTTCAGTTAAAGTTCGTCGTTAAGCTCAGTCCCAGGCGGATATAATCTCATTGCACATAATAATTGTTAATAAAATTTATTAGCTTTTATTAGCTTATATTATAGATTTTAAAGTGTGGAATTTGGACTCTATAATAATAGTTTATAACACATTATGAATGTTTGAGAGATTTAATTATATATTTTTTAATTTTACAAATGCTTTAAAGCTTTTATTAGGTTTTATTAGTTTTTTTTAGCGTGTTAAATAATCTCCAAGAAAAAAGCTTAAAAAAGCTAATTAACAGCTATTAGATTTTACTAGAGTGTAGTAGCTTTTATTAGTATTTTTGTGTTTTTTAGAACATTAAAAACAAGTGATTAAAGAATTTTTTTTTAAGATATTAGAAGACAAAACTAAAAATAATTTATAAAATTTCATAGCAGTTATATATTATCTTTTTGAAAAACTTACTAACATTTCGTAAGAATTATAAATACCTATAAATCTAAATTATTGTAAGTAAATATTTTTAAAAACTTATTAGAAGTTATTAGATTTTTCGGAGGTCACGAGTTTATTATTATTTTTGTGCCAGAATATAATCGAAAATTTAGAGTCCAAAATCTACATATTATAAACTGATCATAAAAGTTATTAGCTTTTATTAGTTTTTTTTTAGGTAAATAAATTTCCGCCTGGGGTACATACGTGCTCATCGAGAAGAGCAGAGGGTATAGTGCGCATACCGCGATAATATCGGCATCAAATAAAAGATTTAATTGAAAAAAATGAGGCTATAATTATTGTGTACGTACGTATACGTGTTGCAGTATAAAAGAGACTCACCGGATGATAGGATTTGCATTTGTTCGGCCAGCGCATTGTGGAGAGCAAATAGTGCGAAGAATAACGATCCTAGAAGCAGATTGTACTTCCTTGGCATCCTGGACTGGTGATGATCGCGATATATAATCCTGAGCAAAAGCTTGATTGGTTCCTGATCTCCTCCTAAAAAATTAATCCATACAAACCGCAACAATGCCTTCGTAGAAGTCGTGTTAGCTGTGTTCAACGGTTCGCATTAGATAGACTCTGTGGACTCGCACTTGAAATAACACCGTTCAGCATCCGTTGATCTTCCCCTGTTTTGAATCTCCATATTCGGCTCCCTGACGCTGCTTACGAAAGGTCTTCTCAAAGTTTAGGATCTATAAATGAATTGAGGTTGCGTGTAGTGTATCCTACATTCGTGGACCTATAGTGCAGCTTTTCCGGTCTACATACCTAAATCTAAAAGCGTATCGGAGACGTTCCTATTTTTGGAATATCTATATAGTGTTAAAACTCGGGGGAAAAAACACGAAGAAATTGAAATAAATAAACAATTGTTCAATTGTTCTCGATAACTGAATTTATTTATACACTTTATAATATACAGAGTCTTGTTCTATCTACGCATTGCCGCTCGTTTCCGCTTCCACTTGCGGATTAATATATAATATGTTGTTTTATACAAACCGTATAATAATAATAATAACAAGTCAATAATACAGGGGTTCGAGAGGTCCTTNAATTGAAATAAATAAACAATTGTTCAATTGTTCTCGATAACTGAATTTATTTATACACTTTATAATATACAGAGTCTTGTTCTATCTACGCATTGCCGCTCGTTTCCGCTTCCACTTGCGGATTAATAATATATATGTTGTTTTATACAAACCGTATAATAATAATAATAACAAGTCAATAATACAGGGGTTCGAGAGGTCCACCATCGGTGATATCGGCTCCTTTATAGCAGTATCTGTATTTTATTTTCATAATAGAGAAAAAAATAATAGATAAAGCGACGTTTTCTTTTTGTATATATATATTCATTGTAAAACAGACACAGAGCTGTGTCGTGTCGTATATTTGACGAAAAAATAGAGCAAAACTCACCGGTAACTTTCAAGAGCGTGTTGGCGAACGTGTAGCCTACTGTTGTCTTTTGAACGACGCAGGTGTACCAGCCTTCGTCCTTTTTCGTGGCGTTGCGAATCTCCAGCACTTTTGGATTCCGTTCACCTCCTGCCTATACGGACGATGAGAGAGAAAATTAATGCTTTCGTAGTTATATACATACCTATAATATATATAAGTTATGAGTATTAAAGCAAGCGGCTCGCACCTCGATCTTAATTCTGGAGCTATTACGATCATCATCATAGTTCCTTCTCTCAAGGGTGTTAAAAAAACGGTGGTATCCGTGGTACCAGTAGACTCGGTGCCCGTGCAGCGATGTGTCTCGTGAAAGCGCGTCGCAGGCAATATTGACATTACTGCCGATTTTCACTGTTATCCCGTTCTCTGGCGCCTGCATCAGAATCGGCGTCATCTCTCCGCTCTCTGGATCGAGACAATAAAGCCCAATAGCGATATTTATACGTAAGGGTCTATTCGCTAAAGAACAAAAAAATAGTGACTCACCGACGCTGTCTTTGATATCGTAATAAATCAAGTCGAGCTTATCATCATCCTGCGTGATAAGCACTTGGAGCTTCATGGTCCACTTGTTTTTCTGCTCGTCTTCGATTGTGGCAGTCTGGGTGATGTTCGGCTGGAAGAGTTGATCCTCTTTGAATCTTGAGTACGTCAGCCAGTCTTTGACTTTTTCCTCTTTGACTTGTTCTTCTGCATATCTATCTGTTTTTTTTTTATTTTGTTATTTATTGCAATTGCAGGTAATAATAAACCATCTACCCGAGTATAAAGAATGCGTACATTATAGTAGGATACGAGGTTTTTAAAATAGACTCACCCCCGATTAGCCACATGTCAAGATATATCGAAAACAAAATGATCAAACTGTGGTAGAATGCACAGAACAGAAAGGCTTTATATTCGACCTTAGAGAATATTCCACTCAGCATGACTGCTTTTAGTAAAGACAAGTATAATCCCGTTGATCCGTTGACTTGGCGAGCGGCTTCATATTATCGCATAGCTGCGAGAGTCAGTCTCTTCGATGTATAAGTAGTGCGGACTCGTCGCCGAGCTTGTATATATTCGGCTCCTTCGAACGATGAGCACCGCCCACACTCTTATATGCGGGTGGGAGGTCTCTTGTTGAAGTTTACAAATTTTTATGCTTCATGTTCCGATCCGTTTTCAAGCGAAATGCAAAATAAAATATTTAAAAGGATGAAATACATTGAACTTTGAAAAAGGTATACTATTAAAATAAAAAGGAAATTTACAACAAAAACAAATATTGGTTGATTAAGAATCTATTTGTTTCGGAATAAATATACGATTTATTTTATTGTATGTACTAATTTTTACACATTTATAGACTATAAAGCAGGTGTAGCATCATAATTTAATAACAGTTTAAGAGGCTGATTATGAAAAAGAATTTGTGGTCAGTTGGAAAAAAAAAATGATTTAATATAGATACAGAAAATAAACGCTACATCAGCCTCACAAAAAGATTTTGTGCATGATTTGTTGTATTCTTTTCTCCCAAGATTTTCGTACAAAAGCTTTTACAAATGGCTAAAACAATATCGCATGAGGTACAAGATTTGAGGAACAGTTAATACACCATCCTCATATTCTTGCAACTGATTTTATTTTTACTTTTTCATTCATTAGTCATAAAACTTTCTTTCAAAGTATGTAATTCTGTTTTCAATCGAAAAGTATAAGTAATGTATGTACTTCTATAAGATGAAATACGCTTTACAATCTCATTCAATAATTGAAGCATTGCAAGTTCAATCCACTGTACAATGCAATCCCTCCACTCTTTCACATTCAATTTGTTTACATGTCATTTTGTTCACACAGCGTCAAACCGAAGCCATTGTAGTACGTCACTTCGCCTGATGTTTAGGATCTCGATTAACAATGGTATTAACTTTACACTCTATACAAACAAGCATCGAGGTTGTACATAATTACATTCGAACCATAACTTTTACATAAAAGTTCACTAGCAAATCTACTCTGCTTTGCCATCAGTAAACCCAAATATCTGTCATTATTTTCTTAACTCTTTATTCAAGTTGTAAATTAGAATAGAATAAAAATATGTACAGGTGTTTTTTTTTTACGTTTTCGCAAAAATTATTAACATTAGTTCTTAACGCATAGAATATACACGAATCACACCACTTTCTTCACCCTTTGCCGTTTCTTTATCGTTATTGAATAATTATCTGTCATAGAGCTTTGTAAATTTATTTAGCTAAGCAATTTTATTTCTTTTATATCTCAAAGTCAGTACTATTTATTAAATATAAACGTTTGTTACGCAATTATAGAACTAGTTTAATTTTTCCTTAGGAGAACTTTTTAAAACACGCTGTTGGCAAAGCAGCAAAGTTAACAAAATGTTGGTGTACGTTACTTAAAAATTTTACCTTTATGTATCTACTTTTTAAATTCAAGTAAAATTTTTTTGTCAAATCATCTTTACACTTATTTCTGTAAAAATGTTGTAAACAATGACGTATATGCAAATCGAAACGATATACTATTGTATGAAAATGTACAAAGAATATACAATTCACAATTATCAGCTATAGAAAATCGATAATTCTTTATGCAAATTAATTAACATATTAACTGTTCTTGAAAAAAAAAAATAAAAATCCTATGTACTGTATGGTAAATAATTTAAGCAAAATTTATGAGCAAATCCGATTGTCTTGCCAAAAATCTAATTAAACTACAAAAGTTCTCACGTGAATTAGTGATTTCAAGCAATCAAGATCTATAATAGGTATAAGTCCAAAAAGAAAACAAAAAATAAAAATTCAAAATGCATATGAGTAAGTGATAAATTCGGTTTGCATTACACCACATGAAGGTAGCCAATTAGTATGAAATTCGCAAATTAATTTCAAAGTTCGTTTGGTGAATCATTTCTCGAACTACTTCCCAATGATGCTGAAGAGGTTCTACTACTGCTAGATTCGTTAGCAGCTCTGTGAATGAAAATACTTATATTATAACTTAGATATTACGATACGATACTTATATAACAGAATTTGATAACTACCTGAACAGTGCAGCTAAACTTGGTCCAACTGTATCTTGATTCGCGTCAAATGTTGATTGATCTCCAAGACTTTGCCTGCATATTGGACAAGTTCCATGCTGCAAAATAAATCAATGATATAATGTTTCAAATAAATCTTTATCTATAAGGATATTAAAAGATCCATTTTTACATACAAGCTCTAGCCATGGAACAATACAAGGTGCGTGGTAAACATGCTGACAAGGTAATTGTCTGACAGACTCTTCAAGTATAAAGTCTTCCCAACACACCGAACACTGTAATTTACAATCTGTAATGATAAGCGCATAAATTTATGATTAAAAATTTCTAAAATCAATTATCATATTAAAGAATATTGCTTTTTTACCAACCAATTTGTGTCTGTGATACTGTGGTAGTAGGTATTTCTTCAATTTTCTTTTTAGGTAGTGGTGGCGGTCCGGTTTCATCCATTTGATTTAACAACTGTGTAACAATGGTATCCAGTCCATTTTGACCCCAAACATAATCTCCGGGATTTCCCAAAAACAGTCTAAGATCGAGTCTACATTAATTACATAGGGCACAGTATATTATTAGGATTGTCTATTAACATATAGAAAGTAGACCGACAGTGACTTGAGTCAATCCATCGTCTTCCTTGTAAAGCGTAAATATAAAAATCAATTGCCTTCACATTTTGCTTTAAATTTTGAAATAATCTATGAGACATATACATACACTGGTCCCTGTCCTGGTTGAAAACCAAATCCAAAACCAGAAATATTAGCAAAGAGATCTTGTATTAAACTATCTATTTGTTGTTGCTGCTGTTGATTCCTGGAGCTGTAAATATTGAGATGAATTA
The DNA here is from genome assembly GCA_012977825.3 of Pteromalus puparum. Classification (NCBI taxonomy): domain Eukaryota; kingdom Metazoa; phylum Arthropoda; class Insecta; order Hymenoptera; family Pteromalidae; genus Pteromalus; species Pteromalus puparum. The sequence goes on along the minus strand of CM053172.1, from coordinate 3,504,126 downwards.
GTGCCAATGTCAATTAAGAGTTTAAGCAGCGCAAGAAACTTGACAGTTTCATTTTCAGTGGCCTGCTTGTAATTCAGAGAAATGTATGAAAAAGTACTTGTCAGGATATGGATAGTTTGCAGAAAATGAAAGTGATGCAAGTTTCAGTTTTACCGAGTTCTATAAGACCTAGAATTTCTTTGAGTGGATGGCACACTGGCGACATTGCTCCTACTCCTGGGATTTCTTGAAACAGTCGCTGTTTCTTGAAGCAAAGCTAGCGGTAGGTTAAAAGGGCCTGGGAACTGTTGACAAAAAGAATCACATTGATTACACTTGAAAGCTCTGACCCTTATACTATAATAAGTCAGTCATAAAAACCTACGTCGTGTAAACCAGTAACGTCTACTTCTATATCGCTGAGGTCTTGGTTATCTATATCCATCCCAGAGCCGCTCTCTGCATTGCCTCTTTCCAGCTTCTCGATGAATCCGGTGGAACATCTTGGGCACGTGTAGTCCTGGGACAGATAGACACAACGATGACATATCACAATATAGATTAGTGTACTATGTCGTTATCAGCGACGAGTCACAGCACTTAACTTAACACAACAACAAAACTATACATGGCCATCATCGGAGTCGCGCGCTCCGTTCTTCAAATAGAACTATCTGGAAAACGCGCACACGCGTCGTGCGCTCGAGGAAGCGTTAGCCCGAAGGACACGACCTGGTGTCAACGCTGTAAGCATTGTTTCCTCGAAAGCAAGACAGTGTGGTGACGTACTTATGTACATGATTGAGCTATATACTCGCTCCATCTCTCTCGCTCTCACGCGCGCAGCAGCTTACTCAACATACATGCGAGCTGACGAATATATAAAGCTCGGGTACTTAGGTGGAAAAAGCTTGCGATCCCTGGGTGTCTTCCACCTCTTTCTCAAGCTCCAAAGACGACGTACACCGTCAGCAGTGCAATGAGAAGACAATTGCGCGAGAAAAGAGCAAGAGAGAGATAGCTCTAGCTAAGCAGTAACAGCAGCAGGAGACATCAAGACCGGAAAGAATGTATGGCCAGGGTGGGTCGAGAAACGGACTTACCGGTAGCAAATGTTCGATTTCGACGCTGCATCGGTGACAAAAAAATCGGCTCATAGACGAAGTCCCGTCTACAATGGCTTCGGCCATGTTTTTTACGTCTTCTCCTCGATCGCCACTCTCTCGGCGCCGCACACCACGCAAAACTCTCGCACTACTCTCTCTCTCTCTCTCTCTCTCTCTCTCTTTCTATTCACACACTACACACTGCGGATCTCTTGCGACTACATACATATATCGCGCGGGACATGCATGTATATATAGATATACACTGCGGGAATTGCGCACGCACACACGCGTGCTCTTCTGCTAATGTAGACACTATATAGGTATACTCTCGGAATCGTCGTTATTCGTCGCCCTTGTGGATGGCTCGTCCACACTTCCTGATATATTACACACTGTATATAGTTTCGTTTTGCGCAAGTCCTTTATTGGTCGACGGGCTACTTATATACTTAGCGCTTTTCGGCCGCTGGATTTTGATTTTCACGGACACTCGTGCGGTGGCTGTATGTAATATATAGAGAATGATTACATCATTCGACGTTATTTTATGCAAACGTTGAATATAAACGTAGAATATACCGTTTCGGCGTATATATATAGGTTCGGGTTTCTAATCTGATTACACGTCGACTGCGTCACGCGAGTTTTTCATTGTATAAGTTTGATATAAGTATACATCCGCGTGAGATGCGACTTTACTTGAAAATTTTGAATATCCACAGAATCGACAGTCGGTCTCCGATGTTTTTATTTAGGTATATATATATATAAATACCTTTGTTTTTCCGATCGAGTCTCTCATCTATATATCTATACACATTCACAAAGTTAGGCCGCTGTCGCAAACAGGCGAAAAAGAAACTATACATGCGCACGAAGCTTGAATTGTAAAACAGCGCCACCGTCATCTGCACCCAGTCGTGCTCTTCCTGCCTTTTACGCAATAATCATTAGAGACGAGTCGAAGCTCTTCTCTCGTGTTCTCATCTTTTCACCAGGAGTCAATTCAGACCATCACCTAAAAAATGTTGCGTATCGTCGCAGGACGCGCGAGTTCAAGCCTTCGTCAGGCTATTGTACCCAGGACGACGATCGCCGGTGTCCAGGCTCGTGCCAGCCATGGCAGCACCGAAACCGACGAGGAATTCGACGCGAGGTACGAGAAGTTCTTCAACCGACCCGACATCGATCACTGGGAAATCCGCAAGGCTATGAACGACCTTGCTGGTGAGTTGAGAGATTCCTTTTTTTTTTACTTTGGAAGCTACTTGAGGGTGAACGTTGTCTGCTGCTTCGATTTTCAGGCCGCAGTGTTTTCGTTGTGACTTTTTAGAGCAGACCAGATCTTTTGGGTTTGATTTATTATCGGACTTTTGTAAGGATATGTGAAGCTTGTGGCTGGAGATTCTTCTGCGATATGCAGGCTTGATAACGTGAATTTCGTTGGGCAATTATTTTTAACTAACGCGAGTTTTATGTAATTTAAAAATGGCGTAAAACGATAAACATAATATAGGTATAGGCTGGGTAAAGCTGTAGGTGTTTCCAAAATCTTTGTGTGGCTGTAGTAGCCAAGTATGTCAAGCTTTTACTGAATCAAAACATTGTTGCAAATAGGAATGAATGTATGGAAAAGATTGTCTCTACAATAATCATTTGTATTTCAGGTATGGATCTTGTTCCTGAGCCAAAAATTATCTGTGCTGCTCTCCGTGCATGCAGGAGGTTAAACGACTACGCACTCACTACCAGATTCTTGGAATCTGTGAAAGACAAGTGCGGCCCTGAAGTTGACAAGATCTACCCTTACATTCTCCAGGAGATCAGACCCACTTTGGATGAACTGGGTATTAGCACGCCAGAAGAGCTTGGTTATGATCAACCAGAATTATGGTTGGAAGACCCAGAAAACATTCATTAAGTAAAGGTCAGTTTCTGAAACTAGTCTAAATTCATAGAAACGAGCCTTACATTGAATTTAGTTATAAATACAACAAAACTACTGCACTATTGATATGTACATTATTTAAATCTGTTATACAGTGGTATTGATAATTGAATAAAAATTTCGTTTACTTTACAACACCTGTCATTATTTCTATTTACTATTAGCGTAGGTTAGGATAAGAGTAGTAGAAAAATATGATATGTGCGTACTATACTTTTTAATCATTTTAATTATTTTTCTTTTTGTTAGTTCCTTTCATCGCTTTCATCAAGAAACAACTGGAACAAACTTCCATTTTTCTTTCTTTACACCAAAAATAACCAAAGCTTAAAGGCGACACATAGACGACATATTTACAAATTACATTACATAGTACACAGCGATAGAAGTATTATACACATATCTCTAGCGCGAGTTCAAACATACTTTTACAACTTGCAGATGCTTCATTTACAATAAGTGTCAATTTGTGTCAATTCAACTGTCTGTATAAAAACAATGCAATAAAAATCTTTTTGAAAATTTCAGCAAGATTGATATTTCTTTCAAAAAAGAATTTCTCGAATTATGATACTCATTTGATTTTAGAACAATGATTGTATTACTAAGAATTGCACAATCCACGTCGTCTCGTTATCGGGAAAAATTCATTAAAGAAAATGCATCTCCATATCAAAATCACAAAAAACAAATTCAATTATATTCATTTGAAAGATAGGTACAATGTATCAAAACAATTATTAGACATTTAACTTCCATGCACTCATAAGTGTCAAAATGATTAATTTTAAAAGTATCTGAATGATTTCAGAGAGATATTTTACAAAACCTAGCAGACTACGATTCGCGCTAAACAGATGATGTGCATTTAAATTTCGAATCCGCAAATTTTTAAATCTTAGTTCCTATTTGTACCTCTCAGAAAATTCAAAGACTTTCCTTAACAGTGCTACAACATGAATTGTAAGTCTGTTGGTCTATCGACTATTATTATTCTATTGACTATCATTAACAACTGAAAATTATTCAACAAAATTATTACTTATCATACGACAAGTTACTAGTAAGTTATATACCATCTTGGATTTGAATTTCAAATTTCTTTTCATCGCAACTACATTGATTCATAATATTTCTGATTCATGGAAGAGTAGTTTTTGACTAAAAGCTACATTCTTCTGTTATCCCATCACCTCTTATACTTTCAGATTAAAAAAAAATCGAAATCTACATTAAATTATACTATATTGGACCAATCATAACTCTGTTTGATTTCTCTCACTTTGTCAAACCAGCGTTTAACAATATCAACCTAGGTTTGACAATAAAATACAAACAGTCCATTGAGATATCAAAATCAGATCTATCCATTTTCTAATTATTCATTTGACTAGATAATCTTATATTACCTAAATGATTTAATTATCGATATTATTCATAATTTATCTTAGCATTTATTGGAACTTAAATTTTAAAAAATGACAATTCATTTTAAAAACTGATCAGTCCCGTGCTATTACCGCAGCCCTCGTAATGTTGATAATACAAGAAACGTTTGCATTGCAAGATAAAGATATTCTTTTTAACGTATCTATATGTACATTTTTAGTCATCAACGTTATCTTTTGAAAGTGCAAATCGATTTTGTAATCTTCATACCTTAAGTACATCCAACGTTATCAAATATTCCGAGACGAATTTTCAATGAACTTTCTTTTTAATTTACCAAACCACCGAAAGTTGCCCTTCTTAAACATTAATAATATTTTTGCCTAATAATTTACGAAACGAAGATTCCTACACCTATCACTAAGAAATAAATTGCTATAGCGACCGTGATTGATTACATTACAGTAAGTACTCTTAAAATTCTTTGGAAATCATAGTGAATTTTCTCAAAATGCTTTTGAAGCTTTTTAATTGCTCGACTTATCTAAAAAGTTTCTCTTAAAACCGTTATACAATATACTCGGTGAAAAATTATCTGTGTAGATATATAACCGCACCTCTCAACATTTATCTCCCTTCCATCACCTAATTTATATCTCACGAGTCTCACCGCAAATGCACATTGCAAATAACAATTTGTGGAATGACGAGCGCCGAATAAGTCCATCTCTTTGTTGCGCGCACCAACACAGTTCCTCATATACATTATACAATATTATCAATGAATGAGCCCTCTAGCTGGGGACTCAAAGATCTCCATTACTCGGGGCTGGACTCAGCCGTCTGCTGCTGCGTAGCCTGCTGGCTGTCTTCGTCCTTGACAACTTCGACCTGCATGGCCTTGGTGAGTGCGTTCGCGTCTTTGAGCGATATGACCTGTAGCACTTGGTGCTCGCCTGCGGCGTTGATCATTGTCATCGTTGGGTGTCCTTGGATCGTCACCGCCTCGATGCTTGCCTCTCCGTTGCCTGGTTCGACTTTCGGTACCTGCACCATCGGTGTCATCACCTGCATCGTACCGTCGTTCTGAATATTCGCCACCATCGTCTGGTACATACTAGCCGGGACCGGCACGGTTATCACACCCGATACAGAAACCGGATAGCCTGCAACAATTGAAAATACCGGTGGTCCTCTGTGTGTCCTGGGCCTTTTTGCCACAATTTACTCGGCTTTTTTTTTTTGGTGTTTATGCTTTTCGTTTCTACAACGAGCAGCGCATTTTCGCGCTTTTACATGTACATTTAATAAACGCAGCAAACTAACTAGAGAACGCTATGCTAATTTACGGTACATCGATTAAACGAAATTGAACTTGCATTCATTACTCCCTGGTGAGAATATCTTTGGTTGAAGAGTTATCGATCGCTTTGAATCGCTTTTACAAGGACGACGAATATCATCGTAAACTGATACATTTCAAATTTCCTTGATGAACTATCTCTCAACATCCATTCGAAGTGCAATCGTCTAATATCATTTTTGGTTCAAAGTTTTGACGTGTAATAACAATAATTAGTGCCGAAAAGGAAAGAAATCATATCGGTGTTGTCGATGCAAAAGACGTGTAGCACTTGAACACGATATGACAAAACGTATACTAGTGCTTGATTTTCAACTTTCTGAATCCTCTTTGCGCAAAAAATTTTCACCAGGAGAACACTAAAAGCTACGTTGATCAATGCAAAATCGTATTAAAACTTTTTAAACGACGAATGATTGTGTCATTGTATGTTAAGAAAGTGTACACCTACAACGGCTAAAGTGTAAAACAAATATATACAATATAGTGTCCATGCAAAATTAACGTTGAACATTTACACCGAAAATATTTTCGATTGTAAAACAAAACATTGAAACTACTCTAGTGGCAACTCGAGTGATACAATCACAGGTGCACTAACGAGGGGTGCCAGTATGAAAAACATATATACTTACTATATTCTTGACACTGATTATTAGAATATTATCTATCAGCATCAGATTTACGAAATTTCGCTTGCACACCTCGATGTTACCAATTTGAATAAAAAATAAAATAAAGCATAATGCACACATGGATATATATATGTAGTCAAACTTAACTAAATTTCTTGAATCAATACTTTAAATAATAAAAGTACGTAAATTGAAACCGCAAAAATAATGTCGATAAATAATAATAAAACCAACAAAAAATCACTATTTACACAAAATTTATTTCAGTGTGAACTTAATTATAACTAAGCGATGATCATAGTGGTAGTAATAAAACATAAAACAAGAAATTGTTTTTGTCAATAATTGTTACGGTTTGAAATCTTCATGTGACTGTTCTGAGATATATGTTTTAAGAATCCATGATCTGACTGATATTTGCTTTTTAAGACTTTATATCGTTTATGTAACAAAATGAAATAGCTTGTACAGTTCTATTGACCAACCCTTCTCATTTGTACTTGACTCGCTTTTAATTGTGTAATGTAACGTTGATTACATCAGTACATTATTAATTAAACAGTATTTTGACTACGTCACGGTCTGTACAGTACATACAATATACATATAAATAAATGCTCAGTACTTAACAGTGAAATTTCACGACATTTACATGAAAGAACGACTATTTTGAAGTGATGCAGTGAAAAGCCACATGTTTTTTATGCAGCTAAGTGAGTGGTTATTCACATCTCAAAGTGGGTCAGCGAGTTTCCATGGATTCTTAAATTTTGTTGTTGTAAAACCGTGAAATGTGTGAATTTGTAATCCGTTTTAACTAAACCCAAATCGATGTTTTCACGCCAAATTTCAATATTTACACGTTCCGAAAATATAAAAAAAAACTCTTGGACTAATTAAAACTCTACTTGGTAGAATAATAAAAATTACGGAACAACAAGTGGGTTCTGTCACTTTGAAACTAGTGGCGCATACAACATGCAAAATAAACAAGTGTCCACAGTATCTAATGTATAAGCGCATTTCACTGCTCGAGAAGTTCTTGACCGGCGACGGTGCAGAGCCTATAGAAAACAGTTTTACCATGTCCATCCTCGCCGGTGAGAATAATCTGACCGTCTTGGCCCAAGGTAGCCTCAGTAACACTGTTCAGATCAACCGCGACGCTGGTACCGTCCGTACCGCTGACTTCAGCAAGGGTTTGCACTTCTCCCTGACTCGTATGAATCTGAAATTAGAGCGCAAAGAACGATTGATTACAATTCGGTATTTCTGTTGCATTTGACAAAGAATTATTAGAATCAATAAGTAAAAGGTTAGTTTTGAACGTATGCGGGGTTAAACTTACAGTAGCAACTCCTTGCACTTGAGCGGTTGTACCGTCAGGTAACGTGATAATCGGATTGCTTGGATCTACCTGAATCAGGGACACTGTTCCATCGGGATTCGTTATCGTTTGCAGAACCGTCGGATATTGTGTCATCTATATTCGTGGCACAAAAATCAAAGGATTAAAATTGGAAACGAGTTAGAGTAGAGTACTTTACGTAAATGCATTATGTATGCACGCTAAGTACAATGAATAAATGCAATGCATGACACTAAATTTAACCATAAAAAAAAGAAATAATAAGTACGGATAAAATTAGGAATAAAAATAATAACAAAACTCAAATAAGGGAAACAAAACACCATACGCCTGAAAAAAGAAAATTAATAAATAAATAACATCGAGACATCGAAAAGAAACGTAAAAAAATAACGATGCAATGATCATCATGAACAAACATGGTCAAGTCGAGTAATTTCTGCACATAAGAGCATAATTATATTCTAATAATCACATCTAAACATGGAAAAAAATAATAATAAACTAAAAAAATTGTATAATCCTAAAAACAAAGGATCATCAACAACGAAAAGTATCGAGGAAATAACGACACAACGAGCTCTATCGATCGACTTGCCCATGTGCCTCGTTCAGACCCATCCACTGTCACTTGGGTGGCAGTGAGAGCCGTGGGTGACGCGGCAATGATTTGCGTTGGCGATGAGTTTCCCTTAGATGAACCAGTGCTGCTGATGCGAACGACCCCCACCGTCTGTTGGGACTGGCTGCCCTGGCTAGCCGATGACTGCTGCGTCGAGGAGTGTGCCGAGGGCTGTTGTATCAGTATATTCGACTTGTCGTCCTCTTCGCTAAACGCCGGCAGCAAGTCTTCTCTACCGTGGAACTTGTAACAGTTGATGACGATTTGCCGCAGGGCGTGGGTCCAGGAGATCTGCTTAATTTGAAAAGGTTTAACAGAAAAGAGATTAGTTAGCATGGTAATTCTTCTCACGAGTTTCTTCGCTAGGCAATTACATGAATCCCTTTCAGGTATGTTCAATAAAAAAAGGGAGCCTCACAGCTCCTTCATGTAAAGACCTCGAAAACGGAATAAAGGAAAAAACCGACACAGTGCAAAACAATACCTTACGTACCTTCTGTTTCTCATCCTCGGATCGGGCGTCCATACGTACGTTGGCCCAGGGTAGTTCCTTCGGCCACCAAGGCGGCCTCGTACTCTCACGGCCCCAGCCAGGTTTGCCTCGGCCCGTCGAGTACTTGAGCATGAGAGGTATGAAAGCGCGAAGCTGGGCTTGGGTCATCTTTTCTACCGGCGTAGGTATACCATCAATTATGAGAGGTGGCAGCTCGTAGAGCGATGGGTCGTCTTGGACGGGAGGCGGTGCCTGCTGTGCCAGTGCGTTCTCTAACTCTTCCATTATCGCGGATTTGAGATTCTTCACTACATCCTCGAGCGGCTTTGCGCCGAATACCTTGTAGCTGCTGTTCGGTTTGCCCGGCGTCGCCACCAACACGACCGCCTGTTGGCCAACCCGCGTCGCGAACTCGTCAATGGTTTGCTGTGGATAAACAGAGATGATGAGTTGGCGAAACAAGGGGGTGAGAACTAGAGTTTCTCAAGTTACGTTTGAATAAAATTAAAAAATAAAGACAATGTATAAAATATGACTGAAGAAAACGATAAAGCAAATCTTACCCTCAATTTTCGTAATAGTCTATTCTGTTGTCGTTTTCGAATACTAGGATTAGTTTCAAAACTGTGCGGTCTTTTCCGTTTCTTCGCCGAGACGATGGCTGCAGCTGCTGCGACGCCGACCGGTCCTATGCATAATACATTGTTGAAGAAAAAAATCTACTCCAGAGATAAGGCATGCAAAACTCAACTACACATTTACAATCAATACGCATCGTTGTAATACGAATGTATACGATGAAACTGGAACGATTTGTCTTTTGCAGGTTTTCATTCGTATTACAACGATACGCACATTTTTACATTCAATAAAAAAACAGAGAGTATCAATCATAAGAATAAATTCACAGCAAGCGTTAAAAATATAAAATGAAGGTACACGTGCAGATAGGCAAAATTTTTTTTTAGTACACGATTATCATTAGTGCGTGGAAATGTTTCTGGATACAAAGATAGAGTTCTTGCAACGTTTCTTTCTTGATATTCTGGAAGATAGCGGTTAAAAAATGTAACGAAGCTCGACAGTCCAGAATAAAAGAAGTTAGCAGTTGCAAGAGACACTGGCGTTAGAAGTACGCAACAAAACAAAAGTGATATTTCTTTCAGAGTGAAACTGATGTAAAAATCAGAGTCAATTCAGCAGTGCTTTAAAGAATAAATTACGCACACAACAACATTGCAACCAAAAGTGTAAAAAGTAAAATAAAAATCGGGACGGAATCGTGGATGGGACAGGTGTTGAGAAAGGATCGCATATGTAACAATCAAGAGTAATAAATACAGAAAACCATGTCTTTTAGCGATTTCCAAATTCACCATCGAAGAAAGATTTCGACTATGCGCCCGCACCATCATATTAGAGAGAGAGAGAGAGAGACGCAAATGTACATAGCGAGAGAGACACATAGATATTGCAAGCTGCGACCTACTTTCGGTGCGGCTCGCTCGGTCTCGTTACCAGACCAAGACGATCGAATCTGAATACACACGGCGGAGAGCAAGAACGAGCGATTATTAAAACACCATCGTATAATCGACTCTCTCCTCATTGCAATGATATACAACAATATTATCATCATCATCAAAACAACAACAAAAAAAAAAGAAGAATTACGAGGTTTGCGCTGGTGTGAGGGCATGTGGCGGTTTCGAAAAAGCAAAAAAATGGAAATCACCATTAGCGTGTTTGAATTGCCAACCTGCAGCGGCGAGCTGGGCCGTCACGTCATCGTCCATAGCCGAAGCGAGCAAATCGCCTTCCTCGTAAGTCTCGGAGCCGCTCGAAGGCTCGTCGTCCTCGTCATCGGTCATCCGATCCGTCCTATCGGACTCTGCATTGGTCAGCGAATTCATTGTGTCTTCGTACGGCGATATTGTTATCGCCGTCGTCGCTGCCTCCAATTCAGTTCCGCCGGGATGAGCCTCCTCCTCCTCTTTTACGGGGAGGACGATTTCACCGCCGGCCTCTATGTCCGTGGTAGACAGCTTGGCCGGTGGATTTGTCACGCTGAGTCCAGAATCTTTCCTCCTTCGTACGATCACCCGCTCTTTGCTTCACGGTCTCGATGACTCCTTTACATCACCTTGTGCTGTGGAGAGAGAAATGATTGTTAGTTGCTTGATTGAAATATTTTTAAAGTTCTTATTGTATACATGCATGCATTGCGCGTCGAGTTTAAAAATTAGAGGAATTCCCATGCAGCTGTTTTTAGGACACGCTTAATTACCAACGGACGTGAGATAAACTGCTATCTAGCCGACATAATTCTCTCTAAAAGTTACGTTGACTTAAACAAAGCCTACAGCGAATGAACGGATTTAAATCATTTTATCGTTTTGATCAGTTAAAAGCTTTGAAAACTCAATCGCATTTACGAATCGAAAAATCGAACAAACACCCCCTAACGGAGAGAAAAACCGGCGTGCATATTGCGCGATTGGAGCGAAATATTGATTTTCCACAGCGAGCATATAGAAAGCGCTTCGACTAAACCTAAGACCCGGTATTTTTAAACCGTGCGTTGAGTCACAGGACCCCATATCAATCCTCCCCTGCGCTCGCTTTTCATTATTATACGCCGCTCTCTCTCTCTCTCTCTCTCTCTCTCTCTCTCTCTCTTTCTCAGCTGTCTCGGATCCAGCGTTCGATACAGCACACACACACACACACACACATACACTGATGCGGAAAAACTTCCACCCCTCGCAGATGCGTAATTCACTCGATGTTTCCCCCCTGTATAGTATCAGTTGCCAACTGGTGTGTATTAATACGGGAAGTTTTTTGGAAAAAATTTTCATACTTGCAGCTGTCGCGGTTTTTTAATCAAATTAATTGAGCAGTGTATGCTAAAACAGAAAAAAAAGGGGGAGTAGCGAGAGAGAGAGAGAGATAGATAAGGCAAAGGAAATCGCTGACTGCGGTGCCCCCTTTGTAGAAAGCGACCCTCGATATCCCCTCAAGATAAGCAAAGGGTGACCCAACGCGCTTCGACTTCCCCCATGTAGTTCGCTTTTCGTACACACACATATATACACGTCTCGGAAAAAACTGATTTTTCCTCTAGAATGTTTCTTCTCGAAATTCAAGCATATACGTGCATCATAACACAAATCGATACCAGCAGCATATAGGCTTGCAGGAAAGTCCAACACCCCAAAACACAACATCGAGTTTCCATTTAAAAAACGCGAGGATGTACGTGTTGCAGACACAGGTGTCAACGCTCGCGCGCACATGCGACAACATCGCGCGAGAGAGAAAGAGAGTATAGTATATAGTAGTAGGGGGTATTAGTTCCGATGTCGCGTGCACATCTCGGAGAGAGAGAGAGCACGCGGTGCACTTTCGCTCTCACATCGCGCGTCGCGTCGGTGTTATATGCGCACAAGAGCAACAGAGAGTAGATAGCGATGAGGAATAAGTGCGCGCGTGTTGTACACCACGCCCCAATCGGCGCGATGCCCGGCCGCGCAATTTTCCACCACGGGTACGCGCCGTCGCGCGCTTGCACAACAACACCGCGAAAATTTGACTGACGACGACACCCGCGCGCTCCTGGCTTTGCGCACCTCGTGCACATCACACTCACACACTAAGCTTCTTTTCCCTTTGACATTTTACTGCAGAGAGTCCTGTGTGACATAACGCCGGGAACTCACACACGACGATGCTTCACACTGAGGTTAACTCCTAACCTTCTTCGACGTAGTATACACATCACCGAGAGACGATGGATGATTGCTCCGGTATATCCTCCATTGGAGGCTTCCTGGGGATGACGTCTTCGAGAGCCATTTGATTCTTAGCTCTCTATAACTCCAACTTCTGTTGCGAGAGACTACACAACGCGAGTACACAACACGCGCCCTCGACCGACGCTCTCGCTCTCTACTCTGCGTGTGTGGAAAGTGGGTATACGGTATATATAACACACGTATATAGCCGAGGATGAGGGCCGGAACCGCGCTAGAGCCCGGTATCGATCGCCCGCCACCCGACGAGGGGCTGCAAGCGCGATATATATGCTCCCTCTCTCTCTCTCTCTCCCGCGTGTATACTCGGCTTGGCATTCGCGCTTTATATTATTTCACCGGAGAGAGAGAGAGAGAGAGAGAGAGAGACGTGCTCTTCTTTCGAATTTATCGATTGATGGGTATATAATACACACGGAAACTATATGCACACTCGAGTCATTTCGCCTATTCCCATTATCCGTCTCTAGAGTAGATCGGCGTGTTTTTTTATCGCTTAAACGTTTCTCCATATTACCCGCACACGAATCCCTGGTTAATACACGTACGTTATATCTACGTACACAGAGAACGTGAGCTAGAGAGAGACGGAGACAGAGCGACTCGGTCGAGGCGATCGATCGCGCGGCAGCCAACAACGCTTTTCCCAGCAGCAGCAGCAGCAGCGTCATCGCAAAGGAAGGAAGCTATAGAACGCGCGTAAAAAATACACCCGGCGACCGTTTCGTAATCAAGCGACAGAGAGAGAGAACGAACACGCGGTAGCCCTCGTCGGCTTCTGCGTGCACATGCTCTTTTAGCGCATCCTCCGTAGCTACCCCGTCCAGCAGAATACGTTAGCTCTCGCATTCTCAGCTTGCGCACACGCGTTATAGGTAGGTATTTGTTGTGCCGCCGATGCTGCCGCCGTCGCCTGCTCTGTGTATGCGCGGTTGAGTTCAGCTCTGGGTTACTCGTGCGCAGCCATCTTGAATGCGCGCCTTTTGAAAGGGCCTCACAACGCGCACCAGCCCTTCTATTACCCTTAGACTACCAGATTAACTTGCTTTATCTTTCTAACGAGTTATCTTGACACTTGGTTAATCAAAAATCTAACCTAGAAGCTGGGGTTGATGAGAAAGATGTGTATATCGGGGCCCAAGAGGATATCGCGCGGTTTGTGCGCACGGCCATCTTGAAGCCTGCGCTGTGGCGAGTAGGCCCAGCAGACGATGCCAGGTACGGAATCGTTAAAGAGTAAGCTATGACTTTATAGCCCCCGGTGCGCGTATCTCTGTCGAGTTGACCCAAAGCGCGCGCGCACTTGGTCTGCCGACGAAACGCGGATGCGCGGCGATCATAGAGCACATACACGCGCTCCTCCTACTAGTCAGTCGCGCCGCCGACACGCACGCCGAACTCATGTTTGCTTGCGCTGTTCACTTACTCCCCCGTGTGTATACTCTGCTTGGTATCCTTCCTTCTCGCTCTCGATTTTCTTGTACTATCTCGAGCTCTTCTCCTGGAACACGATGCTAAGTAGTACTACTGCTGTTGTTGCTACTTCTTGGATTGATCAGCAGCGCCATGTAGGGCGGACTCTCGTAGTATAGTGGAGACACATACACATCACTACTGTAGTAGGTAGTAGACACACACATACACACACACCCCGACACTCTCTATGTAATATAATGACGATGATACTCTTTTCTCCGATGGACGAGGAGTCCGAGACTATAACGCTGCTACGGCGGCGGCGGCGGCCTACACAATATTAGGCTACTATTGTGTGCTGCTGTGGATATACAGACACGGCCAGTTCTATTCGTGTGCGAGAGAGAGAGAGAGAGAGAGAGAATGAGAGATAGCTTGATGACGGAGAGAGAGAGGGGCCCCGTCGCAATATACACGCGACGGCGGCACAGTGCGGAGGATGTTGCTCATTGGTCAGATGGACTACCGAGACGCGAACGTTCATTGGCTAGAGGTGTTCGTCACGTGATCGATAACGCGCGCGACTCGAGAGCTTGGCGAGCGTTCCGAGTTCGAATTGAGTTTTTTTTTGTTGAAAAATTTTATGAATTTTGGATTATACGCGTGTATGCTTGTATTTTGGATTTGGCGAAACGGCGAATTTTTTTACCGTTTTTATAGTACTTTTTACCGTCAACTACTTAGTAGTTGAAACAAAAAACTTCGATCGTTCTTTATTTCTCTTGCATTGTTGCGAGACTAATGATTATTGATTTTCCACTCGTCTCGATCCTTCTGTCCATTTCTACTCATTGACCTATGAGAAAGTGGGAGGGGAACGTGAAGTTTTGTTTTGGCGTACCTAACCTTACCAGAGGAAAATAGTCGCTCTGCAGTGCGCGTATGGTTCCTACACACACCGTAGAATCGATGTTTTGAAGGTGAGCGAGTGTTTTACAAAACGACTTTTTATCTGCATCCTGGCGAACGTTACGCAATGTCAACATTTTAACAAATTCGTCGTTACTCGGTGTTTGTTTAGTGCGTCATGACTGCTCGCCGTGACCTAACCTTGTCGATTACCGTTTATTTCATTTTGGAGCCAGATCTAAATTTAAATATGGGATTACCATTTTAATGTAAAGTACTGTGGAAAGATTTAGCTTATTATAGTGAATTTAGAACTTTATTTGTATATTGTTTCTTAGTGATGGGCGCTTAGCGGGATATAACACAATTTCAGGCAATAATGCAATAGCAAGACTGCTTGTAAACTTGCAATCGCGATAATAGTTTATTTAAGGAGATATTTTATTGTCTTCATTTTTTATTAAAACCGTTTCGATTTATTGCTTTCATTTATAAACAAAAATTTTCATTTTAGAAATATATAAAATTGTATAAATGAAATAAACACATCACTATAGATAATAAAAGAAAAATAGTTGTATTGTTTCTAAACAATCATTACAAGACATCTAACAAAAAATTAAAGTATATTATTAATAATACAATTAAAAATATAAAAATGGTGTAAAGCAGCTTTACATATCACATCTCTGGTGGGGTACGTTCCACAAAATTGACCACGCGTTTTCTTCTGTCCCTGTTGCAGTACTAATAATATAATTTCAAGTTTCGCACTGTTCGAGCTGAGCCCAAAGTCTTTCAATTTCTTTCTTTTCATCCAAATATCAAAAAATAACAATCACCATTCAATTTTTGGAGTTTCAATGTAAATAATACTGAATAAAACGTTTTGACTGTCACCGCTTTAGATGCAGGTCATGTTTACATAGAGATTATGTCAGTGAATAATACCGCAACATGGCACAACTGAGCCTTTCAAGCCCATGGTTTATTTTTATTGCACAATTTTCCAAACCATCCTGGTTCGCAATGACATGTGTTGTCTGGCTGGCATGTACCATTTCTGCAAGGCTTTGTACAAGCTGAGCGCTGTGGTGATCTTCTGCCAATTTCGCAATGATTACCTTTGAAGCCAGTTGGACAACGACAAATGTTGTTGCCCTTACACTTTCCTCCATTCAAGCATGGAATGACACACTTGGCTGTTACAGTTATGATAATTAGTATCTTTTCAACATCTTCACTAATATTAAATGCATTGCAATACTTACAAAATTCACATCTCAGTCCAAAGAAACCCTTGGGGCATTCGCATGTGTCCTTCTGGACACATTTTCCACCATTCAAGCATTTTTCTGTACAGATACCTGAAAACATAAAATAATAAATTACTCTTTTATTTCAGAGTCAATTCAAGCACTACAAAATGTTGCGTGCAGGAACTGGGACTATTCGTTTTATTTCTACAAATTCAGCAGCCCCACTGAGGACTAAGAAAGGGCGCTTACTGGAATCTGTGATAAGGGTAGATCATGCTGGAGAATTTGGAGCTGATAGGATATATGCTGGTCAAATGGCTGTGCTAGGTAAACTATAATTAACACAGTAATCAAGACTGTTCTCTATATAAATTGATCAACATTTTAGGAAACACATCGGTTGGTCCAACAATCCAACACATGTGGGACCAGGAGAAGGTTCACAGACAGAAGTTTGAAGAGCTGATAAAGAAGCACGGAGTCAGACCCACAGCTCTGCTACCCATCTGGAATGTGGCAGGATTTGTATTAGGCGCCAGTACAGCGCTCATGGGACAAAAGGCCGCGATGGCTTGCACTGTAGCTGTCGAAGATGTCATTGTTGAACACTACAACGATCAATTGAGATCGCTCATGGAAATCAGCGACGAAAACGATAAGGAATTACTCGACACCATCAAAAAGTTTCGAGACGAAGAGCAAGAGCATCACGACGTCGGGTTAGATCACGGAGCGGAGCAGGCTCCATTCTACGAAGCTCTCACCAACGTTATCAAAGTCGGATGCAAGACAGCGATTGCAATATCTAAAGTCATATAGGTACTGAGTTTTAGAGATCGGTTCATTATACCGAAAGAATATTGCTACTGTAGAGAGAAATTCAGCGACTATCTCAGAGATTTCAGTATTATGCCAAGCATTGAGTCACATCGTCGCAATTTCTCTCTGTAGAAACGAACTCTATTTTATCTACGTTTTTCTATTCTATAAGCAACGTACTACATGTTAATAGCCAAAGGTTGTTTTTATAATATTCTCTATTTGTGTAAATAAAAAAAAATGTTTTGCATAAATTAGTGCAGAATATTTTTACGTACCTCCTTCGCAGTAGGGTCCTTGAAATCCTGGGGGACACGAGCAGACTCCAGGCGCTGTACAGTTGCCGCCATTCATGCAGTTGGGATAGCACAGGGCTTTTTTGCAATGCGGCGGTCCCATGTAGCCGTCCGGACACGGGCCTGGATTCGGCTCTGTAATGGGATAACGAAATTAACGCTCCTTGTCTTGGAAAATGCAGAACGAAGTGCCAGAAGTAGCAGAAAACAATCAAAACAATTAGAAAAATGTTCTTTCTGACGAGATAAAATAAATACTTTTGGCACTTCGTTTTGCAATCACAGAATTGTACACTCGAAACGATATTATACTATCTACCCGCACACATTGATGCATCTCGATTTAACTCTCAGCGCGAATGTGCTTGAGCAAAATTATGTTTGCGTATATGTACTGCACTCCGGAAATCACGCGGAGTTCATAATTTTCAGCCGCGCACGTCCGCGTGCATTATATTACGAATCGTATATGCGCACACCGCTTTAATCTCCAAGTGCTTTTCAGAAAGAAAACTATACGGATTGGTATTCCGTACTCGAGATCGCATCTTGAATCGCTTCCTAGTTTTATGCGATGAAAATTGTAAAATTATTCGTTTAAAAAAAAACAAGACTAAAAAGTGCATCATATTTTTCGCAAACTTGGCCTCGCACAGCTAATCGCGAAATTCCAAGCGGCACTGTTTCGTCTGGTATAATTAGCTCGATTAATCCTCATTTCAGTCAATTATATTTCTCTCTCTCTCGTATGTATACTGCAAAACTCAATCAAAAGCGTCTCTGTGCAATTAATCGCTGCCGCTGTATATACTGCGGAAGGCCGGACGTTTCTCCTTTCGCAAATTCTCCTTTATATCGTATATATACTACACTTCTTGAATTTCCTTCACGATTCGAGATGCGACTCGTAAACTACTGTATTTCACGTTTCACCTGGTAGAAAGTTGACTTGCTGAGGTATAAATCAGAAATTTCAAAAATTTTCCAAATAAGTGAGATTATTCCAATCGACTATTCTACCAGGAACCAATCTCATTTTATAGTTGTATTCATTTCATCATCAGTTGTAAAAAAAGTTCAAAGCACAAAAGTAAAAAAAAAAAAATTAATCGATTTAATCGCGCACCAAGAAAACAAACTCTTCGTTTCTATTATAATATAGAGAATCGAAGCATGCAGCACAAATTAGTTGACGATGATTTATACTGGTGATACAGAACTGTATGTGTGAGTGGAGAAGTGGTGATCGTGGGCGCGACTGACGCACTCACCGCGCACGGCGCATTCTTTTCTCAGGCTTAGCCGCAAGGGTGTCCCGTTCAGCGGCTTGTTCTTGCGCGTCTCGATCATCAAACCTATGCTGAATTGCGCGACTCCTGAATTGTTACCCGAGCACGGCAGCAGCACGCTGAATTCTAAAAAAAAAAAATTATTTTCGTTTCTTAATTGGCATTTGAGTTTATTTTTGGATAAAAAAAAAAATATATATTCTCGCTTACCTTTCTGCCGTCTGGGCACCCGACCCTTCTTGTTAATCGTTATCGAGGGTGTCTTCAGTATCGATTCGTCGAACGATTTGAGCAGGTAAAAGTCATAGTTGTACTTCTTCACACCGGACTTCCACGTGAAGTTCACGTAAGACACCTCATTAGGGATTATAGGCAGCTTACTCTCGAATTCAGGATCCAACAGGTACGGAACCACTCGACCCTCGTCTATCGCATAGATTTCCATTTCGACACCTGTAACCGATTTCTTTCTTTTATTCACCGGAAACACTTTCCTTCCACGCACGTGCGCTATAATCTATCGCATCGAAAGATCGATTAAACGATCGATTATACCGATCGTTATCATTCCTCGCAAGAATTCGCACGCGATAATAACGTACGCATCATCAGAGAATATATACGTCTTGGAAACGTATAACAGCATAAAACTCACCACTAAACATCTTGATTTGTTGTCGATCGATCCATAGTGTCATGTCACCGTCAGGCTTATGTCCGTTACCGGTTCGCCGGTGTCTGGCCTCGCACTTATTGTAATCAGGCCCAGTAAGCAAAACGATCAAAACGAGCGCCGCCGAGGCCAGGGTCGGCCCAGCTCGCTGCTGCATATTATATTTCCAGTACACCTAAGACACAATAATACTCCAAACCTTCTCTTTGTACACACTTATGTTGTGTTGCACGCACACGCGCACTTGATTATATATACCGATCTTCGAAAAAAATCGAGAGTCACATACGGTACCGATATTTTTTTGTATGTATTGAAACGGATACTTTATATGTCTCTTGGAGCACAGGAACGTGTGTGTGCAGTACACTTGGCTCGCTGAGACTGACTGACTTGACTGAATGAGGAAAGGCCCCATGTATGCGGTCAGCTCGCGCGAGAGAGTAGAGAGAGCTACCCCTCTTTTCTCTTCTCTCTCTCTCTCTCTCTCTCTCTTACGAGCTCTCGTGCTATACTCCTTCGCACATATATGCGCGACCATGTGTGTGTGTGTGTGTGTGTGTGTGGATGTATAGCTGATGCTCTCGGTTGAGGATCGCATATATGCGACTACTGTCTTTATACCAAACAATGTTGCGATTTTTTTTTTTTTTTAATTTCTTCTACTGTTACAGATTTTTTAATCGTAGATCGGAGCCTTTTTGTCATTTCGAAGTGTTATAGTCGAAGTAGCTTCGAAAAAAAAAAAAAAAAAAAAATAAGTGAATGTAGAAGACAGTGGAGGGATCGTCACATATATACACAAAAGAGCTGGGAATATTAAAAAAAAGGATTGTATATGCATATATGTATATACGTATATATAACCAGAACAAGTGGTAAATGAGAGAGAGAGATATATAAATTTAACTGCGCGGACAGACGGACAACTGCGCGAGTTCGCGAAAGAGAGGATGGGAACAGCAGAGAGATAGAGAGAGAGACGCTTTAATGGGAGAAAAAAAAGTCGAGGCGAGAGAGGCCGAATGAGGTAGGAGAGCGCGTTAAAGATACATATAAAAAAGGGAATGCGAAACTATCTTGAAGCTATATTCCAGTACTTATAAACGCGCGTGTGTGCGTGTGTGGATATATATATATATATATATATATATATATATGCACAGGCCCTTTTTGCTCTGCGGCTTTCATATCGCCAGCTCTCAACACATGTTATAAAATCGTGTATACATACACACACTTGGAATATCGCCGTCGCGTCGACTTGATAAATCACATTCTCTCATCTACTGCTGTGAGAGTTGTTACTTACTTCTTTTTTTTTTTGGATCGGAATATGCGAAAACTTCGCGATGTAATCTAGGCGGCTGATGCGATACGTATCTGTGAATATAAGTAGGATATAAATAAGTTTTTGATGCGTTGGTGACTCTTTTTAATTTTGGAACAAAATTCTGCGCTGTGAGAATGAGATGAGACGTGTAATTATTATAAATCACCGGGTGGTTAAACGAGACTGAATCACACTTTATAAATCATCGCGTATGCCTTGCGAATTATACGCCTGTGTATACTTATATACTTTGTAAATCGAGTAGACGGGTAATTTGTCCCCTATATCGTTGGAGCGATTTATAAAGCAGTTGTCTGCAATAATGCTCATCTTTAGACGGATTATTAATAACGTAAACTTTATGCATTTATGCTAAAATAAGTTTTATGGTATTTATGAATGAGATTTAAGCATTTTAACGCTTCGAAAACGGTTATAATTAAAATTTCAAAAAAATGCGAGAGATGACATAAAAAAGGTCATAAAACCAATCCGCTGATTAACACGTCTCTCGCATAAGAAGAATCAGGCCTTGTAACAAAATATTTAGACTCGCGCGCCATCACAACATCCCATAAAACACTCGTTTTTGGGTCCACTCGTAAATCCAGTAGGGGCTACTCATCCGGTCTATATCTATACACGCATCTCTATACCCTCTGAACCCGATGACTCGAAGAAAACATCTCAATATATATATCGTCTCTCGAGAAAAGGCCCGAAAAAAAAAAAAGAAATCAATTTTCGACCTGCTGTATAACAACAGCAACGAGATAGAAGCGTCAGGTCACGTGAAAAGTATAGGCCCAGAAGATCGTTAGTCGTCAGGACTGATTCTCTCAAGGGATCAGCGAGAATTAACCGTGTGTACGTCGCTCAGTCGTATATCATTCGCACCTGTCAGCGACTCATGTTATATGTATATAGTGTGTGTACACGCGCACACACGCACACACACACATAGATATATATGTATATACACACACAATGACCTGTGAGCAAATCGCAGGAGCGAGAAAGGAGCTGCGGGGTGCACGACGATCCTAATTATGTGCGCCTGGGACTTCTCCTCGGGATTTTCTCTCCTCTGCGTGTAATTATATGCGTCCCTGTGTGTATGAGAGTGTGTATAATATATATACGAAGTGCCGCGTAACTCTGTGGTTCTTTATTCTCTTCTCCTCGCCTTTTTCACGCCTCTTTCTCTGATGATCATGTGTCCTTGTGATGTGCTTTATTTTTTCATCGGAGGGATGACTCCGATGCTATATACGTTGTTTTACTCGACTCCCTTGTATGTGTGGAGAAAGGATCATTTTTGGGTAAACGGTTTATACTTGTGGGGGCGTTTTTCATGCGTTGTACCTGCTTTTTTTTCTGGATTGGAAAAGAATAATATGCTTCGTTTGTGTGGCAGTGCAAGTCTATTATGGATTTATTTAATGATTAGACTGTATACTTGAGTATTATGATTTTATTATCATTTTTAGTAAGCCGAATATCTCACAGTGCGATAAATACTAAAAAACCGCTGCCAATTATTTGGCACGTAGCTTCCTTCAACATTATGTATTGCTTAATATAATAAGTGTTTTTACTTCATATATAAATCTATCAATTTTTTTTTTGTTTGATGGATACAATTATTTTGAATCAATATACATATATATATATAATTAAAGCTCTCTCTCCCTCACTCTCTCTCTCTTCCTCTCTCATATCTTCGAAACTAACTGGTATCGTAAACAACCCAAAGAAAGGGATCAAGATGCTATATAATACTAACTAAATCCAAAATTTTAAATCGATTATTGCCTTTTTACTCCAGTTATCGCGTCACGTAAAAATAACGATTCATAGTATACAGAGTGAGAAAAAAAATTTTGAAGCTTAATATCTTTGAAACTAACTGGTTTCGTAAACAACCCAAACATATGGATCGGAGTGCTATATAATGCTAACTAAATTCAAAATTTGAACTTGATTAATGCCTTTTTACTCCAGTTATCGCGACCCATATAGAAAAACGACTTTTTTCAGTTTTTGATATTTTTCTCCGATGAACTTATTTAAAATTAAAGCAGTATATAGTTCTAATTACCTTCAATAATCATATATTTTTTTAGAAAGGTTCGATATTTATTAGTTTTTGAGTTATAACGGTTTCAAAAAATTGCACTTTATGGTGTATAATAAAAGATTACTATAAAATATTCTATATTATAACTTATTGTCAAATAATATAAGCATGACGATATTTGAACAAAATTATGTTTTACATCTATTCAAAAATAGTTAATCTTCAAACGATGGTAAAATCAACCGCTCATGAGACTATAGATATTGCTACACCTGTTGGCCATCGCGTTGATGTTTGTCTATTCGATCAAAAGGGTGAGCGCAAGTTGAACACTTCGATACCGTACGACATTAAAGTGGCACTTCGCAATTTGGCCGACGGAGGATTTCTATTGTTCACCACCGGATCCCGTTATTCCGACGCATATTACTTGACGAAAATTGATGTTGACGGAAAAGTCGTCGGTAATATTTGAAATGGACCTGAACCTAACTGTCAAGGTAAACATCTAGGTCTTCAAGTGTTTGAAAACGAGGCGAAGGAGTATTGCGCTCTGATCGCGTGCAGCTTTGCTTATGAGAGTCTGAGAAAGGGCTTAACATCTAACGAAGCTCAGTTAGATGTACTGGTGAAATGTTTTACTGAAGATGATTTTGGTAAGACTGTGGTTTAATGGTATTTTGATAGTTGTTGCAATATTGCAAGATATTTGTGTTATTGAAAATGATAATAAACTAGAAAAATTAAAAAAATTTTAAAACACCAAAGTACTTTAATTTATTATTAAATGAGCGACTTAATGAGCGACTTAAAATTATTCGTTAAAATATCTCATGGATGTCTTGTCTCACCGATCGACGCTGCATGACTGTCAAAACGTCTTTGAGAATTATCACAAACATTTCTTCTTTATCATCATCTCTTCTATACTAGCGAAAAAACTGAAAGAGAATCTTTTGATAATATTCGTTTGTATTTAGTATTATGCATTATACGATAATAATTGATTTGACAACTATTACGCGAGGAACAATCAGTGATAGCTTTTTTTAAAGAAACTTTGATAAAACTCTGACTATACATTGATAAGTCTCAAATTACAAGAAAATCTATCATCACTCCAAAGTATATATAGAAGCTCATATTTAATCAAATGAGCGATTCTTTTGAAATTGTAATCAATTCGGACGCCCCACTGGCCACCGACGAAACCAATAAACATGACAAATTTCACATCGACATAGAGGGTAACATTGTTTCCGAATTAGTTCCTTGGGATAAACCTGGTTACAAAGTTCGAGGTGTCTGGAATTATGGTGTGAGTTCGGATATGGCTTATCGAGCGATTTTAATGAATGGGAAACCTAATGGTTACCTGCACATCGGTTTGGCATACGTGGATAATCATCTGTTGAATCGAATAACAATGATGAAACCTGATGGTAAATATTTTACATTATTAAAGTCTCGAGGAAAAAAAATATGGATTTTATAGTTAAAATTTTTTTTACAGGATCGATGGTAGTGTTGGTACAATTACGTGAAATTTTTAAAGATCTTTACAATAAGGCATTATCAACTACCCATGACACGATAGGCGTTGCTATTCCCTTCGAAAGTCGTGTCGATGTTTCGCAGTTCGATCGACAGGGTAAACTGAAATTGTTGAAATCAGTGACGTATGATTTTGAAGTGGAACATGATAGTATCGTGTACAACCTGGCACTTTACAATTTGCCCGGTGGAGGATTTATACTGTTTATCATCGGATACAAAGGGATCATGTACGAGAATCCTGATACGTACTACTTCACGAAAGTAGACGCTTATGGAAATATCGTTGGTACCATCCAGAACGGACTTGTATCCAACTGCGAAGAAAAAGAATTAGGCCTTCAGGTCTTTGAGAACGAGGTGAAGGAGTATTGCGCTGTAATTGCATGTGGCGATGGTGAGGATCAAATGAAATTGAAATCTGCAGAGGCGGATATTTTGGTGGTATGTGACAGTGAAGAAGATTTTTCCAAGAATATTTTTGTGTAATTATACGATTATACCTACAATCGACTTGCACTGCGATTATAATATGCTCGGCGAAGATTTTTCTAAGAGTCAAACCGTAGTTTAATAGCTCTGTTATTTGTTGTGAAATGTATCAGCGACGAAGATTTTTCTAAGAGTAAAAGTTCGGTTTGATTGCGCTTTTCTATTCTGTTGATGTATCATATCGTAAAATATTTTTCTGTGGCTTTATAAAACCTTTGATTGATTTTTTTTTTTCAAGTTTTACGTTGGACAAATAATATTCGATCTTTATCCTAGAATATTAATTGTATACCTATACTCATTATTATAAAGTTATCACAAGAATTGTTTTTTCATCATTATGTACTGATCTGTTGATAATATTTCATTGTGTGGATCATATACGATAATAATTTAATAACCATGTATAAAAAAGCTTCAATTGATAAAACTGTATAAATAACAAAATTGTGCTTTTCCACTCAATTATATTTTATGAACAATCTCTAACCACGGATATTGCCTCAAAATTATATATTAAATTCCTCAAACAATATTCCAAACTCTCCAACAGTTATTTATCCGCAATTCTCTCGTTTTGCGTCAGATTTATATATAATATTCTTCAGCTTTTCTCGAGGCTTTTACGAGCACTTCAGGCAAAAGAAAAGAGAGGGAGAACGACGTTTACGTGCATTATCGCGTTCATTGTTGTTGCCATTACTCACGTACGCAACTCTCGTGGTTTTTGCATGTGCACGGAAATGCTTCAAGAGCCCCAACAGCAATAGCAGCTGCTGCAATTTTGCTGCTGTTCTGCAGTAGCGTGTTTATAACTTCTCAGTGCGTATATTTGCGAAATTGATATTGCGGTGCTAATTACAGCGATTCTGAAGTATACCTAATAGTGTATTTCGTTCTATGTATGATCGTTCAAAGATTTTTAGATTTGAAAAAATATTTATAAATGTATTATTTATGTTGAGTAATATATAGTACACCGTGATAACTTAACTGAATGAGAATTTAAAAATCGTACGAGGATACGATCAATTGAGCTTAGGCAGTTATAGCACAAGTAGCCTTACAAAATGCTGTTTGGCATATTAGGTGACAAACCGTTATATATATGCACATAGGCTCGCAGATTTAGATGAAGGAAAAATGATACGCCATCTATATTCACTGGCCAGAAATACGAAAAGGGGAAAAGCCGCAGTCGACCAGTCCAAAACTGCTTTGTCTTGCAGTATGTATCGAAATTAAGTTTAGCTTGGACTCTTGAATTTTTAATGCAAATTTTTCAGAATGTGTAAGTATAATTAAGTTTCCTCTAATCTACTGGTTAAAAGCAAAATAAAAACCAAACAGAAAAATTTTTAATCTGACGATTCGCACTGTGAAAACTATACTACAAAATTTTATATCTCCCTTATAAAATTGCGCAACGCTTAATATCGTATCGGAAATCTTTCCGAAGTTTCGAAACAACCCATGATTTGGGCCACAGTAAAAAAAAAAAAAAACTACTACACCTTCGTCTCCCTCACTCAAGAAAGACAAAACGTAAAAGTAGTCAAGCTTGAAACTCGACGTCGATCGAAGGGCAATATATCCACACCATCACACGTATATATACACTTTAGTATTATATAAATAGCAAACTTCGGTTTCGAAATAATAATCCAGCAGCAGTCAATCTAAATTCGAAATTCACTGTAATTTGAGAACACGATGTACTATATACATGTGTGTAAAGACACACATTAACTTCGCCTCTACTATACACATTATGCATAAACATTAAATAAATAAAGTACCCACCGCCATAATTATCACTTAATTAAGGAGCTCTTCATAATCTTTACGAAGAGGTATAGATATAAGGAGGGACGTGTCAAGTAACGCGCTCTCGCGCAAAAACTAAATCGTTCCAATTAGCACGCGGCAAATCGAAGTAATCGGTCCCATAAAAACGAAGCCCGTCGTGTGTATAATATAATGCGCGCGTCCTTTCTCTGGCTAATAAAGGCAAAAAAGTTGTACAAACGAGCCCAGGTCTGCACACACACACGTATATATATATATATATATATATATATATATAGGTAGTGGCAGCGGCACAGCAGCTTCGAAAAGATTCTCACGAGACTCTCCGAGTGTCTGTCTACTATATCTGCCACATGATATACGACTGTTTGTGTCTTCGTTATTTTTGCGCAAATATTATTTTGTGATTCGATTATTATAGAGGAGACTTTTTTAATACTTTTTTTATTATGACAGATGTGACATAAGCGTAAAAGCCGCAGATTTTCCGTTCTTGGTACCATAAACTATATTACCATCTTTATTTTATGAAAAACATCATTTTCCAATGAGGAAAGTCATAACTCTTTGCACGTCAATCCTTTGCTTTTGAAATTTCAAATATTAGCTTTGTACAGATAACATACGTATGTATGTGTCAAACAGCGACGCTTTTTTTTTTTTTTGCTTTATTTTTATTCTTCTTCGAAAAGACGTTTGACGCAGCTATTATCCTTGACTTCAAGTCTCTCTCTCTCTCTCTCTTTCTACCAATAATAATTAACACCTGCTTCGTAATTGAATAATCATTGATATATTCGACGTTTACAGTATATCCAATAAACTTTAAATCATCTCATAAATTAAAACGAGAAGTGCATAATAATTAAGAGCGTAATTATGCTACACGAGAGATAAGTGAATCTCTCTAAAAAAAAATTCAACTCTCCCACAAAACCCTCCTTATACATCGGTATCACTCGCGCTAATAACCCCTCGATATAACCAGGAGAGAGACGAGAGTCATTTAAGAAAAATCGGATGAAGCGTGCGATGGGTCTCTCGTTTGCGCGATATCTCAATTTTTGAGAGTCAAGCGAGACTCGAGGTTAACTCAAGAGTTGCAGCTGAAGAAGTATATATATACACTCAGGATCAGCCTGAGGGCAGGACAACTCTTGGAGGAGAGAGAGAGAGAGAGAGAGAGGTAACAGGTTTGCCGAGTGTAGCCTATAGCCGATGAATAGCCGATAATAGTGTCCATTGTGCCCTACTCTGAGCTTGTGCCGATGGGGATGGACTGACGGCTCGTGTAACAAATGGCCCATTGTTGAGTTATCTCCTGCGTTTCGAACTCTTATATGTATTTAGAGGTGGATATATATATATATACTATATATATACGTATACATAGTGTGAAACCAGCTCGGCTTTGTAATCACGTGGGATTTCGATGCATATATGCGCTTATGGGGATTGGGGTTTTTGTTTCAGATGGGATTTCCCGAGAAGAAGCTTTCTTTTTGTTTGTGCGGTGATTGGGTTTTTTTTTTTTTTTTTTTTTGGGAAGAATGTTGTCGATGAAGTTTAGAGAGACAATCGTACCATAAATATGAAATAGAAAATATTCGATTTTTGAAATTACAATTTTCATAATCACACTAGATGAAAAGTCATTTTTTTCCAATTTCAACATAAATTTTATCAGTACTCAAGGCTGTATACCTAACAAGCATAAAACAATATATCGTTCTTCAAATCGTTAACTTAAAAAAAAAAAAAAGCTCATTACACAAAATACCCTATTTAATCCAAATTAAAAGAAGAACTAAATATGTCGAGCGTCACCGCAGTAGAAAAAGTCAGGCACAGCAAGCCAATACACCATAATTGCCACCCAATTAAAACCGACAATGTTTCTCTCGGTTCTCCCTCAAAAAAAAAGAAACAAAAAAAAAAAAAAAAAAAAAATCCTGCAAAACTGGCATCACACACAGGAAGCGCGAGAACCGCCACGAAAAATTCTCGCTGCAGAAGGACTGCGAAAGAAGAAACTGGACTCGCATTCGCTCACACATACTTTACGAACGAAGAGAAACGAAAGAAGAACTGCGGCGATCGTCCCGCGAAAGCGAAGGAGAAAGAGGGAGAGAGAGAAGTGGCCCGATGCTGGTTATTCTCGATCGAACGCTTTTTGCCGAGCCGTCGCAAAGCTAATTGGACTCGGCTATAAACGAGTGAGCCGACAGCCGCTTCTTTTTCTTCTTCGTGAAGCTGCGCTCTCTGCACGTATACGAAAGACGTATTATTACGCAAAATGATCGAGTCTTCTTTAATTTTGTTTATCAGAGTCGTTGAACGATATGTTAACTGACATTTTTTTTTTTTTTTCAATTCTATGATTATAAACATTTGGTTTGCATTAATTATGTGGCTTTGTGAAAAAGGTCATTCTATTTTCTCTGTGATTGACAGTTTGTTTTAAAGTGACAAAAAGCAGTTTTGGACTGGCCCTTTTGACTCACCACCTAAACTTTCCGTATATCTATGGCGGGTGAATATAGGTGGCGTACAGGTACTTTTCTGATTTCTCTCATAACAATATGCGCTACCAATGCTAAAACTGCCTGTTTTGGCCTGCTACTTTGACCGCTCATGCTATAACTGTTGTATGACTTTTTTTTAGTGAAATGTAATGCATAATGTTTTTATTGTTTACTGAAAACGGCGAAAGCTTCCCCTCGATTATATAAATTGAAACTAAACTCCCCCTTAATCCTTACATCACTTGTGAACCCTCTACTCGCACGTGTTCGACGCAATGTGTCGGCGTTGCTCGAAAACCCTTCATAAACCGGCCTTTTACAAGCTCGTCTCTCTCCTTATCCGTCTCCCTCTCTACAGCGTGTCATATACCGCGCATTACCACTTCTTTTGCTGCTGCTGCTGCTGCTGCTGCTGCTGCTGCTCCCCTCGAACGTGAGATATCGCGCGTGAACGATCCCTTCTATATATATATATATACGGTGTTACAAAGCCGATCAACAAGTGGAGAGAGAAAGATGAGCCGCTAAAAACCTGTCCTGCTTAATTACATTATCGGTCACATCTTTCGCAGGCATTACAAAATATCCTTTATCGCATGCCGTCGATTCTCTCACGACCAGGATCTTTCTTCTTCTTCTTCGTTTTTTTTTCTTTCTCTCCTGTGTGTGTGTGTGTGTATAATCGACGGCCTCGAGTATAGTCTCCTTTCTTTGCGATTCTTATTCTTTCGTTCTTTTTTTTTTTTCTCGTGTGAGGGAGCTGTGTATAGAGAAGATCCGGTCGATGTGCAGGAGGGAAGAAAAAGAAGCCGCAGGGGGTCTGTCTTCTTTTTTTTTTTTGCAGCTGAAGCTTTCTTGGGACGTATTGATTTTTTCGGGTTTCGGTAGACCTATATATACTGCGCTTGATATATTGCTCGCTCGATTGAACGTAAATTGGGTATAGACTCTAGACTTTAGAAAATAAATAAAAAGTCTGACAAATCGAGTGTTTAAACTACTGGTGCTGGTGAGAGCCAGATGACGGATCAATAAAATGCAATGTTTTTCCTCCTCCTTCTTTTATTGACGTGAGTGAGAGTGTAGATGTTACACGACAATGTGATTTTTAAAAAATTTATTTTCGTCTCATTTTATCATTGGAATGCGCGACACTTGAGAATCTCGCCGTAAACGGTGAAAAACAAATCCCATGGAAATCGATAAAAACCGTAGCACGGGCGATTCAGGCTGTGTATATATGCTATGTGTCATTCTACTAGTAATCGTTTGCCATAAGTGGTTCCATTTTAAAATATCTTCAGATCCCACCTATACTATGAAAAATCAGATTTTTCCGAGAGTAAGCCTTTCGCACGTTTTGGTTGATAAAACTTCCATTCGATTTGTTTTTCTATCCGAAAAACGGCGAAGAGGGATGGTAATTATACATCCGTACATAAACGAGAAAAAAATCTTACAAAATAGATATTAAAGGTAAAAACTTAATACACTTTCGACTAAATTACAATAAAATCGTTATACAACGCAGTAAGGGCTGGGTGAGGTTATACATAAAAACTACGCATGATTCATCGCTTGTCACCTCCTCTGTATGTGCATTTTCATGTATAGAAGGCGCGTAATTTTTGATGCTCGTGTGTGAATGTGTATTACAGCGGTTTATGGAAAAAAATCGAGACCGCATTTTTTTCGTTATGGTTTATCTGTAATGTATGTTTCTGCAGTATATGTTTGTTTGTTTCCCTATTACGTCGTAGAAAAATTATCGACTTAACTATGCGCGCCGTCGCTCAGCCGTTCCACTCTTCCGCATTAATTCGCCAGACGACGAAGAAAGAGAAAGAGCCGAGCGAACCGAGTGTCGAACGCAGCGAAACAACATATCGATCTCTTAAGACTAATAAGAGTAATGTACAATCGAATAAACGCGCGATGAGTACGAGCTACAATTATGTCAAGAAATAATATTTATATAATCGTAATATATAATATATATTTATCAAGAGACTGCTGAGGGTTGATCGTCGAGGTTTTTTTTCTGTTTATAGAGAGTCGAGTTTTTGAGATTCTTAAATTTTGTTTTCAATAAATATCTATAGATTTGTACAACCTAAACTTATTCTAAAATACACTCTTTTTGTTTAAATTACGCATAACTTATATATAACACGCTCTGAATTAAACTTAAAAGCTAAGAATATCTTTTCGTTTCCCAAATTTAATAATATCGAAATTTTTCTTTGAAATAATTTCGCAAAAATAACATCTAAATTAATACAAATCATTTGTTCGACACTCTCGGCGATCACCTGGCTGTCCCTTGATTTAACATTATGGTGGTGTTAAACAACAGACATAGGAGAGGACATATTCGGCATTATATAGTTTCCTCAATCGCAAGCGTGCGTTAAGTCGATGGCTTATTGATCTCGTTTCTTCTCTTGCTTTATATACTTTCTCTTATATACTCGTTAATATGTGTCTCATCTGAAGATAATTGATATTTCGCTTTTTTTTCCTCTTTGCTATTATTTACCATTATTATTTACCATTATTATTTTTTTCATTTTCCTTTTGTTTCCTTGATTTGTACTGTAAAATGCAAAAGACATTCCACGCAAAAAGAAGCGAGAGCTGTTGTATAAGACTTAATTGAAGAAGAAAAAAACAATGAGGGGCGGGAGTACATGAGATAAAAGGCGTCATTATAAATGTAATTATCAAAAATCCATCGCTAATCACTCGTATGAAAATACTGGAAGTTTACACTTGAAGGAAAGTCAGCTGCACGTGGCTTACACACTATTCCTAACAGAGATTCGACGGTCATATATATATAATATATATAACAAGATATATTCGTTTTCTTCTTTTTTTAAAAAAGAGATTCGAAACTGAGGAGTACGATAGTACAAAACAAAAAAATTCCTAAAATTAGAGAGAAACAAATTTTGAATTTATAATATTATCAACGAAAGATTGATAGAGAAGCTTTTGAATATACGAAATAATTCGTAAAATTTTTACAGGCTTTTTGCGCAAACGAATGTGCGATACAATTTTTCTTTATATATCGAACACGGATGCACAGCTTGTTTGACATTTTCTTTTTTTGAAAGAGCAATCGCTTTTTTCATGGAACGCAATACATTAGTAATAGCAATAAATGCTTGTTAGAGTCATTTATAAATTATAGTTATATGCATAGCTGCTCCGGTATGATAATGACTTTCGTTTCGCGGGAACCTACGCAGGAGTCCGCGTTTTATTTGAAAATTTAATATATAATATATATGTCTCTATATACTGAATGCATTTTAATATATTAAATAATCATATAGCACTATATTTCTATATTCATTGTCGTTAAGAATAATGAAAGAAAGTGGGGGAAGGTTATTATAAACATTTTGTAAAAATAATAATAAAAAATAAAAAATTAAAGAAGAACTCGTTCTCGTCTCCTCTTTCCAGCTAAAGCGCGTTTCACGTACAAAAAGCAACGATTAGAGGCCCTGTGTTCTCGATTAACTACTACAGTGCATTTACAATAATTCTTTTTTTCAATATAATATCAATAGTTAATTTTTTTTATCATTTATATCTATCCATAAAGCACTTTCACACCTTGCAAAAAGGCAAAGTCTGAGAGCACGGTCGTTTTCCTACTGCACTCGATGAATTATTCGTTTTTGCATTTTTTTTCCATTTTTTTTTTTTTTTGTTAAGAGTTTGTTTTCTTGGCCCGCTGTCTACAGAGTAAAAAGTCGATACAACAAAAGTACCACATCAAAGTTATGATTAGTTAGGTATTTTTTCTCTTTTCTATCTCCTTCATCTTTGAAGTTTAAATAGTACGTTTCAGTCAAGAGTCGGACAGCGATAAAAGCGTTAGCACATTAATCTTCCGACAGCTTTCTCTATTAAGCCAATTTTTCTTTAAAGACTGCACTCTAATGTAACGGGCGCTCGCAACGTAAATATATATTTATCCTCAATTCAAAACCGATCGACGCTCTCTTAATTTAACCAATTTTTCTTAAATTTTTTTTAACTTTTTATAAGCGAATTCAGAACAATAGCAATTTATATTTTTTGCCTACAAAGGATTAATAATCGATGCAGTCTCAAAAACCTGTTATACATATATTTAAAACAATGCAAACATAACTATGGTACCCTGTAATAAGCAGGCGTTTTCCAGCGGCAAAGCGCGCATCCGGTACTGCTTACTGTAATACCGGTTGCGTTGATCCTGGAATTTACTTTCTTTTAAAAAAGCGAACAAAAAGAAAAAACACCGTCTCCGTATCGATAATAGTCTGTAGGCTACGAAAAATCTAATTGGTCTTTGGGTTTTATAAGTCCAACCCAGCAAATGAGAAAAACGTTAATACATTCTTCAATTACTTGTGTAAAAAAAGCTACGTTACGCGTATGGGACGATGATTTTTTTTCTGTCAATCTTTCATTTCATTCTTTCACTTCATCTCTTTATCTTTCTTTTCTAACGTCCTATACTCATATCATCGTATAAAAAGGGCTACGAATTTCGGAAAACTAGCGGAAACGAGGTCGCTCGAAGTAAAACGATATCGTTCGTTCCCTCTTGGCGCGAGGGAGAGTCTAAAACGTGGGGGGCAGAGTACCGAGAAAGTCGTGTTTATAAAACCCCAAAGACGAGATTTCTAATTGGCAGTAAAGAGTGGACGTTGCGCCCAGCGCAAGATGCATTGTTTATAGCAGCAGCTTCTGCGGCGGGGCGAG
Source organism: Pteromalus puparum (assembly GCA_012977825.3). Taxonomy (NCBI): domain Eukaryota; kingdom Metazoa; phylum Arthropoda; class Insecta; order Hymenoptera; family Pteromalidae; genus Pteromalus; species Pteromalus puparum. The sequence continues at coordinate 3,470,180 of CM053172.1, read as the reverse complement.
AGATGAAAAATTAGTGAACCTCAATCGTAGTTGAAGACTCTCTCCTTTCATTTTTCTTTAATGTGTTTGAAGAATTGTGGCGGCGCCGAGCAGCTTCATGATTTAATTGATGCGTAGTGGTTACACGTAAGTAGCCATTGTGCCCGTTGGTATAGGTGGTGGAATCTCCTCTACCGGCCTACCCTTCGGTCCGTATTGACCAATGAAGGATCCGTCCTCCGTAAAACGTCCTGAGAATAGGAGAAGACGCTTATTTTAATAAACTTGTCAATTGATACGTTTTGAAAATATTACGTTATTACAATGCAGTTGTCTACAAAAGCTTGGTTATTCTTAATGCGAAAAGCAAGAAGAATACTTTGTAATAACTTAATATTCTAGAGAATCAGAACGCAGAAAACAGATTTTCTATAGGAACATTTAAAACAGCCATAAAAACTTTGTTTATACTTATGCTGACTGAAGATATTATAAGGACTCGAACTTTTTATATTTGTTGATAGTATATCAATGAAAGTGTGAGAGAATGACTGTGTAACGTATAACATTGTGTGACAAATTTGAAGCTTTTGAATTGTATATTTGTTTTAACGTCACGTGATTTGATGTTTTGATAAGTATAGTGAAGAAAAAAAGTGCTTCGTCACTTACCTTAAACAAGCGTGGCAAACGCTTGTGAGCTAGGAGGCTGCTTTCGATGCCGACCGTACTGACCAATGAATGACCCATCCTCGTTCATACCTTCTATGTGAAAATCAAGCAACAAAAAAGAAACAAATGGGTAGGACAGATGACGATTAAACAGGATGTAAAAAAATGCAAAATCAAGTTATGTCGAGCAGGTGACTCGAAATAGGTAACGATGACGTGTGGCATTCGCACATCGAGCTTATGTGTAAATTTGATCTTGACTGCTCAAAAATTAATAAAAAACATAACACTTCTATGGATGTTAAATTATCTAAGGGATAAGTTTCAACTAGCATGGAAGTAAGGTCAGGACACATACCCGTATCGCCTTCGCCGTACTCTGCCATCGAATCGGTATCGGATTCTGGGTGCTTGCCATCGTGATGTGACGAGGATGCAAGAGAGGCTCTTCCACCGCCAGATTTGTTGTCAAGTGGCTGCGAATACTCGTGGAAGCCACCTTCGTCCGGATAGTCGCCTCGACCGGCCGCCAATTCTCTCTCGTGAACTGCGTACTTGCCACCTCGATTGCGTTTGATAACGCATACGATAATGAGAATGAACAGCAAGAATGCAATGGCCAGCATCATACCTGAGAGAATTGCCATAAGTTATGTACCATTCCATTTTTCACAAGAACCATCTGATTATTTCATACAAAGCTTACCAATGAACCAGCCAGCAGTTGCAACATTTTCTTGAGCTTGAATGTATGGTCCTTCGTTGCTCGTTTCGACTTCTTGTGCAGCGCTTTCAGTCATATATTCTCCATCGACGGCAACAATAGACATGATGTATGTACGTCCGCTTTCAAGTCCACGGATCTACAGTTCAAACAAAGGAATATCATTAGTTTATGATGAATTGACTATATTATAATTTCAACAGTTAGATATCGAACCTCGATTTCGTTGGTCAACTTTTCGGCATCAGTTGGTAATTCGATCGTTTCGCCTTTCAAACGGTATTTAGCGAAGAAATGACTTCCGGCAAAACCATCAGTCTTCTGTTCCCAAGTAATTCTCACATTCGATAAACCACTTTCTTTTGGAATATTGACCCATGTAAAGGTTGGTTTGTCTGGACGTCTTGAAGCTGGTGTTCTTTTCTCCACGAAGAAACTATTGATACGAAAATTTAAAAAGCGATTAAATATTTTTTAATTAATTCATATGATTCAAATTTTTGAAGATATTAATTGACTGAAACTTACGGTTCTCCAGGTCCAGCTCCGGTAGTAGCACGAACGCTAATGCGGTACTTAGCTTCCGGTATTAAAGAAGCCAACTTAGCACTTGTTGCTTCAGGATCGGTGATTTGTGGATGCCTCTCCATTTCATTTCCTATTTTCGAACCGTTAACGAGTTGGAAGGAGATTCTGTAGCCCGTTAAAATACCATTAATTTCAATAGGCTTCTTCCACTTCAGTAACATTGACGTAGAGCCAACCGGATAGGCCTCCAAGCCCATAACAGTTCCCGGTACTCCCTCTGGAGTTTCAAAGCTGAGAACTTCAGAAGGTGGTCCGTTGAATCTGCAATAGACGATTGATCAATTTTAGAGCGATGTTTTTTTAATATCATATGCAAAGTACTAAGCGATGCAAGTGGATTCTCACCTTCCGTTATATGCCCTGATTCTGACATAATTTTTGCTGAAAGGAATGAACTTATTGACCAAAGCATAGGTCTTGTTTCCACCTTTGACATTGTGTTCCCTTGGGTTATTGGGTTCCCCGTCTTTGTCAGTCCAAGTTTCGATTTTGTAACCCCTCAGTTCACCTCTCACCGTTTCCTCGGCAACCGGAGTCCACGACAACAATGCGGTCGTACTTGACCTCACTTCCACTAAAGTGAAATTACCAGGCGACGCCGTAGGTACTGAAATCGAAAGAAATTTTTTGTTTAGGAACTCGATCAATTTTAATCATGGCGTATTTCGAAAATATAATTTAAAAAAATTACCATCTTCTCCAGAGTAACCGATCACTTCCTGGGGCGGTTCGCGACACTCTCCTTTCTCGTTGAGCGCACCAACCTTGATTTTATATTTTTGATAAGTAGGCTGATTGTTAATGACCAACGTGTTCTGCTTCCAATTCGTGATCTCTTCGATTCTCCAGTCTTCTCCCGGAATATCACGTTTGTAGTACACTTGGTACTTGAACTTGGGTGCATTGTGCTCTATCTGCGGCATCACGGTCCACGAGATGACGAGATTTTGCGGGTCGTCTCCTCTGCCCATCACGTTATCGGGATTTTTGTAAGGTACATCCGGCAAGGTTGTACAAACGTGGCTGTGTTGCGACGGCTGGGACGGTCCTGTTAAATAGAATACAAAGTTTTAATATACAAAGAATGAGTGAATTTTCATTCTCAAATTTACTCAAAGTATTCTTACCAATTTTGTTGTACGCGATGACGCGGAAAGTGTAATTAGCCCAGGGAGACATTTGCACGGCGTATCTCTGCTCGGTAGCCGGAACATGATCCTTCGCATACTCCCAAGTGTCGGGTGTGAAAGACGTATTGTATTGAATGGCGTATCGCAGGATCGGCGATCGATTGTCGCCCATAGGGATCCAGCTGATGAAGGCTTGATTTGATGTGCAGGACACACCTTGTAAAGTGGGCGAGTTCGGGACGTCCTGTACGATAAGAGTGGCTTGTGCTCGAGCCTCGTCAAGATCAGTACGAGCCACGCAGGTGTAAGTACCCGAGTCTAATTCCGTAGTTTTAGTGATCATCAAGGAGTAGTCAGTACTTCGAATAAAACGGGGCTCGGCCTCGAAATCAATAGGCTCGCCCTTACTCAACCAATCGATGTGCAATTCCAGTGTAGAATCCGTCACTGCGTTACATCGGAACGTTGCCGTTTCTCCGGCTGCTACCTCGTAATCTTCCGGTACGTCCGTTATCTTCGTGTGTTCTTTGACGGCCAGGAAGCCTGTCGCGTTCACCTTTCCGAACTTGTTCGACGCGTGACAATTGTACTCGCCCGCATCCGAGAATATAACGTTTTCTATCTCCAAGTCTCCGGATTCCAGAATCTTGTATCTTCCACCGGTCAGCTCTTGGCCGTTTCTCACCCACTTGACTTCGGGTTTGGGAGCACCGAATACACGGCAAGTCAATCTGATAGTCCTACCATCCACGGTCGACTCGTCCATGGGAGGTTGCAGGATCTCGGGCTCGAGTGCCAGCACATTGACGTAGACATCCTTGTAGACGTAACCAAGAGAGTTGGTGGCGTTACAACCGTAATTTCCGGTGTCGTTCTTTAACAGCTTCTCGATGATGATGGAGTTAGGCGTAACTTTCCTTCTGGGATTGAAAGGTGCCTCGGAGATGGGCTTACCGTTGTGAATCCATTTGATCTCGGGTTTAGGCACACCAGTAGCCTCGCACTTGAACTCAACCGTCTCGTCCTCGGCAGCGTTAACTATCTCCGGCTCGACGGTGAAATACGGCACCGACAACACTTCCAGATTTATCGAGTACGACTGGGCTGAACCCACACCGTTCGATACGTCACACGTATATGTTCCCTCATCGTCAAAGTTCACATGTTTTATTATCAACGACTTCCCGTAATTCCCTTCTGTCACTCTATCGTTTGGTCGTATCCTCTGGCCGTTTTTACTCCAGACTGTCAACGGTAACGGCGTCCCGCCGAATATACAGAACAGCTCGATCTTTTTACCACGAAGCGCAACCTCGTTCTTTCTGCTGACGTACTGCTTGACGGGCTCGCGTTTGTTCGAGCTCGCGGTCGATCCAGTGGAGATAACGTTCAGGAGGACTCTGTTACCGAGCTTGTACTCGTTTCTGAACAGCGAGGTAGCTGCACAGGCGTAGTAATAGTCATCCGAGGCATCGAGCTTCGTGACGTTGCTGAACCATAGGTTACCCTCGGGATCGAGAGTCATCCTCGAGTTGTTGATGGATTTGATGGTACCAGCGTGGTCCTGTATGAGCCAGTACACATTGGGCTTAGGCCAGCCGTCTGGTGGTTGACAGGTCAGCTTGTAGGGATCACCCTCGGATACACTCAGAGTCACTGGATTCTGGTCTTTGAAGGAGTTAAGCTCGGCCTTACGCACGAAGACCGAGTTCGAGGTGGCGATACCCCATTCGTTCTTGGCGAAGCACTGGTACTGTCCAAGATCCTCGTCACGTGGCTTCGAGATCACGAGAGTACCGCGGCCCGGCTGCTGCGATATACGATCGTCGTAGGCTTGCCATTTGAAATCTTTGCCGTTCTTTATCCACTCGTACCTGTAAAAATACGGAAAATAGATTAGCTTTTAGGAATGTTCTTGTTGCACAATCTATGTATCGTGAAACATCTTTTTTCTAAGGATCGTTACATAAATCATAAAAACAATTGATTTGATGTTTTATAAGTTTTTGTGCTACAGTGATCAATGCATGAGATCATACATTGTAAAAAGTGACCTTGCAACTTATTTTTATAAAAGTTGAAAATTACAATTTTTACCAGAAAAATAACTGGTTATTAAATCAATTGAAATTTCAGAAAATTTCAATTGAATTTAAGTTTCTGTCAAGCGTGAAATGCCCATAATTAGAAGAATGCAAAATTTCAATTCCATCAATTTCCAAGGAGGAAAGTAGTAATGGAGAAATGACCACTCCCATTGAGCCAGGCAAGAGTATACACTGCAAGTAAAGTATCTTTGTCAGTGGTAGTGGTAAGTTTAAACTCCCAGAGGCTATGAGGTCATCCAAGTAATTAAGACCAGTTACTCTGGCTTCACTGTAATGTAGCCGTAGGTTCTGGGTAGAGTAAAGAGGAATCTCCTGAATGAAAGACTTTTGGAGATGAATGCACCAATTGAAATTCCAGACAATTGATACATGTCCAAATTAATCAATGCATGCTACAGTGTATTGTGCAACAATCATCAATGTTTTGACGTTTCAAGATATAAATTGACTTATATTTCAGAACACGTTTGTTATGTGTAAATAAAAAAAAGCTTTGTTTTACTGATAAAAATAGGATACTTACAATGGTGCCGGCTCTCCTTCAGCCTCGCACTCAACAAGAAATGGTTTCTCATTCTCATTGACGCTGACTTGTGCCACTTGAAACAGCAATTCATCTGTAGGAGGCTGTTTTGATATCCTTGGCGGAGATTGTGCTAAAATAAGATTCGCCAAATTACAAGGAGGAAGTGACGCATTCGCAAAAATTATTTACAACTGAAAATGAAACTTTTTCCAGCAATCAAGTTCAATGGACTCTAATACAAATATAGCAACAAGGAAGAGTGAAAAGCATTAGTTTCAACTCTCCTTCAGGAACTGTCCCATGCAAATGCTTTAAAATTATTCAATGAATTCAGACGAATTCAATCAAAGTGTTGACACACATGCAGTCAATCATAATCATACTCACTTATAGCTGCTGCATGCAGCGCAAGTGTGGCAATGATGCACGCCGCGAATCTCATCTTTGCTGGTTAATCGTTTCTTGCTCTATCTAAAAGAAAAATTCAAATTGAAATAACAATTGAAGAGTAGTTACAGTGTAAAAGCTAGGCTCTATTTATCAAGTTGATTGCTGCACAACGGTAGGCCAGCATCACACTCAAAGAAGTGGACAGGCTTTGATCGGCCAACCAGACATCAGCGGGCAAGGTCAAGGAAATTATTCAAACAGATATTTGATGGACCAAGGTTATCACTAAAATAGACTGACCAAAGTTTTCCCATGCAGCGCAAACAATCCTCGCATTGCTAAATTCTGATTCACATCAGGTCTACCATAATAGTCAGCAGAGTACTTTCAATAAATTTAAATTTATAATAAGTCACTACTGCATACATTAAAACAAACGTCGAGTAAACATGAAAAAAATCGCTGTATATATGAGCGGAAATCTCGGAGATAAAAAAAAAAATAAATCACACAACTTGTATATTTAGTTCAACATTTCAAACGACGCTTCTCGAGAAATCCCTTGCGCAACGAACGTTTAAGGGCCGAGTAAAACTGGGACGTCAACGTCCTCCGGCATTGCACAACTCGCAGAGTTCGCATAATGCAGCAGTGCGCGCCCGCACACACAATCATATAACGCATCTGTAGGCAATAATCCCCGGGTCATTTAAAAACCAAGCGCGAAACATAAACAAACAGTAGCGCACAAGAATATAGGCGAGGCTTTTTACTCATCGCTGCTGCAAGCCTTATATATATATATATAACTTCAATTAAGATCGAGTGGAAGAAGAAGAAAAAAAACGGACAGTCGCGCGAGTACATCGTATACCTATATAGGTGTGTTTTATACATTCGATCGAACGCCACCAAGGCTTCCCGGCGTGAGCAAGCTGTTATTTTTTTTCTTATTAACACACACGCACACTTTGCTTCGTTTACGCCATCCGCCGAAAAATCCAGGCAGGTATAGAGCACGCAGCATCGACCAAACTCGTTTTAATGGCACTGCGCGAAGAGCGAGCGCGCGCGCGCGGATGATCTCATCGCCGCTTGCTATAACTATATAGTATATATACCTACAGGCAAAGTGTGTAATTCACGTCCTTCAAAAAAAAAAAAAAAAAAAAAAAAAAAATGAAGTGACACCATAGTCCGGAAATAGAAATCGACGTAATGCACGCTAAGGGGAGTCCTTAAGGTGTATCTGATGTCTCCGCGACTACCTGTCGTCTATATAATACACACACACACACGGTACACGCCTTACATATATGTAGAGGAAAAAAGAATCAACGAGCGTAAAGGAAAAAACTATGTATTACTATTATAATGTACCTATATTACAGAAGGGCCTAAGGTAAGCGTCGTCGGCATCCTTTGAACTCTTTGGATGGCGTTATCCTTGCTGTATAGAGCGCCAAGCGCGGTCACGATATAATACACAAATCCAAGAGCGCGATGGCATCGCGTATACACTCTCGTGTGGCTCACGCTCACCACCACCTCCCAACGAACAGAGGAAGCAGGAGAGAGAGAGAGTACGTGTAACGGCAGCGGCGGCCAACACCCGTGCGTGCGTACGGGCCCCAAGAACGGCCAATTAAGCTAGTACTACTATATACTCTGTATGTATGTGTAATGTACGTATAGACACAAACACACACACACACACACTCGCGGCTTCGTCTTCGGTATGTGTAATACAAGAGCGCGGGAGGATCGATCGCGCGCGCGACGCCCGCGCCTGTCAAATCGCTTCTCTAGTCTCTAGATACTAAGGGCCGATGTCAAGGGAATAACGTTTACGGCTGTGCTTTTTTTTTTCTCTCGCGGGAAACGAGAGATTTTCCAGGGCAGCTGCAGCAGCGTCATTGTGTTTGTATATAGGGACACGAGGGGGGGGGGGAGGGGGGGCTCCAAAGAGACATCAGGACATAATAATGGGACTCACCCGAAAGTCCGCAGCTGCTATTGATGCGCCGCTTCGTCCTTTACAGACTTTGCCTGGGTATTGTTATTTTATCCAGGACGATGAGAATCTTTCTCTCACTTTTGGTTCGTGTCAGCAATAACCCAACCAAGGCATCGTCGTCTCTTCTCGAGAAAAACCACTGACTCGCGGCAAGCAGTTCACGCACTGCACTATACACCTCTCTCCGCACTCACTATAGACACTATCTACTGCCCGGAGCGCCGCCGACTGAACTGGACTATAGAGCACGCGCGATCGAGAAATGAAACGACTCACCGTTATAACTCGCCTATATATATCTCTCTTTCTCTTTCACACACACGCACACCTTTCTATAGTGTAATATAGCTATAGTTCTGTCTTTGTCGCGCCTCAAGGGCTGTATGCTGACTGCAACAGCTTATACACGATGTGCTGTTGCGGTACCCCCACTGCTATATATATAAGAAAGGCGACGATTCACCAGTGGCGCGCGCATCGCTGCAGACTACATCGGGGCGGGGTCCCGGTGATTTGGCGCGAAATTACGAATTTTAACGTGTATATAGATATAGACAGAGATATAATGTGTTTTGCATTCCGCGTCGTCTGCCTTTTCTTATGCGTGATCGATGCGCACGAGTGGGAGTAGACGAAGCGAGAGTGAATGAGTTCTGATGCTGTATGCATGTGTTTATAGGCTCGGATATGTAGTAGTGTGCGGGTGATATCAGACGCTTAGAGAAAGAAGGAAAGTATATTGTTAGGGGGTGAGAGGATGATATCGATTAATACGAGTTGATATGAGTCAGAAGAATCTTTGCGTTTTGTTAGGATTGGGTGGTAGTATTGACGCATACTTATCGTCGTTTTATGAATGAATTTAAAAAAAAAAAAAAAAGCTCGTATAAATCTTTGTGAAACGGCAATGTGGATAATAAAGTTACATTTTTCGCGAGACGAAAAATATTGATCATCTTGAAAACCGTCCATTTCTTTCAAAGACGTAGAATTTAATAAAACTAGATTACGACGACGTCGGGGTCAAAGATCTAGTGTAGGCGATATATTAAAAGGAAATGCCGACGTATATATTAAGGTTTTTATGAAAATTCCCTCATCCGAGAAGGAAAAACTTTTTTCGCCTTTACATTGGGTAATAAGAAACTTATTAGATAAGTTATTATCAACAAAAGAAAAAAATTCTTGTTATCTGCGTACTTCTGACACAAACACAAACTGGTGATTGTAAGTTTGTTATTTAAGCCAAAGAATTTTAAAGAAATTAAATATAGTCACGTACTTTATTAAATTGTTATCCTATATCATTCCTCCTGTGTACAAATCTAAATATTTGTAAATTTTTACTTTGCATACTGAAATTTTTGCACACAATATAATTTGCTAAATTATCGATCTTAGAATAAAAAACGTTCTCCAAAACTTTTCCCAGCTAATAATACAAGAAAGCTTTTACCATAGAATAAATTTTTGCACAGGAAACACAAACATTCGCGCATAAAATGAACGGCAACGTCAAAGTACCGCTCGTTTCGAAGCCTATCTCGGAAAAAAGCAAAAGCGAATCACAGCCCGACGGTCATGCACCACGTATATTGAATGCATAAGCCGAGAGCTAACCTCTCGTTACGGTTGCCGTAATTACTGTTATTCCCTAATCAAATTATATATATGCATGCTGGATGGAATCTAGGCAAGAGTATAGGAGCCATATAGCATAAGCGGCCGAAGTAGCTTAACATTGGTTATACACCACTATACAGATATCTATAGACTCGAAGCGCATATTGTTATGAGGGAAATGGAAAAGTACCTATGCGCCACCTATGTTCACCTATCAGAAACTCGAAGAGTTTCTGCGGTAACGAAATGGCTAGTCCAAAACTACTTTAGCGGTTCACACGTACACGCATGTAAACGAGAATAAAATAATTACAATTATTGTCTTTATTAAACTAAAATTTAAATTTTCAAACAAATTTTCCAACAGTATAATGTAGTTTAAAGTTTCATAATGTCAGTGTGAATTTAACCGTTAAATTTAAAAGCTTTGAAACTAGTGCAACTTTACTGGACCGGAAGAAGACACCCGTCGTCGCATTTACGAAGCTTTCAGAGAGTTATACACAAGCGCGAATTTGATATCACGTGATATACTCTGCGAATATAATAACACACCTAATCAAGATCGTGTTTCATTATCACGAACTTCACCCTGTTACTCGCATGATGTATTTTAATATGATTTTTTTCAACATTTACGATTCTTTACTATCTGAATATTTAATTTAAAAAAATAAGGATTTACAATAATTTTTTACACTATAACATATTACCTTATTTTTCCTCAACGCGCAACAATAATCCAATAGACACTTTCCCCAAGGAGTATCTCACTGGTGTCGTCGACAATGAGATCTCTCAGCAAATTAAGCGAAACGTACGTTACGTATTCTACAATATTAGACATACGAGTCGAAAAAAGGTCTACGCACTGATTTATTTTACGAGCTCTCGTTTACCGGGCGTCAGACTTCCGCGACTCCGGCATTCGAATAACCAAAGCTGCAGTTCACCGCGACGAGAGAGAGAATATCTACTTACAGACGCTCCCAAGCGTATAGTCTCCATCTTTTGGCAAACATTCAGAAAATCCGGCCTACTATCATACTGCGGATTTTAAATATATGCGTCGATGCAGAAGTTTTTTTTTTTTCTTTTGAGTATACATATACGTAATATTTACAGTTATTTTTATAAACTTTTGCAAAGAACTATATAAGCGCGCGAAAAAAGAAGAGAACGGGCTATTTTTAAATTTGAAATTTAGTCGCTGGCAGCTTCGGGGAGGCATATATATTATTGACGAGTAAGCTGCGCTACTGCGTGTGTTCTACTATATGTGTGTCGCGGCCAGCGAGCGGTTGCTGGGCAGTAAAATTCGCAGTAAAGAATCTCTCTCCCTTTTTTTTCTTTTTCGTTATGGAGTGTATTAAGGCAGGGCTTTGCGACCTACATATCGATCTTGAAATTGCAATCGCTACTGTGAGATTACGCTTCGCTGCGGAGAAATGTGTGTAATTTGTAGGATTGTTATTTTGCTTCCTTCCTAAGGAAGCCTTCGTAATAGTACTTTTTTGAGTTTGTGTAAAAACATGTAGGAAGTGTGTTTTGATGCATTTTTAGTCGAAAAATAGTGTTTTTAGAAAATATTCTACTCAGTGGATTTTAATCCACCAACTCTCATTTTCTTCATTTTTATACTATAGCATGATGGGGAAACAGTCCGTTTTACATTTTGTAGGCTTGTTTTTTTTTTTTATGGCGAATTTTAGTTTTGAGATTTCAGTTGTTTCCAATAAAGTTATTGAAAAAGTTAATAAAAGTAAATTGCTTAATATGCACATGAAAGAGAATAAAATTACCTATCTTTTTACTGTGGAGAATTTATATTATCTTTCGTCGTTCTTTTATTATACATCATAAAGTGCAATTTTTTGAAACCGTTATAACTCAAAAATTAATAAATATCGAACCTTTCTAAAAAAATATATGATTATTGAAGGTAATTAGAACTATATACTGCTTTAATTTTAAATAAGTTCATCGGAGAAAAATATCAAAAACTGAAAAAAGTCGTTTTTCTATATGGGTCGCGATAACTGGAGTAAAAAGGCATTAATCAAGTTCAAATTTTGAATTTAGTTAGCATTATATAGCACTCCGATCCATATGTTTGGGTTGTTTACGAAACCAGTTAGTTTCAAAGATATTAAGCTTCAAAATTTTTTTTCTCACTCTGTATACTATGAATCGTTATTTTTACGTGACGCGATAACTGGAGTAAAAAGGCAATAATCGATTTAAAATTTTGGATTTAGTTAGTATTATATAGCATCTTGATCCCTTTCTTTGGGTTGTTTACGATACCAGTTAGTTTCGAAGCTATGAGAGAGGAAGAGAGAGAGAGAGAGAGAGAGAGAACTTTAATTATATATATGTATATTGATTCAAAATAATTGTATCCATCAAACAAAAAAAAAATTGATAGATTTATATATGAAGTAAAAACAATTATGATATTAAGCAATACATAATGTTGAAGGAAGCTACGTGCCAAAGAATTGGCAGCGGTTTTTTTTTTCTTTTTATTGGATAGAATATTATTGCACTTAATTGTTGATTGAAAATATAACGACATTTTATGTTTATTCAATTTGAACATATAGAGCAAGAGATGAATGACTGTATTGATTAAAAGCATAACAAGGCTGAGTAAAATGAATCAGTAAACTGTCATTCATTGGATTGCTGATTAAGAAGGAAGTTCCGATTACGGACACTGACATTTTCTCCACAGTTGGATCGTTGCCTTTACGTCCGCTAATTAATTAGACATTTGCATACAACGAAAAAATTTGAAAATGCTGACTCGAACTGCGTATAAAGATTTTTTAAACTTTAATAAAAACTGTGACCGATGAATGCATATATTTTTTGCAAGCGCTATATGTATGGCGGCTCTTAAAACAGTACTTTATATCACAAGTGCAGTAAGAGAGAAGCCTAAACGATAGCTGCTTACAAATTAGCTGCGCGTACCGTTTCCATTGCCAGCAGCTGTTCCGACGTCAGTGAACTCGCTCTATTGCATTTAAACGCAAAATATTTTTCAATTTCAAAACAACTTCACATCTCTTGTAATATTTATACATACCTTTAAGCCATCTTGAAAACGCAATAATACTACAAAAAAAAAAGTTTTACCGGCTTTATACGGCCAGGGAATTAGAATCCCCCAGCGCACTACCTGATGCAGGTCAACTTTTATAGAGAGCTAGTATCGCAGTCTCTCTTATATCTGGACCCTTTATGACTCCTCCCCTAAACCTATCCGATGCACAGTCGAGAAAAGGTTATTTACTGGAACTCAGTCTACATCGAAGCATTCACGCAGTCAGTGTGTGCAAATTTGAGACGTACCGACGCCACGCCGCTACAGAACCTCTCCTCTGTTGTTTTTAAGAGACTGTCAGAATTATTGATTGACATTTGGCTTATGAAAGTTTAGTTTTCATTTGCATCGCAGATTGCCAATTTAGGTAAAGAAAGAATTGGAACAAAATTACCGTGCTGGCACAGTAATAACGCTCGTACGCCGCGCCATCTGAAGTATTTTTACTGGATCGGCACTGTAAACTTTTCGGTACTTTGTTATATTTTTCTCCATAGCCTCTATATTATAATATTTTGTTATATACATGTGCGTGACGCATATTATTGATAACGAAAGGGTTATTCATAAATGACAGACTTTAAACCAAGAAATTCGTTGGATTCAACGAGCGTACATCGGGATTAGATTTGGAGGTTATGGAAGCATGGTAAAAATTTTCGCCATCAAAAAATTTACATAGTGCTGGTTCAGTAAAATTTACGGGGAGCAAGATAAATAATATCTTAATTCAGATAAAAACTTCCGGATATAGACATGGCGCCCCACGATTACCGTGCTATTCCGGTAATTTTTACTGGAAAATTCTTTCCGTGTCCCAGGCGGAAATTTATTCACCTAAAAAAAAAAACGAATAAAAGCTTATAACTTTTATGTTCAGTTTATAAATATGTAGATTTTGGACTCTAAAAATGTTTAGTAATAATTTATAGCTTTTATTCGCCTTTTTAAACTTTTATTAAATTTGCTATATATTCTGGCTCAAAAATAAATAAACGCGTGACCTCTGAAAAATCTAATAACCTAATAAGTTTTAAAAAATATTTACTTACAATAATTTAGATTTATAGGTATTTTATAATTCTTACGATATGTTAGTATAAGTTATAAATTATTTTTAGTTTTGTCTTCTAAACTCTAATATCTTTAAAAAAATTCTTTAATCACTTGTTTTTAATGTTTCAAAAAACATAAAAATACTAATAAATGCTACTATATAAATTCTAATAAAATCTAATAGCTGTTATTAGCTTTTTTAAGCTTTTTTCTTGGAGATTATTTAACACGTTAAAAAAACGAATAAAACTTAATAAAATAGCTTAAAAACATTTGTAAAATTAAAAAATATATAATTACATCTCTCAAACATTAATAAGTGTTATAAACTATTATTAGAGTCCAAATTCCGAATAAGATTATTTCCGCCTGGGGTGTATAAAGAACATTAATAGTCTTTCTATACATTTTCGCATCGTCATAAAGGTAAGATTTTGTTATATATAGATGTACAAGAAATGATCAGTTTTTCGTTTAGAGTAAAAACTTTGTCGCGAACAAGTCAAATTATTATTTCTTACTGCAGGTGCAGAGAGTTATGACGTCATTTCCATTTTTCTAAGGCAGCTTCCATCCCATCGTAAAAAGCTTCGAAATGGCTGGATATGATTTAGGAAAATACACATACTACGGCGATCCGCATTTTGTAGTGCATGAATCTGAGAACTGGACGTCAGATTTTGAAAATCGTATCAAAAGCTTCGACCGCATGCTGCATCAATGGCTTGAAAAAATCTTTCGCGAGAGCTGTCTTGGTATCCGTGAGACGATCAAGGAATTCCTTCGTGTTCAAGTGTCCATAATCGAACCGATCCTGGAGCAGGAACCAGTACTCAGCAAGTGTTTTTCGAAAAATGAGCTTAAAAAGTTATCACTCCTGTGGATTGCTGTCTTAGCCGGTTACCATAATTCAGCCGAGTTGTTGATACGTTCCGGTGCTGATGTCAACGATATCTTCGGATATCACGATCCTCAGGTGATCCAAGAGAGATGTAGTATTCTTCACCTGCTGCTTTATAGAGATTCCTCACCAGAAAACAAACGACTCGTCCGTCTGCTAATGGATCACGGCGCCGATTTAGAAGCTCGAGACTGTAAAGGACGAACTGCCTTGCATTGCGCAGTGTATAATGGTCACACAGAGATCACCAGAATGTTGCTTGAAAAAGGTGTCAATATTTCTGCCAAAGATGATTCCGAGACAACTGCTTTGTTTTATATGACGATGGCTGCTAATGTGACACTGGAAGAACGTCTTGAGATGATTAGAATCTTAATTCAGAATGGCTTCTCGCCTAACGAAAGAGACAAGGAAGGCTATCAGCCGATACACCGTGCCATCGAGCATGGAGTTGTTGAATTGGTACGTATATAGCACTTATAGTACAGCATAAGTTTTATTTCCTAATATGCGTTGTATACTTTTTCCAGGTGGAGGTTCTTTTAGATCTCGGTGCAGATCCAAATGCAGAACTTGATGATGAACCTCTTATGCACGTAACTATTCGTGAAGATCCTTATTGTCTCATAAACAAGCGAGTACTGGAAATGTTGATCAAGCACGGTGCAAATATTGATCTGAAATCGAGTGACGGTGACACCGTGTTGCACCGTATCTGTCAAGTGGAACCGTATAATTTGCTGGAGCTTCTCGAGATAGTTCTATTTGCCGGTGCGGATGTGCTTGCCAAGAACTCGTTTGAAGAAACGCCTTACCAAATCCTTTATACAGCTGCAGAAGATATAAAGAACAAGTATTGCGGAGCAAAGATATTAATCAAGGCGATGGTCGTGAAAAAAGCTCTTGATTCGACGATCGAATTGAAGGATGAAACGATTATTTTATGGGATCCGGAGACGAGGAAATATTATCGACAATGCCTTAAAGAGATCTATAAAATGAAATCCATGAGATTCATTCAGACTTGCACGTTTTTTGAACTACTTACTAAAAGTCATCGTCGGACTGCCGCGTTAATGTTAAATCCCAACTTTGAAAAAAATTTCAAGCGGTACAATCTAAACGCGAGATTTCCCATCTATGCCGAGGATTTGCTCAAAGCTTTTAAAGGTGCGCAGAGCCATTTTCAGTCTATGCTAGATCTGGAGAATTTGATCAATAAGGCTGTTTATTATAAATTGCCTTATGTAGTCGTAACGAAGATTGTTCGTTACATAACAACTGTCGATTTTTCATAAATAAAACAATATTTTTATAATTATAATTAGTCAAGTCTTAAGACAATTCAGGTCGAAAATAGCATGAGCGGCCAAAGCAGCAGGCATATCGCTCTAGCGGTCCAAACGTACGCATGTAATACATTAAAATTAAATTAAATTTAGACTCGGAAGAGTGTTTTTAATATAAAACTGTTTTCAAATTTTGATTTGAAAAGTCGAGATGTCTTTATTTTATAGTATAGGATTAGAGTAGAAAACTAATTTTTGTGTTAATATTGGGATACTAAATGTACCAGACACTATTTTTTTGTATAAATCGTTTATACAACTTTATTACAAAAGAAAAACAAATCATCGTGTACTAATTAAAATATATGATATGTAATAGCCTAATGATCGAATGAAACGATATGAAAAAATTGCTTAAAATTACACATAATTATATTGTACTAACTATCTGAAGTCGCAGGAATAAATTAAATCTAAGTATAATGCGGAAAAATCGTATTTTGTACAGGCGCTAGTAGTGTATCCACTTATATATACACTTACAGTATAAATCTTCAATTTACATAGGTCAACGATATCTTGATCGCGTTGGAAACAACGTTTTGGAATATAATTACATTACGCGGTATTGCTCGGGTTCGAGTTCGTTTATGTGCTTCAAGAAGAACGTCACTTTTACCTGTTCTACGTGTCGGCATAATTTCATGGCTGAGCTCATTCGCAGTTTCATGTGCTCAGTAAGAGAAGGCAGGTTCAACAGCAGAAATGCCAAGCCATCGATTTCCTGTAACACAAAGCGAATCAGAAATTTAATACACCTTTAACATTGGTCATTTTATTGCAAAAAATACAAGTGTCTCAAATTTCTTACCTCTTGCCTGACTCTATAGGCTAGATCTTTGCAGTCTGTTGTTTTCCTAAGGTACCTAAAAACGTCGTCAACGGTCCAGAACAACGGGTTAGATTCTAATTTTCTAGTTTTAGGCCGTCTTTGCTTCTTTTGCATTATGATATACTCAGCGTCGGCATCAGAACCTTCAGACTCCACACTCGTGTCCCAATCCCTTTCTCTTTTTCCAGATCTCGTGGCGGTATTGTTCTGACTTGATTTCGTTGATTGAATTTTACCAGAGGAACTTCCTGGACTATCGATATTACTATCTTTACTTTTCCTATCGTTAAAACTACTTCTTGAGTCTTCCGATACGTTACTGGATGGTAACTCTTGCTTTATGTCATCAGACTTTTCAAATCCTTTTTGTATCATAATGTCGATTTCCGAAAGGGGTTGTCTATCCTCGTACATATCCTCTAGTCCATCGTTAATGTGTTTAGTTAAGTCCATAGAAAGAAAAGGCATCCCTTCTTCCTGTTCGAATTCTTCTGCGCGTTCCTTATCCCTGTTAGCCCACCTGCCTCTCCTTCTCTTGCGTTTTCCCCAAGGTTTAGGCTTCTGCACCATGATACTTGTATATCCTTTTGGTTTACCTCTTTTTCCAGTTCCAACAGTGGTAGCTAAACAGAAGAAATAAAATATTTATCGTGACGAAATGGAAACGTTTGATAAAACACACTTTAAAATACTTACTCATGAATTTGTTCTTTGAAGTCTTGTGACATTTATCTGGACATTCGTTTTCCGGTACGTGTAAGGGTCCAAAGAGATTGGGACAAACCATCAATTTTTTGCAAATGCTTTTACAAAATTCAGCCACCATATCTCCTGATGTGATGATAGCAACACTTGCTCTGTACGTATTATTTTTATGTTTCGCTTTTAATACTTCTAAATTATAACCAGGCTCTGGTTTGGTATCACACTGTAATACTTTTAAGATCCTAGCACTTCTGTATCCAACTGATACAATCATCGACAGAACTTCTCTCATAACTAGAATCACAGGTCCAGGGCCAACTGCTTTTGGAAGAGTAGCTAATTTACCTTTGGAAATCATTGGTCCAGTGAAGCAACGATAATTAAAATAAATCTTTGGACACCATAAGGAAGAGCGTGGCTCAGATAGCGGAATATCAATAATGCTTCTTTTCTTTACAGGTGCAATGGCAGTTTGTACTTTCTTATAAACTTCGATATAATCTTTTGGAGGTTCCAATGGGTAGTGATTGGATTCACACCACCCAACTGGAAAAATTTGCAAGGAATGCATGTGCACTATGTGCTCGCGTCGATCGTCGCTAGAATTGTCTAATTTCAACCATAGTAAATTGTCTATGATTTTCGTGATGTGTGCTGCACAAATTGCGTCTTCGTTTTGAGGATCTACAGCCTCTAATCTCATACCACATTTGAATCCTGCTTCAGCTGCACTTTCCCGGGTAGCGAATAATTTTTCATCAGCAGCGACTGCTTTTGTTGCTTTCAAATAATCTTCCCAGTCAAATTCTTTGTTTGCATCTTCTTTTGAAGGAACCCAGTTTAGTGGTGATTCCACGCTGAAATCAGGACAGTAATAATTACTTACAATTCTCAAATTGCTGTCTTAATACATACAAAATTAAAATAAATATTATAGTTACCTCAAGCCCTGCTTTTTAGCCCAACCAACTGGAAAGATGTAAGGATGTTCAGCTGTGCAGAGCCACGTGTTCTTGTCAGTAGTGTTCTGCATATAAGCTTCATCATAATTTTCTACAGGTTTTTCACTATATACGTCAATGTGAACTAAAAAGTAAGTATTATCAAATACTTTAACAACCGTGGCTGGGCACAGCTTTGTCCTATCAGAAGGTGAAACTGCTTCCAATTTGTCTCCTAACTTAAAATTATGCAGCGGATGTTCAACAGAGTTATTGAATAAATTTTCAGGTACTTTAACATCCTTAGGGCCGTTTTCTGTAACTTCTTTCCATTCTTCATAAGCATGCGTATCTACTATTGAACTAGGGGGTTCTAAAAACCAATCGGCTGATTCAGCTTTTGAAACAACAAATCCATACCGATGCAAATGCTCAGATGTACAGAACATCCAAAACTTTTTTGCACTTGATCCTGGTGTATCGTATTCCAATAATAGTCGTCCTCCAACACTCTCTTTGATCTGTAATTATTTTTTTATGACCGTAAGTAAACTGTTATTGTTACAAATGCTAATCATTAAATATATAAACTTACTGTGGCCACCCATAATTTGTATGGGTGTCGAACATCACTGACTTCGACTTTCATTCCTTGTTTGATTCTATCCACTATGCTGAGCCCATCCTACGAAAAACGATCGAAAATTAAAACTCCAGAATGAGACAACTGGGACAGTTTCTTTCATAATAAACTATTTTTATATTTACCCCACAAAGCATTTCAAAAGGAATGGATTTTGCAGTGGTTAAGAACTCTTGTAGTTTTTCGGAGCAGTCTGGAGATCTTTCAAGCACAATGTCTGGTGGTTCTAATCTTTTATCATTTTTAACTGACCAACCCAATTCATGTGCTGCCTCTTTTGTCAAATTAAACCAGAATTCCAGAGATCTATCGTCACCACCAAAGTAACGAAGTCTCAACAAGGGACCACATGCCATGACGATCGAAGCTACCCAGTAGACAGATTCTTCGCCATCCTTGGAATCATTCTTTTTAATCGGTACCTCCAAGGACATTCCTATTTCTATTCTATTTTGCAATGTTTCCTCAACATGTGGAAACATAATCTGTGGAACTTCCACAGTTGCTGTGGCATCCAGGTAGTCTTGCCATAAGAAGCCATCTAAAATCAATAATTTTAAAAGCATGTATCTACTTTTCAGAGAAGTGCAATTATAATTTGCATAGAATTAAAAAAGAAGTAAATATTTTTCAGTATTGGTCAAGTTAGTAATGAATGAATACACAACTTGGCTAAATTGGAGTATAAAGTGAAAATAATTTGAATTGGTGCAAACTATATATGTGTGTGTGTATACAGTAAATCAATAAAGTATGCTCAACATGATAATAGTGCTCGAATTAAGAATCTCAAGTACGTTTGTCACCGCAAACATCATTAGTGAACAAACATACTATAGTTACACACAAACTTTTTTCCAACAAAATTTCCAAAAGAAATACTTATAATTGATATTATTATCAATAAAACAACCAACATAAAAAAAACTTTTTCTTACAAGCACAATCAGTAGCCATAACGTTCGAAAATTCCAAGTGAAAGTTTTATATTCAATCAAAAACGAGCCACAAAACAAGTGGAGTCATCAGTCTATATCAAAATAACTATAAGACAATACCGCGCAATTACATAAACTAAACTCTTCTAAAAAGTCCTAACAACGAAATCGCAAAACCAACAATAATAAGTTAACAAATTTCGTCTTCGTCTCGCAAATAAAAAAGCACCTGGCGAGGCAAGGCCATCGAGTTCCGCACGAGGCATCTCAGTACACTAGCACATGAAACCGTGGCCATCCTCGTATGCATCGCAGCGGCGTTACGTGCTGTCTCTCGCACTTTTCCATTTCGAACGCTCTATACATATATACAGCCTGTGTCTAATATGCGCATCAGTCGGCGTTGACGATAACCCGAAAAATGCGTGCGTTACGAAGCGAAATTTTTGCTTAGTGCGTTTTACAATAATAAAAACTCGATTACATAATGCAAGAAAGAGTAGCCGAAAAGCCGCGCGATTCGCAGTAAACGATTAGTATTACAGGCGTATTAGCCTATATAAACAGTTTTTTTTTTTGAAAAAGATAACTTTCTTACCTCCTTCGACTACTGATGCTACTGCAGGCGGTTTGTTCTCTTGATGCGTCGTCCGAGTACTCTCCTCCTCCATTGCGTTAATTTTGTTTATCTTCTTTGCTCGGATAGATTCCTTATAATGTGTATAAGCGTCGACGTAAGTGGTCCGACCTGAAACAACAGAAGCAAAGATAGACCTTATATTAATACACATGTATACTGCAATTATAACATACTGAAAAATGCAAGCTTGCATTTTTGCAACCTTTTGGAAATTCTTATGCAAAGAACGTAAAATCAATCGATCCGTATATTAAAACACATCGGCCCGGTAAACGCCCACCGCGAAACTATTTGTAACTTATTATTATTACGTGTGTGCGTCGTGCATCACATACAAAAAATGTATATATACCTAAAGCAGATGCCGAGAAGAAGCGGCAAATTATTGTGAAACCAAGGAGGGAGTGTATATAGCACCGGGTTTTAAGACGCGTGTATAAGTACTGAGTTTAAGCATGTCTCGCACTTACTACGTTCCCCGTATAGCTTCTCGACGCGACTATAATGTCAGGCTGTCTCTCTCTCTCTCTCTCTCCACGCGGTTACTACTTACCTACATAGACACGCGTGGCGCTTTTATCTCTTTCTCGCTTGCTCTCGAACAGCTAGGTTCGTTCCTCTCTTCGACTTGGCGTATAGCACGAATTTGTGATACTATTATATATAGGCTACTGTTTTATTGTATGTTATGCTAATTATTTGCATTTTTGGAATTATGGATTTGCAGATGCTTGTATTTGGTTGATATGGGATTTTATGTAGGTGGGACTTTGTAGCGTGGTTGCAGCAGCGTCGTGATTCATCGTTCAAGCTATGTAGGTATTTTCTGAGTGTTGCACATTGTACTTTAGACCCTTTAAGTACAGAGTGCGTTGTATAGACTTTTGAGAGATGATGTTTGTTATGTTTTTACAGCAATGTTTGGAATGCAACGAGATGAGATTACTTTTTGTCTTCACTGATGCGTGGTTTGATAAACGTCTTCGTGGGTATAACAGTATATAGCTTATAGGCTTGGATGTATTTTTGAAACACGTTTAGTTTTATACATTTTATTAAGTAGTCGGTTTAATTTTATGATGATCATAATGTAAACTAACTAAGCGATTAAAAAATAAAACCAATGGATATAATTATTTTCATTAATTATCGATATGATACACATATATAACGCGTGTCTATAAATACACAACCTATAAGTCGCCTACTACTACGTTCTCAAGATTTTAATAACGGTTAAGTACTACACATATTATAAAACTGCTTACAAAGAAACTGTGCACAAGTACAGCAACACGAAAAATATAATTACGATCAATGTTTGCACGTCACAAGGCCTGGAATCAATTATATCGCACTTGAAAATAAAGTAACTCCTCGTTATCTATAGGTACATTAATATACGTCGCCAGAATATATATGTATAGGTGTGTGTCTTACAATATATCAAACTCACCGAAATCCGCCAAGTTTTCTCTGCAGTCAACTATAATAACGAAGCTTTTGTCCACGATCCGGTCGATAAACAAAGCGTGCATATATAAGCAAGTAGCCGAAAGGTACTCTATATTATAATATATGGCTAATAAGTAGAAGAATAAAATAATCTATCGGACTCTCTCGTGAGTAAAAATCGATAACCGCGCAACTCTAAAAAGGTCAACTCACGACGTGAGAGTCCGCTTA
Source organism: Pteromalus puparum (assembly GCA_012977825.3). Taxonomy (NCBI): domain Eukaryota; kingdom Metazoa; phylum Arthropoda; class Insecta; order Hymenoptera; family Pteromalidae; genus Pteromalus; species Pteromalus puparum. The sequence goes on along the minus strand of CM053172.1, from coordinate 3,447,620 downwards.
CATACACACGTATATACGCACGATTTTTCTCATGAACAATATACACCACCTTTATAAGCTGCTCTCTATACTTACACTGTTATAACACCACACGCGAGAGTCTACTACTTACTTATACGTCCGCCGCGCGCCTCTCTCTCACTCCTACGAAAAGTGAGACAGAGAGAAAAAGAAAAAGAAATAGCGACGAAAAGACAGTGTGGGCTCGAGAAAACGCGAAATTACAATACGAGAACGTTATAAGTATATTGCATCGCACGCTGTATACATATATCTGTATGCATCATATCGGCGCTTGGCGTTGCACCGCCGCCTTCACTTTATATTGTATATACTTGACGAACACTAGTGTAGCTGATGTGTTTTCAGCTTGTTTCTCGAAATATTCGTAAACGTGCTTGTAACAATCTTTATAAGTAAATTCACCTTATGCTCTTTTATAAAGATATAGAGAAGAAACGAAAATTACAGTGACGAACGAGTGTATTGCACCTGTTCCTCCTCCTCTTGATCTCTTAATGTCTTATATATACTTAATATAGCGATATATAGTAATATCTAGTACTATATACGTACACAGAGTAGAGTAGAGTATATAGCAGCAGCTTGTCTTGAGAGATTCGCGTATCCCAGCAAAATTGCAACTGACGCCTGCGCGCGCGGTATCTCACTGATGCGGTTATAAAAAAGCCGAATTGCAACAAGGCCAAATAGGCCGTCAACAATGAGCCGCGGGGAGAGATGATTCGCGCGCTTCTTTTTATCTTTCTTATACTAATGGTGCTAACCCATAAAAAAGTTCTTCTCTAACGTATAATATCTATGATTCGGTCAACATTACAGTAGGTAAGCGTGAGGAGCGATTTTCGTTGTTTCTCAGAATTTATTAGAACTTAAGTAGTAAACTCACTTTTGCTGATGCTTTTTCCCTCGATGCTGCCAGGCCACTGTTCTCGAGCTATCTGCAAATGAAATGCGAGGGAGCGTGTAGCACCGAGAGCACGTACGTTATGTTGGCAGCGCTCGTGCGGCGGTGAACGTCTTAAGTAGCAGACGACTTTTCACAAGTACTTACTTTTGTATACACGTGAGATTTTCCAAAGAGCTTTTTGTCATGAAAGTTTGGAGATGATGAGCGGAATGATGAGTGGAACGATGAAGATGATGAAGACGACAAGTCGGTTTTATCACTGTTGGAAGAATCTCGAGAGAAGAAACGCTGGGTTTACGTATTGCTGCTCTAACCTTAAAACGGGCTCTCGATTGTTCCTGCAAACTGTAAACAGGTATGATAGTTGGTAGTTTGTTCTGGGAGATTTTTAACTCAGTGTGTTATGATATCAATTACAATTTTTTTAGATGGTATACGTCTGATCTTCCTGTATCAGAGATTGATGTCAGCAAGTTTGTAAAACATCTTCTAGATGCTCATAGTAAAGGGAGAAAAACAGAGTTCGATGACATTCTACAACAGTTTTTGGTCAAGACACTGATTGACGAGAGGGCAAAGATCTATGAGAACATCAAGAACTTGGCTGAACTGGGTAAGCGGAGTTGCGTAGTATATTAGAATGAAATTGTGAATCTTTAGTGATACAATGTAAAATTTACAGTGGAAGAAGATAAAGATATGAAGAAACTAGCTGAAGAGGAAAAACTATCCAACGAAATAAGATTGAAAGAAATAGACAATGAACTGTTTAGTGCTTTAGCCCAGAGTTTAAATGGAGATAATTTTGATGATATTATTTTGGAAATAACTGCTGGAGTTGGAGGCCAAGAGGCGATGCTTTTTGTCAAAGATCTGTTAGAGATGTACATTAAACATTTATCGTACTTGGGATACAGTTACGATATTATAGAATTGGATGAATCTTCCCAAGGAGGATGCCGACATGCCAGTATTATGATTTCCGGTAAAGGTTCATTTGAAAAGCTACGTCACGAAGCTGGAGTGCACAGAGTTCAACGAGTTCCTGCCACTGAAAAATCTGGAAGAATTCATACAAGTGTTGTTTCAGTAGGTATCTTGCCTCAACCCAATGAAATTCAAGTTGAGATACATGCCAAAGACTTGAGGATAGACACAATGAGAGCTTCTGGTGCTGGGGGTCAGCACGTGAATACCACCAATTCTGCTGTCAGAGTCACTCATTTGCCAACTGGAATGATGGTAGAATGTCAGACGGATAGGTCGCAAATAAGAAACCGCGATTTGGCACTGGCCAAATTGAGAGCCAAAATGTACGAGCAGAAGATGGCTAGACAGTTGAGGAGTGCTTCAGAAATGCGCAAGCAACAGATGGGTATGGGAGAGAGGCACGAAAAAATTAGAACTTACAATTACAACCAAGACAGAGTGACGGATCACAGATTATCTAATGGTACACTGCACAATTTAAAAGGCTTTCTAGAGGGTGGCATAGCCCTGGACAGTCTTCACGAGAAGCTCAGCAAAAATATGCAGCAGAAGCTGCTGATGGAAGTTTTAGATAGTATGAAAAGATGATCAGCTTGTTAAATCAATTGACGCATACCCAAGTAAGTAATGTTTATTTGTAAAAAGGAATGTATATAATTTTTATAACATATTAATAAACGAGAAATTAGAAATATGATCGATGAGAGTGGTATATTCATTTTTGGACTTTCACAGTTGCGTTTTTTTGTTAAAATTCATATTATATATATATTCGTATCTCTTTCTTCTCATTCTCTCGAAATTTGGCATATGCGCAAATAGTAAAATACCGACGACGTCACACGCAAACACACACACGCACACACTCACACGCACTGATATATTATATATATATATATATATGTATAACGATCGTAAATCAAAGAAAAAGGCGAAGAGTTCAATGATTTATTTGAAAAACATACACAACAAGATCTGGTTTAACCGCGTGACCAAAGGCACACAATCTTACATACTTTGGTATTATTATATTATTATTTATATATTACAGTAATTTACAAAAATCAATTATAGTTAATAGTCTCTATAAATAGTAAATTACATATCTTATAATTCGATTAATGTACAAAGCGCGAACGTACGAATGTAACAGTAGTAGTAATTAGTAGTAAATAGCAGTGTGGTTTTTCTCTTTTTTTTTTTTTATATACGACTGTACGTTCACCTATATAGACATCCTCGACTGCTCCACACATTATAATACCTTTATCGCATTTGTTTAGACGTGTTATAGAAGTCCATCGCAGATCGCACTTATTATTAATAAATTCGTTTCCTCGGTAGAAAGGTATTCAATGATCTTACGTATAGCAAAACACTGCGATTTATGTATGTCGTATATAGCTTCACTTTTTTGTCTCATCGTTCGTCGATCTTATGGTAATATAGTATGTATGTTAGAAAGGATCGAGTTCGGGAAGCCGGAAAAACACTGCATCGAATCGCACTGGCAATGACAATGGCCGGAGACAGCGGTGCATATAGCGAACGTAATTTCGTATTGCATCGTGGTCAGTACGAATCTCCTCTCGTATATATATATATATTTTTTTTTGTTAATTTTTGTTTTTCTTCTTTTTTTCTTTACTTTTTGAACAACGAAGATCAACGCTTATAGAGAACAGTCTCTAAGCTGTATTACCCTTTGCTCTATTTTTCGTTCTGAGAATTTAAAATTATGTGGTCGAGATCGATTGAGAATAAATAAAATTATGTATAGGAGCTTATAACTATATCGTACAAGATGAAGTTCACGCTTATCGAGTGCTGTATAGTTGAAAGCGAAACGAGGAAAAAATAATTGCTACATCTACGTGTACAAGTATATTTGGATGCAAATATTAGTATAAATCTCAAAAGATCGAGCTCGTCTTTTTTTTGTTTCGGTGATCCATCATATGTATTAAATTATTTTGCAAATCTCGTTAAACGACTCCTTAACCGCTAAAGAATATATGCAAAAAAGAGTGTGTATTATACTCACTGATCGAGTCCTCACTTATAAAGATATATCAGAAAGAAATATCCAACAGTCTTGAAAAGTTTCTTATGAGAAACTATAATAAAATATATCCAATATAGTAACAAAATCGTAAAACTGTCATTCTATATGCGTCTATGTTCGTTGCTTCGAATGTGTATGTGTGTACAGTATAATATGTATAATAGTTTGACTTTGGCTCGTTAAAAGGTCAACTTCAGCTCTCATCACTCCGTTATTAAAACAGATTCTCGCACACATCATCAGTAGAATTCTCACTTTATATCTCGCACGTATATAATACGGACGCCGGCGTCCTGGAGGTACAACAGCAGCATCATCATCATCATCGCACTCAATTAAATTACACAACAACAAGCGTCCTTCAGTGGCCAGTGACGCCGAGGATGATGGCTAAGGCAACGAGCCCGAGTAGCCTTAGGTCCAGCCTCGAACCAGTCGCGGCTCGGCCGCACAGGTCCTTGATCTCGCTCTCCTTCGGATGGTTACGGATACAGGTTTGAGGCCTACGTCTCGGTAGGTTCTGTGACGTCTTCTGGCAGGCGAGTGAGCTGTTCTGCGTGTAGGCGAGTTCCTGGGGATCCGTCGACATCTTGAATAGGACGTTTTGACAGCCCTGCGTGTCGATCATCAACAGGACCATGTTTGTCGAGTTGATCGGTTGGACGATGTACTTGAGATGGTCACAACCTGTTATACCTGTGTTTGGGTCGTCGTGTACCGCGTTCGCTTCCGTGACGCCACGTAGTAGGTAGAGGTCGACCTGGAACCAAGTAGTTAAGGTTGTGGATAGGGGATTCGAACTTGTGACCTCAGAGTCTTTAATATTATAAACGTACCCTTTGATCGCAGGGTTCGGGTCTGGTCCTTTTGATTCGAATTAGGTTGTCGTAGATGCCGTCGTCTTTGATCTCAGCGGCTGGCTTGTTGTTGACGTTGTCGTTCATGGACTCGGATTCGGTTTGAGGCTCCTCGGCTATCGTCACCTTGTCCAGCTCGATCTCCACATCGTCGTTGGGGTACGCTACGGCCTCCGCGTATTCGTAACTCCAGAAGCCAGCCTTGGCCAGGCTGAAGGCCAGTTGACCGTAGAGCCATGACGCCGCCATCGCTACGGTCTTCAGAGGCTGTGAAGAAGAAGAAGAAGAAGTTGAATTTAAAAGAATCGAACCCAAGTCCTTTGATTCCCATAATAGAAAATTTTACTGACCGTCAGTAAGATATTGCCATCGTTGCTCTCTTGGGTGTCCCTGAAGCACACCGCCTGGTAGTCGAAGACGGTGATCTTCTCGAAGACATTGTGCTCGACAAGGCTGCTCATAACGAGGCCGTTTACGTCGCCAAGGAAGCGGCCAGCTTTCGAGGCTTCCTTAGCCGCTATTATGTAGGCGTGATTGTCGACGAGGAAGCAGTCTGTATTTGTGTTGTTGGCGCAGGGCAACGTGTTGTTGCGGAAGAAACCTTGGAGGGCCGTGTGGGTCATCTGGAAGCCGACCACTGCTGCCGGTGCCTTTATCGAATCGTCGTTACCTGCATTTCATTAAATAACAAAGTGAATAGTCTTCGATCTGATTCTAAAGTCTCTGTTGTCATTCCAAAACGCAACTAACCAACGAAAATGGCACTGCTGACGGTGACGAGGGTTGAGTTGGTCGCGCCGTCTTCGTCGATCGGTATCGAGAACACAAGGCTCTCGGGTTGAACGTAATACTGTTCCACCGCTCGTTTGTACCAAATTTCGTCAATGGCACGTGGATGCATTTTACTGAAATGATCAGGCGGTGGTTCACTAGGTGTCTTCTTTTTCGGGTCATCTGGGAAGTCCCTCCACCTCATGAGTCCACTGCGTGTCGCCACGAAGGACAAGGTGTGGCCGAATCGCCGATATAAATCCTCACTAACAAAATTTTACACGTGAGTTTGTGTTTCTTGGGAAGCTTTATAGATTATTATTATCTTTTTTTTTTACTCATTTTTTTAGTATTTATAGAGGGCAAGATATCACTTGGTGGCAAGCGCTATATACATATATCGATATACTCGGAAGTTTTAGCCGTTCGTATACATATATAGCTTAACGGATTTATGCATGTACGTGAACGAATCTATTTGGAAAATTTGCACTTTTTGAGGAACTGGAAAAATTTGCCATATTCTATCAGAAGCTTCCAGAAAAAGTGTAATTTTTTCAGAATCGCTCACGTATATGCTTCGTGTGGTATAATTACAGTGATATTACATACTTTCAAGCCATTTTTGGAATATCTTGCATTACCACTCTTTTTTTGTGAAATATATATAATTTTGACAAATGTATATATATAGACAAAAGTATACAGATATATAGGCTCACAAAATCATTTATGTATGGAAGTTCTGAGAAACTAGCGGTTTTTCGTATGTGGATCAGGCTACTTTCATAAAATAGGCTTACTTTGCTCATTATTCGACCAACAAACGAAAATAAATTGTTCCTTTGGAAAATACTTACTTTACTCGAGTTTTATTCAATGGGGGGTATAGTTAAATTTAGGCAAGATAATTTTTATTTTCATGCAGGGCAAAAATTTTAATTTTATAGGCTTTTATCATTTAATTAATAAGTAAAGGTAACTATGCTTGACACTCCCGAAAACATATGGTTTCAGTAGAATGAGTTCGAGATGTCTGACTAGTAGCTATGATATACCTTTAGTTAAGCTTGCTAATCTTACTTTAGTCTTTTGTATTTAAGTCATCATTTTCGTTTGTTAGAAACGTAAGCTGACAATAATATTACAAGGCAAATATTATAAATATTATACAGTATCGGACAATTTCTCAGATCTTTCTATTCTGCTGTCATAATATAGACCACCTTCTTCAGTCCACATACCTTTACACATCTCTGTATTGTTCTTATACACGAAAAACTACAAAAAAATTTCGTTAAAAAAAAAAACAATAAACATAATGCACGACACATATACAATATATATCGTTGCTAAAATTCCCAATTGTACACTTTTGAAAAATCATATCGAAAATGTAATTTTGAAAAAGGAACCAAACTCTTATACATTCACATCGAAACCATAAAAGTATATGGAAAGTCAACCATGAAAAAATATATATTGACGTCATAATAATAATAATAATAATAATATGTGAATCTGAAAAAATCGAGAGATAAAACAAAATCGCAGACAGAAAAAAGCTTCTCAAAAATATATAATATATATAATATATATAGGTTTCAGTATATATAGAGAACAGAGAGAAGTTCAGCTCCACAGATTTTTTCACAACATTCTCCGTTCTGGTATCAAAAATCTGAAAACTCGCAAAAAAGGTGCTGTGCATATCGTGCCGTAGAGTAAACAGTATAGAGTATAGAAAGTAGAGAAGAATTATTATACAGTACAGGTACACAGGTATAATAATTACAAAAAGAATATAAACAACAGAAAATATAATGGCAGTCAAGACAGTATATATAACGATATAGAAGGGAGGTCAAAAACGAAAAAAAAAAAATATATATTCATATGCAATATCGAGTGACAGTCAAAATGGCAAGACGAGAGAGGCACGCGACTGATCAAGTCATTTACTTATATATTTTAAGACTATATATATATATAAAAAAAAATATGTAAGGTGCGATCTGATGAAAAGTTACCTGGTCAGAAGATTCATCAGCCTAGCTAAAGCAGCTCTGCATGTCGTCAAAGTTGTAAGTATTATTAGTAAAAAGGAATAGGTGCGTGTCGTCGATAAATAAATCAATATAAACAATAAATGTGTATGAGAACGAAAGAGCTCGTATGTCAAAAAACAATGAGAGAAAAAAAGTATATATATATAGAGTGTCGTCGTCGCGTGATTTTACAAGTGCATATAAAGAGTGTTAACGAAATGGTGCGAGCGTGCAAACTCTTTTTGGTGCGCTTACGTGTAATACATATATATATAATAATAATAAGTGATATATTATTCGACACACATTCGTGTTGTTAATATACAAAACAGACAAAGACAAAACAAACTTCTCTGCTCGTTGCATCTTGAAGAATATTATCAATCAAAAGCTATATAATATATATGCAATCTCTGCGTCTCTTGACACTTATTGTATCTCGAGAGCTGCTAAATATACAGATAAGTATGTATGAAAGGAAAAAAATTATAAACTGAAAGACTATTCTCTCGTGTACTACAGCTGAAAGACTATATGCATGAGTGTATAATCGACGGTATATACTATAACAGAAATCCAAAGATTCCCACAGCTACGATATTTATATACGATTAAAAAACGAACTCGCTCTAAGCACAGAAGGAAAGAAGCTTGCTGAATTTTATTTTTCAAGTTGCACGAGTGATTATCGCTGAAGCAGAGACAGAATTTCCGGTATGTTGGAGACTGTCAATCCTCGCTGACACTCGGCGCTGACTCTCGTGTGCGTGTATATAGAATATTTATAAATATATAGAACGTGTGCTCTTAATAATATGTGCTGTGCTCTTTATATCTAAATTGGTGTGTATAAATTAATCATTTTATATAACTAAGAACGTAATAATTAATAGGTGAAAAAATTTGAGTTACATACCCACTGTCGCTCGAAAGCGGTTCATCGAACCTCTTTGTCACTATCGCATCGTAGACCAAATTCAGTATGAGTTCCCTGTCGCAGTAGCGATCATCCGTATTCTCCTCGGTTTTCTTGCCTGACACTGAAACGAAAAGATAAATCATATGATTTTCACATGTAAACAATCTCACGTGATAAATCATGTGATGGATCATGTGAACTATCGGAAAACTCACGAGTCTGCTCGTTGCGAGACTGCCCCGAAGGCATCGTACCCCATTTCCAGAGCGGCTGGTTGATCTTCCTCAAAAAGTGCTTCAGCTCTTCTTCGGGTGTTGCAAAACTGTACGCGTTCTCAAAGTGGTACCTGGAAAGGAATTCTCTGCTTTTTTATTCGTCTTGAACGTAGCACGATGGAAGAACGTATAATTTTGTTTTTTATTCGTTTTGAAATGTGCGAGAAAAGAGTTTTGTTGTCAATGTATGCAAGAATGTATACAAAAAATTGTTCAAAAAATCAACATTATTACAAGCATTATTATAGGTCTCAGTAAGAAAAAATAGTGATTGTATTAATGAGAATGAAAAAATTTTGTGTTGTTACGGGTTTCTCAGTGACGTCTTGTAGTGTTTGTTTATGGAGTGTTTGAGTTGTTTCTTCCGTAATTTGTGTGCACTCTTGTGGGGTGATCTGGAAAAAATGTTGTTTTTTCTTCCTATTCTAATACTTATATCCAATTCATTAGAGACAGAAAAAAATAATAAATAAAAGACAAGTTTGCAAAGCCAATCGTGAAATTTACCTCGACTGCTACATAATATATGCAATATTCACAGAAACGAAGATCGTAATAAAATAAAAATGCCAATGAGACTGTTATAAGTTGTGCATTAACGATAGCGAAACTCACTTGCAGTACAACCAATCCGGATGTATTCTCCAGTTGTTGCCTTCGAAGTATTTAACCGCTTGAATGCCTGCTGCAAATTCATCCATTCATATGTCAAGTTTTTTATAATGTCTATTCTTACTTCGTCGTTTGGATTATGATAATTACCGTCCAAGTTCATCCGGCGTGGATCCGATTTTACCTTCTTCGACTGTACCTGATATGTTGCGACTTGGTTATTGAATAATGGCAAACTCACGACCACTGTGAACGGAGTATTTTTTATTGGAGCTGAATCGTATTTCCTTTTCATTCGACCGACGCGCCTCTGAAATTTTTAAAATAAAATATTTCAGTGCAATTTTTAAATTATTCTTTTATACTTAATTGAAAAAATTCTATACAAAATAACTGACCATGTTTTCGTAATGATACTTGGTGAGCATGTGAGCATCGCTGTGGGCGCTCTGATTGACTACGGTCTCTCGGAACTAAAAAGAATCGAGTACATTTAGATGCAAAAGATCGATGATGTTTTATTACTAATTACCTTCAATAGCAATTCGTCAAATTCTCGAGAAACCTCGTCGCCTTCCATCAATTCAACTTCTGCCATATCGACACTATTGTAGGCGGGCTTTAAAATCCCTTGAAACTATAAAAAGAGTATTATATATGATGAGAAACTGAAATACAACGCTGCACAAAAATACATCGACCAAATTTAGCCTAAACCTACCACAGGTCGTAGGTCTGGATGGGTAAGAATGTAGCCGTTGTTGGTAACGATGAAAGCGTAACCGTGAACCCCAAGCTGTAATGAATGAAAACATTAATTATAAATTAGAGTGAAAAGTATTTCATATAAACTTTTTTATGTATTAAGTCAGGATTATTACCACATGAGGCATCATTAGCTGTTTGATGTCGTCGACTGGGATGTCGGTACCTGCGACGCCGAGTAGATTCGCTATTCTCGTCTGCAAAATTCAAAATTCGCAGCTGAATAAACGAGTTTTTATTCAATTGCGGGCTGTCCAATCATATAGGCGACGATATATTACGTCCCCTTACATTGACAACTCGCATGACCAGAAGCATGTAACTACTGTATTTAAATATGTCTCTCCTTTAAGAAAAATAATGATAAATAAACAAAGAAACGCTATATTTAATAATAATAAATTGTTCTAATAATAAACCACACACTTCTAGTATATAATCAACGAATAATAAGTAATAACTATATATTGCAATTGCAGCAATGTACGTTTTGTTTAATATAATGACGTCCACTCGGACGCCTGTTTATTTTATATAATATTTATAATATGTATATACGATCAACTATGATAAAACTCACTACAACAATATATAAATCATAAGTATAATGTAAGACAAAGTTTATTTATCAAATGTATACGGTCACTATAGCCTAAGAAATTCTTCATCTAAACCACAAGGTGTATAGCGTATAATATTCTCTTTTTCAATTCACAAATCGTTATACGAGTTTACATTACTCTTATATTAGCATCAGTCGAAGGATAAAAAATAAAAAATAATTTGATCAAATTTGTAATGATTTGCGAATTGACGCTATTGTTTTAATCGTACACTACTTTCATCTAAAAATTATTTTAGCAATCAAAACTATGTATATATGTATATATGTATAATATGTATAATGTACGATCAGTCGAGTGGCACTTTTTGTAAAATTCATTATAATAATATCAAAAAACATTAACGTATATATCAACAATCAGAAACTGTAAAAAAAATTTATAACACATGAGATTACCACTGCAACATCGTCTACTAGTATATCATATCGACTGTATATAATAGGTGAAAAAGTCGTTACGAGGATCGACAATTGTCGCATTGACAGAACAATCTAACGGGGAAATGGGACCTTTTCATTATTATTTTCTACTCGTAATAACTTCGGGGGTTGACTAAAGTTCTCATCCTAAAAATTATCCTACCTAAAGTTCTCTCAACTAAACTCCAATAATTTTACTAAAATATGTATATATATATATGTAAGAATAATTAGAATAGAAATAGATAGATGAGCGTGGACCTAAAATATTACTACGCTATGCTTCAATTCGCATTTTTTGAGACACACTCTAAACAAAAGAAAACAGTTATTAATCTAAAAAAAATGCGAATAGAAGTAGCTAGTCTGTATGTTTATATACGAGCATAAATAAGGGCAAAGATGATACAGGGGTACTATATGCATCGAAATCAACTTGTTGCTTTTGCTTTTGTTTTTTTTTTTTAGCTGCCAACCTCTCTCGTCTGTGTAACCCAGTAGGCGTTTTTCACCAGCACCTGCTCTGTGATGTTCTGCGGACAAATAGGGACTTGAGACAATCCATATCTCATCGTTGGTATATAGCTCGTTTCAAAGTTTGTTCTTTATTCTTTTTCGTAATATAAATGTTATATGCGCTTATTCTTTATTTATGCGGTAGATATATCAATTTAGGGCTTGTATATCGTTAGAATGAAAATGAAGCATGCAAATGAAGATCGTTAAATTTCTCACATTTCCGCAGTTGATGCTTTGAATATCGAGATATACTGATGATTTCTAATTTGCACGTAGACACTTATATAGAGGTATAGAAATACACAAAATCGATAACAGATAGAATTGTATAGAATTCAATGGAAAATACGTCGATTTTCAGAGAGAGAATAATGTACGCGGTTCTCGTGAAGCAATCGTATACGAATCTTTTTTTATCATATAAATTTTCCCGATAATCCGAGAATAGTTAAACCGAAAAAATTGACTTACCGCGTTTTCACGTCGATCAAAGACCGGCATACTGACCGACGTCATCAGTCTGTACTTGTACATTTCACCAGCTAGATTTGGGTGTTTCCTACTCCGCTTGACGTACTGGGCGAGTTCCTGCTCGAGATACTGGAATTTTTTGTTTCTACGATAGATCCAGTATCGTTCCTTCTGATCGTAACGTTCTTTCTTGTCCCAAAGCCAGTCGGTGATTTTGGGATCAGCTATGTCCGCATAAACCGGTGTCCAGATCGTTGGATGAACCGTCAGGTTTAGAACCAGTGGTCGGGCCATTACCGAGATGTAGTTCAGTACCTGAAGATTCGAGTTGTTTAAGAATAGATGAACCGAATCGTGAATTGAGAAGTAAAATTATATTGAAAATAATCACCTGCTCACGAACTTCAGCCAGAGTGGATAGATGCACAAAGTAACCACGATTGGCACAGGCCATCCACCTGGAGTCCCTGACGTCTGCCACTTCTCGACCAATGAGATAAGTGAATATTCTTACAGGCATATCAGCCTGATCTGGGTTATCGGGATTACTGGCCCAGTTGTATCGCTGGAAGATCTCCTTGTAGTTGTCAGGTACACCATCGGTGACGAGCATTATCGCCTGGTTACAACAGGCACCTCTGCGCATTTCCCGAAACTCCTCGAGTAGTTCAAAGGCGTAGGTTAGGATCATTGAGAAGTTGGCGATTCGTTCGGTGTTCATCTCAGAGATACCCGTCTTCAGCTCGCGGATGTTGGCCAGGTTCGCCTGGACCAGAGTATCACCGAAACATGGCACAGCCTGGGTTGAGAAAAATAGATTGTTTAATAGAGAGCAAGTTTATATTACCAAAGCAAATATCAACAAAGAAAAGCTTACCAGCTCCGTGACGTTGGAGAACTTGACGATGTTGACATAGTCGTTGTTTCCAAGCGTGTCGAGAATATTGTTGACGACATGCCTAGCGATTTCCTTCCTCATACCAGTCATACTACCAGAAGTATCAACCAGAATAAGAACATCTTTAGGGCTGGTCGCTGCCTCGATGTACCAGCTTCTGGTCCGGCAATCGAAAAGATCTGGATCATGTGGGTCACTACCATTTGGCTTCCAGTTGATCGCCGGGTACTGTCTCATGAATCCTGTCGAGCTGCCAAAGTACTGCCACGACAACGACGGATCCTGAAGATAGTTGTTCTTGAAGGTGTTGTCAAGTTCTTCTGACCACCTGATAGCCTTCAACACTTCTTTGGCCCGACCATAAACAGTCGTAGGTACGTGTACCGCTGAGAAGTTGAGGTTGACGTCACCACCAAAGTGTTCGCTTAAACTTGTGTTGTAGTGTGTGTAGTTCTTGGCATCGCGGTAAAAGTACTTCTCGTCCGGAGGTTCAGGCGGTGCTTCTGATGTTGAAGCTGTCAACGCTGACGACTCAGCCACGTCCATCACACGCTGGAATTGGATATGAATTTAGTACAACATAAACGAAATATATGATCAAGTTGAGGGAGGGGATACTGACCTTTATGGCATCGACTTTGGAGTTCATCATCCCCTCGATATTCTGGGCTATCTTGGCAACGAGTGTATTACCTTCGATAGGACTGATTTCGACGTCGGAGTACTGAAACTTGTCGACGTTTGTCACGAGCTTTCCGAAATGGATGAGCTCTTGGCTCATTTTGTCGCACCATGATCTGACACTGTATTTTTAGAAAAAAATTGTTTAAATTTGAATATCTATTTTGCAACATATATCATCATCAATAAATAAAACTATCTCTAATAATATATTTTTTATAACAGTATTAAACAAACAAAAAAGAACCAATTTTTTATTTCCACACTCATATTCTTCCCAATCCACATAATAATAGTTTCAAAAAGCCCGGCTATGAAAATCCATACAATCAGCTCTCCCCAACGACGCTCGTAAAAGTTTCTATAAATACAAAATTTTCCAGTCGCGCGAGCGCGGCGTGAGGGAGCAGTTTGGAAAAAACGTCGCGTCGCGTGCGTTTATCTAAATGCATTGGTGCAACAGAAAGTGGAATATAGGAGCAAAGAAGTGTATATTCTCATTTCTCTGAAACAATAGCTTTCTCGCGACATCGAGGCTAATGAAGTCATTTCAATGGACTTACTACAAGCCGTTTATGCGTTTCTATATATGAGCTTCTCGAATTCAAAGCTACTTTTATGCGTTTGTTCCAATTGTAACGAGACTTTATACAGTCGTGTGTTAAAAAAGAAAAATTTCGAATTTTATGTCAGCGTTATGCAGTAACAAACATCTGGCACTGGTTCATAAAAGATTCATCGCGACGAAAAAAAAAAAAAAAAATTCTGCACTGTATAAACACCCCAAGTAGTAACGGCCGAGCGATGCAAGCCGAGGATCCTTGCGCTGCACGCGATAGTCCCGGTAACATAAAGACCTACATTCACGGCGTGTCCCATAATCGATTCCTGCATATTCTCCCTTCCGCGCAAAACTACTCCTCAGACATGTGTATTTCATACTGAAGTTTCTTCTCCTGTTCTATTTTTCAAGAAATTCTTCTATTAGGACAAGAATTTAATTAAACTATGGACGATCCCACTCGTGACGTCGACGTTTTTATCGAAAATCAATTTTCTACGTATATACACATAAACACACGAAAAATTCAATTCGTTACCCTTATACACCAAGCGATTGATCGGTCGTCGCAAGCTATCTAATTAGAGCTACTCGCTTGTGTGTGTGTGTGTGTGTCATTCGAGCACTTGTGTTTCGTCGTTTCGAGAAATTGCAAGGAAGAAACTCATAGCAGACGCAAAATGTCGTCGGATCGATGAAGGAAAAAAAAAAAGCTTCTACGATAATGAAGCACTTACGTTTTGACATCGATTACTGGATTATCAGGCTGGGCTAAACTGGTAGTCCCAGCAAGTATCAGCCAGAGCCAAAGCTTCGCAAACCTCATGACCGATGATTATCTCTTCCGTAGCGTTGTAGCACTTGATCCTTCGGCTGTCGAGTCCTGAACTACCGACTACTATCACTAGGATCATCCAGATCCAACTGGCCCGAAATGAGCCTCCATTTACTATACACAAGAGCTTGTCAACTTCTCGAAAACTTCTCGTTGTCCTCGCGGAGCTTTTGATATACACGTAGGTATAGGAAAATTCACTGCTGCTACTACTGCTTTATTGATCAGTGCGCGAGCGACGTGCTTCTGGACGGCGTCGTGTGTGTTGGCTATAATGCCGTGCCGTTCTCGACGTTGTATAGTCGCGCGCAACGTTCGACTCCCCACCACGACGACGAGAAAGCTTGCGCGCGCAGTGTATACTCTATCTGTGCTTGCGGGAGACCTGACAGCTGATTTTTCGAGGGACTTGTGTGTTATATTCGTGAGTTGAGAGAAAGAGAGATTTTTTTTTCAACAATAATAAAAATTTTTATTGTCCCTCGCATTTTGTTATAACAAATTCATGTAGCAAACTGCTCTCGTATATTATATCGTAGAAATAAATTAACGTATATGTAGACATATATAACTTAGGTAAAACAAATGCCATCGAGCGACGTTTAAACTTTGAATCCCACGTAACTGGTTGGTATACATATAAACATCTGATGTATGCGCTTATACGTATACAAGTATTATGCATTTAACAATGAAATATGACTAGATATGAATTAGACTATAATGTAATATACGCGGTATACAAAACAACGCCTCGTACAAAAAAGATATATCTCGTCGAGAGATGTGTAGAAAAAACAAGTAGTGGAGCAGGAATTACTCACGTATACAAAGTATATGATATATGATAGCGTTATGTTATAGTATAGTAATAATTTAGAAAAATCTAATCAAAGCTCCTTAGCAGTAGAATTAAAAAGGAGAGCAGGGAGGAAAGCTTGAGTGCGCTCGTGCCTCCGCAAGCCTCGATCTCGTCCTCGTCCTCGTGTCGAGTGAAGCAGTGCTCCAGTCTTCTTCTGAACAGGTTGTTCAACGGAATCTTGTGACAGGGAAACTCGGTCACGTTTCCGTCTATCGTGTAAGGGAATATTTCGTAAGGTGTCACGTCCATCTTGTCGTAGCAACTGCTTTGGTCGGTCTTTACGACTATCAGCAGTAGGTTTGTATGGGGAACCTAAAAGAAGATGATGAAAAATTTAAGTGGTACTTTGATGGAAAATAAAAATAATAATCAAATGCATATATATCCTTACACGTTGAGCGTAGAAGGGCAGGGAACAGTCATCGGGACCACTGCTGAACGGCTTGTTAAAATTGGTTTCGTTGACTATGTATAGAGTCATTTGCATATCGCACGGCCGGCGAAATTGTGTCGGATGAAGTTTCGGTGGCTTCTTAAAGTCGACTTCTTCTTCCTCCTGTGCTAGAATCATTGGAAGCTCGTGCAGCTGCGTTGTGAACAGTATCATCCTTGCGAAGAGCCACGTCAGAAGATTCCATACGTAAACGAAAGGACTTTTCATTATGCTGGCGAGACTCTTCATTTCCTGTCAGACACAAACAAGTATTCCATATTGATTATTTAAAGAAAAAACGGACGTTGTGGAGTACAGGTATCAACTTACGATTCTCTCGCAGACGGCGAGATAGTCGTAAATGTCGACGGCGTGAAAAAGCCCGTCGCTGACGAGTTTCCGCATAATAGGGGCTGTTTGATCGAGAGAACCGAAGAATTTTCCAGCGTCGTGATTGTGAGCTTCGGAGATAACGATGTAGCCGTTCTGATCTATGAGGTAGCAGTCAACAACGCTGCTATTGCAGTTCAAGCTTCGTAGAGGCTTTACTCGTCTGGTCACGATGTCCATGAATTGACGGTAAAGTGCTGTCATGGGCATTTGGAAACCGACGACACCCACAGCTGCCTTGTTGCCATCGTCTCGTGCGTAAATACCCAGGGAGATGGTTACCGTTGCGTTTAAGCCGGATTCTGGCTCTTTGATCGGTGGCACTGTTGGGAATACACATATTTTTTTTTTTTTTTTAAGAAAATAAAGATACTTTTATCCAAAAAGAATACTCACCAGTTATCGAAACACTCTGCGAATCGATGACATTCTGCAGAATAGCCCCTTTATACCAAGGCTCATCAAGTGCTCGTTTGTGGCTGGCAAACTCAGCAATACGCTCCTCCATCATATCGACATCGGCGCCAACGATTCTCTGCCACCTGGTGAGTCCACTCTGCGTAGCGATGAACCTGAGAAAGACTTCGTAGTCTCTGGTGAGGTTCCTATCGCTGTCGTATGTTATGTCGAAGTCATCAGTGAAGCTTGCATTCGTCGCGCTCGCGTCCATGATGAGCAGCTCCATGAGTTCTTTGTTACAGTAATGGTCATTGAGGTGTTCCTCGTACTCCTCCTGTTCCTCGTCAAGGTCACCATTACCACAGTCCGGCTCACTATCGTCTGCATCGCGTTGGTCAAGGTTACCGCTACCACAAGTTGCTTGGGCTCCAGGTGGGCCCTGTTCGCCGTAAGCTTTGTACTGCTCGGGAAAACGTTCGGCTTCGGTCTTGCTGAAGTCACCAACGACTTTGAGGAAATGACGAAGCTCGTCCTCGGGACGGTCGAATTCATGACCTTCGAGGTAGTGGTAACGACAGTAAACCCACTCGGGATGGATACCCCAATTGTCACCAGAGAAGTAGTCTGAGATGTTGATGTTTCGATTTCTCTCGATCTCTTTGCTCACCTACGTTACAGCGAAAAACATTTATTATTCGAGAATCGAATCTAAGAATAACAAACATAATCACTTACTCACCTTAATGTAATACCTGCCGTACTGCGGTAAAACCACAGCAATGCCGAAAGGCGTTAGCGGTAGCGCAGCGTAAAAGTAATCGCGACTTTCAAGAGTGACGCGCCGGTAATCATCATAATGCAGTTTCACCCGCACATTCTTTTTCGAGCCGCACTCGTGATTAACCAAGGCTCTACGAATTTCCGTTATCTCTTCACCTGGTTCTCTACAACGTATACAATAAATCCGTTATAATTTCATCACGACATCAAACTCAATATTACAAAGTATTTTTTCATACCTTGGTGGTCTACCATCATCCAGAATCTCCACTTCCGTCAGATCGATGCTATTATAGTTCAACTTGAGGTTGCCTTTGTACTCTGGCTTTAGAGCTGGATGCAGTACTACATAGCCGTTGTTAGAGACTATAAACGCGTAGCCATTGACCCCAAGCATGTAGGGCAACGTGAGCTTGCGAATATCTTTAAGTGGAACATCGGTACCTACGACTCCTAGAAGATTAGCTGCGCGTTTTGCACTTTCCTTGTTGCCTTTACGGTCAAATACTGGTATGCTGACAGATGTGAGAAGACGATCTCTCCAGGACATCGTGCTTTTCGGCTGGTTCACCGCATCGGGTTGAGGCTCGTCCTGGATTATTGATAGAGAAAACGATTTATTATTTATGAATTTTGAATGAAGAAGGTGTCAGAAAAAAATTCCTGGAAACTGCACGCGGTCAGTCTTGAATTGGCTGCAGTTCCAGGATTCATGCGCTTTTAAAAACTCTCACGCTTAAAAAAAAAAAAAAAAAAATTTCATTAATCTCTACATCAACAGGAATGTGAGACTTGAATAAAATCGCTACGCTCTATAATATGTATTATATGGCACACAGTAACTAAATCTAGGAAAAAAAGAAAACAGCAAACCAAGATTAGCGAATTGTGACTCGAATACATCTGTCCATGTCGATCTGTGATGAATGATTGTTAAATATGTAGTCTGTGTATTATCGGTACAGTTTGTAAGAATTTTTTGGGACGTGTAATAAACATTATAAAGTTTAGTAATCGTGAAAAAAAAAAGCAATCAAAAAATTCCGGGATCGCCAATCTGCATACCTCTTCCGATAAGTCCACGCCATCGTCTACGAATGTCAGATCTTTCGTTATTGGCGCCGTGTTTTCTTCGCGCTTTATGCAAAAAAGGTTGAGAAACGTAGATTTCAATATTATGCTGATGTCGTCGATGCTTTTTTAATTTTAAGTTAAAAATGTGAATATGATATACTTAATAAAAAAAAACTAACGACACTGTGCTTTGAACTACTAAAAACATTATTAATAGTCTCAGCTATATACAAGCGAACAATGTCAAATTGCCAACAGCTTCCTACTTTTCCATCCACCTTCATCTCTCTCAAAACGACCTTTAACTTGATTTCCCGACAGACACATCTCCCACGCAAACGAAACTCGACACTCGCGCAAACTTATCACCGTCTGCCTGCGCGGACGTCGACTCTTTGCGCCGATAAGTATATATATATAGGTATATATGAGGTGACATAATCGCGCTACGAGTGCGTATACTGTATAATTCCCGACACGAATATTCGAAGGAATTTGCGCTGATGTCGGCGGCTTTGATGTATTGCGAAATGATCGTCCGTCTGGATGATGACGTTGTTAATGTATTATACATTTGGCTTTTTTGCGATGTATGGTTTCAAGATTTTTTTGTATTTATTTATTTTTTTAAAAATAAGCTAAACTTTTCCTCGACTTGCAGTTCGAAAAAACTTATATAGAAAAGAATTCGTTTGAAAGTGACGTAAAGACGTTTTTTTTTTTGATGTGGTCAAATAGGTCAAACCACAAATTTTCTCGTGGCTTAACTAATACTTGTACAGCCGACGATGTAAAAGGCTTTTTTTTTTCTCATTTCCAAAGAGCTGCGCTCCGGTGCATCGGTACATAATTCATTTGAAGCTGGAGAATATGCATTTTAAATTGCATTTTACGCTTTACGACTTTCGAATACATCATTTCCATAAACCTATGAATCTCTACGAGAAAATCGCGCGTCAAATGAAATTCTCGCGTAATCGCATCTGCGTGTGTTACCTTCAAATCATAAAAAATAATAATAAAAAAAAAAAAAAAGAAGACAGCTGACTTACCGATATATCGACGTAGGCGTGAGTCCAAACGACTGGGTGTACCTTTCCATGTAGCACAAGGGGTCGCGCTACTACGGGTATGTATTTGAGCACCTGTTCCGGTACTTCAGCTTGCGTATGTATGTGGGTGTAGTAGCCGCGATTTAGACATGCCATCCACTGGATCTCACGCACCTTTGTTACTTCCTGACCGAGAAGATAAGTGAACACACGCACGGGTATCGTTCCGTTCTCAGACCAGTTGTATTCTTGAAAAACCTGTAGGTCAAAATTGTAAAAGTTGAAATTTTTTAGAATTTTTCTATACTTGAAAAAATAGAAATACACATAGAGTAATAAAAATTCACCTCGGTGATATTGGATGCTATGCCATCGGTCACGAGCATGATCATCTGATTACAGGACAGATCAGAGCCACAGCGCGACTCGTTCCTGTAATTTTCTAGTATAGTAAAGGCAGCGAGAAAAGCCTCGGTAATATTAGCGACGCCTTCGGGTTTCATCGTCAGAATATCATCGTTGATCCTACGAATATTCTCCGGTGTTGCCTGAACGAGTTTATCCTGGAAACAGGAGACCACTTGTTCCGTCGTATCCGAAAAGTTGAAAACCGCGACGAAATCGTTGTTCGAAAGGGTCGACATGATCGTCGACACTGTAGTCTTGGCTAAAAACGAATAGTACACGTGAAAAAAAAAAAAAAATACTTTCCCATCGACCTTGGCCTGAAACCACAGCTCCGAAAGAATCAATCGAAGCTTCGATTTTCACGCCTGATGGCCGCACTCGAAGAGTGAAAAAACATACCAATAGCGTTGCTCATGCCAGTCATGCTTCCACTGTTATCCACGAGAATGACCATGTCCTTACTGCAGGTGGATGCTTCGATGAACCAACTGCGTACACGACAGTCGTAAGTGTCGGTTATCTCCTTACCGTCTTTTTTTAGACTAACAGGCCATCGCATGGCCGGATACTGTCTGAGCACACCGGTAGTTGAGCAGAAGTACTGCCACATAAGAGCAGGATCAGACTTGTAGTTGTGCTTGAAGATTCTGTCTAGACGTTTCGACCAGCTGATAGTCGTGTTGACTCGCGGTAGTCGGTCGTATACGTTCGTCGGGATGTGGACGGAAGAGAAACTCGTGTTGACGGATATGTTGTTGAAGTGAGTGTCTGGCTCGAGGTACATGTGTCTGAAGATTATCGTTATTATCATCGTTCACATCAAAGCTTATTAATTCATCGACAAAAGTGCATACGTACTGGTAAATCTTATCCGCGCCATCCTGCATGTTCTCAGGCACAATGGACGTTTTGAGGTTACCTTCGACCGTCGCGTTGCTGTACTTGGCCGAGTAGTACGTCTTCGTGAAGTTTCCATCATATTCCTCGGACAGTCTCTCAGCCTCTTTGTAAAGACACTTGACCGCGTCCATCTTACGGCTAAGCATGCGTCCGACATTCTCGCTGATGTTCCTGATAATCTCATCGCCGGACTTGTCCACCACCCGGACACCCTTGCTCTTGTACCTCTGCGACAATTTTTTTTTCACATCGAGTCGATCAAGATAAGTAAGCGATTACTTAATTTTAATCATATTGTATACTTACGTCGAGAATATCCTTGGGTTGAGCTACGGCTTGAGCTAATCGCCACAGCTCGTTGCCGATACTCTCGGCCCATTGGTCGACTCTACAAACGTGATAAGAAACTTTATTGCTTCAATTACGGATTAGTCGTTACATTAACTCTCTCATCGCCTATGGCCTTCCGTATTAACCGTCCGTTGACTCATTCGTAGGCGTGACGAGATACATCTCAAAGATTCCCATCATCGGTACAAAAAGTTCGAGCCGGTCGTCACCTGTTGATGAAAAGCGCGACAAAAAATCGCGTGGGCTCTCTCCGTATCCCGAAATAAACTCCACGAGATTTAACCTACCGCACGGTGTTTCTCTCGAGAAAGCAAAGCAAAGCAAAAAAAAAAAAAAAAAAAAANGAAAAAAAAAAAAAAAAAAAAAAAAAAAAAGAACTTACTGCTTAGCTTCTTGCTGGTGTAGTCTCTCCTTCTCGACGTCGATCCATTGTTCTCTCGAAGCGGCAGTGGCTGACCAGCAAACCGCTACGAGAAGCCAGAAACAAGCTCTCATTGCTGCATTCTAACACTGCTTGTATTCCTCGGCACTGAAGGTATAATATGGTATCGAAGTGAAAAATAAAAAAAAGATAATTTATGGATAGGGTGTATTACAGAGAGAAAGAGCAGACTAGGCCGGAGCCCCGGCAACGACTGAGGCTACTGGATCATATCTACTTCCTCTCTTTCTCTCGCTTTCTCTCTCTCTCTCCGGTGTGCGCGACGAGGGTATTATTTTTGGCCGACGGCGCTTTGAGTTTATAAATAAAAAGCCGTACACGCCTTTGCCGCCGCTGCTGCTCTCAGAGAGCTGTTATAGTGGTGGTGAGGCTTGTCTATGAGATGAGAGAGAGAGAGAGAGAGAGAGAGAGAGAGAAGCGGTGGTGGAATGTCTATGTGAGTCATGAGAGGTGTAGGTGGGAAGTTTCTTTTTGTTTTTGTTGTTGCGGGGTTGGGATTAGATGGTTTGAGGGAATTTATGACTTTTGGTCAGGGAATTTGGATTAGTGGATGATGCGTTGTTTAATGAAGTACGTCAAAAAATGAACACAACAGAATTTACAAAAATAATAATTTAAAGAAGCAAGCTTTAATTATATCTGTGGCTTCCCGGCAAAACGACTTAAGTCACATTTTCGTGTTTTCGAGAAATTGCGATTTTAATGTTTAAATTGATACGTAAGATCATAGCATACGAATTATGGCGCGATACGGTGTTTACTTAATGTACTATGAACTATCTTTCAAATAATTACATTGGGCACCACAAATATTGGTGATTGTCTTTTTATGGTGCAGAAATTACCTTAAGTTAAGTCATTATGCCGGGAACACATTTTCAGCTTAAACATCTTCGTGCTGGGTCATTTCGGTATTAAATTTAACATCAAAAAATGATAATAATGATTGGCATAGCTTCTCTTCAAGTTATAGACTAGTTTCTAAATTATTTTTCTTATCCTGAAATATTTTATAGATAAAAATGGACTTAAGTCGTTTTGTCGGTAACACATTATACCCTCATTTTTATGCATAATTGAGTCCTGGTAAAATTTGATTGTTAAAATAAATATACGTTGTTCCTAATTGATTTCTATGTTGAAAATTAACATAACGGAGGTTTTTTTGTACCCGTCTCGCCTCATAAAATGATTGGAAGCATTTTTATCATGGACTTAAGTCGTTTTGCCGGAAACGATTTGCAATGAAATGGACTTAAGTTGTTATGCACTGCATTGTTTACGGTACAAGGACTGGTTTTAGAAAAAATTCAATACTTTCACGTAAAAGAGGAGTATTCAAATATAGGAAATACCTAAATACCACTTGACTCAAATTTTCAAAAAATGCTTAAGTCGATTTGCCGGGAAGCCACAGATATAACAAATGATAGTACAAGTAATGTGAATGAAGCTACACCGTGTATTATCAAAAAAATTACGAACAAAGGTAAAACAGCAATAGGAGAGAGAAGAAGAAAAGCAAAAATTGTGATTGATGAATTACTTGCTGTAATTACTGAAATGCCCGAAAAACAGTTAAGTAATAAGTTAGAAAAAATCAAAAAAGCAATTTCCAAATGGAAGAAAAATGAAAATGCTGCAATCACCACATCTGAATCAAGTGACAGTGATAACGAAGAACTGACAGATATTAATATATCAATTGGAGATAGTATCAAAAGTTTCAAACTTAAACTTACATCTCCTAAGAAAATCATCGGCAAAGTGAGTGGTGTTTTGTCATGTACTGTACATAAAAAGAAAAAAATAGGATAGGAAGAATTCAACCCCCTCAGGTTCAGTATAGGTCCTGCTAGAGGTTTCTTGCTCTTTACTATCGATGTAGTGCATATAATATAATATTATACATAATTACGATCTGTACATACTAATTATATAATTTAGCTATTACTGACTTTTATGTAAGACATTATTTATTTTTATAATTAATCAATGTTGAATCAGTTTGAAATTCTGACGCCCATGTTTCTTTAGTTTGTACTTTGTGATATATATTTTTTATCTTCTTAGTCTGTGAATGTATAGGCCTTAGGCCATCACCATGCAGGTTATAACGCTCATGTTTGTGTGGAAATAAAATGATATCCACGAGGTTAGTTTTATAATCTTACCTTAACCTTAACGAAATTACTTGCCTGTCACCCCATCATGTCATACGGTTTTTTTTTACTTGAAAATACGTTTTTACGTAAATGGAGCTTTTACGTTTTTACGTTTTTTCGGAGCTTTTACGTGAATTGGAAAATTTACGTTTTTACGTGAAAATATACGTAATTTTTCGTGCGAATGGATACAGACAGTTATAGTACTGCATTTTATCATAATTGTCAATTATGAGCAGTGGTATTATAGTTTTTTTTTTAATGCTTAATTCATTACTATTTGCTTCTTTTTCAAATTAAACTTACTGATGATTATCATTTGAATCTCTCTCGAATTGCGCTATATGCGTAACCGACGCTGCAGTGTTGTGCTAATATTCCAAGAATCTAGCTCTTCGAAATTTTCCCCTCATTAGTCCAAGATACGTATATACTCTTACCGCCTTTACGATATCCTTCATAGACCCTTTGTACTCCTTCCCCCAGACTTGACCTGTTACGCATCCGATGAAAAGATTACTGGGGATATATATGTTCCGATACGTAAATAATTTGACAACAGCGCAATTTCGGAATTCCATGTTTTGAAGACTCGATGCTATCAGTGTGCAAATTTGACACGTACCGTCGCCACGTCGCTATACGTAGTACCTTACCTGATAGTTAGAGAATCTCCGACTGTTAGAATTATTCGTTAGCCAATTTACGTTTGTCAATTTAGATTACCGAAAGAACATCATTATGATGAAAGAAGTAACGTATTATAATATAGGAAAGTACACATACAGTGCGGACCAAAATTTAATACTGCAATATTCAAGAGTATGCACTACAGTTATAGAGAATCGTATCAAGACCTTCGACCGCATACTTCGTCGATCGCTCATTGAGATCTTTAGCGAGTATTGTCTCGGCGACAGCGAGACGATCAAGGAATTCCTACGTAGCTACCGAGACAATGCCGATCATGCGTCGCTAATCGAACCGATTCTGGATAAGGAACCGATGATCAGCCAGTACTTTTTGAAAGAAGAGCTGAAAAAGTTATCACTCTTGTGGATCGCTGTGTTAGCCGATTATCATAAATCAGCCGAGCTGTTGGTGAGCTCCGGTGCCGATGTCAACGAGATTTTTGGAATTCGCAATCCTCAATTGATTCCAAATGAATGTACCATTCTTCACGTGATGATGTATAGAAAGGCTTTCTCGTTCGAGGACGAGCAATTCATACGTCTGGTGGCGGATAACGGTGCTAATTTGGATGCTCAGGACTGCTTTATGAAAACCGTCCTACACTACTCAGTAATGAAAAGCCAAATGGAGATCACCAGAATTTTTCTCAATAAAAATGTCAATGTTTGTATCAAAGATATTTACAGGAAGACCGCTTTGTTCTATCTGTTATCGCCTGGTGATGAAGATAAACTTATCGAGTGGGCTAGATTATTGATTGAAAATGGCATTTCACTGAATGACAGAGACGAGAATGACCACCAGCCGATACATTGGGCCATCAGGCATGGATTGTTTCAATTGGTAAGTATATTATTAGGGAATAAATAGTATATTGTGTACCGAAGCCGTATATAGTATTATACCCAAGTGGATTTGAACAACATTAATCGGCATAAATTTTTCATTTCTCTTTCAGGTGGATTTATTTTTGATCCACGGTGCAGACCCAAATGCGGAATTGGATAACTCACCTCTGCTACACTTGATGATCACTTCTTATTGTGATGGTTATCCAATTCTAGAACTAATAGAAATTTTGCTCAGGCACGGCGCAGACATTAATATTAGAGATAATTCAATACTTCGTGACACCGTGTTGCACGAATTTTGTATAAGGTGTCCGGATCTTCCGGAAGTCCTTGAGGTACTTCTGTCCGCCGGCGCGGATGTGCTTGCCGAGAGCACCAATGGCGAAACGCCTTTTGCTCTCCTCTCAAATAGAGAAGAAATGTATGACGTAAAAAGGGTATTCATCCAGGCGTTAGCCCTGAAAAAAGTGACAACGGAATTGACGGACGAGAAGAAGATTGAAGATGATCCGATTTTGTACAAATATTATCTATTATGCTTAAAAGAAATTGAAAAGATGAGAATCACGTGGTTCTTCGATGACTGCACTTTATTAGATATTCTCGTGAAAAGCAAAGGTCAGATTGCCAAGCTCATGCGAAATCCTGAATTAGATACCATATTCAGCCTCTGCAATCTTAGCGAATTTCCCATCTATGAAGATTACTTCCGCCAAGCTTACTGGCGCGCGCAAGACCATCTTTACGTTTTGTTAGTCGAAGAGAACAAGATCAATGTGGCTTTATATAATACACTGCCTCATGTGGTTGTCAGAAAGTTTGTTGGTTACATATTTGATGACCCTGAAGCAGAATTGTAAAATGATTAAATTGGTAAAATATATTGAAATCTGAATAACCCCAGATATCATCGAAATTCTATATTTATAAAACTCATTAAAATAATTGTAACAGCGTTAATACTATATGTTATAGATATAAAATTGTTTTATTACTTTCGTTTACAATTATCGACAGAAATTCCCAAAACATTATGTTATAAAATGTCCATGTCTCACCCTAGAACTGCAATAATTTTTTAAAGAGGGCTGAAGTACCGAAATTTGCTATTTTTGTATCTATTATAATATTCCAAGCGCACTACTTGATGCAGCTCAACTTATAGAGGGCATCGTAGTCTTTAACTGAACCCTTTGTAACTTCTCCAAATCTACCTGATGGACAGTTAAGAAAAGGTCACTGGAACTCAGTATATGCATATCGAAGCCTCCACGCCGTCAGTGTGCAAATTTGAGGCGTCGGGTAGTACCTCCGCTTTCCTAGTTAGAGAATATCTATTTTGTTGTTCTGAGAGACCGTTAGAATCATTGATTTACATTTGGCTTAACGCAGTCTAGTTCGCCTATTTAGATTAGACTCAAAATATTTACGTCTGCGCTCACTGAGTATATAACATCGTATCGAGCTTACAAATCACAAAGATGGCATAAAAGCTATGACAACATGATGTATCAATGGCTCGACGAGATCTTTCGCGAACGCTGTCTTAGCAGCAGCGAAAATATCAAAGAATGCCTTCGTGGTCACCGAAACAATACCGATCAAGCTTCTATAATCCAACCGATTCTCGAGAAGGAACCAGTGCTCAGCGTGTACTTTTCGATAGAAGAGCTCAGAAAGCTCTTGCTCCTGTGTATCATATAGTGTTGGTCGGTTACTATAAATCAGCCGAGCTGTTATTACGTTGCGGTGCCGACGTCAACGATATCTTCGAATATCACGATCCTCAAGTGATCCAAGAGAGATGTAGTATTCTTCACTTGCTGTTTTATAGAGATTCCTCGCCGGAGAACGAGCGACTCCTCCGTCTGCTGATAGATCACGGCGCCGATTTAGAATACTTCTGCCAAAAATTTTAACGGGAATTCCGCTTTATTCTATCTGTTATCGTCCGATGATGAAGATGAACTTGTCGAGATGGTCAGAATCTTAGATTGAGAAGGGTATCTCGCTAGATGACATTGATGTGAATGACTGCCAGCCGATACACCGGGCCATCAAGCAAGGATTTGATCGATTGGTAAGTACATACTTTAATTTTGTGTATATGGGTGATTCTGTCATAACTTGCCCAGATTATGTCCAAGCCTTAAAAAGCACTTTAACGAACGAAAAAAAAAATCTTGAATAATTATAATCGATGTCAAATTTTGTGATAAATGCCCGGAAAACAATTGGAAGATCGATAAATTATGTTTTCATTTAGAAAATTAACAATTAAGACCCGAAATGTCAGTTCCGTCCCCTGTCCAAAATCGATATTTTGGTATAAAACCACGGAACATATGCAAAATAAACAATTAAAGCATATCTCAACACGGACATATTGAAATATAGACCGAATTCATTCATTTTCACTAGTTTGTCAGAATAATTTAAAGAAATGCTATTATAGCCAAACACACATTTTTTGTCCAGTGATTTAAACACAAAAGCAGATATCAGCATTAAACGTTTTTGAAAATACGCTTTGTAATGTTATAGCGCTAATCAAAGGACGAATTTGATAATATATACTCTTAATGTTCAAAAATTGAATATCTGGCTACTGAATATTAAAAATTCTGTAATTGCAAGCAAAAAGTATTTTTAATTTTGCAACGTACAAAAATTTCAGTCAGTTCCGTTCCCTGAGTAAATACCTGTTTAAATAATGTTTATAGGTAAATGAAATGGTTTTTTTTTGTAGTATTTGGTGGGTAGAAGAATATACTATGTGGAAAAGTTTGAATCTTTTCTTCTTAAACATGAAAATGTCAGTTCCGTCCCCCAAACATAAAAGAAATCATCATCATGGCATATAAGAACACTTCACACTTTGAACATTTTGATAATTTATGTAATGAATCTATAAATATAGAAACTCATTAAAATAATTATAATAGCGTTTAGGTGAAAATTCAATTACTCGTACAGATAAACTCTAATTAAAATTGCCTATTAAAAAGATGATACGAAAAAGAGTATACGAGCAGTAGTTTAATAATGATTTCACTCAGGCTGATAACTTTGCGCCATTATACTTTCCGCGCACGTTATTATAAACTATGTGTACTTTCGTTTATCATCGACAGAAAATCCCAAGACACACCGCGCTGCTTTGATAAACTATTGATTTATTCAATTGTTGGTCGAGTTTTCCATTATTGACCATTACAGGCGATGTAAACTCTGTAGAATAATTATGCTGTTTTTTTTTTTTTTTCGTTTAATTTGTCTCGAGAACTTTTCCAGGTATTTTTTGTCTCATATAAAAAAACATCTCTTTTGAAATTATTTCTTAAATAAATAACGCTGTCCACCAAAAGTACGTTCGCATTAAAAATACCCATCATAACTACCTTTAAAAAAAAAACAAGAATCGCTGCAAATTAAGAACACAATTAAAAGAAGCCTCACATTCCAGTGCAGCAGCTTCCCACTTCACAAAATCCATCCATAAATCCCCGCTTGGATAAGCCAAGCGTAAAACACAATAATACAGCTATACTCGCTCGTTTACTCGCTGCAGTGTATATAGTATATTCCCGCGCGTTAAAAGTAGTGGGGGGGAGAAACTAACTAATGCGGATCGATATGGCGTGATGGTCGACTGGACGAAGGAGTACCGGTAAAAAGCTCACAGTGCACACGCGGTCATCGTCAGTCCAGCACCGGCTTGGCGTCGTTGATCTGCTGTATATACATATATATCAGTATTATATAGCTGGCAGTGTAATTTTGTGTATGTTTCTGTGACTCTCAATGACACCTGATCATCATCACGAGTCCTCCAACTCTGATTTAAGCTGGTCAGCTGAAAGCTGTTGCTTGGATGCATGTAGGACTAAGGAACATATTCGAATAGCTGCTAGTTCGTTTTGTGGTACGTCGATTTTTTTATTTCTTTTTCTTTTTATTAAACATTGCGTGACATTTATATTATTGAGTGTGGGTTGGTAGTCGAGGACGTTAATAATTGACGATTTCACGTGAGGCTTTCGAGGAAGTAGTTATTGGAGGCGTTGTATGTTTTTTTTTTCGCGGTAATCAACGTGGACATTGTTGTGAGGGTGCTTATCGTGATGGATTTGCAAGTCAATTGCTTTTTCGATGTTTGAGTGGAAAATTGATGGGTTGTTACACGCTGCTGCTGGTAGATACGACGAATTGAACGCGAAATGTATAGAGGACTTGATAAAACCGGTGAAATATGCTCTTATCGATATATTACTTCGTACGAAGGTTATGATTATACAGGAAATGTACAAATTCAAGTTTATCAAATATACACACACTTTCTAAACATTAACGAAAATTATCTTGTCTCTCTCGATGATAAAACTCCGAAAACTCTCACCCCTTGTTTGCACAAAAAACGACGAAGGTATATATACATACACGTGATAAAAAAAAAAAAGAAAAAAAAAGTCAGCTGACAAGAGAAGTGAATAACCGCTCATCGCACGTGGACAACCTGAGTAAACGTCAATAATAGGACACGATTATAATAAATTACCTCTGAATTAGTATTGGACGTGCGGCCACGACCTTTTGACGCATTGCCTGCTTGTGGCTCCTCTCTATACACGCATAGCTGCGTTTTCTCGACTCGAGGCCAGTTGGGTTAAATGCTTCAGTTAAATTTTTTTTTTCTTCTTTTTTTTTTTTCTTCTTCTTTGATTTATGTTGTTCTACCTTGAATCTGGTCTGATTTGAGCTTGTTTCAGCGTTGTATACCAGTCTAATTTCTGCTAGTAATCGTTTGCGCTTTGAAATATTGCTAGATTCAATAGTCGGTAAAGTGTACAATCATATCGATATTACGTGTACCTCATTATTCATTATTACCGCACGTAATCTAAAAAAAAAAAAAAAAATTATCACGATAGTCCTTTCACACGTTGATTAATGAACGTCTTGTGTGTTTACGCAAAGGAAGTCCAAAACGATCGATTCCCTGAATATACCAAACTTTTCGTTAAAATATTAATTGTATATGTGGTTACGTGAATTGTGCCGGTATATATTAAAACGAGAGGGGCAACGACAAGCGGCTTTGAAATTCTATTAATTCTCCCGACGAATGAAATTTTAATGAACTGACCGGCTCACTCAGGGAGACAATTAGAGACAATTTGTGTGCGCTTGAATCGATGGGTCAAGAGGCGCATGTGTATACAATTTGAATTTGAAATTACGAACGCCATCGTTTTTCGATTTTTAAAACTTTAAACCCTTGAAATAATCATCGTGTAAAAGTACGTTGAGATAAAGCCAGAGTACACTTATAAACTCTAAAGTATAACAGCCCAGGCAAGAGAAATAAACTTAAAGCGCCTGAAAGGCCTGATAAACTTCAATTGATCGTATAAGCGATCGTCATCGTTAAGTTTCGCAACGCTACACTCTGCCGGCTCACGCGATACCTAATACACACCCACTTTTCTCCTACTCCTCGGCAGCAAGTTTCTCACCTACATTTATATACAAGCGCGCGCCGAAAATTCCACTCCCACGCGATTTGAAATTCCCGCGCTGTCGTCTGCTATACGGCGCAGGCGCGTGATCAGCTGATCAGGTACGCCTGGAATTTGCATCAACGGAGGCGTGTATGTGCGTGTGTGACTTTCGGGAAAAACGCTTACGTTTGTGAAAAATTAATTAGCGAGTGTTGGTTTTTTTTTTCCTTTTGACGATGGCCAGATTAAACTTCAGGAGATTTTCCTTACCTAACCTACTCTTGGTACTCTTTGGACACGTGTGCTTGCGTGAGTAGCTAGATGCAGTAGTAGAGTAATGATTTGGAGGTTCGGTGTGCTGATGTGTCTCTCTCTGATGCAGTGATTTTTTTTCTCGTTCGTCATGATGTATTGCGCTGCTCTGTGTTTACAAGCTGTCTGCTAGGCGGATGGCTTTTCACAACTTTTTGACGTAATTTTTCTTGTAATAACAGAAGACAGGTGTTAGGTATTTTTTTTTTTTTTTTCATGTATTTGATTGGATATGGTTATTTGTAAGTGTGAGAAAAAACTGCTGAGCTTGTGAATATTTGTGAGGCTTCTGAGTGGGATATATTAGCATAAATCGAATGTATAATCGCTATAAAAATTACGAAACGAAGTAGTTACAAAAAGAATGAGTAAACAACATACGAAGTTCATTTTATATTTATTAAAAAGTTAACTATTTACTGAAGGGATATTACTGGAAAATATGCGCATAGTATTTTTAGCCTAATTCAAAAACAAATTTCTTTTTATTTAGCAGATAAATAATATAAAGATTTTTTATCGCTTGAAAACAAAATGATTCTGACTTGACGAATTTCGTGGTTTTAAATTAATTCATATGTAAACTATAATAATATTGCATTTCGACTGTAAATTATTTGTCAGGCAAATCTCTAAATACGAAAATTCGTAAAAAGCAGCCTTTTTTCAATCTAACAATACGTTAATTAATTTTTTGCTGTCACACTCCGATTTGTCACTAAAATAAAACAGTATAAACTTCAATCAATCAATTTTGACATATTAGATTTTGATCTTCGTTAATCACGATCGACACTATAATAGCGCGGGGTACTTACTCGATTATAAAAGTCATCGACAATTATAGCTGATAATAGATAAAAAGTCGTTAACTTCACCACTCAAAGCACATATATAAATTAAAAATGTTATCAACACTCATCGTATATACGAGGCGTTGCTCCGAAAGCTTGAACTCAGCTAACGACTCTTTCGACGAAGCAATTTTTATATATAGGAAGAATAACACGGAAAAGGGCCGCGATGAAGAGTAAATAGCGGCTGTGTCAACACCTCTATAAAATACGGGGAATAACGTTCGGGAAATGAAAGCAATAATGTGCTTATTTTTTTCCACACTTTTTTAATATACATCTTAATTCTTATCTAAGGAAGTAATTTACGATAGATTTACGACGTTATAACAAGAGCTTATTATCAAGAGCGCTTTTCCGCGATTTACGTAATTCGTCGTGTATCTGTATATAAACATTGCGAATCATATGGATAAAGTATTAATTATTATCAAGTTAAACAATCCGGCATTATCGCGATAATCATTCCATTGCTCATTACATCCATCAACATTGAATAGTTCATTTTTCAATAAGGAAGCAAAATTAATGAAACGTCGAGTTCAATTTATACCGCGATAAAACGCTGTAAAAATGCGTTATGAAGTAAAAAGAAGAAAATTCGCTCTATGTTTAGTATAGCTGATTTTGCAATCTTGGCCACTTATGCAGTTAGCCCGGTCTATTTTTAAAACGAGTCATCTTCATCGAAAGATCCGTATAATCACAAATTATATACCTCGAAAGTGTATATATGTGTGTCGAATAATCACACAAAGGTTATACAATTTTTTTTTTTCGCGACGATGCCGTAATATCCGAATCTTCCATCATATCATTTAAATTCTCCAAATGCAAATTCCAGTGCATTACATATAACAGCGAGAAAAAGGATATACACCGAAAACATCAGGTTTCCCCCCACCAATTGAGTTCCCCGAATTCGCACACGCCACTCTCGACTCTATAAACCAACAGTATACCTATATACACCACTTGAAAGGTGGTAGAGGGGAGATAGAACTCAGCCGAGCTCGGCTCACCTCAGTCTCTCGAACCGCTTCTCCCGTGTCATTCGCAAAACGCACGTGCTAGTGTCTGGTAGTGCGCGGGTAGCTCTGTACGTGTGTGTCCTCACGACGACTTTGCTTCGATACAATCAAAATAAAGAGAGTGTGTCGTGTGATATACTATATTATAGTGTGTATCGATTAATTTTCGGCTGTGTGATAAGAAGAGCTGATTTATCTTCAACTTTGGCGTTTTGAGTACCAGGTGCTAATACAGTCTTTGAATTTATCTTAACTTCCTTATTTCGATGCATAACAATTATGTAATTGCAAAAACCGGAAAGTTCATAGCTCTCGCATGTAAAAGTGTTTTCTCTTGTGCATGAGCGCGAGTACCTAAGTCAGAATTATCACGTGTGCTGCAGCGAGTAGTATAGTGACTAGCGCATGAGAAAATCGGTGATTCGGGCTTTTATTGTCCCACGCAGCTGTGAATTTGCCCGAAGCTTTAATTAGTCTTACATTGTTCCGGTTTTGTGGTGAAGCTTTTGTGGTTTTTTTTTTCGATTTTAAGACTTAAGTATCGAATGATTGATTGTGTGCGGTTTGGTTCGCTTTGAAAAAAAAAAGGATAAAACGAGGATATTCTGGGACACGTGGGTTGGGTTTGAAAATTTAATCGGACGCCGGATACATATATACAGTACTACGCGGAAACTCGTCGGCGTGTACTTACGTGTTTTCCCGTACGAGTAAAATTTTTACAAGTCGCGTCGTAGATCGAATCGTCAGAAAAGCGATGAATCATAACTACATACTGATAAGCTCTCGATAAAGATTAGAGTCTGCCGTGTGCGTCCCTGAACTTCGTGCAAATGTATAATTTCCAATATATTTCTGTACAGGTCGCCGAGCAATGGTGAAGAAGCTGTGGTGTCGCGAACTTGCGCGCAAGTGGTTCCAGGCGAAATTTGAGCCACCTCACGGCCGCTGTTTCTCCGAGCCCAAGTGTCAGGATCGGCTGAAGCTCTGGTATCTGATCTACCGTTGGCTGATCTTCACCTGCTGGCTGCTGGTGGTGATATTTTCTTTCTTCGAAGTCGGCAGTTCGGAGCCGCTGTACGCCTGGGAAAAGTGGCCGATCTACCTGACCAATTGGGACTTGGCTCTGGGCCTCAGCCAATCGCTGCTCGGTGTCTGTCTGGTGACGCGCCGTTGGCGTCAGCAGCGACGCTGCGTCGACTTTGACCCATCCAGTCTTGAGTATGGCAAACTCGAGAAGATCTACTGGTTCCTGTACATCGTCACCTCGAGTCTGGCTCTTGGTGTGACAGTGACTTATTGGGGCCTCGTTCACGACCCCAAGATTCACCATGTCGACCCACTCAACATCCTCATCCACGTGAGCAACAGTCTCCTCATGTTGCTGGACCTGTGCGTCGCAGGTGTCCCCTTCGAACTTCACTGTTTCTGGTGGTGCCCTCTACTGGTCAGTCTTTACCTACTGTTCAGTCTGGTCTACTATGCAGCTGGTGGCCTGGACAAGCGTGGCCAGCATAGAATCTATAATATCCTCGATTGGGAGAAACCAGGACGGACGATCCTTGTGTGCACCGGTGGACTGGTTTTCCTAGCTATAACGCACTGCCTACTGTACTTCCTCGCTAGGTTTAGGGACCGAGCTTACGAGCGACGGCGAAGGCCGATTGTTAGCGCGACGCAAAACGGCTGCAAGGAAGAGGAGGCTGAGAGGAGGAAAAACGAGTCTTCTTACGTCTGACCCGATTAGAGAGATTTCAGTGATGATGATGATGTGATGACTGTTTGTGTATAATAACAGACGTCGCTGTACTCTCTCTTTCTCTCTTGCAGCTGTTGTTGTTGTTGTTGTTGTTCGAAACTACGCGATTGAAATTATTACTTGACGTCTGTATAACACGATGATACTGACGTGCGTCCGTAGCGAATGACGTTTGTTTTTTTTTTATTTTCTATAAACGTCTTTTTGAACTGGATCTACACTCTATAGGTATATCCTCTTTAGACGCATGTACGTCGTATCGAGACAACTGCGATATTTGCCATTCTTTTTAAGTTCGCTCTTAGAGTCGAGTGTATTAGATTTGTAAGTCAACGTCTTTTTTACTCTCTGCTCGTAAACAATTTAGAAATGTGTTTTTCTATATGTAAACAATAGCAAACCAATCAATTGAGTCAATTGAAATTGTTGTACAACAACATAGAGTTTTGAGAAAAAAAGCCGCGGAAGATTACGATTGAATCTTCGCATATTATTGCTGGTAAGAATACCATTACATTCTTAGATTATAAATATTATACGTCTTCTAAGTTGAATCTTGGCCGAAAGATTGTGAAAGTTGTAACAAATTATGTTTATGAAACTAGATAAACATATGAGACACGGGAGAAATTCGCGAGGAATTTTTTCCATCTATACGACTGTTATTGTAAAAATCTACGTCAGGACTGTAGTGAGCGCATATTTGCAGTATTATGAAATGAAAACGGTGACGTAGATAATAACTTACGTAAAAAATTTTTTTTTTCTTTATCGTTGTTGCAAAATCTACGAAAAATCTTTATCGAGTATTGCAAAGCGTGGATGACTTTTTTCGTAAAAGAGTGCGAATTAAATTTGATTTTTTTTTCAATGATTCAAATATGATTTGATCAATTTAAGAATGAATCCTTTTAGATTTATACCCTAGTTATTAGTTTTATTCAGTGCTGAATCGCAGGTTTTCAGAAATCACTATTAATTTTAAGTATAAGGCATGTATACATTCCCTTCCTGTATACTATTCCAAAGAATGTCATATATAATTTAAGGAACGATTTTTTGTATCACATGGAATGAACATTATTATGAGAATAATAAGAAACTATCATTTTGAAAAATATCAACGTTTTTATTAATAAAATAACGATTCAAACCAATAGCAAACTGGATTACATTGTGTAATTGTAGGCTGGGTTCAAGTTCATCACAGATTTTGTCTTAAGCTCTAAAGCTAGTTTTATGGCGGGTTATGAATTCCTTTAAAAAAAGGATTTGGAAGCTTTTTTCCAACGCAACGTTTAATCTTTTATAGCCTAACAGCATCAATTAACGTATTTTGAACTTGTTTATAGTCAACCAGACTGAATCAACTCTGGATCTAAACCTAAAGGTTTCAATACAAAATCAACAAAATGTTACACTAAAAGCTGACTTGTGTTGAGTTACCACTTGAAATATCAATTTTTCGATAAAATTCACGGTCGTGAATTGTTCAAAGTCATAATTATAAAAAAAAAAAAAAAATAATAATCATTTCAAGTGATGATCATCAGCAAGTTTAACTTTTCAAAATAATAGCAAAAAGTAATTGATTAAACATAAAAAACTTATTCTCTACGATGTAAGACTAATAGTTCTAACAATAAACAAAACTAATATAAAAAATCAAGAATTGAAGATTATAAGTGAGATGTAGCAATCAAACAAATGAAATAATGACATCGCGATAATTACGTTCTCGCGCCAACGTGTACATAACTGACTTGGATAAAAGTAAAAATAAAAAAAACTTAAGCGCTACATTTCACTCGTTAAGTCTATTCGTGCCAACAATGAAAAGCATATTTCATTAAAAACGATGGACTTATTTAACGTTGATTAGTGATAGATAATGAAAATGTCAAAAACAAGATTCTTTCAAAAATCAAAAAATTTAGAACGATTATCACTAAACTGAACATTTCTTAAAGGCGTCACGATCAATATACTATACGTATCTTTAACAATTATCCAAATATTTGTACCTTTTCTTTCAACGCGATAGTTTATGACATAAATTTTTAGAAAAAATATGATATAGTCTCTTATAAAAATAGCGAATTTCAGTACATTCAGCCCTCTTTTTAAAAATACTTGTGGATTTCAATGCGATTCTTTTCAGTGCTGACAACATGAGGAACTGCCAACTACTCCAAGGCACACATATTAATGTTGTTATCAGCCGGGACTGCGTCGAGTAGTACCGTTTGGTATTCTAAAACATCAATGTCCTCTTGGCAACACATGGAGGGCAGTTCGTCTGGTAGCATAAGGCTATTGCCTAAGTTTTTTACGTCTAAAACGACGTTGTCTACTGCTGCGCTCGATTCTTTTCTGTCAGGTTTCA
Organism: Pteromalus puparum; assembly: GCA_012977825.3. Classification (NCBI taxonomy): domain Eukaryota; kingdom Metazoa; phylum Arthropoda; class Insecta; order Hymenoptera; family Pteromalidae; genus Pteromalus; species Pteromalus puparum. The sequence goes on along the minus strand of CM053172.1, from coordinate 3,409,733 downwards.
AGCTTGAAATATATTTGCGGGTAAATGCAGTTCTCGCCGAACCTTGGTTACCGCTTTCTTGAGTCTCCATAAAGCTGGACAATCCTTCTATGAAATCTCGCGGTGAGTTATTTATAGTAGATGAGGTCACGTGGGTCTCGCCACGATTTTGAATTTCGGAAAGAGGCCGCTTGTGCTTCCTCTGAAAATGCATTCTTAAACTAGATTTCGATGAGTACCACTTTGTGCAAGTTTCGACTGGGCAAAAATGCATATCCTCGGTGTTCTCCTTTACTCCCATAACGGAAATCGAGAGATAAGGCGAATCAACAGCACCGCCTTTTCGATTAGTTGTGCTTTGGTCATTACCCGTTTCATTCAATCTGCTGGCTGAAATTCTAACAGGTAGTACTCTGGAACAGTAAGCTTCCTTCTTCTTGCTCGCGTTCTTTTTCTCAACAGTCTTATTTTTCTTTGCTTTGTTATAATGGCCTCTACTAACAAAGTCCTTATTCGAGTGCTTTTTAATGTGAGCGTAAAGTCCATTCTTGAGCGAGAATTCAGCGTCGCAGTAGCCGCAACTAAAAAATCTCTTCTCTGAGTGCGTGAGCTTGTGATTTCTCAAATGTTCAGGCCGCAAATACGATTTTTTGCAGTCTCCAATGTCGCAGACATACTTTCTATCGTTGGTGTGTTTCTTTTGGTGACGACTCAATTTGCTGGCCGTCGAAAAGGCCCACTTGCAGCCTTTGAAGGTACAGACGTAAGGCTTCTGGCCGGTGTGCGAACGCATGTGGATCTTCAATCGAGACGGTTGATCGAAAGTTTTACCGCAGTCTGGCCAAGAGCAAGTGATGTCCAAGCCCGAATAGCTGTGACAGCGCTGATGGGACATCAAGGCCCTGTTGGTGTAAAAGCGCTTGCCGCAGCTTTCGTAACTGCATACGTAAGGAGGTAGATATTCGCGGTGCGTCTTCATGTGTTCTTCCAGACATTTCTTCGACTGGAACTTGGCAGAGCATTCCTGCATTTGGCAGGCTATGCTTGGACGCTTGTGTAATTCTTCGTGCAACGTTAGATTTTGAAGTGTCGAAAATTTGCGTCTGCAACCGGGCTTGGAACACACGTAATCTTTGCTCTTTAAGTGGCGAATTTTTTTGTGACGGAGGAGTTTGTCGTTAGAGTAAAACGCCCACGAGCAGCCGTCGTAGTCGCACTGGAAAAAATAAATAAATTTAATTCTCAAGTTAATGGTGTGATTGAGGCTTGTGTTTTAATTTACATGCAGTATTATTACCTTGAATGGTTTGATGCCAAAATGAGTTAACAGATGAATTCTAAGACTACATAATTTCTCAAAAATACGATGACAATTTTCTTGATGGCACTGCCAGAGTTTTGTGTTATCTTCTGTTTTGAAATTTTGCAACTTATCATCTGTAATGCCTACTCCTTTCAGTGCTTTCAAAATGGCTTGCTCTTGATGATTGTAACTTGATAATGGATCTCGCTTGCTTTCCTGGAAATCATTAGTGCTCGACTTTTTTCTTGATCTACATTCAAGACTTTTGCTGTTTTCATTTGTAACAATAGAATTCTTTGATTCTTTGCCTGCTAAGCTATCTTCAACCGACAAGTCCTTCTTTCTAGAACGAGTAAACATTCTATCTAGTGCTTCATTCTTTTGCTGAATTGATTTTTTTTCACTGTTATGCATCTTCTTAAATTTTATATGCAATCTTGTTGGTGTTGTTGGATTGGATGGTTGCAGTGTTAAGCCATGAGATTTTATGGTGTATGAATCTTCACTGCTTTCCAAATCTAAGCAGTCACTTGTATCATCTATGTTTGATTTGCTGCAAGACACATTATTTTCATATGAGTCTTCTGTGCTCGCTGTTAGAGAATTATTAAAAAAATCTTCTTCTACATAATTATCCAATGTCATAACATTGTCATCTAAATTATTGTCACCAAGTTCCTGGGTAAAAATATTATTACTGTCGCTTATTAAATTAATGGTTTCTTGTAGTCTTATAATGAAGTCTTTAGTATTGACATTAATATTTGTACATGGCGGTTGGTCGCACTGGCTGGGTAGGATATCACTCGTTAGAATCATATCATCCGTGCAGTATGCTAATTGATCTAAGTTATCTAATTGCAAGTCTGGAAGTATGAACACATCGTCCTTATCATGTGCGGAGATAAGTTTCTCATTCTGTACATCGTTGAAAATAGCATCGTAGTTTATTGTTAAATTCTTATTCATTAAATTACTCTCCGCTGTCACAAAGTCTTTGTCAAAAAATATTCCTGGCAAGTGTTCGCTTAAGTACCTCTCCATGTTGGCCCTTGAATTGATATTCTTATCAAAATTTGTACTTGATATAGGCTCATTGATATTCTTCAGCCATTTTTCAATGTCCTCCACTGTTCTGGGCTTATGAACATTAATTTGCTGCTCCATTACCTGAATTCAAATTTGAAATTCATCAGTATACAGTATAATGACTCAGTTATTTCAGCAGCCTAATGAAAAACCGGGTATAAATATTTAAACAAAAAAATTCAACGATCTGTCAAAAAAAAAATTTCAAAATAAATTTGTCGCAATTTTTTTTTGCAATAAATTTTTGCAACAAATTTTTACATTACGATCGCATCCACCGTACGAGAATTTCAAACTCGTGAACTCGTGGCTATATATACCCGTGGCCCATTACTAGAATATAATTGAACGAAAAAAAAAAACAACAAAAGTGACAAGTGTTACGTAAACAAAGAACTATGTTCTATATTTACGGCGTGCGGCACGGTGTGCATACGTGAAATAAACAAAAAAACGTCAGACCGTAACGAAATAATTACCGGCAAATTTTCGTAAAAAATCATATTTCGTTAAAAAACAAAAAATGAGACGAAAATATACGAACCTCATCGTTTTGCGAATCCGACAAAGTATCTTGATGCTCGAGGGCCTCGTGGTCGAGCAGCTCATGATGGTTCCCTTTGACAGTAGCAGCGAGCACGTTTTCCGTTGATAGTAGAAACCTTTCGTACTCGTGCTGAAATAGATACGGCTGACTGGAATTTCGTGGCCGTCTGTATAATCCTTGATGATGATGGCTTAGTGTCGCTAAACTCTGCGACATAATTTTTATCTCTAACGGCTGATAAACACAAATTTACGTCAATTTCACAAGGATATCGCAAGTGTCAAAAAGTGGAGTTGCGCGCGCGGAGATTGTAGGTATAGTGTAGTAATGTCGCGGCGCGCGTGCTGCCCGCACGTTTGGCAGTTCGCTTCGAGGCGAGTTAGTGACGTAAAGGTCGACATAACCTCAAAACTACGCAGTATATTGTATGGAGCGCGGCAATATGGAGTATATAGCACGACGCTTTGCCATTGTTATCGATATAGCAGCTGCATGTGTCAAATTCGCTTGGAAAGATTTCGCACAGATGGCGCAGTGTTGAGCGAAATTGATCCGACCGGATTGTTGTGCGCGGTATTTTCACTGTGTTTTCAAATGTTAGCGTATTGTCGCGGATGTACGTTTGAGATTTGATATATAGTTTTTTTTTCGAAATCTACTGAAGATAATTGGTATTGAACATTAATAATTTTCGCATTGCATTAGCATAATACTTTTTAATTCTTAATTACATCAATTTACCATATGTGATAGGTAATAAAAAATATTCATTACATCAAAAACTCAAACTTCAAATTTCACTCTTACAAACAACAAGAATCTCATCAGAAACCACCGCAGGCACATCCAGCATCACATGCCCCAGTGCCCAATCTTCTCCTCGCAGCGGTGACAACCTTGAGTCTCTCGCACCTGGACATTTTCCTAACCTCTTCGTCGTTGTTCTGGACCTTCTGTACCTCTTCTCTTCTAACTCTCAACGCCTCGTGTAAAGCACATGTCTCCTTGGACGGATTACACTTGAAGTGGGGACAGGTGCAAGCTTCTCGTCTCGGCGGTGGAATTACATCCTCACCTGCTATTCCTTCATTGCAGGTGAAAAACTTCTTGATGCGTCTGTCACGTGGTCTCAGCTCCTCGTAAGGAAGCCTGAAGGGCTTTGAGTGTACCGGACACCTGTATATAAGAGTTGAGTCATTGAATTTGGAAGTGCGGGGGAGAAGTTTTAATGGGTTTAATGTTGTTATTATTATTACAGATTTGTATGGCAATGAGGTTCGTCCTCCGGAGGAACGCATGCGCAGAAGCAATCGAGTGCAGAAAGGGAGTCGGAGAAACGTTTGCAAATGACGGCGCTCGGAGGGATGTATGGCGGCGGTGCTTTTGGCTGCGGTCCTTTGATCGAGCAGACCTTCGGTTTGGTGGTGGACGAGGTGAAAAGCAACACGTCACCTTTTGTCATCTGGTACCTTGCGTCCTTCAGTCGTGGATCGTTTGCGCTTTTATTTTTCAATCAATTATTACATATTGTTATTGTATAGATTTTTTAAAAATTATTAACGTTTAATTGATGTAGGTATACCTGCACATCTGCTTGTACTTATAAGCCATACGACAGGTATTCGCATGAGGCAGAGGCTTTTCAGGGCCGAATATATACTCTTTGAAGCTCTCTTGCCTTTCGCAAGGTAGAGGCTTGCAGTTCGACGGTTTTTCCTTTATTACCACCGGACTCATCCTAAGGCTGAACCAAGAACTGCTCTTTTTCAGTTTTATCGGTTCACCTTGTTTGAGAAACGTCAAGATTAAATATCAAGCCATATCTATATGCGAAAAAAAAAATGATTTTGTTATACCATATCCTTTTTCGGAACACCTTGACGACGCGCCGGTGCAGACGTGTTCCGGACATTCTGGTAGACGCCTTCGGCAGGAGCTTTCACAGAAGACGTTGTCGGCTTTAGGACAGTCAGATGGTTTCTCTTCATTTTTACGGAACCACGAACGGAAGAATTTCTTGTTTACATGACTTGACGTGATTTTGCGATGAGAGTTTGTGGTTGGGGTTTCGAATAAGCTTAGTAGAGCTTTAGGCTGTGGATGAATGAATAACTATATCATTTTTTATTTGGTTTTTGTTCGCTTTTTGAAATTTTATAGTGTATAAGGATGTATTTACGTTTGATAGTGGAGATTTACTTGAAATTTGAAAATTTGATCGAAAGAGTGCCATGGTTAGTTTTTTTGCTTTGATTTTCTTTTGTTTTATCTGCGCTATATACATTTTTGATTTTCATAACATATGTACGAAGTGTTCGACAAAGTAATCAGTCATCCACTAAATTCAAAATATCAAAACTCGGTACAACATCGCCGTATACATTTAAATATCCACAGCAAGATATATACAAGCTTCAGGTTTGCATGCAAAGCTCGGTGGTGGCGGGGTAGGGGTTCGCGCGCGGCTGCGGATCAATGGCCGGCTCGTTTGCGCAAGCAAGGTTTCTCACGCTTGCACAGCCACATACACACACACACATCTCTATGAGTCTAGATCTGTGATGCCAGTTTGCCGGCGAATTGATTCGCGAGTCTGCAAACACAAGCGAGAGAGAGAGAGAGAGAGAGATGTATCAGCAGCGAGCTATATGCAAAGCTATATATGTATGTATATAGTCATCATCAGGACGATGAGATATACACGTACGTACGATCATATAATGCGCGAGAGAGGCGTCTAATCATTGGATCCGAACTGACGACTGGCTCTTTGCTTTAATTTAGCGACGCTTCGGTGTGCGAGAGAGAGAGAGAGAGAGAGAGAGAGAGAGCTTTGAACGACGGTAAGCTGCATTGGATTCGCAAGCGGCTAATGAGATCTCTGAGGCTAAGGGCTTGATGTGAGCTAATTGGCCGGTCGATCGGAAAGAAAGGATATACGATTTTAACGAGATCACTTTTCTGATCTTTAGTCTTTATGCTACCTGATGGTTGATCGATTGCGTTGCACTGATTTTTTTTTGTTTGATTAAAATGCTTTATTGTAATATATACGAAGATATCTATATCCTCACAGAGACTATAGAATACGCAACAACATTGTGCAATCACTGCAGACATTCTATATCTCGAGCGAATATATATCCTCTAGATATAAAGGATCCGCACATAACGATACAATCAAAAGGGACTAAAAGGAGACAAATGATAAGCGCGAAGTAGCTAGTTTTATTAACGTAACGAGAAGTTGAGAGAAGGTGAATTTCGCATGAGCGCGAGAAGCTTCTCGCGTTCGCTACGGATTCGTCTCTCACACCCCTATATATATATATATATATATACTATACTGCTATCCCCTGGTTGGAGCGAGTAGACGAGTCGCGGTGAGGAAGGGTGTTTACTCAAGACACGACAATTCATTACGTAATTGAATTGAATGAGGCCTCCGCAATCCCCCTTCCCTGTATACTCTCTCTCGTTCTCTTTCCTCGTTTGTCCGTCTCCATCTTCGTTCGTTTTTATCTCTCGATTCTCCGTATACTGCCACTAGAGAAGCTATTGTAAGCTTTCTTTATCAACTTCTTTATCTCTTTGCATCGTTGCAAAATTTCTCGGATGAGTGAACAAATTTTTTCAAAAAATTATAAAATTACACGAAGATCTTGTGATCATAGCACACGACACGTATATATACACACACATATATAGAGAGAGATAGAGGGTCGCATTATACATAGGCCGACGAGCATCACAGAGCCGAAGCGAGAGAGAGAGAGAGAGAGAGAGAGAGAGAGCGAATTAAACGATTAGTTAAACTGATTTCGAGTTAGGCGAATGAATAAGTAATCGGATTTCTCGTTAAGGTAATCGCATTGCGCCCTGATTGGCTCCGTCTGCCTCTGCGTTATACGGACCATATCCGTGCGCGCGCGCTCACCCCGTCCTATACTCTCTCTCCTCCTCTTCTATATATACATATATACAAGCCGTCGCTTCGCTCTTCTGCGAGAGCGGCGTAGTCGTGTTTGCGCGAGCAATTACATTCCCGAACGCAATCCCATTTAAATATTGCCGAGTTTGGTAGCGGCAAATACAAGCGACGCAAGGGGCTCGACTTCTCTCTTGTATGTGTGTCTGTGTGTAAATGTGTTTATGTGAAGCGAGAACGAATGCACTCGTTCGCGTTATATACCGTGAGCGAGCTTTTATCAAACGTGTATAATTGTAATGTCGTGATTTCATTATATAGGCGCTGCGGTGATGAAAATTAGGCTGGGGTGTTTCTATTTTATTGCCGGGGATGTAATTTAATGATGTAAAAAAGTAGAGATGATGGAGTATCCTTATTTTCTCTGTATTAAAAAAAAAAAAAAAAAGGAATCGTCATTTTATTCGTTTTGAAATTGGTCGTTCGGATGGCCAATCAGACCAGTCTGTTTTCATAATGAGTATTCGCATGTCCAAGTCCCGTCGGAGGGCGCTTTTGTCAACGCTAAAACATATAATAAAGTCACGTGAATCGTGGGGGCAATTATAAATTTCGTATTAAAATATTTTGAAAAGCATTTAAATGTGTTTTAGAGAAATTTTTAATCCGTATTACCACTTTTAATTAATTTCTACTTAATCAGTTTTTCATATAAACGTTTTATTCACTTTGTTTTAGTATGAATTAATTGTTATGTTTAAGACCTTGTCGTCTGCTTATTATATGTTTCAATGTTTTCTGAACCTACCGCTAGATGTGCCACTTTTGCTTGGACATGCGAATAGGTACACTCGGCGGTAAGGTATTCTGTTAGAACGTTTTGAACCGAATGGCAATGTCGCCCAATTTTTGACGGGTTTTGACGGTTTTTGACGGTTCTGACGATTTTAGATTTGCAGAGGTTATATGGGCCGGTACCGTCAAAAACCATGCGACGTTGCCATTCGGTTCAAAACGTTCTGCTTTCCAGATGGCGCGTCGTGCATCAGTGTGTCAAATCGACGCTATCCTGTCAACAGAGTGTCATGGCTGCCAAGATCGTCCGAACGTGTAGTGTAGGCCGAGCCAGCGGACAACGCTGACGTATTAAGCGTGACAGATATTAAGAACTTGATTGTTTGGTTCGCTGTTTAGTGTGCACTGTGCACAACATTGTTTGTGAAAAATGCAGCGATAAGCCTCCTGACATAACCTGTACATAAATACGCTGTTAGTGCGTGTATTTTTATTGCTTCGCTGTTTGGTACGCGCTGCGTTATTTACGGCACGATTTTGTTCGTCTCTAAAAGTGCAAAGGTCCTGGATATTCCTCCGACTCTGAAAAACACACGGTAACCATTTTATTCATATTCTGATTGGCTGTTCATTTTTGCGATCGATTACTCTGTAGGTAAATGGTATCAATTCCAAACGTCAAAAGTGAAAATAAAAATAAAATGTGGCTGTCTCGGGGAAAGCCGATAAAAGTGAATACTGAAATAGATGTTGTGGAATTTGTTTGAAATAATGAAAATATGTTTATCGTTATTTGTACAGAAATTTATTTTATACAAACTTCATTTACAACTACATTTATCTATAGTAGAATCATAGACATCTTCATTTTTTGATTCATTAAAATAAACATTTGGTTTGTGGTAACTAAAATATGATATGAATGTTTTTGAATCTATCTTATATAAAAGTCTTGAAAATACTGCATCTAATGTTGTGCCATACTTAGTAGTAGATTGTTGCACATTATTAATTTCTAATTGAAATTTATCTTTGAGGAATGTAATTAATGATTGGTGCACTTTTCCTACTCTATAAAAAAGAGAGGAATCATGTTTCTATTCGTACTCTGATTGGTCGTCGATTGGCCAATAAGATTATTAGATAGATGGCGGGACGCGCGTGATACTTTGTTTCTAACCTATAAACATGCTAAAGCAGAGCGCGCGGAGCGCGCATTGATCTTCCTAGTCGTCAGCAAAGTTAACATTAAAATCTCCAGCTAAAATGAGTGGCATTTCGTGGTCATTCGTACCAAGCTCCCGTGATCCTACTTCAGTGTATCCCGACATGATACATATTTGACCGTTTTCTAAAACACATTACTTATGCCATTTGCTGCGAAGAGTGCGTATAGTTGAAGCGAAAGAGAGAGAGAGAGAGAGAGAGAGAGAGATGTGATGCTTTGCGCGGCGAGGAGAGCGTATAGTGGTGGGGGGGGGGGGGGATCTCTGCCTCTTTTTCGTTACGGTCGTTTAGTCGGGGAAAAAAAGCGATTTTTTGAGCAGTAAGACGGATTTTAATGCGGTTTTTTGCATTCGCTTCGTAAGAGCGCCTACAAACTTTGTGAACTAAATTGATTAATTAATTTTTTGAAAATGCATTATGGCATTAATAATATGCATTTTGCAAGTGCACTTCCAAGAGACACTAAATAAAAAATTTGCAACTCGGTAAATATTAATGGAAATGAGTCCAGTTTTGCTACTCGGGGGTTTTTGGGGTCGCTGAACACGAATATCGCCACGGCAACCGTCTCCGAGGTACCTGGGGCCCAGGGTGGACATTATCAACGTCTTCTCCTAGAGTTTTGTGGAAAATTGTGACCGAATGAGTCGAAACTCGTTACTCGGGGGTTTTTGGGGTCGCTGAACACGAATATCGCCACGGCAACCGTCTCCGAGGTACCTGGGGCCCAGGGTGGACATTATCAACGTCTTCTCCTAGAGTTTTGTGGAAAATTGTGACCGAATGAGTCGAAACTCGTTACTAGGGGGTTTTTGGGGTCGCTGAACACGAATATCGCCACGGCAACCGTCTCCGAGGTACCTGGGGCCCAGGATGGACATTATCAACGTCTTCTCCTAGAGTTTTGTGGAAAATTATGACCGAATGAGTCGAAACTCGTTACTCGGGGGTTTTTGGGGTCGCTGAACACGAATATCGCCACGGCAACCGTCTCCGAGGTACCTGGGGCCCAGGGTGGACATTATCAACGTCTTCTCCTAGAGTTTTGGCGAAAATTGTGATCGAATTTGTCGAAACTCGTTGCTCGGGGGTTTTTGTGGTCACGTTGATACTGTCCACCCTGGGCACCAGGTACCTCGGAGACGGTTGCCGTATCGATATTCGTGTTCAGCGACCCCAAAAACCCCCGAGTAGCAAATCTTGACTCATTTCCATTAATATTTACCGAGTTGCAAATTTTTTATTTAGTGTCTCTTGGAAGTGCACTTGCAAAATGCATATTATTAATGCCATAATGCATTTTCAAAAAATTAATTAATCAATTTAGTTCACAAAGTTTGTAGGCGCTCTTACGAAGCGAATGCAAAAAACCGCATTAAAATCCGTCTTACTGCTCAAAAAATCGACAGTCCATTGCTTTATTTCCTCGACTCGGTTTTTTCTCGATTCACTCCCCGGGAAAAATGTGTACCTGGCGAGCCTATAAAAGGTATTCACTTTAAAAAGCTTTGATGTATTCGTATTTTTCAGATGGATGAAGCAAAGCAAACCGATTCATTTCTAACCCGTATCAGAAAAGCCTTGAAAGATGGTGAGAACGATGAAGTGCTGGCTTTACTCGAAGGAAGAGACGTCAAAGTTACCATCGATTCTGATGAACAGACTTTACTGCATTTAGCGGCGGCTTATGGAAATGCATTCATTACGGATCACCTCGTCAAATGTGGCTGTATCGTTGACGCAACTGACAAGCATGAAATAACACCTTTGACGCTGGCAGTATTTTTTTGTCACGCGGAAGTGATGAAAATCCTGATCGACGCTGGTGCTGATCTGTGCAAGACCGATTCCAAAGGTATATGTCCCATTTTCTACATAACTATGGGAGGAGCTACAGAGATAATACAAGTTTTCAAATATACGGTGGCGAATAAGAAAGTGTGTAAAGAGAAGGTGAAGAAGATTTTTAACCACCCATATAGTAACAATTGGAACCACAAAAAGTTTTTCAAATTCTGTTCCCTCTACTTGCGGCGCAATCCTGTCGACAAATTCTATTTCACTTTTTGCGCTGCTGTAATAACGTCAGGTGTGAAATTTTTTACCGAAATATCTAGCACCATGCAAATGATATTTTATTACAGCGGCGCGAATATAAATGACAATCATCAAAATGGCAACACTGCCTTGCACATGGCAGCAGAAAGTTTGAACTATGTCGCTATCAATTGGTTGCTCGATCGGGGAGCAGATGTCAATGCCAGAGACATTTTTGGTCGAACTCCTCTACATCACGCTTTATACTCTAACCCTGGAAGCCTATACCTATATGAAACTGTTGAACTGTTAATACGCAATGGAGCTGACCTACATGCGATTTCATTTGGAGGCGAGACAATACTACAGGTAGCAGGAAAGATTTCTACAAGCGTTGAGGGCATTTTAAGGGAGTTGACGTTATTAGAAGATCGGGGAAAGCCTCTGAATGCTCAAGATTTGAGTATAATCGAATCCGATTCCCGTATCAATTGTTATTATAGGCTTTGCAAGGCAATGGTTCAGCAGTCTAAGCAGTATACGATACTCGATAATACGACGCTTTTCGACTTGCTTTCGAAAAATATTCAGACACTCACTGCTTACGCTAAAAATAAGAAGTTTCGCAAAAAATTCACGAGATTAAAAAAAATTGATGATTTTTCGATGATTGCAGAACATTACTTGAGTGAATTTATCAAGTGTGTAAATTTACTAAATATAACCGAACAAGCTACGGTAGTACTTAGCGAGACTTTACCATTCTTGGATTATGTTGTAATTACACAAATAATACAATATTTTTCTCCAGATGACTTGCGATTATTAGCCGAATCCAATTCTATGACTACGAAGTAATTTTTAATTTCAATATTTTAAATTGTAACATTGTATGGTAAATATCGTTTAGGTTAATAATGTTCAAATTTCACTTACTCATGTAATATAGTTATATTTTAGCTATTACTTTCATTTGTATTATAGTATCTTATTAATTTATCTTACGAACAAAGCGCCATTTAAAAAATAACAACGATGATCAAAAGATATTACAAAATCTGTTTCGTATATAAAAATATACGCGATTTAACTATTGTACATTCGACAATGTGAAGGCGTATTAGAATTGTTTGAGTATAGGTACAACTATGTATTTTTAGAACTTTTTTTGTAATAAAGTTTATAATAAAGCAAAAATACACCAAAGCTTTTTGTAGAAGTTTCAATTAATGAACGTAATAATTTACCCGTCATAGACCCCATCATAAAAAGTAAACATTTTAAATTATTTTTTTTTATCCATACATTAAAAAAAAAAAATAATAAAAGCTGTATCATTTAACAAAACAGTTATCCAAACATACGACAAAGAAAACATGTCTCCCAAGACAAAGACGTTTGTAAAGTTTCTCTCGAATAGCGATGATGTAACTCGTACAACAGTAGTTATACATATAGTCAGCACACGAGATCTAAAACTCCAGGCTATACCGAGCAGACGATAATGTCTTCATGAAGACTTTTTTTATTGCTTCGGGAGCTTTTTTACGATTCCGTTCTCTTTCTCCCGCTCGAGAACGCGTTACATAAATTATCTTTATATATATATATATACGTTTGAAAAATAGTTGGATTAACGGTCGGTCCGTGCGAAATCTCATCATACAGTTCGTTAATCTAATGCGGATTCATCCTTTATCACGGTCAGTAAAATTTAATTATTCCTCTTGTTTCCCGCGCTCACTCGATTCTTTAACACCGCATATATATATGGAGAAGCTGCTCGAGTTTTGCGTGGGATATATTATACTCGGAAAAGTTGGTCTTTTGATATATGTGTGCAGTGTGTTTTTTTTTAAATATTTGAAAAATCAAGCATTTCGAAGCATCATTTTTTATTAGGATTGGATCGTTGATGCCGAAAACAATTGTTTAGAGCTATTAATAACAGTAAACACTCGTCTACTTGCCATAAGTCCGGGGAATAAGCCAAAAGTGGCTATATAACACATACACGTTACAGCGCGTATTACGAGCTATAGGCATGAGAAAACAGGCGTACGTGCATGAATCCGCGAGCAGTGCTATATATAACATTATAGAGCTTACTCCTGGCACGTGTGTACACATATAGCCCAAGCAGACGAAACGATTCCACTCGATCTATCTCTCCGTCCAACTTCACTGAGACGTTACTATATACTGAAAATTGCATTGGCTTGGACTCAGCTTTTGAATTTTTTTTTTTTTTCCCGCTAAAAATTCAAATCCAATGATTATTATTTTTATTAACGTATGAACTCTTATTTGACAACGAAAATTAACTTTCGATTATTGTATCGACACAAAGTTGACGTTTCATATCGTTCACCCAATTCCCACATCTCAGAATCTCCATCTCCTCCTTAAACACACATCCTTATATACACGCGCGACAATTCAATTACAAGCATCAACCCCCGATCTCCTCCTCATTCTCCTCCTTCGAAGAAAAAAAGTCTCCACAATCTGCTATCAGCGATAATCTCCATTGCGTTGCTTCGCACCTTCACCCCTTCCTCCTACAATCTTCTGTGATACACACCCCCAAAGTAAAACTCCACCCCTAAAACATCCCTATTGGTTGAGTCAGCCATTCGACGCTTGCGCCTATAACCGCGCCTCGAGTCCTGAGATATCAGTCTGCGCAGTCCAGGGCTGCGCGTAGAGCATGGAACAGCTCGCCCAGTTTGTCTCCAAGAGCTTTGAAGGACCTGGACAGCTTGCTTTTGCTCTGCATCATCATCATCATCATCATCATCATCATCAACGTCATCATCATCATCATCATCATCATCAGAAAAGAGACGACGAAGATCGGGAAGAACCGAGACGTTTGCAAGCTGCTATATCGTTAAGCGTTGCTCAGTTGGTTGGTGCTGTTGTTGCTGGATGCGCTAAGACTGATCATAAGGATGACGAGGAGCTGAATGAGAGAAACGGAGAACGAATACTGGATCCAGTGAATGACAGTATGTTATATACTTTGTTGTGTTGATATTGATGGTGCGGGTGTGAAGCTTGACGATGGTTTTTGTAGTTTTTAATTTTCGCGCGCATTTTGTATTATGTTTTAGTTCAAGTTCTATTCTCTAAAAAATTTCAAGCTTGACACGCCAATTTTCTTTTTCAATTCTTCACACTACAATACCAAAAAAAAAAAAACGTCTCCACAGATGGAAAATCAGAAATGGGCGAATCAGAGCACCAGCAAGACTCGAGCAGTAGCAGTGGCACCAGCGTCGTAGTGTCTTCAGTAAAAGAGCCATCGTCTCCAGAGACTCGTCTGCAACCGGAAGATCTATCGCTATCCTCGACTCAAAAGCTCAAAGAAGAGACGGAAAAACGTTTGACTAAACCTCCTGAATTAAAGCTCTCTGTCCGCAAGCTTCTGGGCTGTACACCATCTCCACCACCTGTCAGCAGTAGAGATCGTTCCTGTAGCCCTTGTGACGAGCAGAAAGAGCCAGAAGTCAGACCGGTAGCGATCGTGTCCAGGCCTAGTCTGCTTCAGCTTGATGATGCAAAAGGTTGGTTTGATAAATAGTCTCACTATACTGATTAACGATTCCCGATCGATAACCGATATATCGATGACCCACAGCCGTGATATCCACCAACGTTACACTACACAACATGGGCAATCGCCCCTTCTCTGACCTATACACACAGCCCAGAAGTCGTTTATAATTCAGACCTATCGGCCAATAAAGCTCAGAGGCTATCGAGGCCGTCGAGCTTGCAAGCAAGTCATCTTCGATTGAGAAGCAAGCCTCGAACTGCCGGCACCCACACTCACCTTCGATATCACGGATTGACGCGTTATTGAAACCGAACGTTGCCTTCGTTTTTATTTTCTCGCACAGTTTCAAATTCGTCCTGCCGCCGTTGCTCCGAAAAGCACTTCGGCCGATTAAACAGCCTCGTAAAAAGCTCCTCGTAAAAAAAAGCGCGGCGAGTTTGAAAAATCGGTAAAAAGCGTCATAAATAGCCGCTCGTAAAGAGAAGGAGAAGGAAAAAAAAAATACAAGCTGACCGAGGGGGCAGTATAGCGGACTGCCCTTAGGCTAGTTTTCGGGAGAAGCATAAATTCGTAAGATCAGGCAAAGTGCTGTGCTCTTCGGCCGCCGACGGTATATGTGTATGTACACACAGTAGGCGAGTTGATGTACTGGCCGGTCGAAACTTTTCTCACACTTGGAGATGGGGAGATATATATTTATTATTTTCACTGGTGTATATAACACAGATCGTGGGGAGGGACGAGAGCAGATTGCTTTTTGATTTGCGCTTAATCGGGAAAAGTTATGAGTGAGAAAGGTGCAGCTTTTAAAAGGGCGACGTTGTCGCGAAACTCGTGTATTAAGCTATAAATTCATACGGAAGGACAGGAGTCTGTACCGCCTGCTAGTATAGTTGGATTGTGTTGCACGTCAGGGGGTCGACGACGTGTGTATGTGTGTATAGGTGGATGTAGAGTCCGATGGGAGGATTTTTTTTTTTATGTTTGTTGTTGTGAAAGGTGCGCTGGTGACTGATTACTATTGCGATTGAATTCAATCTATTAATTCGTTATTGCTTCTTTTTCGATTATCGAGATATTCATAAAACGATATATATTTTTATTAAGTTCATCTGTTAGCTAAAACAAGAGAGCATTTTTCATTTGCTTCTTATATCCACTTTACACATAGTAAAATTGCCATATAGTAGACGTGATCGAGGCACAACAGTTTTGGACTGGCCTGATGCTTCTCCCCATCACTTGAATTTTTAGTTTCTGGCTAGCGACGATAGGTGGCGCATAGGGTTTTTCTTATTTTCCACATTATAATTTACGGGCAAAATATATAAATAGAGATGTGCCAGTTATGTCAAAACTGTGCTTCTGTTGTGCCTACTTGAGCTTCTCGTGCTATATAACTGCCTGAGAGCTGTCTCTTCTATTCTTTCTTGTTCCATGCCTTTGGTTGAGACTGGCTTCTGTTGGACCTATACTTAAGTCGTTCATGCTATAACCATCTAAGTCTTCTGTCTTCAAAATTAATCAAACCCTCTGGCAACAATCCCATTACCAAACTGCGTGTGATAATATCATTTTATTACCGTAAATCCGATCATCTCAAACAAACACACATCTAAAACCCAATCCATCAATCCAATCGACTCCACAATACACCCGATTTACCATATAATCTCGAGAGGTGCTTAAGAGCATCTGTTTAATCTCTTTTCAATTTTATAGAGCGAAACCAACCCCAATTCACACACTCTCCCATACCGAAAGATTTTCATCTACGTTAATAGTATTACACACTTTACCAACTTGACGATACGCAAAACTCGTCTCGCGTCATTTCCCTCAGCTCGAAATGCCGCAGCACATTTTCGCTTCAGCAAAAGAAAGAATATAAGGGGGGAATAGTCGCTCCTGTGTAATCGAATTAGTGACCCCTTGTGTAGTATGTGATTGCATCGAATCCGTTTTCTTCCTTTGTGTCTATTCTGCTTTTCTCCAATTTTTCTCCTATATACATCTCGTATATATTTTATTACGTATTTACGCGCAGTTGAAAATCCGCGCGCATGAAATTTCCATGAAGCTGAATTATTTATTCGCGATATGCTACCGTTCGCTGATTGTATTAACATACTTTATTATTTCGTTCGTTATATTGCGTCTCCGTGTGTTTTAAAAAAAAAAAATGTATACAGAGGGATCGTTCGATTTTTATTTTTGAATATATTGTTATACGTAGAAACGAAAAAGCGACGACGATACAATCATGCAAATTGAATAAATCAACAATACACACACATACATACATGAGCTGGTGTACCAGTCATCGAGTCAATGAAATTAGCATCTCGACACCCCTTACAGCTACTGGACCCCTTGAATCTCTTCATCAAACTCGTCGCTCGTCGCCCTAGTGTAAAATCAGTGTAGGAAGAAAGTGGAGAAAAAATTTATGCTGAAATCAGGCGTGCAAACAGGGGGACGTGCTTTAAACCACGTAGGAGTATATTGGATTAAGACTAGGTGTCCGCTAATTCATTAAAACTCTGCACTGGACGACGTTGTGTCCAGTGTGTAGTGTATATGTAGGATGGAGAATTGGTTAAGCGACTGAGTAAACTTGAGTTTTTATCCTTTACGTGTATGTGTTATATACTTTGCCGCTTTTGGGACAATGGGAAGAGGACTATATACTATTTCTTTTTTTTTTTAATCAAGTTTGTGTGCGCTTGTTTTTATAATCTAAATTTTATTTCAGTCCTTAAAAATTCGTTCTCAAGAATAACACGTCAACCTCACTCACCGACACTTCTCTTTCACAGCGTTTACAAAACGTAATCGGCGTAAAAGTATCCACTTGAGCGTGACGCCACCGTTGCTCACTCGAGCGTATCCACCCTAAACACGTCGTAGCAAAGCGATACATATATACCTATATATACCATATCACATAGAAGAAAATCTGTGGCAAAACAGCAGTAGCATAGTATAGTGGGGTGATTAAAGCTATATGTGCCGTTGGTGCAGTATAGGAAGAGTAGACACACTGTACGTCACCCCCTGGCACTTTGCTAAATTATATAAATCACGTTCCCTTCACCGCTACGTCTTTCCTTGTATATACTTATATATTATACACACGTGCTTCTCTATATACGTATACTTAGAAACTTGAGTCTAATCTCGATGTAAGAGTTTGCCGTTGAATTAAGGAGCCATTAATTAGTGGAACATACAACTGCGCGATTAATTAACCGAGTGTTTCTTTGACCTAAGGCGACGGATAGGGTTTACCTTGTACGAAGACGAAGCAAACTTTGTTCCAGGAGGTGTTACTTTAGCCGAGTGTATACACGAGATTTTAGCTGAGATTCTTAACGAACTCGTTAACGAGAAATCGTTGTTTAATAGGGCTTGTGATGTTTTTTTTTTTTTTTTTTTAAACAAAAAATCTTGAATAACAGAATCATTTTCAAGCTCTCCACAAATAATATGCAAAGTAACCGCTCAAAACAGAGGGGGACAATAAAAGTGAGAAAGGCGTTGAAGCGTGACGAAAAACAATAAAGGAACTTCGACAAGAATAAAAAGAGCTAGCCGATCCATCATAATACCTTATTCACAGCCAGCAATAAAAAAAAAAAAGCTTCTAGCTGTGCGCTGATTCGAGCCAATCGTCGGTGGCGACTTTCGGGAGATTTGAATGGGAAGCTCGTAAGCTGCGTCGCCGCATCAGCATAAAATGCGTCGTCGAAAACGTAAAAGAAATGAGCCGTGAACGAGATTCGGAACTTTCCTCTCTCACTCGCCTTTTTCTACTACCGGCTGTAAATTACGAGCGGAGCTTTTTCTTCCCGCGCGAGAGCTTGTTTAAATTCGATTTCTTTATACTTGAGAGTTTTCCACGAAGCGAATAAGGAGATGAGATGAAGGAAGTTTCGGTCGTTTGGAGATTTTCACTCGAGAGTTTGGTAATTTGCGATAAATTTTGCTTTGAAATTGCGGTACAGCTGTATAATCTTTGCTGCTGAAAATCGGTTGGATAAAATTCAGTTTTAATAACTATTGAATTTTTTAATTAAAAAGTCGATTCTTCAACCCTAAATTTCACGTGTAAACAAAACCAACGAGAAAAAAATCCTATGCTCACACTCCAATCCATCCGCAAAATTCCGGCCACGAAAAGTAAGCGGGGAAAAATCAACAGTTAATAGGGGAAGTTTCAGGTAGCAGTAGTAGCAGTGGAAACGGAAGGTCCGGTGCTGGGAGTGGAGGTAACGGAAAACAGCGTAGATCGAGGACAAATTTTACTCTGGAACAATTGGCGGAACTCGAGAGGCTTTTCGATGAGACCCACTATCCTGACGCTTTCATGCGAGAAGAGCTGAGTCAGCGACTTGGACTCAGTGAAGCACGTGTCCAGGTCTGGTTTCAGAATCGACGAGCCAAGTGTAGGAAACATGAGAGTCAGTTGCATAAAGGTGAGATTAAAGATTTTGATATTGTATAGCAATTATTTTTCATTTTATATGATGATGTGGGATTATTGATAAGGAAGGAACAAGCGCGACCTTGTCAATACCGATTTCTCATAACTAATAGAAAAACAGCTATTTTATACTTCTAGTTTACTTCCCAGGCGGAAATTTATTTACCTAAAAGAAAACTAATAAAAGCTAATAACTTTTATGATCAGTTTATAATATGTAGATTTTGGACTCTCAGAATGTTTAATAATAATTTATAGCTTTTATTAGCTTTTTTAAACTTTTATTGAACTTTCGATATATTCTGGCACAAAAATAATAATAAACGCGTGACCTCCGAAAAATCTAATAACTGCAATTCTAATAAGTTTTTAAAAATATTTACTTACAATAATTTAGATTTATAGGTATTTATAATTCTTACGAAATGTTAGTAAATTTTTCAAAAAGATAATAACTACTATGGAATTTTATAAATTATTTTTAGTTTTGTCTTCTAATATCTTAAAAAAAATTCTTTAATCACTTGTTTTTAATGTTCTAAAAAACACATAAAAATACTAATAAAAGCTACTATAAACTCTAGTAAAATCTAATAGTTGTTATTAGCTTTATAAAGCTTTTTTCTTGGAGATTATTTAACACGCTGAAAAAACTAATAAAACCTAATAAAAGCTTAAAAACATTTATAAAATTAAAAAATATATAATTAAATTTCTCAAACATTAATAAGTGTTATAAACTATTATTAGAGTCCAAATTCCACACTTTATAAATGGTTATTAAAATCTAATAAAAGCTAATAAATTTTATTAACAATTATGTGAATGAGATTATTTCCTCCTGAGTTCGATAAAAATTAGAATTTCAGCCTCGCGAAATAAAAATACCCAATTCTCACTATATCCCCACAGGAGTAACAGGCGGTATGGTCTTAGCACCTCGCAGTCCTCCAACAAGTCTGGAACCTTGTCGAGTAGCTCCTTACCTACCAGCTCTCCGACTTCATCCTCAGATCCAATCAGCAAACAACGCAGCTTCAGCTTTCGATCCAGCTGTTCTCCATTACGCCGCAGCTGGTGGTCTCTTCTGTTTACCTGGAGGTCATCCTAATACCTCTAACGCAGCTGGTCCTTCAGGAAGTACTGGTAATCCACATCATTTGAATCTCGCGGCATCGTTAGCTGCTGCGGCAGCTGCCAATAGCAGGTCTAAGAGCAGCAGCATCGCTGACCTTAGGCTTAAGGCCAGGAGACATCAGGAGGCACTGGGTCTTGAAAGACCGGCGTAAGTTGTGTGTGTGTGTGTGTGTGTAGTTTGGATAATGTGGAACTTTTGGTTTGAAAGTGTAACGTTGTTTGCGGGAAAAGTGTTGCGATCGAGCGGTGCTTGGATGATGCTGAACTTTTTTGGCTTAGGATATATAGGTTTGCTTATTGTTGAGGATATTATGATATCGGTTGGGTGTGATAATTGAATTGTCTTATTGAAAAATTTCAAAATTATAAATGTTATACATGATTATCATATTGTGATAGATATATGCTCGCGATTATTAGTAGTGTAAATACACTTTAGGCTTATTACTGTATAACAAACGACACTAGTTATTTCCACACTATACGTAGATTATTTCTAGAAAATTATTTATTCTCCAAGCACTTCTCGAACGAGTATATCGACAAGTTTTTCAGTTACGTCAACGTCGGTGCAATCAAAAGCTTATAGTGTTTATTCAATGTATAAGCTCGACAGACACGTAATCGGCTAGAAGATTTGTAAAAACCAAAGATAATACGATTAGTTTGTACGAGTGTGTGTATAAATACGTGTACGAATCGACGTTGCGCTAAAGGGTGACGTGTGCTTTCGCTGCAGAAAAAAAAAGGTACGAGCGTATACGTAAAACGAGCTTTCGAGAGACATCCCTTGAGAGTAAACGATGTTACGCACTACTATCATTATAAATATATTATTAATACTACGTGAAAGTGTACTGTGATGAAGACGATGACTATATCTCATATTAGATATATATGTCTTGACTCGTGATGTGCGATATTCCACTCTGATATGATGCCAAAGAGAAATTCTTCGGTTCCTTTCGTCTATGTAGCTTTTAGATATATATGATATAATACCGACGCGTTGGATATGAGATGTAAAAAACGATAGAAACTTTCCAATGTTTTAAGTACAAGTGTGCATGGGCTACATTTCATTTTTTGTTATATACCTATGAGTTCGAATGTGTGTAAAAATTGAACGAATGATAGTAAAAGTGCTCGATGTAACTTTACTCCGTTTTTATTTGCTTCGAGTGTGAATTTCATAACGAGAATTAGTGTCTATATAAGGCGTTACTTCGATTTCGAAAAAGCAATACCGCAAGGGTAAATTACGAGGANTTTTTTTTTTTTTTTTTTTTTTTTTTTTTAAAGATGTGTCGGTTTTGGAAAAATTGTCAATGGCTAATATTGCATACCTTGTAAATGAAAAAATATGTAACTATCTACTGATAACAATAAATCCAAATTAATTGTCTTGTCGAATCAAATAAAGATTGTAGTTATAAAAAATTTTCAATGTCTTATGTGCTTTATTCAAATTATCAATTCAGCTTACATTCTTCATCAGATTTACTTTCATCATTTTTCTTTATCTTCGGTTCTTTCTTGAGCTCCGTTTCGAAAGCAATCACACATATATGCAAGTACTTCAACTTGTATTTTTCCGCTAATTTCTTTGTTTTCGATAAGTTCTCGTCATTTATTTGAAACATCATATACTCCAAGCACTGGTTTTTCAAAAACGGTATGTTGTAATCATTCGCTGCTTCGTAAAGTTCATACAAATATTTTTTCATTACACCATCCTGCTTTCCAGTGATATAAGAATGCAGTAATTCATCTAGTATCTGCTTGTATTTATCATTCGACGGCTGGTTGTTCGATCTAATTTTGCTTATTATTGAATTTCTCATTGATTGTATCGGTAACATGGTTTTTGTCTTACATCTACGTAGACCACAGCATACGTGTACAAGTTTGAAATTAGTCCCTCTGCAGACTGTAGTTGAAGTACTGGCCTTTTCAGTTTTTAATTTCTTAGTTGGTGGTTCTCGGGAAATCTGACCAAAATGTTTGGTGTACAAATAATGTTCGTCTGATATTGGAGAGAAATTTAAGGTTTTCGTGGTTCTCTCTGCCGCGTTTGAAAATAAGGGTATGTGGAAAGAGTCGCGGGTGTCCGAAGATTCGACCAAAGCACTGCAGACGACTTCGTATCTATAGTTGTAATCTTGGGATTCTTTTAGTGCACAATGAACGTGATTACGAAAATCCAATTTTAAAGTGTAGTTGTAACTCATCAAATCGTCATTGCTGTCGTATTTATGGTAATCTTTATTTTCGGAAATGGAAAACTTTAGTGTCAAACCCTCACTAGGTTCTTGATTCAAGTTAATGATTTTGAATACAGGCTTAATTTCAAGAGCACTGTATTGATTAGTAAATTTGTGAAGGATTATATTTGTATATTCTTTTCTGTGACCTGCACAGCTAGAAGTGATGACGGGCTTTCTATTCGCCATATCGAGAAGTACTGCAAAACGGACCTTATACTCACTCGCTGCATCGAAGGCCTTATGCGCTATAATCTAATCGTATAGTTTATCGCGATGAGATAAAGATAATCTCCGTATTATTCAAGTATTTGAAAAAGTTCACCTACACACGTATATGTACGACAAAGATATAGTGCAAAATCGATTTTTCATTTGCGCGCGTGTGAAAAATGTCTCTCGGTGTATTATACATATATATATATATATATATATATATATACACACACTGCAGCGGAGAATCGAGATCGAAGTCGTAGCGGCTGCGGAGTTTGCCGTTGCAATAACGAGAAAGTACACAGCTCGTCAGTGCCCGCCGTGATTTCCGAACAAACACGTTGATTCGCGAGGAGCCGGCAAACCGACAAAAAGACGTCTTTTTCAATCTCTATATATGTAATACTATATAGATGTACACGAATCGACTAGAGGTATATAAGGAGTTTAGTCGAAGTAACGATATATTATGTGCTTCGCTGAGTTTGAAGATTATCGCGTTCAATTCATGACAATTTTTCTTTGTGTAATATAACTACTATAAAAACCGTAATTTTCAACCCCCTTAAGGGGGTCCAAAAGTCAATTCAAATCTAGATTTCGCGCCAAAAAATAGCAGATGACAAAAGTGACTAATTTGTTTATAACAAGCAATAAAGTTATGTAATTATCTACCATTTTACACTTATAAATAAATATCTGGCCGAATGGCAGTCTAATTATATGATTTTGAGCATTATTCGAATGCCATTCGGTCAGATATTTATTTATAAGTGTCAAATTTTATAAAATTGTAGATAATTACATAACGGAGGGCAGTGATGTCCTAGTTTTTCATAATTTTGCTTTTATTATTTGTTATAAGCAAATTAGTTACTTTTGTCGTCTGCTATTTTGTGGCGCGAAATCTAGATTTGAATTGACTTTCGGACCCCCTTAATCAAATCTACAAGACACGAACAAACATATAAGAAATCAATGACTCCCATCGAGTCATCATTCAAACTTCGAAAACAACCCGAGCAAAAACAAAGTCCAGCACTTACACTGCAGCGTATATAGAATCTCAACTCTCGCGCTTTTTCCTCTTTTTTTTTCCTCACGACGGGGATGATTCAGAGCCAGCAAACTGGACGATGGGCGGCTCCCCCCCTATATACAGCAGAAGCTTCTCGCGCTCGGGGCGCTAATGCAATAACGCGGCGGGCGCGGATAAATCAAGCGAGAGGAGTAGTAGCGTCGTCCTGCAGCAGCAGTAGCAACAACACAGTATAGCCCAGCCGGTAATCGCGTTACACCGTCATCCGGCTATCCTCGATCCCCGGGGGTACCGTTATACTGTCCCGCTCTTGCGACATTAATCCTGTGAGCTTCGCGAGCGCGAATTACTAACGACCGGCTATAGGTATATAGGCTTGTGTGTATGTATATACTGCTTATGTTTTTGAGAGCGGGTTATTGCAGCAGTCTTTCAATTTAGGGGGGTCGAACTGTTTTACCGACCGTACGGTGGAGAGAACGGAATTTATTAAGCAGGGTTGTTTATTTTTTGTTATGATTTTATGTGTCGTTTGTTAAAGGTGCTTTTAAGCGGGAAATTTGAATTCGACACCCCCTTATTATTTGTCCTGTCCGAACGCCGTTCATTCCTTCGCGCACAAAAAATCTATTATCCAAAAGAACGTTATCATTATTATTCCTCCCAAGAACTGAATCTTTGGGTTGAAAAAGAAGTCGCGAGAAAAAGGCTCTCCCCATTTTATTTAGCTCTCTCTTTTTCTCTCTGACGAAAGATCGGTCGGGGCAATCCTGCGGGACGGCTGAATAAAATAAAGAGATCCCAAGCTTGTTTGGGATAATTCCTACGGCTGTAGCGTGAAGGGTACGGACCGCTTTAATCCCGACTTTTAAGAAGGCTTATTTTTTTCTCTCGTCTCCCGCGGCTGCAAATTGCCTCTCGTTTCTCCAACGGACACCAGGCCTCCTTACAATAACTCTTCCGCTCATCTCCGCACTCGACTTATAGATCGAGTAATATAACGTAACTTTGGCTCGTCGTACACGGAGAACGTTTAGGGAGACGATGAGTCAACTTTTTTTTTCAATCGCGCGTTTTAGATACGGGGGATGCAGTAACTACGAAATAATAACTCCAAAGCGCGAGTCATCAATTATCACAAGTGCTATATGCGGAGCAGTGAATGTGTATATATGTATAAAGGGAGTGTAATTGTCGGTTCCGTTGGTGGTTTTGCCGGCTGTTGATGCGGGTATAAGAACGCGCGGGAGGGCAGCATATATACCCCGTTGTTCGAGCTTTCCCGCAGACATATTTATATGCGTGGCTTCACAATGTCGAGATTGATACTCTCGAGGGTGGCGGTGTTTCTTTGCTGTAATGAGTGTTAAATAGTTGTTACTCTTATCGACCATTCACATTTACAAAAGTATTAGAAATTCGATTCGTATATAGCGCCAAAGCTCTGCAAGCTCGAGAGATTCAAAAATCAGCGCGATTCGAGATCGATTTAAAGACTATAGCTCGGTCTTACTATAAGAAACAAAACAGATTGCATATAAATGCTCTTCTCTGATCTCATTAATCGTACATACATCACCCGCGATTTTTAACGGCGCTAGCGGGAATTATAAGCACACACACACACACATATATATATACCACGTAGTAGCCAACGGTAGTGGGGGTGTAAGAAGGAGAGAGGCTAGCGCGCGAGCCGCTACACCCCCGCCAGATATATCATCGCCTGGCAGTTATGTGTGTCATGAATTTTAGATTATCCTCGGATTAGATTAAGGGGCGGAGAGAAAGAGAGTGGGATCGGCCCCCTGGACCAAATCAGTCTATGTAGCAGCTGTGTGTATATCTATATATGTATAACGTAGTCCCGAGCCAGCGCGCGAGATATCAGTCGTAAATCAGTCCGTGGAAGAGATGCCACAGCTTCTTCCGTGATCCTCATGCAAACTGCACGGATGATCTTATATATATATATATATATATATATATATATATATATATGCGAAGGTGAGCGGATGGAAGGATGGAGAATGATCACCGATAGAATTTATAATATAATCCTATAATAGGGAACAGACATGGTTTTGCTATATACATATAAAAACTTATACCTATACAGTAGAAATAAATAGCATAAGAATACGTTATGTATAAATTTTTTGCTGATTTAGTACCTCTAGGCCCTAATATGATTAATTAAAAATTCATATGTTTGAGTAGTTTTTAAAACGGCAGCTCTCCAATATGGCGACTTGAAAGATAAAGACCTAACCTAACTTACGAACATTTGAGTACATAAATTCAGTCATTATGAATTTATTTTAGTTTTGAAGCATTATCTCTCATCTCTATTATGATTTTGGAGAAAACAATAGGCAGGGTTATTTTGTCTATTAGAATTTACATGTGTTTATACATCTATATATATTTTCATCCTTCGCGCCGCCATATTGATCACGTGAGCTCTCTATCGTTTAAACGTATCATTAGCAAACCGAATTTTCAAAACAATATTACTTACAAATATTGCAGTAAAAATCGTAACTCTTGTACTTTTGTGTAAGATTTAACCTTAACTTTATTTTAAAAAAGGTTTTAAAAATCATTGCCTGTTCCCTATTCAATAATTACGTAATTTTCTCGGATGAAAATTATATTTCAAAAAGATGGATACACCAGCCGATTTCAAAATTGTTAAGCCAGGACACTCCACACCAACTTTCGACAAGGCGATCCAGTCGCCCTCTCCTCCAAACCCATAAAAAGAGGGATTCCGCCAAGCGAGACGACGAGGCGAAGAAAAATAAGGAAAGCTTCTCTCTCTCTCTCTCTCTCTCTTACGCGCAGCCGCTACAGCAAACGAGGAGCTAAACGCTGTTTCCGCCCCTGGGTAGACCCGATGTCGAATCAATTCCCGTAATAGTGTCGGGAGCTTGCGAACTCGAGTCCTCCTATACTATCAACCAACAGCGCCAGTTTCTTCCTTACTACCCCATCGAGATCGGGGAAAAACTGCTTTGCCGGGTTACGGGCCATTACCGCACCTGTCCCTCAACTCTCTCTCTCTCTCTCCCTTCTCTTCTCCAAGCTCTAATGAAGAGAAGCAATCACTTAGAGAGCCGGCTCGATTTCGCAAATACGCTTATTCGATGTGAGCATATACCGTGGTACCCTCTTTTCGGGAGTACATTTGCCGGATAAAATAATTTTGAATATTTATACATATATAATGCGTATGATTTACTCTATGCACATCGTAGACTACAAGACAGCGAGATGGTAAGTATAAGCATTAAAATAATAATTATGAAAAGTATAACCATATATTTTATTTTTTATAAACTAGTCAGCAGATTCTAGCTTACCTGCATGAACAAAAATCATTTCTTATTCTCCAAAAAGAATTAATCTCACTATAGTTTCAAGATGAAAATCCACTTTGTGTTTAAATGATTCTTTTTATAATTAAGATGAATTTGCTGGATTTTTTTTACATTTATGATTTTGCACACATTTTTTTTGCACAAGACGATTCGGATTAGTTTTCAGATTAATTCTTCTTCGAGTAAGAAATGATTTTTTGTTAGTATGCTGATTTTCATAAGCGTATTATTGATAAAAATACGGAAAAACTTTTGTAAGCTGTAAACATTTAACAATTTCTTCAAGGATTTCATAACTCTTTAGAGGAGAAATTATAATTATTTATAATACTAAGATACATTCGTTAGGATGGACACATAACTTATATAATAAAAATACGAGGCGATTCTTTAGTGTACGTATATTTGGTTGGTAAATGGACGCATGTCCCTCCTGTTTGCCATTTATCTTATGAATAATCGTTAAAAATTGCAAAAATTTCATTCGCTTATGTTGTCAAAAACAATTAAAATCAACATTTTATCTATATATATATAACCTTGAATTTTATATTCTATCCTTAACTCTAAGAGAAATTTTACTTTGCTCATTTCATATTCTTGCTGGGATGATCGTTAAAGTATGTAACGAACAATCTTTGTTACAACTACATAAGGCAATATATTATAAACAGCCTGATTGATCACGTGCTCTTGCTCTAACATAGAATGAAATAGGCGTTGCGCGCGCCTGAAAGTTTGGTGCAAGTACTTGGTATAGATGGGAAATCCGTTGAGATCGTAGCGGCTGAACTTGGTTTCGAATTCGAGATTTTGCATAAGCTTGGTAATCTTATACACGTTTTTCGTAAGGAGATCTAACAAAGAGCAGCTCTCAATGAACTTTGTGATTCTCATCCTATCAATTTCTTCGAGGCATTCTCGATAATATTGGAACAACTTCGGATTTTGTTCAATCATCTTCTCATCCTTCAATTCCATTGTCGGGTGACAAGCTTTTTTCACGACCAACGCCTTGATTATTATTTTTGTTTCTGGATACAATTCATTTCTAAAACTAGTTGGGAGAAGAGCGTAAGGCGTTTTGCCAATAGAGTTTTCGGCAAGCACATCCGCGCCGGCGAACAAAAGTACCTCGATTACCTCCGACAAACCATAGGGCTTCAATGCACAGAGATCGTGCAACACGGTGTTACCTTCAGTCGTTCTCAGATTAATGTCTGCGCCGTGCTTGAGCAATATTTTGATTATTCGCTTGGTTGTTAAACTTCTATTTCTACAATGAACCACAAAGTGTAGCAGAGGTAGGCCATCAATTTGGGTATTTAGGTCTACACGGTGATCCAAAAAGAGCTTTACCTGGAAAAGGAACGGCAGGCATATTAGGAAATGAAATTTATGCTGATTACTCGTGAACAACAACTAGTAGAATATAAGAATAGTATATTATACACCAAGGGGGAAAAGGAGGCCTTTTCCTCCCGCGTTTTTTGGACTTAAAAATAGGGACTAATTGTCGTTGTTTTTTGATTCGACACAATCTCACTTGTTGGATCAGGAAATACATAATCTATAACAAATATTCAGCAAAAAACCAATAGGTATTAATAAACAACAAGATTTACGTAAAGAAGCGGGAGTTAAAACTCTTTTGCTCCCGCGGATTTTTTGCCCGCTAAATTTTTTTTTACAAATTTAAAAATTAAGTTATTGATTTTGATGACTTTACGTTGTATGTTTATTTTCCTTTAAATAATGATTGAACAAGAGTGTGAAAAATAGCCACATCAGCCCCGCTTAACACGCACGAAAAGACTCGAAAATACGCCCGCGCGTCACAAACAATATGGTGTGTACCAAGGGCTAAGTGGACTTTTTGACCTCGTCTGCGGCTAACCAGAACGTAATTATCAGATCAGGAGAATTAAATTTTGAAAACAAAAATTACACAGAAACTATATAAAATGGGGGGTTGGCGAGCGAAGCGAGCAGGTGGATGAAGCCCTACTATAGTATAGTATATCATATATAGAACAAAATACTATGAGGTGTCATACATCGAATAAAAAGTCAAATAAAAAGTGCCGCTTATATAGGCACAAAAAAATATAGTGTGTACCATAGGCTAAGCGAGATTTTTGGCCTCGTGTGGTTGCAGAACTCGTCTTTGGCTCGCAAACGCAATTACACTCGATCGAAAAAAGCTCGGTTTACGCCCTTGGCACACAATATATACTTTTTTTTTTAAAACATGCACGATTTTTCGCGTTTTTTGCTTTCAAAAATAATTTTATAAGGCTGTCATTATAAATTGATGGCGAAAAAAAATTGACAGTGGGTAATAATAATCATCATTGCTGTCCCTCTAATTTGTAGATCCACAAGAAGCGAAAATGCGCGCATTTGTCAGAAAAAATATTGTAGGTATATGCGGCAAAGGTTATATAAGTTTTGACCTCGTGTGTATAGTTGCAGTATACTCGCTCGGCTTAAAAAAGCTCTCGAGAGCTACGGCTTTAGTACACAATATACTATTTATTACCTAGATACAAAAAAGTATTGCAATTATACTTACCAATTTATAAAATCCATCCTCGATAGCCCGGTGTATCGGCTGGAGGTCATTCTAGTCTCTGTCGTCAAGCGAGATGCCCTTCTCAATCAATATTCTAGCCATCTTGACGTGTTTATCTATAGGGGTTAGTGTCCGATAAAATAAAACAGTCTCCCCGAAATTATTTTTAGTAGAAACATCAGCCCCTTTTTCAAGCAATATTCTGGCGATCTTGATGTGACCATTAATCACCGCGTGGTGCAAGGCGGTTCGGCCATAGGAGTTCCGAGCTTCCAAATCAGCACCATGATCTGCCAACAGACGGACAAGTCGATCGTCCCCCGGCAAAGAATCCTTAGCCTGCAAAAATTAATACTGAAATTCAGTAATGCAGCAAAATTTAGTATTGCCTGTTTTTAATTGAAAATCGTTCCAAAGTAACATAACATCACTTCCCAGGCGGAAATAATCTTATTCACATAATTGTTAATAAAATTTATTAGCTTTTATTAGATTTTAATAACCATTTATAAAGTGTGGAATTTGGACTCTAATAATAGTTTATAACACTTATGAATATTTGAGAGATTTAATTATATATTTTTTAATTTTATAAATGTTTTTAAGCTTTTATTAGGTTTTATTAGTTTTTTGAGCGTGTTAAATAATATCCAAGAAAAAAGCTTTAAAAAGCTAATAACAGCTATTAGTTTTTACTAGAGTTTAGTAGCTTTTATTAGTATTTTTATGTGTATTTTAGAACATTAAAAACAAGCGATTAAAGAATTTTTTTTAAGATATTAGAAGACAAAACTAAAAATAATTTATAAAATTTCATAGCAGTTATTATCTTTTTGAAAAACTTACTAACATTTCGTAAGAATTATAAATACCTATAAATCTAAATTATTGTAAGTAAATATTTTTAAAAACTTATTAGAAGTTATTAGATTTTTCGGAGGTCACGCGTTTATTATTATTTTTGTGCTAGAATATATCGAAAATTCAATAAAAGTTTAAAAAAGCTAATAAAAGCTATAAATTATTATTAAACATTCTGAGAGTCCAAAATCTACATATTATAAACTGATCATAAAAGTTATTAGCTTTTATTAGTTTTTTTTTTAGGTAAATAAATTTCCGCCTGGGAATTTAGAGCGATTTCCGGCAGTACTGAATTTTGTTCCATTGCCAAACCAGTAGTTGAAGAATGGTCCATGTCTTGTGGATCATTTGAGGTTTGTGAAGTCCGAAGATCTCGTTGACATCGGCACCGGAGCGCACCAACAGCTCGGCTGAATCATGGTAACCGCACAACACAGCGATCCACAGCAGCGAGAGCTTTCCGAACTCTTCTTGCGAAAAGTACAAGCTGAGCATTGGTTCCTGCTCTAGGATCGGTTTGATTACGGACGCTTGATCGGTATCGTGTCGGTAGCCACAAAGGAATTTCTTGATCTGCTTACTGTCGCCGAGACAGTACTCGCTAAAGATCTCAATGAGCGATCGATGCAGCATACGGTCGAATCTTTTGATACGATTCTCCATATCTGATGTCAAGATCCTAGGTTTATTCGCTGGATAATATGCGTTGCCGTAATACATGTATTGTCCTAAATCCATCTTTAAGATTTGGAAGCTCGATGCGATGGAAGCGAGGGCTCACTGACCGATGTCCTGGAAAAATGGAGATTACATGTTGGAATTTATCAATAATGTGTACATACAGGTATGATTTAGTAAGAATAAAGACCCAAGCTGAGAAAGTCGGCTTCGCCTCAGTAATAAACAGTGCGCAGCGAGTAAGGTTAGGAAATTACTATGTAGCTTTTTTTTCCCTTCTCGGGGACAATCGAGTACGAACTTTACGGTCGGTATGTTAAAAAATCAATTATATTGCCATCGGAAATAAAGTAGGGTGTGTTTTCCCTGCGCGTGAGTTGTCGCTCAGTGTTGCCTTGGTGCAAGAATATACTATTTTTCAGTTTTTGATGTTTTTCTCCGGATCTACTTCATGAAATAAATTAAAATTGAAGTATAGGGTATAGTTTTAATAATCTTCAATAATCATGATTTATTTAGAAAGGTTCGAAAATTAGTTTTCGAGTTATAACCGTTTCAAAAAATTGCACTTTATGGTGTGTAATAAAAAAACAACGAACGATAATATTAATTCTCTGCATCAAAAAATAGAAATAGAATAGAAATTTAATTATTTAATTCTATTCTATATCTATTCTAATTCTAAATTCTCTGCATCAAAAATAGGTAATTTTAGTCGCTTTTAAGTACACTCAGAGGACAAAATAACTTTAAATATTCCTGATTCCCCGCCATACGTGCGGACTAAACACGCATGCGCAGTTAATTCGGTTCGTTCCTAACCCTTCACTTACAGTGGGGAATTGGGAATATTTTAAGTTATTTTGTCCCCTGAGTGTACAACTTTTTCAATAACTTTATTACTAAAAAATCGCTATTAAAAAACGTGTCTACAAAATGAAAAAAACACGAGCTGTTTTCCCATTTTGTTACAGTAAATACAAAATAAAATGAGACTTAGAGATACAGGCGTATTATACCCTCGTCTAAGGTCTAAGTCTAACTAGTCTAAGTAACTTAGTCTAAACTAAGTCGCAGTATTCTATATTCATTATCTGATTAGCTGTTCGTTTAAGCGCGCGATCTCTGATTATGTTTAATGAATTCTTAATCTCAAATTATTTAAAATTTAAAAATTCAGAACGCGCGTCTAATAGTCGTTAGTAAGAAAAGCTTATTTATTATTTC
This sequence comes from Pteromalus puparum, assembly GCA_012977825.3. Classification (NCBI taxonomy): domain Eukaryota; kingdom Metazoa; phylum Arthropoda; class Insecta; order Hymenoptera; family Pteromalidae; genus Pteromalus; species Pteromalus puparum. Next base: position 3,377,397 of record CM053172.1, on the reverse strand, counting down.
TATTGTATATTATTACGGGCTTTTAACAGGCGGCAGACGTTAAATCGTTTTTTTTTTTAGAATGTTCGGTAACTGATTTCTTTTTCGCATCTATAACAAAATCTTACCTTTGTAAATCTCGTGGAGCGCAGCTGACGATGTTTACAGTGGGCCCAGACGATGCTAAATGTAAACAGACTGTTAATGTTCTTTAGGTAATATAAATTGACAAACGTAAATTGACGAACTGCGACGTGAATCAAAACTAGACTACATGAAACAAATGTAAATCAACAATTCTAATAGTCTCTAAAAACAACAGAATAAAGATTTTCGGACTAGAAGAACGGAGGTACTGCATCATCAGCGGCGTGGCGTCGGTACGCGTCAAATTTGCAAAGTGACAGCGTGGAGGCTTCGATGCATACTGAGTTCCAGTAGTGACCTTTTCTCGACTGCGCATCAGGTAAGTTTGGAAGAGAAGTCACAAAGGATTCAGGTATAGAGACTGGAATGCTCTCAAGAAACTAATAAGGGTTAGTGCGCGTTTTAGTTGCGACAGGCCATGAAGGATATCGTAAAGGCGGTAAAAGTACATTCTTTGGATACTAATGAGGGAAAAATTTTGGAAAGCTATAGATCCTTGGAATATTAGCGCTTGCAAGGTGGAGTAAGGTATAATTACGCAACACTGCAGCGTCTGCTATGCATCGTGCAGTTCTAGTGATGGGATTTTTTTTTTGTTTCGCCCACTTAAACTTTAAGTGATAATCATTAGCAAGTTTTTACAAAAAAACAAAAAATAATTAATAAAACATAAAAAAACTTTGTCTCTATATAATTATTATATAAGATTAATAGTCCTAACAGAATTAATAACATAAAAACGTGTGCAGGACTTACATGAACAGATAAATTAAAAATTAAAAAACTTAAAATTGAAAACAATAGAATAATAGCAATATTACTTAATTTAACGTTGAATGATGATAAAAATGTTTTATAGTTAAACCGTCACGATCGATAATAAGGTAAAATGCCCAGTACATGGACAGATTTTAAGGAAATTTCAGACAACATTTAGCCGACACAATTATCTTTCAATTAAAAAATACCGAACCTCAAATAATCAATTTTCATAATAAAAATAAATTTTGAAGATTAGCACCAAAACACAATGTAGTTAGACATCATTTGACACGATCAAACCAGTACTTGGACGCGATTTTAAGCCAGTAGTTGGACACTGTAATTAAATGTGTCCAACTACTGCTTTATGAAAATCGTGTGTTCGGTTAAGTTGGACAATACTGAACAAATTTTCTCTTATGGGACTCAAGAGCAGTCTATCAAATCATCCATTTAAATTTATTTTTGTATCACAAATATATTATTCGTAATGGTGTTTACATTGCTGATCCGCTTTAGTTTTTGAGGTTACATTTTTTATATATCACAATAGTAAATATTTGAGTGTCCAAGTATATAGGGCTGAATTTTCATTTTGTCCAAGTACTGGGCATTTTACCATACTATACATATCCTTACAATATCAAAGTTTTTGTATGTATCTTTTTTCAACGCCATCGTTTATTGACACTAGGAAACCTAAGTGCGCCACGCGTACTTCTTATCATATCATCAATTATATCATTCCAGAAGGATTTTAAATTTTGCCGCCTGCTGAGCATTAACAAGCGTTTGTAGCTTATGTAATAAGAATTGGATTGTAATTGGGGAGGAATCGTCGGAAAACAGCTGTACAATGGTTGTACTGTCAAGAATTTTTTTTTATTTACTTTTTTTAGAAACAAAAGTATTTTGTTGCGTTAAATTAACATTTTGAACCCCTGAACAAATTGCTCCTGACAAAAATATTTTCTGGTTTTAAAAAGTGTATGTATCATTTAGTCTGAAAAATATGTTTTTAATTTAAAACTGGCACAATTTTACAAATTCCAGTTTACTCCAAAAACCTATGCAAGTACCTTTTATCGTAATACTCATTCCATTCGCGTGAACAATTGTTGCGGACACGCAAACATTTTTTTTTGTTCCTTACTTTTAATATTACATTATTTTTTATTATTATTTTTTTTTTCTAGAAAATGAACCGTTTTACGACTTTCTTTTTTTTATTTATTATTTTTAATTTCTTCCTACAATTTTACAAATCCTACGCACTTTTTAAAAAAAAAAAAAAAAAAACAGGGTACTTTCAGAAGCTTGAAAGAGTTCGTCTTCATTCGTCAACACGAAATTTAAAAAAATAATAATAATAGTTATAATATATAAGTATAATAATAATAACGACTGATTAAATTCAATTTTCCAATTGTCTAAGGGTTTGTGTCTTGACAAACTCCGCATTCTCTCTTTCTCTTGACACTTCGATCAACCGTCGCTTTATTTCTCTTTTCGAAATTGACATCGAGATCGCACTTGTTATCAAATATCACTAACAATTCAAAGAGGTGCTCGAAGAAAAAGAAATAATTCATTATTAACTTGTCTAAGATTGAGTGGTAAACTGAACAGAGCGGAGCAGTAACCAGAGCTTGCGAGATTCTTGTAATCGACTATACTACACGTATAAAAAGTCAGATACGTGATAAAAGAAAAAAAGGTAATGGAAAAAAGGACTCGAGAGACGCAGATGCTCTAATTTTGGCTTTTCGTCAACGACGCCAATGGAAACGATTATGCTCGGTACACACAGGGATGGGGAGTCATCAGGTACTAGGAACAGCCCTGAGTTCTCGTTATTCGAAGAGGAGTCACAGCGAAGCGATACATTTATATATATATAATGTTATATAAAAAAAAGAAAATAAAGACTTTTTGTATTTTTTTCCCTCGTCTCTATATAAATCCTTAGTCTACGCTCTACATGTGTCATGTTAAAAAGGAAATAAAAAAATATTTAAAAAATGACGTTTAACTTAAATCACAGAAAGACGATTGTCGTCTTCGAAAAATGAGAACCCGTTCCACGCGCTGCCTGCACGAAAGTTACCATTAAGATAATACACACCATATATAATAATTACAATAATATAGCATTAATTAAGAAATATTATGTTAATAGTTATTTAACCATGTGTATGGCTCAGTCTATTACGCTAGTCTCATGCAACAACAACAATAATAAAAATACAACAATATATTTACTCGTGTGCTAGTTGCATAATTGTTTATACACTCCATTGGTACTTTGAATCATCACTCTTTCACTATTTAATTCCTTGTTTACTACTGAATACACATCGCGGCATGTGTCTTTATTTCTCTCTTTACTTTTGCAAAATTAATTTTCCCGACGATATTGCAATCAATTAACACACGCTCCCATTATTCGAACATTTACTCTCGCACTCACGAAATATTACATATAAAAAAAAGGCAATAAATCTCGAAAAAAAATTTCTTCATGCTTTCAACTAAGCAATTAATCTCGCATACCATTCCCCCGTGAACCATAATATTTTCAATCTTCAATATTATCTATATATAAATAGAGGATTTTACAGTATTTTCACATTCACCTTCAAAAATTTACATTTTCCTTGACTGAGTTTTACATACGAGCCCGTCTCGCATCGACAGAAAGCCACATGTTACGTTATTTTTTTTTCTTCAATATTTCGACATTCCCCCGTCGGAATGAAAAATTGTTCCTCGATGGAAATGCAAAAAATTGTATTTCTCGACAATATAACATCATGTATTTACACTCGACACGTATGAAAAAATATCAAGAATTTTCACATCGTTTATCTAGATTGTTTTAGCATATTAAACATTTTTGTTCTTCCCGTCGTATTTATCGTAAAAAATTTCATGGCAACCTGAGAACAACGACTCCGCGAGAAACATCATTACATCCATTATTTTAATATTATACGATTAAATTAATAAACGTCGAAAGTTTTCTTTTATTACAATCGGACTTAGGAACTATATGTGAAAAGTATGTATAATACAAAATCGATGCAAAATCGATTGTCACTGACCCGCGCGCGTCTAGTCGAAAATGCAAAAAGAGAACAATAATGATTCGAAATCACACTACGCCCCTATACAAATCGCGTAATACATATGGCAGAAAGCGAACGAGCTTTAATGATTCGACAACTGTGCGATATATTAGAGTTACTTTATATACACGTAATAATAACACCGTTATTTTTTTTATCAAAAACAAGAATAAACGAATCACCGTTAACACCGTGCGTACAAAGAGATTGTGTTGGTTTTTCATCGCCTTCGAGCTCTATTATTATATAAAAACATGTGGCTTTACAAGTACGACGTGTACTGGCTCTTAAGTAATATAAAAAGTAGTAATATCACAAAAATTTGGTGCAGACAGGGCTAGGAAAGGACCAGTTTTAAAAAAGAGGGAACATTCATTGGAGATTCTGACAATTACAAATTGCCAAAAATTTGAACAATGGATCAAGATGGGAGTATTTCCGATACATTCATTTCCTTTTGAGCTCGTCTCTGTCTCTCGTGATTATCTTTACTATGAGAAAAAAAAGGAATAGTCAACTGTACAAGTCTTGTAACGAAATTATAAGCGACTTTACTCGATGTGCGCGTTAGATCTGATATTTTGCTTCAAACGAATAAAAAAAAATAAATCAACTTTTACATTCAAATATTATTACTAATTTTCGATAAAAATTAATTATGTATATTGTATTATGTATAATAGACGCGTACTAGAACACAAGAGTACATCGTTTAACAAACGTTAAGTACTCGTTCATAAAGCAAGTCATAATAGATTATGCAATAGATAAAAACTGTGTTTATCCAATAATGTATCTCGCTTGCTCCAGCTAGTGATTCCTGTCAGCTAATTAAATTTATTCAACTTTTAGTTTTATTCGCAACAATGACTTATCGACAGCCAGAGTTTTACGCAAAGAATCTTACGCTAACCATGGCTTTTCATTACTTATAATCAATGGTAAGATGTAGAGAAATACAAAGTAAACGCATTCATCCCGTTGATAAAAGTTCTATGGAAATGTCTTGCCCCCAAGGTTTTTCTCTCAGCAGACAGTAAAATTATCATTGTGTCACACAACTTCCATTATTTCTGCTTTTTTTTGTATCTTTTGTTTTTTTCTCAACAACAGTTTGAAGAGTCGACGCAACGACAAAGTCGCGCCTACAGTAACGTGTGCTTATTTTTTTCATTGCTCCGAGACTCACCAACAGACGGTTGGAATGATATACAGATTACTTGGTAGCTCGTTTTCTCTCTACGTGAGTCCAAAACAATATAGATTGATGTCGCGCAATTAAAAAGATAGCGAGTTTCATAGATTTCACGTCATAGCTCAGACCGACTCTGCGAAAATATATGCATTTATTACTGATTGGGTTCCACACGATTCATACAAATAAATTGCCAAAACCATCACTCACAAATAAATTTGATTAAAAATGTTACTTATATTTACAATAATACAATTTGTATTCACAGTAATAATGAAGAAAAAAATAAAATAAAAATAAAATAATGTACAATGTATATAGAGAGGAAAAGAATAACAATCGCACATAGTGGTCTGCTGCGTAAAAGATCATCACTCCTGGACTTATTTCGAAAAATTTTTTTTCCATTATAGATTATTATAGCATAGAATTGCGCGTAACCTAGTATCACAATAAGTTGGGTGACAATTTTCAGTGCAGAATGAATGGAATGGCACTTCATGCGTGTCGAAGTTAACGTATAAAAAATATACATTCTTCGTAAAGGAAAATACATAATCAAGAGAAAAAAAAAACAATCATACACTGCGGAATTTATATGATGTAACGTATTGTTCGCGATAGTTATAATTATAAATCCATTTGTTTCGAAGACACGTTGCTTGCACAGCTTCATCATAAAAAAAAATTGTGTTCCATGATAGTTGATTATTGATTCGATCGCACAGTTTTTTGTGAGCTTGATAACGTGAGATCTATGCGTACTAGCGAGCTAACGAAGCTTTTTTCGGGGTACCGAAGCTAGGCTATATTTTTGGGTGCCAGCAATTCTTTCCGTTATTCCTTCTTACTTCGCCTTGATATAATTTTTTTTGGATTTTCATTTTTTTTCTTTTTTCATTACAATGAGGGTTCAAACACTTGACAGTGTTTCAGCTCTAATTCGAGTGGTTTTAATAGCGCGTTTGCTATTATAATAATTGTGGTAATATTTTTCAACTGCAATTTCGAATATACGTTCTTCTAATTTAAAAAAAAAAAAGAATAAACAATGATATTCAAAGCCACACGCGTATAAGAGAAAAACTAAAGGTATTTCGTTAATTTTGTAATAAAAACTTAAAACCACTCATATTCTTACAATAGTAAAATAAAAGTTATCTAATGATGAAATTTGTGTAACGTAATAAATGGTGGCCTTGGATTATATTGTAAAAATTATAAACTACATGGCTATTGTAATCACTGCTACAAACGTAAAGTCATTATCAAAGGATATAGTGGTAGTAATTAAAAAAACGTATACTCAAATTCAGTCGCGTGTCCACATTCAAGGTATCTATCAAAAGATTTTTTTTTAGTTTTACTCAAAGCTGTGTCAATAGCGATACCTTTTACATATAAAGTGGTCAAACGTCCACAAAGAAAAACCC